>CAMAPE010000074.1:5031384-5686845 GCA_945859875.1 Cuscuta europaea | reverse complement strand
TCTCTTCTTAAGAGAATAAGAGAGATAGAGCCTCTCGAGATTAAGTACAAAGCTTACCAGAAGGCCCAGTCTTCCATGGAAAAGATTGTGCTTGATCAACAGATTGGCACTGGTTTTGGTCTTGGTTATGGCTCAACAGAATCAGGCTGGTGTATCTGGCACCAAGGTTGTTCATGAGGAAGTCAGAAGGGCATGTCAGAAAGGCTACCAGACATTGTGTACAAGAAAGAGACCCTCTGCAGTGCATGTCAGAAAGGCAAACAAGTGAAGAATTCATTCAAACCCATTGCTGGAGACCTTTCTACAAGTCCTCTAAATCTGATTCACATGGATTTATTTGGACCTGTTGAGACTCCAAGCATTGGTGGTAAGAAATACACCCTAGTCATGGTTGATGACTACTCCAGGGACACATGGACTGTTTTTCTGACAAAGAAAAATGAAACTCTTCAGAAGTTGCCATCTCTGTTAAAGCAACTTCAGACTGAGAAGAACTTGAAAGTGAAGACAATCAGATCAGACAGAGGAACTGAATTTGTCAACCAAGTCATAAAGGACTTCTGTGATCAGAATGGAACTTTTCATCAACTTTCTGCCGCCAGAACCCCTCAACAGAATGGCGTAGCAGAAAGAAGGAACAGAACTTTAAAAGAAGCTGCAAGAACAATGATTGCAGAATCTGGATTGCCTATGAGATATTGGGCTGAAGCAATGAACAATGCATGCTATACTCAGAACAGAAGCATGATCAACAAGAATCACCAGAAGACCCCTTATGAACTCTGGAAGGGAAGAAAACCTAACATCAGCTACTTTCATGTATTTGGATGCAGGTGCTACATTCTCAACAATGGAAAGGAGCATCTGAAAGTATTTCAAGAAAAGGCTGATGAAGGAGTCTTTATAGGCTATTCAAACACCAGTAAAGCCTATAGAGTACTCAACAGAAGGACCCTACATGTTGAAGAATCCATACATGTGAAGTTTGATGAAAGCACCTCTGTTGAAGAGGTAACAGAGATTCTCAAGGAAGTCGGCATAGAAGACAGAACACCAGAACCAACAGAACAGGTGGCAGATAACCCTGCATTTCCAACACCTGCACCAAACCCCCTTCTGTTGAATGAAGATGAAGACTCTGAAGATGAGGAACCAGAGAGACCCAGACAGCAGCTGACAGAACCAGACCTAACATGGTTAAGAGACCATCCTCCTAACCAAGTGATTGGTCAAATCAGAAGTGGAGTTCAAACCAGATCCACATCAAGGAGAGAAGCAATGCTTGCCTGCTATATATCTCAGATGGAACCTATGACAGTTGAAGAAGCTCTTGCAGACTCAGATTGGATCAATGCTATGCAAGAAGAGCTCACTCAGTTTGAAAGGAACAAAGTATGGGAACTTGTTCCTAGGCCAAAGCACCAGAATGTCATTGGAACCAAATGGGTATTCAAGAACAAAGCAGATGAAGATGGCAACATTGTAAGGAACAAAGCAAGGCTAGTAGCTAAAGGATATTGTCAAGAAGAAGGAATAGATTTTGATGAGACTTTTGCACCAATTGCCAGACTTGAAGCCATCAGAATCTTTCTAGCCTATGCTGCCTACAACAACATCAAGGTCTACCAGATGGATGTCAAGAGTGCATTTCTGAATGGAGATCTTGAAGAAGAAGTTTATGTGGAACAACCACCAGGTTTTGTCATTCCTACTCAATCTTCTTGTGTCTACAAGCTTAAAAAGGCCCTCTATGGTCTTAAGCAAGCTCCCAGAGCCTGGTATGACACATTGTCTCTTTTCCTAGTGAACCATGGGTTTACTAAAGGAAAGGTTGACAAAACTCTATTTCAAATCTATGTTGCTAATCATATTCTGTTAGTACAAATATATGTTGATGACATTATATTTGGTAGTACTAATCCAGAACTGTGCAAGAAATTTTCTCAAGTGATGCAGAGTCAATTTGAAATGAGTATGATGGGAGAACTCAGTTACTTCCTAGGACTTCAAGTCAAACAAGTTCCAGAAGGGATCTTTATCAATCAAGGGAAGTACACCAGAGATCTGATCAAGAAGTTTGGAGTGGAAGGCAAATCATCAGTGAAGATTCCCATGAACACTTCACAAGGGATTGGTCCAGATGATGAAGGAAAGGATGTAGATGCAACAACATACAGAGGAATCATAGGATCTCTGTTGTATCTAACTGCAAGCAGACCAGACATCTCGTTCTCTGTTGGAATCTGTGCCAGATACCAATCAAAGCCCAAGGAAAGCCATCTAAGTGCTGCAAAGAGAATCATCAGATACATCAAAGGAAATCCCAATGCAGGCCTATGGTATCCAAAGAGAGGTAACTTTGAACTAATTGGTTACTCTGACTCAGATTTTGCAGGTTGCAGACTAGACAGAAAGAGCACCTCTGGTCACTGCCAATTGCTAGGAGGAAGGCTTGTTTCCTGGTTTAGCAAGAAGCAGAACTCCATCTCAACAAGCACAGCTGAGGCTGAGTACATTGCAGCTGGGAGTTGCTGTGCTCAGCTACTCTGGATGAAGCAACAATTGAAGGACTATGGAATTCAAGCTAAGGAAATCAAGCTGTTGTGTGACAACACTAGTGCCATTGCTATCACTCAGAATCCAGTTCTTCACTCCAGGACAAAGCACATTGAGATCAGACATCACTTCATCAGAGATCATGTGGAGAAGAAGCACATCTGCATGGAACATGTGCCAACAGAAGACCAACTTGCAGATATCCTGACAAAGCCTCTCCCTGAGGCTAGGTTCAACAAACTGAGAGAGGAATTGGGAATGATGGATGAGATTCCAAGGGAAAGTTGAAAAGGAAGGCCCTCTGTTGCCCTTTTGCTGTTGACAGAATACCTGTAGCAGAACTCCTTCTGTCAACCCCTTCTGATTCCTACCCTGGCAGAACCCCTCAGCAACAGAAAACCTCCTCTTCTATAGAAAAATCCTCAGAAGGTTGTGGACTTAGAAACTTTTCTGAAACCGGGTATCCTAGTAAATCATTAAAGGTCTTTTACCCTTTTACCCTTAAAAGGTATCAAGCCGTATAATATTTACTGCGCCCCCGTTTATTTACTCCGCCCCTTTTTACATTTATTGGTTTCTTGGAACCATAAATTAATTCCAAACGTCCACTAACCCAAACCCATAAATTCCCCTTTCGCAAACCTAAACCGCTACTGCTCTCATTACTTTCAAACTCTCAAACCTCCATAGCTCTCAAGCTTTCTGCAATTCTTCTCTGAACAAATGGCTTTCATCAACATCAACGACCTCACCAAGGAGGAAATCAACACCCTCATTTCAAACATTTACACAGGGATGAACTGCGACCTCTCCGCACTCCCTGAACTTGCCTCTAACCACGAAACGATGATGAGGATCATCAAGGGAATGGAGGACTCCCAACTGAACAAAGTGGTAGGCTATCACTTTGAATCCTACAGTACAAAGGATGTAGCAGAGTTTTATCTCAACGCTACATACGAAGGGGAGACCATCCGGTCTAACGTCAATGGTGAAGACATTACACTCACCCATGCAGACCTCAACGCTCTCTTTGGCGTGGTAGAGGACCCACAAGAAGAAGAAACTGAAGGTTTCCTCACTCTGGACAGTGTCAACGTCACTGTGGACAACTTTGTCCAACTCTATTGCCGACCTGAAGTGGGTAGAGTTCCTAAGCTCTACATGAAGAAAAATCTTCTTCTGAGCGACTATGAGAAATTGGTCAACATCCTGCATAGGTGTGTCTGGAGCAAGAGCACCTCCACAGATGAC
Organism: Cuscuta europaea; assembly: GCA_945859875.1. Classification (NCBI taxonomy): domain Eukaryota; kingdom Viridiplantae; phylum Streptophyta; class Magnoliopsida; order Solanales; family Convolvulaceae; genus Cuscuta; species Cuscuta europaea. Next base: position 5,683,035 of record CAMAPE010000074.1, on the reverse strand, counting down.
ATGAATGCGCTAAATGCAAAGGTTGTCTTTGCAGTTCATCATGGGATGAACATCAACTGGGGACAGGTAATTGTCAAATCCCTTGTTGAATTCATCAAGAAGAAAGACAAGGAGACAGGTCTGTTCAGGACCCCCATGGGTTATGGTCTCCTGATCTCTGAAATCCTGCTCACAGCAAGGATAGGGCTGAGAAACTCTGTTGAGGCAGACTACACCAAGCTGCTCTTCCTCAACACTTCAAGTGACAGGAAAGTTGCTCTCAAGGCAGAGCAGAAAAGACTCAGAACCCTTGAGTTCAACAGGGAAAGGCAACAACAGAAAGTTGTTCAACCAAAGAAAGCTTCAAAGAAGCAACAGAAACCCCCTACCACTTCTGACTCTGAAGAAGAAATACCTTTGGTGAAGATGGTGGTCAAGAAGGTTCCCAAGAAAAAGATCACACCTGTCAAAGTCCACAAGTTGGTGGCAAAGAAATCTGTCCTTAAGAGAAAGGCTCCTTCACCTATCTCTTCAGCAAGCACCCCTTCTGCCTCCCCCATTGCAAAGAAGACCAAAATCTTGACACCTGCAGCACAGGAGAAACTGGAGGACTCTGTCATCTCTGCCCCAGCCAACAGAAATGCTTGGCACGGCAAGAGGATCATCTTTGAGTCAAGTGACTCAGAAGAAGAAGTTGTGCAGAATGCCACTTCTCAGGGGGAACTACATTCTTCTCCTCCTGCCTCTGAAAATGATCAACCTATGGTGGTTCCTTCACCAGAACACCAAGAAGGAAGCAGTACTTCTAGCCCTGATAGGAAATTCATCAGGATTCTGGCATGGAGAAAGTGGAGAGTGGGACCTCTCACTGAGCTCCTCAAAAACTTGTCCTACTTCATCTCTGAAGAAGTACTCAGATGGGCTGACACAGAAGATGTGGAGTCCTGTCTAAACAAGGATTTTCTTCTTTCTGTTCTACAGAAGAAGAAGGAGAAACTTGAAGGAAAAGCACCTCTGGTCAGAAACTCACCAGAAGACCATGTGAAGGCTCTTCAAGAGCATGAGATGCATGCCTTTGATGATTGGCTGGTTGAGAAGAAGAGGAAGGAATCAATGATAAAATTTCGCCACAGTGCACATGGAGAAGGTGAACCCTCTACTGCCAATGATCTACCTCTGGTCATGGAAAAACTTATCAAAGAATGGAGAGACTCTCTGTTCACCGAAACAATACTAGAGGTAATTCCCCCAACCATTCCTTCTCCCCCTCCCTCTCCTAAAATCACTTCTCCTCAACTCCTCAGAAACCCTCCTCTTCACAGAAAACCCCTACACCCCAGAAACCCTCAAAATCCAAATCTTCATCCCCTTCACACTGCAAACCGTTCTCTCCTCCTAAGAACACATCCCCATCCCCTCAAGGACAAATTATCCCATATCAACACCAACAGATCATCTCCTCTCCAACTTCACCCCAGCAGAAAACCTCCTCACCAAAAACCAAAAATCCATCTCCCTGCAAATCTCAACCCTCAATCAGATCCAGATCACCATCACCTCCACCCTCTCCTCCACAACAACAGAATGCTCCCTCACATCAACCAGAAAACCCCTCCATTAAGACACCCAGAACTGCTTCTCCACAGCATACACCACAAGGTGCAGCCACACTTATCTCCCCTCAACACTCTGTGGCTTCTATCCCCATCAGGAAACCTATCTTCAGGGTGCCCTCCTCTTCCAGTGACAATGATGGATTTCTTACATCCTCCATTGCTGCTGATGAAACTTCCAAGAGGAGGAAGACCCCTCCTCAGCATGAAGAACAACCCCGAAGGCCTCCTATGCCTAAATCAAGAGGTCTAAGTATGCCTCAGAAACCTGAATCCAAAGAAGATAAGCCCCAAATCTCCTTCAATCAGTTTGTCACTGCAGCTGAAGACTTTGGTGGTAAAATGCTTGATGGCATGGATCAATTGGCTGAGATCAACACCAAGCACCATGAACAGCTCACCTTCGTTCACAATCATCTTGAGGCTGGACTTCAGCATATCTCAGAGAAGGTTGAAGCTCTGACCCAGACATTGGTCACCTTCATGGAATCATCTTCTGCAAAGCTTAATGCTGTTGCCAGAGAAGTGGATGGTGTCCACTCTGTTCTCTACTCCCAGTCTCAGATTCTCAACAAGCAGAGTAAGCAACTCAAGGATATAACAGAATCCCTGGACGTTGTACAATGGTATGAAGACCAATCTGCTGAGAAGTTTATGCAGCTACAACTCCTGAATAATGATCACAAAGATCAAGTGGCCACCCTGATCAAGAAGGATCAAGAAAGATATCAGAAGCTGATACAACTTGAAGCTGGCTCTCAGGACATCAAATCTGCTCTTGATCGACAGTAGAACTTAATAGAAGGTCTGACCTCTGTCACGCAGACCTTGCCAGAAGCTCTTGAGCAGATAGCCATCTCCCAGGCAACAGAGTTCCAGAAAATTGCCATGATGATCTCTGACCTGGATGATGCCAAAAAGGGGGAAGAAGGCCCTCATCTACCAAAACCCAGGACCACCAGAACCTCAACATCTGCTGAACCAAGTGTGGATCCCACACCTTACTTTGAGGCTGCCCTTCAGAAGAAAAGGCTAGCTGGTATCCCTAGACCTCCATCCCCACTGAAGAAAGGATCTAAGAAAAAGAAAGCTCTAAGCTTTAAAGAATGGAGAATGGGAGGTTCTCAGGTGATGACTGCTACACAACTTGATGAAATGAAGCAGAAGATGACCTCTACTCAGCAACAGAATCTGTATTTGGACCATGATGGTCATGTGAAGGTCAGACATGGTGGATCTCTGGAGGAAGCAGAATTCTGGTTTCACAACAGTATAGTACCAGGAAAAGATATCCATGAAGGTGTTCTTAACTACTTAGACTGCAAACTCTCACCTGTCTGGGCTTCTTACCAAAGAACTAGAAATCTGGCTGGAATCAGAAAAGAGGTGAATGCAGAACTAAAGAGACTACAAGGACTGGATGAACAAGAAAGAGCTGAAGCAGCCAAGGCTATTATGTAATCAGACACTCTTGTAATCCACCTTAATAAAAGAACATCTCTGCCTCACACTTTGTAAGGCAATTCCCCAATCTCTGGCTTTTCCTTACTTTCTGTTTGGGTTTGTTTGTTTGCTTTGTGATAATTATTCTGCTATCTGAATGTATCGTACTCTTACTATTTTCCTATGCCAAGTTGCCCACCAAGATTTTAATGAAAAGTTTTAAACTTTAAATTTTTATGGTGAAGGCACTTCTCTGGAAATAGTTAAAGGGTTTTGGCATCATCAAAAAGGGGGAAATTGTAAGGAATAATTGTATTTAGATTTTGATGATGCTATATTAATTAGGACTGTAGAGTACCCCTTTAGAAATTATGTATTAGAATTTTCCCTTGTAAAGTTCTTAGCATATTCGACCACCAGAAGGCCTCTCTACCAGAAGTCCTCCAGACAGAAGATCTTGGTTCTCTGTCTAGGAACAGAATACGTCAGGGTCTCTGTTACCCATTAGCGTGACAGAAACCCTCATGTTTCTCTGTAAGCTACCAACAACAGAAGTGCACATGATCTTCTCATAATCAGTTCTCTGCCAATGACACCAGAAGGTCTGACACTTGGAAGAAATCCACAAAGCCGGGAAGTCAACTTAAAGATTCCTTCAACGGCTAGGAGTATGAAACGGAAAAGCTACAGTGCTCGCATTAAATGCTCATTTAATGCTCCCCATGCTCCGTGGAGTAATTGCAGATGATTGGCCGCAATGTCAGGATTACTTTATCCCAAAATAGTAACCCGCCAACTTTACCGTGTCCTACTGGTCAAGTCAACTGCTCGCGCATTAAATGCAGTTGTCCTCCTACTCCTCCAACGGGAAGACAACCTCAGTATAAAAGATACACTACGAAGAACAAACGGATAACTTTGCAACCTTGATTCAACTTTGCTATCACATTGCTACAAGCAAGATATTCAAACTCTGAAAAGCAAAAGCCTCCTTGAGATTCAAATTCACTATCCTCTACAAGAGAAGGCAGAAGTTGGAAAAATACTCTTTCCAACTCAAGCAAAGTTCCAAGTGTTCTTCAACTCTTCAAGCTCATCACATACAAATATTTTGTAACGAAGCTAGTTGGAGGAACCCCTGTTTCAACAGAAACTCTTCTTGCTACAAGAAGGACGTCCGAATAACTGGAGTAGTGAAGTGGTGATACTTCAAGGAGACTCAGTGAAAGGACCACTGTTAAAGGAAGCCAGGCAGTGCATCCCAGGACACATCTAGGCTTGAAGAAGACGTGGAGTGCTTCTTAAGTGCTAGGACTAAAGCTTTGTAAACGGCAGTTTTTACAGCTTAGTGGAACAGTGGATTAGAGGAACGAGTTGTTCCTTGAACCACTATAAAAATCCCTGGTGTCGTTTACTTACTGCTTTTAATACTTGCACTTAGATAGAACTGTATAACTCCTTGGACTTGGTATCTGTGTTCAGCAGAACTTGTTCTACGAGTTAACAGAAGGCCTACTGCCTTTGCTTCTCTGAGGCTAACAGAACTCCCTACCAGAACCCCATCCGCTGCCAGTCTGTTCTTTCAACAGAACAGGCTATTCTGTAAATCTGGTACTTAGTTTAAAAAGCTAAAAACCAATACAGTCTATTCACCCCCCCCCCCCTCTAGACTGTATCCAGTATAACCGGGACCAACAGTTTCCCTTCCAGTTTATTTTTCTTTTTCATTGTGCATAGTTTCTTTAAGAACTTTGCATAACGGGGAACACTTTTGATCAGTTTGAAGAGTGGGATGTTTACCTCAGAATTGACGAATGTTTCGTAGATGTCCCGATCATTCTTCAGCTTCCTCGTGTCTTTCAATGCCTCAGGGAATGGAGGGAGTGACTCATATGATGATAGTGGAGGGGATTTAGTCTTCGTTGGCTTCTCCTCTTCTTGTTGAAAGCCTTCTTCAAGATCAACCTCTTGCTTCTCCTCCTCAACTTCCCGTGGTTGCAATTCTTTACCGTTTCTCAACATGATTGCATTGACATGTTGTCTCGGGTTTTGCTCAGTTTGGGAGGGGAGCCTACCCGAATCTTTTGCTTCATGTCGACTTACGGCATTTGAAATTTGGCTAACTTGAGTTTCCAAATTTTGAATGCTCGACTTGGTTTCATGTTGGAATTGCATCATGGTTTGTTGGAATTGCCCCATACTTTGCTGCATTGTTCCCATATTAACGGCCAACGCTCGAATCATGTCTTCGGTGGACATACTCGAGTTCGATGTTTGGCCTTGTGGTTTGTATTGTTGAGGGGGAGGATTTGTTTGAGAATTTCCGTACCTTAAATTCGGATGATCCCTCCATCCCGGGTTGTAAGTATTGCCTTGAGGATCGTACCTCCTTTTACCTTGGAACCCCAAAGCATTGACTTGCTCGGAGTTCTCTTCTTGTAGCGTTGGGCAAGAATCTGTGGGATGCCCTTGCGTTGAACAGATGCCGCAGACCTTGACTTCTTGGGTTTTTGGATTTAAAAGGAAATCTTTAACCAAAGAAGTCAAGCCGGCTACTTGACTCTCCAACGAGTTGTTGGATTCCGCTGCCATGATTCGTTTCGATGATGACCTTCCATCGTAATGTCTCGAGTTTTCAGCCAACTCCGAAATGAGGTCTCTTGCTTGAGAAGGGGTTTTGTTAACAATACCCCCTCCGCATGTCGCATTCACCATGCGTCTATCTTGATCAACAAGTCCATCATAGAAGTAGAGGATGAGATCTTGTTCCGAATACCCATGATATGGGCAACTAGCACATAGTTTTTTAAAGCGCTCCCAATATTCATACAAGGTCTCATTATCCGCTTGCTCAATGTTGCTGATTTGCTTCTTGAGACATGAAGAGATAGATGCGGGATAGTACCTGTCAAGGAAGCTCTTTTTCATTTGAGCCCATGTATTGATGCTCCCCGAGGGAAGATAGAATAGCCAATCTTTGGCGGTGTCTTTGAGGGAGAATGGGAAGGCTCTCAGCTTGATTTGCTCCTCGGACACGCCATTGGGGCACATGCTTGTGCACACAATATGGAACTCCGACAAGTGTTTATTTGGATCTTCCCCTCGTAGGCCATGGAAAGAGGGAAGTAGATGAATGAGCCCAGATTTTAGCTCGAATGTGACCCCCGTATCAAGAGTTGGAAAAGTGATACATAAGGGTTGATTTAGATTTGGAGTCGTGAGCTCCCTCAACGTTCTTGTTTCAAGAGCCATGTGGAAGGACTCTTCGGATTCGCTAGAATGAGAACTAGCACTTGATGATTCCTCCGAAGAAGTATTCGGAAATAGATTCCTGAACCTCTCGAAGGCTTGTTCTGTTTCGGGTTTTGTTTGGTAGGTGATTTGGTTTATAGATCGATGTTTAACCATATACTCAAACAAAGCTCAGCCAAAATAGAAATCTTTTAAATGTTTTTTTTTTATTTTACTTGAAATAAAATAGAAAGAAAAATAATTGACTTTCCCCGGCAACGGCGCCAAATTTGACGAGCACTTTGTCACGGTGCGTCAAAATAATTTCAATACTAAACACTTATACGTAGTATAGCGTAGTAGAGTTCGTATCCACAGGGAAAGGAATGATTTTCTTTCAATGAAACTAGTAATTAAAAGGGGAGGATTTGGATTGAGTGATTTAATTTAATTAAGAACTAAGATGAACAACCTATATGAGATTTAATTCAAAGATAAAAAGGACTTGGCATTGCTACTTTCCACTTGTTGATATATTTTAGTCGATCATTGTTATATCTATAACTTATTCCCTCTCGAATACTCAATCGGGGAGTATATCCACTTCATCGAGGGTAGTTATTAACAACAACCGTTCATTAATAACCCTTACTATTAATCAAATATAGAACAACGCCTTATACCGATTTAATAGTAGCATTTAATCTTTCTAACTCCTTGATGAAATCAATTGAGATTGATAACCTCAACACAAGCGGTTTCGGTTTAACCAACAAAATTAATCCCTCTTAAGTTTATTAACCACGACCGTGCATTAATAAACCGAAGTTACTTACTTGTGAAACCATCAACGATTAACCATCGGTTCGTTGATCGTTTCTAGTAATAATTAATATATGAAACAAAACTAGTTGATCCTTTAAGTAATGTTCAAAATATTAATATGAAACAAGAGTAGGAATTAATTAATATTCAAGGAAGAATATTATTAAAGAAGATGAATCCTACTATAATTAATATCAAGATGTTAACTAATTGTCATCTTAGCAACACTCCTCAATATTAATATAGAGGAAGAAAAATACCATTCTAACTAATGTCGAGATGTTAACTAATTGTCATCTTAGTAACACTCCCCAACATTAATATAGAGATGGTATTAAGGAAAGAACTATTAATTAATATTCAAGGAAAGAAGTTAAGAAAATAACTCACAACTTTAATAATCAACAAGCTTCAAGAGCAACACCAAGAATGGAAGTTTAGCTCCTCATTTGGAGACTAAACATAGCTAGAAAAATATAAAGAAATGCTATTCTAAATTGAGCTTAAGAGTATGGAAGAAGGGATGATTTTTTTGTGAAGAAAAAGTGTGCTATTTATAGGTGTTTTTCAACACCTTTGGCCGGGTACCCGACCGGGTCAAGTACTCACCCGACCGGGTCCATGTCAAAATCAAATATCCTCCACGTTCTGGCGATCTTCAGCATGTTAAAGTGTCCGGGTCAAGTCAGACCCGACCGGGTGGGGTAGGGGACCCGACCGGGTGAGTGCAAAAATTGGATATTCTTCACGTTCGGGTGATCTTTGCACACCGGGTTGTCCCCGGTCACTTCTCACCCGACCGGGTGAGGTAGTGGGCCCGACCGGGCCATGCACTTTCTTTGCATTTTCGTTTTTCACTTCTTACCCGACCGGGTCAAGTATTATACCCGGTCGGGTATTTGCTCCTGGGCAGCCAAATCTTCTTTTTCTTCACTTCAAAGTCTTCCTTTCCAAAACCACAAATCCTAACTAAACTTTACAACTGACAAATAAAGACTAAAATACAATTACAACTGAAATCACATAAATGTTTACAAACCAAATAAAACGTCAAACAATTAACATAAATCAAACATAAAAACGTGTAATTATGCACTACTAATTAGTGTGCATCACTGATCAAGAACCAGATAATCATTGAAGATGTCTCTTATGTCAAAGGCCTGAAATTCAACCTGCTTAGTGCTAGCCAATTCTGTGATAAAGGCTACACGGTTGAATTCTCCAAAGAAGGCTGTTCTGTCAAGCATGAGACAACTATGGAAGTGGTACTGACTGCCACCAGGAAAAGAAACATCTATGTTGTTGATTGGTCTACTGCAAAGGGTGGAATCTGTCTTTTAGCTAAAGGAGATTCAAAACTCAGCTGGGAATGGCACAAGAAGCTGAGTCACCTGAATTTCAAAACAATCAACAAACTAGCAAGGGATCACATTGTTGATGGCATCCCCAACATTGTGTACAAGAAGGAGAGTCTGTGCAGTGCATGCCAAAAAGGAAAGCAAGTGAAGAACTCCTTCAAACCCATTGCTGGAAACCTCTCTACTAGTCCTTTAAATCTGATTCACATGGATTTATTTGGACCAGTAGAAACTCCAAGTGTTGGTGGAAAAAGATATACCTTAGTCATGGTGGATGACTACTCAAGATACACCTGGACAATCTTTCTGAAGAAGAAAAATGAAACTCTGCAGAAACTACCATCTCTGTTGAAATTACTTCAGAATGAGCAGAACCAGAAAGTCAAATCTATCAGATCAGATAGAGGAACAGAGTTCGTCAACAAAGTAATACAAGAGTTCTGTGATCAAAATGGAACAATGCATCAACTCTCTGCAGCCAGAACTCCTTAACAGAATGGAGTTGCAGAAAGAAGAAATAGAACACTCAAGGAAGCTGCAAGGACCATGATTGCTGAATCAGGTCTGCCTTACAGATATTGGTCTGAAGCTATCAACACTGCATGCTACACCCAGAACCGGAGCATGATTCACAAAACTCATCAGAAGACCCCCTATGAGCTCTGGAAGGGAAGGAAACCTAACATCAGCTACTTTCATGCATTTGGAGGCAAATGCTATATACTCAATAATGGAAAGGAACATCTCAAAGTGTTCCAAGAAAATGCTGATGAAGGAACATTCTTAGGCTACTCCAGCACCAGCAAAGAAGGGGCCAAGTTCATATGGGACGACAAGTGTGAGAAAGGATTCCTTGAACTAAAGAAAAGACTTACCAAAGCACCAGTTCTCGCCCTACCCATACAGGGGATAGAGTATGATATTTACAGCGATGCTAGCATCCAAGGGCTCGGATGTGTACTGATGCAGAACGGTAAGGTTATTGCCTACGCTTCTAGGCAATTGAGGAAACACGAGGCGAACTACCCTACCCACGATCTAGAGTTGGGGGCGGTAGTGTTTGCATTGAAGATTTGGAGACATTATCTCTACGGGGAGACATGTCGCATTTATACCGATCATAAGAGCTTGAAGTATGTATTCACTCAGAAAGAGTTGAATATGAGGCAAAGGAGATGGATGGAGTTGATCAAAGGCTATGATTTGATCATTGACTATCATCCCGGAAAGGCCAATGTAGTGGCTGATGCATTAAGCAGGAAGAGTATGTCGGGGACGTTACTCACATGCCTACGAGCGTTGCGCGCATATGTGGAAGTGTCCTCGAGTGGGGCGCTCATAGCTAGATTTGAGGTTAGACCTACGTTGCTGAGTGAGATCAGTAGAGGTCAAGGCATTGATGAGGAATGTCAGAAGGTCCGCGAACGGATCCTTGCGGGACCCGTTGAGGATTTTCGAGTACGTGATGATGGCCTTTTATTGTTCAAAGATCGCGTATGCGTACCACATAATGAGGAACTCCGGAAATCCATACTCTAGGAAGCCCATTCTTCAGCCTATGCTATGCATCCATGAGGTACAAAGATGTACCGAGACCTGAAGGAAAGTTATTGGTGGTCTGGTATGAAGAGAGACATCACAGAGTATGTGAACTGATGCCTTACTTGTCAACAAGTTAAGGCGGAGCATCAGCACCCGGCGGGACTTTTGCAGCCACTTACTATTCCAGAATGGAAGTGGGAACATGTCACCATGGACTTTGTGGTAGGGTTACCACGGACGGTGAACAATTACGATGCAGTGTGGGTGGTGGTTGATAGGCTTACCAAAAGTGCACACTTCTTGCCTATCAACATCACTTATCCTCTTGAACGTTTGGCCAAGTTATACACGGAGGAGATTGTGAGGTTACACGGAATTCCAATATCCATTGTCTCGGATAGGGACCCAAGATTCACATCTAGGTTTTGGCCAAAGTTCCAAGCATCATTGGGGACTAAACTGAAGTTTAGCACGGCGTTTCACCCTCAGACGGATGGACAATCCGAGCGGGTGATACAGATTTTGGAAGACATGCTTAAGGCGTGCGCTTTGGAGTTCCAGGGGAGTTGGGACAAACATTTGGCACTAGTGGAGTTTGCCTATAACAACATTTATCAGGCGAGTATTGGCATGCCTCCATACGAGGCATTGTTCGAGAGGAAATGCAAGACGTCGTTGTGTTGGGAGGAGGTTGGCGAGGCCAAGCTCGAAGGTATAGAACTTGTTCGAGATAGACTTAAGGCTGCCCAAGATTGGCAGAAGAGCTATGCCGATAAACGACGTAGATCGTTAGAATTTGCAGTTGGTGATGAGGTGTTTCTAAGGATTTCTCCTTGGAAAGGTATCATCCGATTCATATCGAGGGGTAAACTTAACCCCCGATACATTGGTCCGTTTGAAATCCTGGAAAGGATTGGGGTCGTGGCTTACCGTCTCAAGTTATCACCTGAACTTGAGAAGATTCATGATGTTTTCCATGTATCGATGCTCAAGAAGTATGTACGAGATCCGTCACATATTCTTGAGAGACCGCCGGTAGAGATTCGAGAGGACCTACAATATGCAGTGGAACCGGTGAAGATAGTGGGCCAACAGGTAAAGAGGCTTAGGAACAAGGAGATTCCTATGGTGAAGGTGCTTTGGAGGAGTGATCGAGTCGAAGAAGAAACCTGGGAGACTGAGGTCTCAATGAGGGAACAATACCCGTTTCTTTTCGATTAGACACGGGATTTCGGGGACGAAATCCCAAATAAGGGGGGTGAACTTGTAACACCGTCCCCAAGTATATTTACTTTTAGTAAATCATGTAATAAACTTTGAATAATGATTCGTGAATTTACGTGGTTGTAAGTTTTTGGTTATTTCTTTCGCGTGAATAGTGAACTGCACGTGGGGCCCACACCGGGAGCGGGGACCGTCCGGTAAACCCGGGACCACATATTATATTCATCTTGATCTAGATAATATTTATATGATGGTATATATATTTTAGTTGGGCCATAGAAAGGGCTTAGGGTTGACCCGTCGGTCAAACGAAGCCACATTACCGGTATTGGTATTATTACCGGATAACAGTCCGAATTGAATTTCAGAGACTTCTAAATTAAAGTTTGGGAATCTAAAATTATTCTAAAGGTCCATATTGATTGAAATCACACAATATATTTTATTTGGCTAGATAAAATAAAATATAATTAAAAGAGTCAGAAAAATACAACTTTCGATTGTGCATTACGGGACACAAAGCGATGACCCCCACATAAGTAGGGGCCAACCCACGTTTTTAGCCTTGTTTTGGACAAGGTAGCCGCACCATCACATGGGAAAGGAGCCATGAGGTGATTTGGGAGTCAAACACATTTAAGGGAGTGGACCCCTTTCATGTATGATTGAGAGAAATGCCAAAAATGCATTCTCAATCAACCCTATCCCCATTAACTCGACCCAGCTGCCATCCAAGGAGTGAGAAGCTCTGATAATACTCCATAGCATCCTCCATTTTCGAGCTCAACACAAAGGGGTGCAAGGGAAGAAGATTAGAGAAAGAAAAAACTAGGAAAAAGTGTGAAAATTAAGGTAATAACCTTATCATAACTTTTCCTTTAATTTTTCTTCTATCATATGAGATATATATCATATGAAGGACCCTTAGGATTGTTCTAAATGGTATGAGTTTGGAAGAATGGGTTGGAAAGTGGTTCTATGTCCAAGAACGGACTTAGAAGCCAAAACGACCGGTTCGCCGGAAAATAACCTTTTTGAGGTTATTTGTATTAATATGGGTTTTGTGATTATAAAAACATGTTAGGAGCTTAACTAAAGAGTTTCTAGAGTTCGCCGGAGTTGTCGCCGGAGTTCGTCAAAAGTCGCCGGAGTATCGTCGGAGTTCAACCGAGAGGAGTAGAACTTCATAGCGTTAATTCGAGGTGAGTGGACGGCTTAATATCTTATAACTTTTGGGTTAATTATGAGATTACCTAAATAAAAGTTATATGTGTTCATAATTATGTTTAAAAGGTATTTAAACATGGGATTAGCCAACATGATTAAGTTTGTATGCAAGGAAATAATTGTTTATGCATGAAATATGATATGAGGAATTATATAAAAATGCATTTTTGCTTAGCTTGAGGTGTAAGAGAAGCACAAAGGAATATTAATAACTTAATTATATGATGATTAAGTTGATACGTACAAGGCTTGAAATGGCGGTCAACGAAACGTTGACCGATGGATAATGGATTAATTAATACCGGTTAGTATTAATTAATTATAAATTTATATAAATGCATGGCTTTGCATGGATTGTGATACATGAGCTTTGTGTATTGTTTTAGTTATGAATGAATAAATATGATATAGACTCTATCTAGGTTGATAGGAGCTTGATCATAGGACTATATTTTGGTGGAGGACCCTAGGACTTAAAGTCCTTAACACTCAAATTATATATTGGTGGAGGACCCTAGAACTTAAAGTTCTTAACACTCGGATTATATATTGGTGGAGGACCCTAGGACTTAAAGTCCTTAACACTCAAATTATAAATTGGTGGAGGACCCTAGGACTTAAAGTCCTTAACACTCAGATTGTAAATTGGTGGAGGACCCTAGGACGAAAAGTCCTTAACACTCGGATTATAAATCGGTGGAGTACCCAAGGATTATGATCCTCAAAACTCATAGGTTATGGTATATAAATATGGACAAGGAGGAGTCCTATACACTCATAGGCATATGGGTGGGTTGGATTTTTTAGTCAAGAATATTGACTATTACTATTTTCCCAAATAAAACGGTGATCTACGGATCGGGTATTTTCCAAGTGTATATGTACTATTAAGTATTTTCTTAACTTGGGGGGGGGGGGGGGGGGGGGGAGATTATTTATATAAATATCACCCTATGTTTGGGTCTTATACTTGAAACGCTAGTTATTCTATATTTAGCCAGCTACTCGCTCGGTACTTGTACTGACCCCTTCGGGGGGGGCCACCATTTTCAGGTTGAAGCTAGGGCTTGCTACCTGCACCTTCTTACGGGTGAACTCAAATCAAGGAAGACGTGGTTCGTGCTTCCTTATTTCCTTTCAAACTACCAAACACTTGCTCATGGATATTTGTTTTACTATAAACTATTTTGGGCCTGTGAGCCCATGTTTTGGCCGGTTGTGGCCTATGCTTTACCGTTGAATATTTCCGCTATTCATTGGGTTGAATGTGATGTTGTTATGTATGTTTACTACTGAGTATGGATGGATTATGTTCATAGACGCCTTGTATGATTAAGTCACGTTGACTTGCGGGTGACGTCACTTGGTCATACGGCAGTTGTACACGCGCTTAGATGTGGTCTGGGGCGTGACATGCACTATAGATGGGAGGAGTTTGGTGGTTGGGACCGGAAGATCAATATAAGATAAGTTACGTTAAATTTCCCAGATTTCATCAGGAGCGTTTCTAGGGCCGCAATCGTCTCCTGAATCTCTTCTTTAGGTGTCAGTTCCAGTGCATTATATGTTTGGTTTTCAAAGCTATTTCTCAACACCAAACTCAAGCTATCAGCTGCTTCAAACTCCATCACCTGTTCAGAAATAAAGTCTAGCACATCAACGTAAAAACAGCATGAACATCACTGGGATAACGCATGGCCTCAAAAATATCAAAGCGCACTATATTCCCATCAAACTCCATTGTTAAAATCCCATTGAACACGTCAATCTGTGTTCTTGCTGTTCTAAGAAATGGTCTTCCAATCAAAAGAGGTATCGGTGTAAGATCTAGTTCGTTTTCTTCCATCTTTAACAGAAAGAAGTCTGCTGGAAAAACCAGATCACCCACCCGCACCAAAATGTCCTCAACCAGCCCCTCAGGATACACGTTGGACCTGTCAGCCAGTTGTATAATCATACCGGTCTCATTTAAGGGTACAATGTTTAAAGCAGTATAAACCGAGTATGGCATAACATTAATGGATGCACCAAGATCACACATAGCCCTCTCAAACCTCTTGTTACCTATAATAACAGGAATAGAAAATGAACCTTTCTCCTTTCACTTCACAGGGAGCTTCTGTTGGAGTATGGCAGAGACATTCTCATTTAGGCTTACTCTTTCATCCCCTTTAATTTTACTTTTGTTTGTGCAGAGTTCCTTTAAAAACTTTGCATACTGCGGAACTTGCTTGATTGCATCAATGAGAGGTATGTTCACTTCCACTTTCCGAAAAGTATCCCAAATATCATTTTCCATGCTTTCTTTATGTTTTTTAGCCAACCTTGAAGGAAAAGGAGGGAAAAGAACATTAGCCGGTACAAAGGAGATCACCTCCTTATCATTTTCAGCTCGCAAACGGGGTCATCTGCCATTGATTTCTCTTGATCTTGCAGCTGGGGTACATCTGACTCATCATTCAGACCACTTTTAACCTCTGTCTCCTTCTCTTGGTCAAGCTGAAATGACACCTTCTTGGCTCTGTTTTCACTCAAAGTCTTGTCACTACGAAGAGTGATGGCATTTTCACTTTGATTTGGGTTCATAGGCTGTGAAGGGAGCCTGTTAGAGAGATGGACTCGATTCTACTCATAGATGTAGCTAGCTGACCCACCTGCGTTCTCAAATCCTGCATTCCCGCTCTAGTTTCTTGCTAAAATTTCAGCTTCTCTTGCTCTAACTTCAATTGTCCATCCACTAGCTTCTGCATCATAGCCTCAAGTGTAGAGGTTGAGTTCTGATTAGGAACTCCAGATTGAGAACTCCCCTGTCCAGGCATATATTGCGGATGATATTGAAAACCTGAGTTGTTGTTATTGCCATAGCTCATATTCGGGTGGTTCTTCCATCCTGGATTATAGGTGTTCGAAAAAGGATCAAACTTGCGTTGTGAAGAACCTGGAAACCCTATTGCATTAGCTTCTTCTGTCTTCCCTTGAAGCAATAAAGGACATTGATCACTATAGTGAGCATTAGAAGAGCAAACACCACACACATTCTTAGTTTGCTGCAGGTTCATTTGAGTCATCATCAAAGTAGTGAGCTGTGAAAGTTGTTGATTTGTGGCAGCAAGTTGTTCCTCAAGGTTTGAACTTGTTATCTTGTTCACTTGCTTAATGCCAACATCTTGGTGCATGCCAAATTGATGTGAGTTAGCAGCCATAGTATCAGTCAGTCTCTAGGCTTATACCGGTGTTTTATCAATGAGAGCTCCTCCACTTGCAGCATCAAACATCACTCGCTTTAGAACATTTTCTTCATATCATTCCAAGAGGTAATACACCCGCTTGGTAAGTAATATAGCCAATCTTTAGTTGCACCATCCAATGAGAAGGGGAAAGCTCTCAACTTAATTTGATCTTCAGGCACACCAGTAGGCTTCATGGTGGAACAAACAACATGGAACTCCTTCAAATGCTTGTGTGAATCTTCTCCTGCTAGTCCATGTAACTTAGGCAGGAGTTGTATTAGGCCTGACCGAAGTTCCAAGGCAGCATCGGATATTGAATGCAAAGCGGTTGATTGTCCAGGTTTGACATTGCCAAATTCCTTATGGTGCGGTTCGCATCATTAGCCATTGCTTCACGTTCTGCTGCGCGGGCTCTCCTTGTTTGAGCATTCTGTCTCCTACAAAATGATTCAATTTCAAGATTCAATGGTGCTTGAGGAGATAGACCCTCAGTTCTTCTGGTCATGCACTATCTCAATCTGTATATAGACAAAGGCTTTAATAATAAAATCAACACAATAAAAATAAAAAATAAATAAAATAATATAAATAACTAAGACTATAAACAACTTGATTTTTTTATAACTAGTAACTTAAGAGAGAAGTAGCTAATCTACATGACCCCCCGGCAACGGCGCCAAAACTTTGGTGTGTGTCGTTTTAACACCAAATAATAAACTAAACTAACACATAGATATGGAAAGTTCAGGTCGATCCCATAAGGAGTTTGGATAATTAACTACTAATTCTCAAGTTATTAGAATCAAATATTTTTAAATCGAAAGAAAATAAAAATGCAAAGTATGTATAAAATAGATCAAAGAGTAAATAGAGATTTAGATTATATAAATAGAGATTTCCAATTCCAAGTTTTAACTCGTGTAAGTTTAATCGACAAAAAATAATTTATTCATCATAATAGTTGGCGTAGATTAATTGCAAACGCAAACCAATCTCGAATTCACCTATTATACCTAAAAGCGACAAACGTCGTCAATTTAGTCTAATTGATTCTCAATCTTACAACAAACGTTTAAAATTCAAGGCTCAATCGCATTAATCTTTGTGAATTTTTAGCCAACACGAATAATATTTCCCAAACGGGTGAATATTCAATTCGTATCTATATTTTTCTAGATGGTTCTTAAGCACCTACTTACTACTATAACGAAACCTAATTTCACCAAATCAGATTTCAATTAGCAATAAACTCACAAGAATAGTAATTAAGTATGCATCCAAATAAACTAATCTCATGAATTCAACTGAAATCAATTCATAAAAATATAGAATAATATGGAAAATAAAACATTAAGCAAAAAAATCTCACGAATTAAACTACAGAGTATTAACCCGGAATTGGAAAATTAAAGGTCTAGCTATTGGTATTCATTTGGCAATGAAAGCAGAACCAAATTAAAAATGAAATTGAAGAATTTAAAGATGGAAAAATTGCCCAAAGGAAGAGGATCGGTTTACCGTTTCTTCTGATTTGCGCCCCTGCTCTTGCTCTTCTTTCTTCTCTTGTTGCCGCCTTTCTTTTTTTTTGGTCTATTTATTTTCTCTGCAGCCGCCTCCTTTGGAACCATTCATCTCTGCCCGCATATCCCTCCTTCAGTTGTTGCAATCCCGAAACTTTCTCACGCAATCAAAGTTGATAGGAAACCGCAGCTTCTTTCCCTCTTTCTTTCCTTATTTCTTGCTGCGTTTTTCTTTCTGATCGTTTGTTTCCTCCTTGCACGTGACTTTTCAATTTGCTCCAAGTAAACAAATGAATCCTTATCTAATTAATAAATGAAGGCACATTAGTAGGTTTCCACTTAGAAGACTAAATCAATTTACTTGGTCTAAAAATGTCAAATACTCAAACAAAAAAATGATTTGCTCCCTTTAATCACTTATTAAAATAAAATAAATTAAAAACCTAATTAGAGTATAAAAAGACATATTGAGACCTATTGAATATGTAAAAATAGCATCAAATAAACGCCCAACAGTTCTTAATGGGTGGGGGTATGAGTTTTGCCTCCAACGCAACTCTTTGGGTAACTCAAATGAAGAGATATGATGTACCATGGCTTTCACTGAGCCGCTGTTACAAAATTCCTTCATTGAATTGGTACAAATATAAATGAGTTTAGGACTGAACCTTTCTCCTTGGTTTGCATGAGATACAAATATTAATTAAGGTTTAGCGATTGAGAGACCCATTGTTGTGTATATGCTTATTTCATTGTTTGCTTCTTTGTAAGGCAGGTGTCAAGAAACTAAACAAAGTCTAGGCTTTTTCTTCTTTTTCTTAAACTTTTAAAGTTGTATCCCCATTTGCTTTTATCTTTCTCAAATTTAAATTACCATACTTTGCATTTCTCATCAAGAAAAGAATATATGTGGAATACAGACACAGATTATAATCTTTACATATTGCATGCTCAAAGCTAAAGAAGAGGTAGAAGAAATGAAGGGTGTCCATTTGAAATGAGGTTGCTAGTACTTATTATTTATAGGGGAAAATGAATGATCCTTCTTGAAGAAGGTTCACATGTCCCGAGGACATGTTAGTTGGAGTTAGTGGACATATGTTTTTCTTATTTATTTTATACGGACTATATTTAAATGCCCCAAATGGTTCACTAAATTGTCTGCGCTTCTTTGTTATGGAGAAGCAGTCAGTCCATGCAATTTTGGACGCGATTTTCACTATGGGTCATCCAGAAACAGTCTCTCTGTGCTTTAGTACAGGGGTAAGACTGCGTACATCCGACCCCCCTTACCCCACCGTAGGTGGGAACCTTTGTGGTACTGGGGTAAATGAAAATGAAAATGATCCCCCAAGAGGCTGGCGACATTTGATTGCTGCTGTTTTTTGCACGCTTAAAATACTACAGTACATAAAGTTGCCTAAAGTGTAATGCAATTTACTATTCTCATCACTGTTGACTGCAACAATACAACTTTCTACTGTAGATGATATTCAACTTCTTTTTTACTTTTTATTAATGTATCATTTCAACTTTCAAGGGCCGTGTAGTACTTTTAAATCAATGTATTAATAGATTTCAGAACAATACATTTTCATATTACTCCCTCTGTCCCAATTAGTAAGATACTTTACGGTTTACGATGTTTGACCAACGATAAAGCAAATTGATCCCTGTGAATACTCAAATTAGTTTTAAAAAATAAAATTTACATATTCAGAAACTACATTAAAACCGCTACAAAACCTGCAAAAAATAATTCAAATATCATAAACTTTTGATATATAAAGTAAAAGATTAAGAGTGATTTATGTTGACCAAGTGAATAGTAAATGTATCTTACAATTTGGGACTGAGGGTGTATTATATTCTATATCAGTGCACTATTACAACCTTCAAATTGGAGTTCCCAATGCCGCATGCACTGCCTAAGGCTCTTCTTTATAGGTTGCTTTATAGGAATTTACCGTTCGGGATATGAAAATTTCGGGATTTTTAGCATGTTTTGGGGGCTGATTTTTGGTAGAGTTCCCCTTAAGTCTAAGTTTTAGGATTTTACTAGAAACATGAAATTAAGTTAACAAGTGTAAATCGTATATAGTTGCTCATCGAAGAACCGTTGCCCGTGGACGCCTTATACACACGCTCAAGGGTAAAAACTTCGCGTGAATCAGGTAAGTCATCACCACCTATACATGATAGTTCTAAATGAAGTATGGAAGTCTATCTAATTATAATGGATATATTCGCTTGGATACTTAAACTTGTATGACATGATGTTATGTGAATATTTTCTTGGATACTTGAACTTGTATGATATGATGGTATGTGAATTCCAAATAATTTGGATGCATTGACAGGTGGTGTTAATTATAGAATGTTTGAGATGATTAAATGCAAGTTATTCAAGTTCTATGTTTAATTGTAGTTGGGTTCATATAGAACCAACGATGAAAGGAAGTTATGTTGATAATGATATCTAATGAATGATAAGAGATGTTCTAAGGTAATCGTGCCCCCAAGTAATTACCTGAGCTGAGCGTAGCAGGACATCCTCTCGCGGGGAGTCCTGGGGTTCCTTCTGATGGGCTGCGGGCTAGCTACGCGAGGTCATCAGTGAGGGGCCAGGACACGAGCTACGGACCCATAAACTCAAGGATAAAATGAGAAGAAAGAATGATGAATGAAGAAACCTTTTAGGTTCCGATACTTGAAGTTGTTGCTTGTCATGATATGCGTTTTTGTAAGTGGATATGCTCTGTGTGTTGAGTACTCTAGCTTATGTATCTATTTGTAACTAGCTAAGACTTTTCTATTTTAATGGATGTAATGGTGACTTACTAAGCAAATTTTGCTTACGAGAGTTTTGTTATCTCGTGTTCTCATGTATAGGTAATCAATAAAGAATGGAAGTCTGAGAGAATGTACGGAGCTGGTGACAAGGCTATGGATGGGTTAACGGAGTAAACCTGGCTGTTTCTTATGTTTTACTTTTGTACTCTGACACTTTTACGGGTTGTGTAATGTTTGGTTTTAAAAATCCTGATCAGGTGTAATAACTTTGTTTTAAGGGGGGTTGTTGTTGATCACTTGACATCCTCGTTATGAAGTTTGCTTACGTATATAAGAAATAAAGTTTCATGACGAGACTTTGTATTTTTAATTTTCTGCTTTATATATCGAGTCTTGTTTATGTTGAGTATGGTAATGGCCATTTGGGGACGGTCGTTACAAGAAACTTATACACCACTGGGAAAATTAAAACCTGTGATACCCATGTTGTGCAGGATGATGATCATGTTTTGCTTCATCGATTCATTCTACTCTTCCCTAATTAAGTTGGTCTCGTAGTGAACTTTTAAGAGATTTGATATCTTCATATGACCATTCACAGTATTGTGATCCATTTAATCTGAGGCTAAATGCCTTTGTGTATCCAACATTTATCACACCGAAGTCACGAGCACGACCATAGTGGTCCTTCTTTTCTCCAAGAGCATAGTACAAAGCATATCATCCTTGTTCCGTTGAGGTTTTGTTTCTTCTTATACTCTACGTGTTACCATATATATGTGTGTGTATGTGTCAAAAAATAAGCGAATAGAATTAAACATAACTAATTAAAGGAAAAATATGTATTTATTATTACATACTCCCTCCGTCCCACATTGAGCTTCACAGTTTGACTTACACACATATTAAGGAAATAAACTTACCATGAGGTAAATTTTACTGTTTTGACACTGTTTCGACACTGTTTAGCATTGATTTGCACTGTTTCGACACTGTTTTGCACTGTTTGACACTGTTTTGATGAAGATTAACTTGTCATGTAAGGAAATGAGAACTTGTTTCTGAGACATCCAAAAAAGGAAAATGGGAAGTTCATTGCGGGACGGAGTGAGTATTTCTTAGCCACTTCATTCGTCTACTCTTTAGGAATGACTTGATTTTCATCTTTGTTATGAGCATGCATTGCACAATACCCATTATCGTCTCCATCAAATCGTGTTGTGCTTCAGCCAATGAAAGTATAGTAAGATGTTTGTTTGCTAATAACTCTAACCGAATCGAATCAAATTAAACTGAATCGAATCAAACTGAAGTGTAGCATAATTTTCATTTGAATAATATTTTTTCCTATCCATTTTAAAAGAGAAAACTATCAAATAAACCCTCGTACTATATCAGAAATGTCAATTAAACCCTCGTACTTTGAAAACACTCAATTAAACCCTCGAACTTCTAAAAAACGTTCAATTAGACATTTTAGCAGGTTAAGAACCGGTTTCCAGGTTAACTGCTCATGTGGCGGCCACGTGACAGGCCACATGACGATTATTTTCTTCTCTTTATTTTTCTCCTCTTTTTTCTATTTCTCTTTCCTATTCTTTTCTACTTCTGGTTCCCCTCTTTCCGGACTTACCCATCCTTCCATCTTCCCAGGACTACCCCATCTGCATCAAGATTCAAGAGACCTCCCTGGCTGCTATATTGTAAACCGAGGTGACTTCCTTCCTCATGTCCAAGATCCTTAACAAACACGGCTCTTCTTGTCGGGACCTCCGGCGAACTCCGCAAAAGGGCTGCAACTCCGGTGAGGTTGGCTCCTCTCCTCTATGCGAACAGGAAGAGAGTAAACGGTGCTGGTTTGGACTGCTGCCATTTATCCCTATTGTTTTAGGCTCAAATTGAGAAGCAAAATTAGATCCTCCGGTGCGGAAGAAATTTTATTGGTTCCTCGGAACTCCTTGGTGGCTTTGTCGTAAGCCCAGTCAGCTTCTTACGACGAATCGAAGGTCCAAAGCAAACGCGGCTGCCATAATCTACGGCGAAGTCCGACAACCTTCGGAGACGACAACCTCTCTCTGGTGAAAAAAATAAATAAAGAAACAAAGAGAGAACGAAATAAAGAAAGGAAAAACGAAAAACGGAGAGAAAGATGAACGACGACGGGGAAAAGGTCCTTGCCGTCCTTGGGAAGAGGGAAAATGGCGAACATAGATGCGGAAGTTGCCAGGAAAGAGAGAAAAGCAAGGAAAAATAAAAATAAAGAGAAAAGAAAATAATCACCATGTGGCATGCCACGTGGTCACCACGTGAGCCGTTAACAGGGAAACCGGTCCTTAGAGCATCTCATTATTTGTGACACATGCTTTTAATTATTTGAGCATTTCATTATTTGAGTTTTGACATTCATCCCATGTGGATAGACATTCCATACATTAATTAGAATTTAATTAACCATGTCTATCTTCCGTAACAGCCTGATTCACAATTTGTTAAAAAAATCATTAATTGAATAATTAACTTTCAATATTTCATTTAATGTGCAGGTCATCCTCTAGCAGTCTAGTGTCAATCGTTTCATCTCAGCAAATGCTTTTAGGGAGGTTAAAAGCAGCTATTGATTCGAGCAAGGTTATGAGGAAAAGGGTCGAGTATGATAAATGGCTTTTATTGCTTGAGGAGGATTTGTATCGATATAGTGGAGGCGCTTTTTTTTTAGGAATTGAGCACTAGTTTTTACCCAAAGATCTGAAAACATGTCACTTCATACCCACGATGAGTTTACTTGGATGAGTCAGCCTGTTTAACAGGCTGTTTAGAATAGAAAGTGGGATTCACAGCGTCGACATTTATTTTTGACACTTCAGCACCACATGACTGAAGAAAGAAAGCGCTGGAGTAGAAAAATAAGAGCGACTTTCTTACAGTGTGACATGGCCATCTTTTTTAATGTTAACACCCATGCATTGAAGATGCTCTTAACCTGCTAAAAAGTCTAATTGAACATTTTTTAGAAGTTCGAGGGTTTAATTGAGTGTTTTCAAAGTACGAGGGTTTAATTGACGTTTCTGATATAGTACAAGGCTTATTTGATAGTTTTCTCATTTTAAAAATAAACGAATGGAAACTGATAAAAATCGAAAACGGATATGGTCATCCTGGCTCTAAGCCTCTAATCATATTATGAACTTGTACTTATAACCTAACTGTTCGGTAAAATTGATCTTAATTGTAATTTTCCCATTTTCATTGCAAGAACAAAAAAGCACAAAGAAAAGGGAAGGGAAAGAGGCCCGAGGCACTGCACTGTTGATCTCTGGACATTCTGATCACTACATTTCCAGGGAAGCCATGGCCGAATCACCACCGCCGTCGACGCCAGTCGCCACTATTGCCTCATCCCTGCCAAGTTACATTCACCCGCGGCGGGAGCCCTTTGAGCACGGCCTTCTCCCAATACCCAAGCTTATCTTCACCGACGGCACTCAAACCCTAGGCCCGATCAAGGATAAGCTGCTATCCCTATCTGCAGAAACGGCGTACCGTGTCAACTCCCAATCCATTGCCGAAACTCTTCAGATCTCACCTGATCACGCGCGCCTTGTTCTTGAGACAATTGCTGCAGTCCTGCACAGCGAATCTGATCCACTTGTTTCTGCAAATCCATCTGAGATTGATTCCGTTGGCGTAAGCGTATTCGATTTGGTGGTGTTTCTCTACATTCAGAGTTATAAGAGGTTGCTTCCCAAGGGGCATAAGGACTCCGCTGCCGTGGCTGATGTTTGGCCCTCCACTTCAGCATTCGATGGTTTCTTATCTGCTCTGTCGCCACTCCAAGTAAGAAGTTTAGCATCCTTTATGTCTTTTTGAAATGACAGTTGCTTATTTCTTTGATATATACAATAGCGGGTTTGTGTTTTTTTTAATGCCGCTCCTGTATATTCCTGAGAGCGGTGCTTGCCTTGCTTGCAAACTTATGGATTTTATATTGTGATCCTTCAGTGTTCACTCAAAACAATGTTTTTTATCAGGCAATACATAATGCAGCGTACTCAATTTGTTCGGTTGACTGACGATGTCATTTCTTGAACTGGACTGATTATGAGAATTGAATGAAATTTTCTACTTTACTTGGGTACCACTCCTCTCACTCCCACAAGGAATAATCTTTTTCGATTTTCTTGAAGTTGCTGTTGACTATCACCAAATTTGTTGAAGAATGTTTTTATCCAAGTGTTGGTGCTTTTAGCTAATCTTTATATTGTTGCATGAATATTTAACAGAATCTTTAGCTATATGAGTTTACCATTTATTGAACTTAGCATCCGTAGCTCCTAACACACTTGTAATTACATGGTATTTTCACATGAAGACTTAACATGACCTTTCCTTTCATTACTGCAGCTAGTACGCAGTAATAGTCGTAGGTTCATGCCATCACAATCCGATGAAGAGGCTCATCAGTTATCCTATTTACAGAAGCACTTGGGCAACATTCTCTCTCTTTTGGTAGACTCAGTTGAAGGAGAGGCTGAAGAATCACTGGTTTGTGAATTGTTTACTCTATTTATGTTGGGGCATACAATTTAGGGATATAATTGATCTATTTGCCACTAGCTCTACTTTTGAGACAATAAGTTTTGAAAGATAATTTCATTGATACTTAGTATGGGGAGTAGTGAACTTTGTGATGTTCATCGGTTATTCGGTTACCATTGCTCCTTGCGGCCATGCATATTGTGTGACCTGTTGTGCTGACATTTGTTGAATTGATATGATACAAACTATTACAGGTTTTGTCTATGGAAAAATTTGAGCATCTTGGATATCTAATATATTTTGGAGACAAGGGACTTGAACGGATTCCATTGAGTCAAAGTGCTCCCTTTTTTGCAAATTCTGATCCAGACATGCCCGCTGTTCCTGTTCCTGCAGCCCAAGTACATGAGTGGCTTTTACAAAACATTGCATCTGCTTTGGAACATATTGCTGAGAGAGCTTCTGCCAAGGAAAATGGGCCCTCCAGTTTCTCTGATCAGGATATTCAAATGACTGATGTCTCTACAAGTCCAGCAAAGACCACATCTGGTCCCCGGGGTCCTAGTATTATTGAGGGGATCTCAAAATCATCTTATATAAGGCAGGCAAATGATCTTAAAGTCTCTTCTGTAAAAGTAAGTTCTCAATTTTCATACTTAGAAATGGTTAATACCCTTATTACACTAATTAAAAGAGCGTTTTCTTTTAAAGAACATTACTATCTTGGTCTGATAGCAAATGCACTTGTTATATCTCACACCTGTTCAACCAATATACTTAATGGCTGAGTAATTTTAGAAGAGTGAACTCTCCACCACTATCTTGGAAGCGATTCCTAAAAAAACACGTTGGCAACCATGAGAAGTGCGGCTTCTATGTGGACTTCAGGAAAAAGCCTGGAACTTAGTTTTGGTTGAATTCGATCTCTTAGCATTTATTGTTTAATGCAATACCTAATCTATGATGATGGATCCCTCTTTCATCATAGTAGTGTAACACTATGAATAAGCCTTTCCACCTATTTCTAATATGATGAGTGCCACTGATTGAGTCACAAGTAATGATGATGTGGGCCATCATCTTTGTAGTTGGGCCCTATTTTTTTTACTTTTTCTTTTGGAAATTCTGACATCATTTCAACAGGATTTGATAATTTGATTCTCTACTTGGTTACATATTATATCTTTGGAATTAACTGTACTTTCCCCTTTCCGTTTCCTTTCACGTTATAGGTTGTGAACTGCCATGAATCAGTCATTTATATACTGGCTCCTTTGAGATATGCAACAATCTATGGATGTTCTGATGCAACAATTGTCTTAGGGGCCGTTGGCAAGGTAGTTATTAAGAATTTGGGTGTCTTTCAAGCCATCAATGTATTTTATTTTCGTACTCCTTAGGAGTCAATTATGGTGGTGAAATTGTTATTCATTAGAAATCATCAAAAGGTGCAAGTAAGAAAAATATTACTTGTATGCCTACAGCCTACTTAAAGGCTTGTCAGGATGCTTGAATTGCAATCATGCACCAATGCACGTCACTTCAGGATTAACGTTTCTGTGATAAATCATGGGCTAATATGTCAAATACCTCTATTTTGTGAATGACTTTTGGATTTTCCTTTGTCAAGTTGATGTCCTCAATAATCGTACAATACCTTTTTCAGGCAGTCAGAGTTGAACATTGTGAACGAGTACACGTGGTTGTGGCAGCTAAGCGCATCTGTATTGTCAATTGTCGTGAATGTGTGTTCTTTTTAGGAGTAAATCAACAACCACTTATTGTTGGTGATAACCATAAATTGCAGGTTTGCCGATTTTATTTTTTGTACCTCAAGTCGTAAAGCGTCACTAAAAGCACGTGTCTTAAGATTTCCTTTTAACGATGTCTAATGAGTAATAGTAAAATGTAATAGCCAGTGGTTCGGCCGCACTCTATTATAGTGATATGCACATATGACATCATATCAAGAATGCGACATCATATGTAAACTAAAAAACAAACTTGTTTGTGTGACATCATGAATCTCACTTTGCCCCACCCCCATATCAGTTGAGAAATGCAATGATTATTAAAGGCTTTAAAGCTAATGTGGTTGGTTAGGAATTTAGATGATCTTGTAGAAAAAACAAGAATAAAGAGTAAAAGATATCACCAGTGCACATGGGGATATATAATGATTCCAGATGACTCTCACATCACATTTTTTTAAGTTGAAGTTCTCAGAAGAAGATTTCCAGTCTGATTCTTGTTTTATCCATTGCTTTAAGAGGCGTTTGTGAGACTTACCTCAAGTTGAGGCGCCTTTATTACCTAGTGTGAGGCTTACACCTCTAATGAGTGATTTATGGTAGCCTCATAAGCCTTATGGCTTTTTATTATTAAAGTCTTATTGGTTTTATTATTCATTAAGACGTAATTGGCCTTTGATTTTTTAAAGAATATAATCGCTTAAGCACATACAACCACAAGGCTTCATTAAGAAGACATGTGACTCTTCTTCTCACAAACATCACACCACTCCTCCTCTCATGTCAGTTTAGGACTTGGGAGTCATCTGTTAATTGTTTGGCCTTTAGAGTATTTTCTGAAGGAGTCACTTTTTAATTTTTTTCCCTATTCTATCCTTCTTTGAAAGGGAGCCTTGGCACACCGATTATGGTGTTGCTGTGTGACCGAGAGGTTCACGAGTTCAAGTCCTGGGAGAGGCCTTTTGTCAAAATGACAAGAGAAGGCTTGCCCTCCTATACACCCTTGTGGTGAGACCGTGAGACCCTTGACCCTCGCTTTGCGGGGATGCCAATGTGCATCAGGCTGCTCCTTTGTCCTTTGATTTGAATCTTGTATTACCTTGATATCTTCTTCTCCTTCAAATCTCTGTTTAGTTCTTTTTTTACGTTTATTGCATTTAGTCTTTAATCTTAAACTTCACTGTTCAGCTAATAAAAATTAGAAGTGAAAACATAATAAAGATGCAGTTGTATGAACTACGAAGAATCAAAACTACATGACTCAATTTAAATATTTGGACAGCGGTTTTATTGTATGTGTGCAACTGTGAGAATGTTTTAAACTTGCTCTGAAATGTTTTTTGTGGCTTCAGAGTATCTACTTTACGACTTGCTATGTGAAATACTGTGGTGTTAGATATATCTAACTTCATTGCCCCTTCTGTCTTTTTTGCTGGTCTTGTCTCTCTGATTGAACTGCCAGGTGGCTCCGTTCAACACAGTTTACTCACAGTTAGAGGAGCACATGAAACAAGTTGGTGTATACCCTACCATTAACAAATGGGATGAACCCGTGGCACTTGGAGTGGTTGACCCACATGACTCACTATCACATCCTGCTGGCGTCTCGGATGTTCAGACCGAGTCCGCTAACCGTTTAGACCCTGATCAATTCACCGACTTTTTGGTAGGTCCCTTATCTTTTTAGTGGGCTAACCTGAAGTTTTCTAAAATGACTTATCATTCCCATGCTGAGTTTTGTTTATTTTAACAAATACTTTGAACATCCCTTTTGCTCATGCACCTAAAATTTGTGTTGTATAGAATTTAACTTCTTATGTTTTTAGCTGTAATTTTTATTGTGCTATTCATTTTAGCCTATTGCCTTTTATCATTCTTTTCCTGTTTCGATACAATTTATTTTTCACAGATTCCTAATTGGTTTGAAGCCCAACAATCTGGTCCGACAAAAGACAACCCCTTTCCTTTGCCAGATGCTTATATGGCTTCTCAGCAGAAAAATGTATGTGCATGTCTAATATTTCTTTCTGTGGCGGTGTAGCCTATGAACTTCTATCCCATTTAAGGAGCTTTCTTTAAACTTTTTTGTTTAATAATTTCAGTTAAAATATTGAAATTGTCAGTTTTTGTTCAATTATTTCAGCAGAATTATTTTTTTATTCACTTAACTGTTTTTATTCTTATTGGATATTCAGCAAAAGAATCTTAGTGAGGTTAAGCAAATTTTGAGAGAAACTGAGCTTGAAGATGGCCGGAAACGGGAATTGTCTAGTTCTCTTCATGTGCTGTTTAAGGAATGGTTATATGGTAATGGTGTTTGCATCCACAGCTTGTTTTTTTCATTGTTTTGTTACATGGCATATGGGTACCATGCACTTTTTGGACTGTTTTATACGACTTGTATCTTTTTATTCATTCCCTTTTAAAAATAAATGAAGTTTTTTCCATCTCAAATCTGTTTTATGTGCTTTCATTTTGCCCAAGTTTTTCTAGTTTATTCACGCTCATTAATTTAAAATGAGTTCAGAAGAGGAAAAACATTACTGCTTGCAACTGAATGTTGCTTGGAACTGAGAGAGCTATTTTTCTATCTATAAATGTATATTGGTTATTGTTAGTATAGTTGTTATTATTATTAATATTTTTATTAAGATAGTTCTACAGATCATATCTAAGAACTCTTACAAATCTCGGTGACCATGTAGTTATAATATGAAATGTGTCCTTAAGTGTCCTCATTATCATCTCTGTTAGATGTATCTGTTTAAATGAAAATGCTTGCTAGACAATATAATGAGTTATTAATGCATACTGCAAATTTGCTTTAAGTGAGTCCTTTCTTTTGATCTGGCATTGAATGATATGTAATCTAAATACTTTCTGAATAAGAGGTAGTGGTTTCTTTGTTTATTCTTTGATGTTATTCAACTGTATTTGTCTTTTTTTACAACCTATAGTTAAATGCTCTCCCTTGTAGCTAAACTATTGATATTCAGTTGTTATAGGCTCTTTAGGGTTTTGGAGGTGAGGGTTTTGGGGGGAGTGTTTTATATCTTGGTATGAAGAAGACCTCCAACACCTTTCCAAACACTCCATCCAAATAGACCTTTTAGGGCCTCTTCGAATGGAGGAGCTTGGAGTGGAATGTTTTGGAGGTCTTAGCACTGTCATGAACGGAATGTTTTAGAAACAAATAAAGGATAGTTGTGAAAGGCATACATTTACATATAAGCCAAACCCAAGGCTCTTTTTTAAATCTCAATTATATATCAAGATATAGACTTAGCCCTGAAAGCTTTTCCCTCCAAACCCATACATCCAAATCAGACCCTTGGGAAAATATATTAAGTTCCCTGAACCTGTCCTTCCATAATCTTCCTTGCCTTGAACTCCTGCATCTTTGTTTGAAACACATGAATATTTTATTTTGTACTCGTCTGATCGTTTTTTGGTTTGTTTCCATTAAAAATAACAGCCTCAGGGAATGTGAGGCAACTGTACTGCTTACAAGGAGAATAGACTTACTTGATAATATGGGAATTTTAGAAAGAAGGCTTGTGGGGCCCGTTAGTAATTTCAGCACACTCACCATCTTTGAGCACCACTCCCCTGCCAGGCATTGCAACCAAAGGTTTTGAAATTATCGAACCATGCATCTGCCACTGACTTCTTGCTATGGTTTTTTCGAAAGTAGTAGTAAAAGTGTTCTGAAGTTCTTTGTGATAGTTTTGAACTGATACACATCCAAGCATTAGATTTGTGAAATACATATCTCATCGGTGAGAAGCAAAGGCAACGCAAGGCAAGCAGAAGTGCTTAAGTGGTTTTGTCATCCACCAAGTAAAAAGATCTTGTAGTTCCGTTTGGCTATTGTTGTTGCTGCTGCTAATGCTTGGCTTTCTCAATGTTTTCAATATTAAAGCTTGTGTAATTTTCTTCTTGTATCTAATAAATTTCAACTTGATGTTTCATTAGTTATGAAATATTCCATTAGTTATGAAATAATGGTCAGATAGCCTTTGCCCCTAGGCATGGACCCGGGCCAGGCTCCGGGCCGGTTCAAGCCGGGCTTTTTTTTCAGGATGTTGGGCCCGGAACCGGCCAGGGTTGATACCGAACTCGGGCCCGGTTCAATGTAAATTTTTTTTGGCTTTGTAATTAGGATGTTTTTACTTGGACTGTAATTCCTCCCAGATCGGACCAGTTTAGATCAGATCATACTTGGATAGTAATAAAAATACAAAGAAATCAGACCAGTTCAAACCAGACCAGCAAATTACAATCCAAGTAAAAACATCCTTAACCCCCGATCCCCCTTCCTCACCCCCCAACCCCCCCCCCCCCCAAAACATCCAGCCCTACCCAAGGAAAAGAAAAAAAAAATTGAAAAAACAAAAAAATGAACCGGGCCCGGTTCATGAAAAATAGTGCCCGAGCCTGGCCCGCCCAAACCGTCCAAACCGAGCTAAAGCCCAGAACCGCCCATCCCCAACTAGGGGTGGACCGGTTCCGGTTTGGGCCCGGTTCGGGCTTGGGCCTGGCCGGGCCTCGGTTCAAGAAGGGGAGGCCCGGAACTGGCCCGGGTAACCCCCGGGTCCGGGCCGGGCCTCGGTTCTATTTTTTTTTTTTGGGCTTTTCCTAGTTAACCCCCAACCCTCCCCCACACCCCCAAACCAACCCTAACCACCTCAAATGACCCAAAATGCCCAGCCCAACCCAAAAACTTAAAAAAAATCAAAAAAAAAAAAATTGGCCCGGCCCGGGCCCAAACCGGCCGGGCCGGTTCACCTTTTGAAGGGCCTGAGCCCGAACCGCCATCCCACCGGGCCGGTTGGCCCGAACCGGTTCACTGGTCCGGGTCGGGCCCGCACAGTAGCGGGCTGGTCCGGTTCTGGGCCGGTTGGCCCGACCCGAGTCCACCCCTATCCCCAACCGGTCCGGTCCGGTCCGGGCCTGCATAGCAGTGGGCCGGGCTTGTTCCCGGGCTGGTTTAGCTCGGTTGGGTCCATCTCTATTTGCCCCCTACCTTGTCTTGTACGCCCGTACATCTGAAAACAACTCCATCTTGCTCATTTATAGATGGATACTTAGATATAGGGATGGACCCAACCGGTTCGGCTCGGCCTGGTTGGTGCTAATCGGGCCCGGGCTTTTACCTGGTTGGGGAGGGTTGGGCGGGCCGGGCTCGGGCCCTGTAGGGCAGTTTGGGTCGGGCCCGGGCTTTTTTTTTGTTATTTCAATTTTTTTGTTTTTCTTGGTTAGGGCTGGATGTTTGGGGGATTTGGGGGGTGGGGGTGAAGGGGGGGGGGGGGGGTCGGGGTTAATTAGAAAGCAAAAAAAAAATTAAATGAGTTGCCCCATTTATGGCCACACAATTAGGGGTGGGGTAAAAATGGGGTACAACTTTGGGGTACCTTTAGCATAGCTCTTAACTAAAATTCGAACTATTTGTTTTACAATCTAACAACTTTATTTAACAAGTTTAACAATTAACTAGTTTCTATAGGAGATTAATAAATGTAACAATTAACTAATTTAACAATTAAACAATTAATTTTGAATTAACTAGTTTACCAATTAACTAAAATTCGAACTATTTGTTTAACAATCTAACAACTTTATTTAGCAAGTTTAACAATTAACTAATTTTTATAGGAGATTAATAAATGTAACAATTAACTAATTTAACAATTAAACAATTAATTTTGAATTAACTAGTTTACCGATTAACTAAAATTTAAACTATTTGTTTTACAATCTAACAACTTTATTTAACAAGTTTAACAATTAACTAGTTTTTACAGGAGATTAATAAATGTAACAATTAACTACTATGATAAGAGATTAATAAATGTAACAATTAACTAATTTAACAATTAAACAATTAATTTCGAATTAACTACTTTACCAATTAACTAAACTTCGAACTATTTGTTTTACCAATTAACTAAAATTCGAACTAAATGTAACAATTAACTACTTTTATAGCAATGAACTAATACTAAAATGATAAGTGAAACAATTAACTAGTAACTGTATAAGTAGATATACTTAATATATATATATATTTATAAGTAGATAATAAGTAGATTAACTAGTAATATATAATATTACGTTTATAGTATATATAATATAAGTATATTACTATAAGATTAGTAATACACTTATATATAATACTTTAATATATATAAGTATATCTAAAATGTAAATATAAGTAAATAAATTAGAGATAATTATATATGTGATATCAAATATGTAATATGTAAATATAAGTAAATAAATATAAGTAACAATAATATAATAATTAGATATTAAAATAAGTAGATAATAAATATAATATATGTAGTTATAAATTTGAGAAGATGAAAAAGATTAGTAGAGAATAGAGATTAGAGAGTAGGAATATTTGGAGAAGATGTGTAGTAAATTGTATAGAAAAAATGGATTATTTATAGATTTTTTGTACCCCCCACCCCGTGACCCCCTTAGGGTTGGACTCGGGCCGGGCCAACCGGCCCGAAACCGGACCGGTCCGCTACTATGCAGGCCCGGACCAGCCCGGTGACCCAGTTGGTTGGCCGGTTCGGGCCACCCGGCCCGATGGGATGGCAGTTCGAGCTCGGGCCCTTCAAAAGGTGAACCGGCCCAGCCGGTTCGAGCCCAGGCCGGGCCATTTTTTTTTTTTTTGATTTTTTTTAATTTTTTGGTTGGGCTGGGTATTTTGGACCATTTGAGGTGGTTAGGGTTGGTTTGGGGGTGAGGGGGAGGGTTGGGGGTTAACTAGGAAAAGCCAAAAAAAAAATAGAACCGAGGCCCGGCCCGGACCCGGGGGTCACCCGGGCCGGTTCCGGGCCTCCCATACCTTGAATCGAGGCCCGGTCGGTTCAAGGCCCGAACCGGGCCCGAACCAAATCCATCCCTAGACCCCCTGGAAGGCTCCCAACGGCTATATAGCCGTTTGGGTTCAATTACAACGGCTCTAAGGCCTGTTTGGATGGCTAAAAGTTTTTTTTTATGTAGTCGTTGGCCCGGAGTCCGGACCGGGCTCGAACCGGCCGGGCCGGGCCGCCTGTTTATTGAACCGTGCCCGAACCGCTCCCCTCCCCCGGGCTGGGTCAAAGCCCGAACCTCCCATTCAATAACCAGGCCGGACCGGTTCAGTTTGGTCCATCCCTAGGGCAAAGCATCATTTATTGCTGCTGCAGATTTGCAGGCACACAAGAAATACATGGTCTTTCCTGTTACCAACTTACAATAATATCACAAGAAATTCATTTTTTTACAATAATATCACATGTGCATCCTTAAGCAGATTAAAAAACAGGAGGTTAGGTAGATCCTAAATTCCTACCCACTTGGGTAGTAGTGTCTACCATGACCATGCATGCAATGTCACAGGCAAGACCAGACAGCCCGTTCTCATGGTCGAGACCGTCGAGTAGCCACTCCAATCGTATGTAACTCTATTCTTCTGCTGAAGGGGGGTATTATCTACAGTAACATTTTTTTTATTTTTTTGTAATATAAAACAGGAAAACATGGTAGTACAGAGTTACACCACCAGCCATGAATGATGATAAAGTAGAAGACACAGACATCATCAAGTCTTAGAAAACAACACTGCACGCTCCCCACTATTTTGTGCCGGAAGCAAGCAATTAGATAGATAGAAAAACTGATTCATTCAGCAGCAGCATGAGCATGTCCGGGTTTGGGCTGGGTGGTGTAAGGGTAGTACTCCTTGCCATTGTCAACCCTTGTGGTTTGACCTCCCACGTCAATCACAGCAGAGGTCACTGCAAGTGCTGCACCAGCTGAGATTGCTGTCGCGATACTCTTCCCTGTCCACATTCAATGTATATATGTATGCAACAACGGATGTCTTGTTCATGAAACAACAAATTTACAATTTTTCCAGTAAATCCAAAGAGTACTAAACACCAATTCAGTTATCATCTCACATCTATACAATAAAATACTAGAGGCAAACTAAGGATTCTATGTTTATCAGCCAGATTTTCCATCAAATTCTTACTTCATCATATGTTGACAGAATGGGTTGGGAATGCGAAAAGAGGGGTCAAATGCATA
Organism: Cuscuta europaea; assembly: GCA_945859875.1. NCBI lineage: Eukaryota > Viridiplantae > Streptophyta > Magnoliopsida > Solanales > Convolvulaceae > Cuscuta > Cuscuta europaea. Next base: position 5,648,669 of record CAMAPE010000074.1, on the reverse strand, counting down.
AATGGTACCTTAATTATTGGTATTGTTGCGATTTGGTATCTTAACTCTCAAATGAATCAAATCAGTACCATAATTATACGTAAATGCAAAGGTTATTAGGATCGCGATCTAGATTGCTGACTCGTACGATTTTACGCGTCAAGGTAGCAAGCACGAGCTGGATCGTACAGAAGATCGGAAAACGCAGGAAGATCGACGGATCGTAAGATCATAAGATCGTCGACTCAGTCGATCTTCGTCATCCATGCCTGAGGGAGAGAATCTGACTCACTTGGTCAGAATTCCGAAACGACTCTTAGAGTCGGAATCGAAAACGATGCAGGTTCTAAAAAAAGCTTTTACGCAGACCCAACTCCCCAAGCTACGTACCTGAGCGATGACCAGAGCGACTGAGCGACTCACCTTCTTCAGTTCTTCTCTAAAATGGTTGGGGGAGTGTCGCACTGTCGCCTACTCATCTTTGTCCCATGTCCATTCTCCGTATAATCTATTTTCAATTCACCTCGTAAACTTTTATTCGTCCCTCTCTGTTTACAGTCTTACACTCTTTTATTGTTTTTAATTTTTTTGTTCTGTTCGTCAACAGTTGGGAAACTGGGCAAGTAGTTCTGGAAGAGTGCATCCCAGAACTTCTATCACATTTTGTTTCAAGATGTCTTTTTTAATTTATCTTAAGTTTGTGATGCCAAGTGTTTTAATTCAAAAATTACATAAAGTTATTAATATCCTAAAAGTTTTAAGTTTAAATATCTATATACATACAAATCTATATATAGATATCTCTAATATATATATATATATATATATATATATATATATATATATATATATATATATATGCATGGTATCTTTGCCTCTAGGATCTTACGATCCGAGTTACGATCCACGAGTTACGATCTCCTAGCCCCCTTCCGATCTGAGCTAGGATCCACGAGTTTAACAACCTTGCGTAAATGTTTCAACTTGAGATGTTATTCAAATTTGCGGCAAAAAAAAATTATTCATGGCGATCAAAATTCCACGTGTAGAGTCACCCTATAGTGATCATATGGATAAAAATAAGGTGAAGTAGACTTTACGGATAGAATTCTGGCAGCCACGTGTGATTTTTTGACCGCAAATTTATATAAAATCTCGATTTGAAACATTTACGTATAGTTAAGGTACTGTTTTGATTCATTTAAGAGTTAAGGTATCAAATCGCAACAATACCAATAGTTAATGTACCTTTTATGCATTTGAAATAGATAGGACAAAACATAACTTTTGAAGCTGAAAAGAAATGAAGTTCCAGTTCTACACTTCTACCCATGCGTAAGATTCAACTCGAGAAAAGTTCAAATTCCACATGTACGCTTTACATTTACTACCTCTGTCCCAAAATAAGTCGTATTTCACTAAAGTGAAATATGATAATTTTAATAAGAACCCAGTCAAACAACTATTGGAAATGATGTATTCTGTTAAAAATTTAAATTTTTACGTTGGTTTAACCAAGGATAACATACTTAACTTGTTTGGGACATTTTTCTGTTGAAAAATACATTGAATATAATGACATTACAACCTTGAGTTTATGTATGACTTTCTTTTAGGCGGAGGCAGTATTTGTTATTTGAACTGCATTTTTTGGGAACAATTTAAACTGAATTTAACATATTTCAGTAATTTAACTTCAATGAAAAATTACAGCATATTCAATGAAATTTAGATTCTTTTGTTGACCCATGATAGTCAAAACAGTTCTGCTGCATGACACTTTTTGGATGGATTGGAGCTATTTTATTAAAACAGTTCATGTTATCTGACCCTAAAATTCTTTGGGAATAAGGCTCGGATGTTGTTGTTGTATATGACTCACCGCATTCTGCCATATCGAAACCAGTACAATTTCAGCCCATTAAACAACTTCAGACAAAATTTATCATCACCAAACAGGTGCAAAAAAGTAATATGCTTAGGTGAGTGGGAGACAAAATCAAACCTTTATAGCCAAACACGGAAGCGCCAGCTGCAAATCCACCAACAGCACCATTCATGAAGTCTCTCTTCGCACGATAATTCTGCATCAACTGCTCGACACCTATATATACTCCACCTACAGCAGCAAATGTCACCCCATAATTTCCCATCATCTTCAGCGTCCGCACCAAACCAGGCAGTGCAACACTTCTCTCCACACGTGGTACGTCGTACCATGTTGCAACTATAGTGCCCCAAATGGTTCCAGCAGCCAGACCGGCGGTTGCACCTTTTACTGTTTTCATCACCGCAGTGTCCTCATCCTCATAGTATCTCAGCTCTGCGCCTTTGGGGTCCATACCTTAAAAAGAAACCAGTGACATCTATGCTGGTTACGGAAAGGAATCAACATATACTGATATACTGATTTAAATAAATTCCCAAAAGCACTGCATTAAAAAATACGTAGTATTAAGTAGTATTGAATAAACACGGTTCAAAACTAACTTTCTTTTGTTTTACAAACAATTCAAGTGAATTAAACAATCCATAAGGCAACAGCCACATAAACAAAATTAGTCTCTACAGCAAACAGCTTATAGATTGAGGCCCATCTACGAGGATTTATAGGCTCATTCTCGTAGTTCTACTTGTCAGCATAGTAAGTAGCATAATTGGCTGAAATAGATTTTACCAGTTGCTATTCCTTTCGAAAGCTATTATCCAGCCCTAAATCTCAAATCAAGGGTGTCAACTGTCAATAACATGAACCACGGAAAAATCTCACGGGTCATCCAAACAAGTAATCTCATCTTCCATTCGTAATTGTATCAAAGGCATTCAGCATCATATATGTTCATGAAGTCTCCATGCCCTAATATCCCCTTTTACACATTCCACGAATCCATGGAATTCTATCTCTCTCTCACTCGTTCTTTACAGATCTCCAGAGGCCAATGACCTGACATTCCACTCTGTATATGGACGCCTACGTCTGGATATGATTATATTCCAACTTTAGAAGCTGTTATTCATGAATTCGCGTAGATCTCTTCATTTCATACTCTTATAGGAGTATATACTAGTATTACTGAACAATAGATATTAGCATAGACACAGTGTTTAGAAGTGAAAATTCGTCCATAGATCTAAAAATTCGTTAATGAAAAAACATCCAATACTTGTGTTTCATATATGGTTAATTGAAACAAGACGTGATTTCATTTGAGAATATTTGGAAAGGGTGGAAGTAGAAACAGCGAAGACTGTAGTGTAGAAGATGAAATACCTGGGGAGATATGGAAGAACGACAAATCGTCGAACAGGAAGGCGGGGCAGTGCCGAAGGAAAATCTTCTGGAAATCTTATGAGGCAACGTAGAAAGAAATTGAATTGGGCTTGAGTCCAAATGTTAAATCAAAAATGCTATCGCCTTGTTTGGTAAATGAAAGTTATATGTTGCTGTCAGCCGGTTGTGTCAGTTGTTTCCTAATAGTCGGTTGTATTAGCTGTTTTGATCGACTGGTTATGTTAGGTGACTATAAATAATTGTTTGGTAAAATCGATTGTTTCAAAATGATTGATAGAATGTAGCACATCTAAAAGAATGAAAGAAGTCAATCTAAAAAGGTGCCCCTTTGCTTTTCCTACCAGACATTTTTTCAGCTTTTAGGATTCAACAAGCCAATCTAAAAAACTATTTATCAAACATAAATATTGGCTGCTTTAACTAATGAAACAACTAAATTTGGTCAAACAAGCTAAAAGTTGACTTATAAGCCATTTGCCAAACATGCCTTATAGGTGCTCCAAAATGGGTACCCATTTTTACCCCCTCCTATTGTGTGACTCAAATGGGGCAACTCATTGAAGTGAAGCAGTTCATTTAAATGGTGGCCTCATTTGAACCACACAATAGGTGGGGTAAAAATAGGGTATCCCATTTTGAGGTACACCAAGCACAATTCATGTTAAATTAGTCCTGATATCTTGATGACACCATTCTTTTCACATTTTCATTCAATTTTTTATGGTTTATTCAATTTATTTAATTTAATCACTTTAAGATGTATTATGATATTAAAAATGTTGATGACTCAAATCATAGTGAATAAATATGAAAAATGGAACTATTGAATATTAGTTCCATTTGGCCAAACACAATGTATGTTAACACTATTGGCTTACAAAATAATACTCCGTAATTCGCAAAACACCATTCAATTTTGATAATTCTTTTAATATGTTTATCTAACTTTTGTGCCCTCGTTTTTTTTAATTTTTTTCAATAGCTTATTTTTCAAGTATTTGAGTTATTCATTGACCTCCTCTAACTCAGAGGTTTTATTTTTGATAAAATTTACCAAAAATTTAACGTTGTGCTTTAAATTAATTTCGTGTCAAGATTGTTACATCAATATCCATACCACATGGTAAAGTATACCAAAAAGTGTAGCTTTCTTGTAGAGAAAGTCACAACCTTTCCTCAAGCTCATGTTTTCTCGTGAGCACCACTCCCATCGAGCCTGAGACAGTAACAGAGTTAAAGCAACCACTCCAGCAGTCCATATGTTTGGAATCTGAAAGCATATTCTTTACTCCATATCACCTCTTTTTTAGAAGGTAAATTGATACCATTCATACTACTTTTCTAGTTGGGCAGAATTCCCCAAATAGGACTAAATGAAACTTTAATTGTCAAAATAGGGTCATAACTTAAAATTCCCTAAATAGGACTAGCTTTCCAATTCTACTCTTGCTTTGTTTTAATACAATTCATATTTCATTAATAATTAAAATATAAAAGTAATAACATAACTTTATTTATAACAAAATTGTAAAAAATTAAAAACAAGAAATAAATATTAAATAAAATTGATAAAAATAAAAAATTAAAAAAAATACTACCTCTGTCTCATTTTATGTGTCTCACTTTGAATTGACACAATTCCTAATAAAGTGATTGAAAAAGTAAAAGTTGTGGTTAAGGTTCGAGTATAATAAAGTGAAATGATGTATTACACATATATCTTTCCAAAAAACGAATAAGACACTTATTTTGGGACAATCCGAAAAAGAAAGTAGGACAGGTAAAATGGGATGGAGGGAGTATAAGATAAAAAACTTAAAAAACTAAAATAAGATAAATAAAAAATGCAAAAAATATAATTAAAAATATGCAGGCCTATGTTGCCGCCATAACAACCTCCCAGCACCACCAGTTCTAATCATCAGAATAAATGCCAACATGTGTCACAAAAGTCATCTTGATGACAATTTTCGAGAAGATTTTGACATTTTCAAAGAGTATAAATGTCATCTTCAAGGCATTTTCATAGAAAAAATGACAATTTTTACACAAAATGACATTTTTTAGGTGATTAGAGTAACATTGTTAGGCAGTGGGCGAGACTGTGGGAAAGGCCTCCATAATTTTTTATTATTTTTTAAGGTGTTTTATCTTTTTTTATTTATTCTTAAAGTTTTTTTGTTTTTTTTCTTAAATTAGTTTTTTAAATTTTTATTATTTTAGTATTTTTAAACATATTTTAGAACTTTTATATGTTTTTAAGATTTTTTGTATAAGTTAAATTATTTTTTATTATTTTTTGTATTTATTACAAATTATTATATGATTATCCTATTAAGTTGGCAAATTATACCGTACACCCGGATGTACGGTCCTCACCGTACATCCGGGTATTTTTGAAATTATTATCAACTTCTCCCAGTCCATTGTCCCGCATCTGCGTTGCCCAGATTCCTTCAGTCCATCAACCGTACATTCGTTGGAGATTAGTTGCAGACATGCCTGCAAGTGATAATAGGGACCTCCAGAGCTGCCAGCTCATGCTTAAGAACTGGGATCCACCATCACCTCAATTTGCTAATTTAATTAGGTAATTGTGAACATGTTAGATATGCTCAATTGACATTTAATATACGTATATGCTTATGATAATAGGGAGCTCCAGAGCTGTCAGCTCATGCTTAAGAAGTGTTTTGTTTTTCTATATCTCATTGTGTAAGTTACGTATGCTTATTTAATATTCGTTTTATGCTCATTTTAAAATGTCATATCAATACACAAATGAAATGAGTTTTATGTTAAATTCAAATAAGTATAACGTTCAAAATGAATGAGCACACAAAAATGTGTTTTAAAATTTTTTTAATACTCATTTCGTAAGTTATGTATGCTCATTTGGTAGTAATAGTATGCTCATTTTAAAATGGCATATCAATAATGCATATTTTAAAGGGAAAACTGTCAATTACACCCTCGTACTATGGGCGAAACCGCAATTGAGTCCTTCTACTTTGATAACCTTCAATTGAATCCGCGAAGTCTCCAAAATCAATCAATTAGGTCTACATTACCGGTTGGTTCCCGGTTTGACCGTTGCTTGCCTTCCTGGCGCTGACGTGGACTTTGCCAACCGGGTAGTGACCAACAGTCCAATGCCGTCGGCAACCAACAGCCACCGCCGCCACCCTACAGTGACCAACCACACACATCACCCTTGCTCATCTCCAGCGGCCACCACTGTCCAACGCCGCCGGCAACCAACGGCCACTGCCGCCATTTCTGGGGCTTCGTATCCGGCTTCCGACCACCACGCCCCTACCTAGCCCTCTCCCCAGCCCCCTTTACACTGCCAAACCTAGCCCTCTCCCTTGCACAACCACCCCCATTCCAGATCTGGAATGTTAAAAACGGCAATGAAGCCCCCCCAAATCGAACATATTAGGAAGAAAAGGACAAAGAAGAAGGTGCTAATAGCTTAACTCGGTCACTGCACCACCTCCTGCAACTCACCCGACAACGTTGAATACCGGCGGAGACGGCGACTTGCGATGCTGACAGAGGCATCAACTTGAAGGTGGAGTTAGTGACCTGGGGTGATGGCGGTGCTTCGATTCGCTGGGAGCGAAGATGGAGAGAAGTTGGTTGGGGATTGGGGAAGATGGGAAGCGAAGATGGAGAGTTGGTTGGTGAAGATGGGATGCTTCGTTAGATACACGTCACATTTTTGAAAGACCGATAGGCAAAGTCCACGTCAGCGCCAGGAAGGCAAGCAACGGGCAAACCGGGAACCAACCGGTAATGTAGACCTAATTGATTGATTTTGGAGACTTCGCGGATTCAATTGAAGGTTATCAAAGTAGAATGACTCAATTGCGGTTTCGCCCATAGTACGAGGGTGTAATTGACAGTTTTCCCTATTTTAAAATTATTATACTACATTAAATTTGCAGATGCTCAATAAAATAGGTCAGATGCTCATTAAAAGTACATTATTGCTCATTTAGCTGAATCTGTCCATTTTCGCTTAAATTACAAAAATGTCGTCGAATTTTTTTTGATCTGAATCAGTTACTGGGCTGTCACCCTTAGTTGGGCCGGGTGTACGTACACCCGGATGTACCGTATAGGCACCGTATGTATTAAGTTGGTAAAGGTAGAATAGGAAAGTATGGTATAGTTTAGTCCTATTTAGGGCTATTATCTCTTAACATAATCACCGATGCGGCGCCAAAAAGTATACGCAATAATTAGCTTATTAGTAAGAACTCCGTTGTTTACCTTTAAATGCTAAAGTTATTTAGACAGATGTGTTTCGGTATTTGAAATCATTGATAGCAGAAGATTATGCGTTAATATGACACTCATTTTGCTTAAACCAACGTATAGTATAGTACACTACAGGCTTTAGAAGAAAAAAAGCATTTCATGTCCTCTATCGTTATATACTGTGTATGCATTGGTGTATCATTAACACTCTACAATATATGGTATGGGCGAGTAGGGATTCAGATGGAGTAGTAGCTTTGTGTTGGAGAGGAAACGAAGTGGGTGCTGGTGGAACGAAATGAGCGGTCAAAGGGATCTGTGGCCACTTCTCCTCTCACAGCTGATGATGATTTCTGCACTACACACATCAATGCCTCCACCACTTCACTCATAGGCGCCCTAAACTCCTCAGCCTGCTTAATTTATTGTCAACGTATGCGTTATTGTGCATGCACAACCAACCATCCAGTCACATGTTGAGGTACAACACTAAGTAGTCCATGCAAGATTAGTCGATCAGTACCTGAAGGCAGAGTAGGATGATGTCAGCCAGATGAGAGAGAGTCTTGGCGGGGATTGTGTTTCGGATGAGCGGATCAACCATCTGTGCCAGCGAAGCATTGTCATGCAGCCTGGGTATTGCCCATTGCACCAGGTCAGCTTCCTCCTCGTCTGCTTTCGCCGCCTTTCGTCTTGATCTCCCACTGCAACTAGGTAATATACCTTTACATGTTAGGCTCCGTTTGGCACTTCACTTATGCCTGCTCTACTTATCATAGGCAGAATGAGTAGGTTTTTACTTTTAAAATTTATTTTTTCAAGTTTTTTAGTTTTTTTTTTCATTAGTCATTCCCTTGTCAGCAACGTAATTAAGGAAAAGGACCTGTCACAAGGGTGCCTTCCTGTTAAGAGCTCGAGAAGCAACACCCCAAAATCATAAACATCTTCTTTCGTGCTCACGTGTATGTCATTATCTTCTGATGAGTCATAACTACTCCCATCAGCTGCTAGCTCAAGAGCCTGCTTTCCACTTACATTGAACAGAGAAATAAAAATCGAAATTACTCAGAAAATGAGCAAGTATGAGTACTATAGGGATGGTGCTTTTTATAGGAACACAAGTACATTTACTCTTTTACTTTAAGAAATGTTTGAAAAGGAGATGAAAAATAAAAACACTTTTAACTCGCTAAAGGCACTTTATGTGCTTATTTAAGAAAAGGCCAGATTGAGCTTTCTGAGAGAGAGAGTGAGAGAGAGGAGAGAGAGAGAGAAATATCACTTCTTATAGAAAAACTATTGACACCATCATCCATACATGCTTTAAGTTGTTCCAATGCCTGAATAGATGACGTACCTTGAGTTTAACACTGTTTTTTATCATGCGACGTATGTTTGCCAGGCCACAATCTGAAATATGAGGCCTCAGGTCCTCATCAAGCAAGATTCTTGCAGCGGTCAAGTTTCCATGCGCGATTGGAGGAACACAAGAAGAATGCATGTAACTGGGGAGCAAACAAGAAAACAAATGGTTCTGTAAAGGATCAAGATGATACAAAAACCAGGCTTCCTTTGGTACGGTGGACCATAATAACATGTAATGTGATCAAATGAATTGCACATACATACATTTGATTACATTACGCTATATGTTACCAAACAACACCTTTATTCTTGTGACCAGAGAATATTGATATTCTTACTTCAGAGCTCGGGCAACGCCGAGTGCAACACGGAGACGGAGGTTCCAAGGCAAGGTCATGCAGGCCTCATTATGCAAAGCATCATAGAGAGAGACATTTCTTACATACTCATAAACTAGGATACAATGGCCGCCAACCTCCACAGTGTATCCAATCAGTGTCATTATGTTAGGGTGCCTCAGTCGTGATGAGGTCCTAATCATATCCAACAATTGTTCATCTACGAGAGTCGGCTCTACCTTGTTAATTTGGTACACAATAGACAACTTGCACAAAACAATAGTAACAGTTTTAGTTGCAGTCTTGCAGATCGTATGCAATGGATTCTTATGAGTAGTTTTACTATTACCTGACCATTGGGAAACTCTGCTCTATAGATCGATCCAAATGATCCATCTCCAATAAGGTTTTCTTGACTGAAGCTGTTTGTGGCTGATTCAATCTCTGCCATGGTGTAATGTTTCACACACATTGGGATTTTGAATTTCTTGGCAAAACTTCTTCTTGTGGACACATTCACAGCTGTGGTGGGAGCAGCAGGTGGTAACTGCAGCAGAGAAACCATATGGATCAATGGAAATCTGGAAAGAGCTATTGAAAGAAAATGGGGAGCACAATTTGGAAAGAAAAAAACACTGTAAAGGAGAATAAGAACACTATTTTCTTCATACTTATTTATTTATTGACATATGCGTAGTATCATATTACGTATATAAGACCAAGAAATCTAAACATATGGAAACTTTTGCAAAACCCTAGGTACACAGCTATCCATAGCATTTTTTGCATTACTATTCTCTAGTATTTGCAGGATCCAAGCATACCCCTAAAGGTTCTGGAAGAGATATCATTCTTGATGATTGATGGCTTTCTTCTTGAGCTGCAGTGGAAAAATCTGCAGTTTTGAAGAACAAAGTTAATAATCATGAAGAACCGGTTTATCAAGTATTCGCTTTGAACATATTACAAAAAATTGATATGTCTAGCCTCTAATTGTAGAGCTGGTTGGAAAAGAATGAGTTGAGTTTTGATTTCCTTCTATAACGTCTAACAACTGCTTATGAGACCCACAGAGCAACACAAGGACCAAAATTGCAACACAGGTTCCCAAAATAGTGGCTCCAACCACTATAGCAACTATTCCTTCAAAGCTTAGTCTTTTCTTCTTGTGCCCTCCAATCTGTGGACTTGGTGGACTGCTAATATTCTGCTCATTGTGCAAAAAGTCAAGAGGGAAACTCCATGGTGTATAGTTCTGTATTCTATCAAACCTGTTACCACCAATCCTATTTGAAGACCAAGGAGGGAGAGTGTTTAAATGGGAAAATGGGACTGAATGAGGATATGTAAAACCAAACAGTAGTGATTTCAGTTTACCATAAGTTCCTAATCTTTTGAAAATTTTCTGGGATCACTCCACTGAAATGGTTATCTGCAATGTTCCTGGAAAAGTATACAAAGTGAGCAAACAAACTCTTTCACAACTTACAATATTATGGATGCTTCAGGTATGGATAATTACTCACAGGTCTTTTAGTGGGAGTTGAGACAAAAGAATGACTGATCCAGTGAGTGAGTTGTTTTGCAGAAACCTACAATTATTCTCTTTCAGGTGTTTAAGTTTTTCAAAAATGGGAGAACGGATCATGCTATTGTGAATAAACAGAGAAATAAAGTTACAATGATGTCAGGCTTGTTAACCCTCTAACTGAACTAGGTAGATCTCCAGTGAGGTTATTGTGTGATAGATCCCTGAGATAAAAAATACAAGTTATCATTAATAATTTCATTAGTTATCAATATAAAATGATGAAGTACTAGATGACTCATCTGTAAAGCTTGAATATCAAATGCATAGTTTGGTCACAATATTCACATCTCAATTCTGTCAATTTTTATGGTTTCAGTATTAAGACAAAAGAAAAGAAATATCTAGAATGATGGTTTACATCTCTCTCAGATTCCCCAAGCCACTGAAATCTCCCAATTGTCCAGATAATATGTTGTGGCTAAGGTTCCTGCAACAATCAATGATTAGAACACTGGTCATTTACTAGAACCATAAGGTTATGTTTGAAACCCGAAAATGGTAGAGAAAATAAAAACATGTTTAGAAGAATAACATTTTTTATTACTTGATTTTACCGTGGAAAATGGGAAGTGAAATCAGATCTGTTTACAACCATTTAAAATTTCATATGTATAAAGGCTTCTTAGTAATTACTCCATATAAGCTAGAACCATACAAGTAAATATGAGGTTAAACAAAAATCTAATATTCATTCCCACGTGTATTTTCCGGGTTCCAGAAAAAAACATAACAGCTAGTGTAAATTACTGAACTCTACTCACAATATTTTGAGGTTTTTCAGGTTCGATAGAGAATCGGGAATTCTCTGGCTGAAACGATTTAATGCCAAACTCCTGCAGTTTCCATATTAAGAAGGTTTAATATAAAATTCTCATAAGCTGAAGGTATAGAAACAAATTGACTCAACTATGAATAAACAAGGAAACTTATCTCACAAGTGCATCAGATTAAGTGGTAAGGCGTATGGGATTTCACCTTCAATACTATTTGAGCTCAGGTCCCTAAATGAACAGAAACATCAAACCGATAATAACTGTGAGACAAAACTAATGCAGTGACAGTGAAGATTAAACTAACTTACAACTCGATCAACTGTTGAAGATTTGAAATCTGGAAGTCTAAAGTACCAGTGAGGTTCAAACCAGTAAGACTACTGCAAGAAATTATCATATATCATATAAAATAAAGAGCACAGTAAATATGCATGACGGTCTCTTCCAGGGCATAAATTAAATAGTGTCAGGTGGTGTACATGTGAGTCACGGATGAACCAAAACAGGAAACGCCAACCCAATGATCCTCACAGGGGTCACCTCCCACTAGTTCCCAGTTTTCGAGTTGTGGTGGACAGTTCAAGGCTGTATACATCTCTCTGATAGTTTGAACTGAAAAACATATACGTAGTATGTATTATCATCTGAAAAATGGCAGAATCCCACTGGATAATAGGTCATATTAGAATTTCAGCAATCAACTTCTCAGACTTAAAACTCCGAGAACAAGAATCTCATGTAAAAGGAATTATCCGGCAAATTTTGAAATCCTAATATCAAGAATTCAGAGACGCAAAAAAAAAACACAAAAAATCCAAATTCAAGAGGCCGATGATCAGATAACTCCACCGCATCACTCACATAAGCGAGTATAATAGTTGTGAGATATTCAACTAATATAATTACAAGCAATCTTCTCGTTCTCAAATTGATCAAACATATCACCTTCGAGTTCATCTGTACGGGCGGATGATAGAAGAGGCAGAACCGCCAGCATAGACACCGACACGTGCAGGCAAAACAGCATAGCCTGTTTAGACATTTCGAGCAAGACCTGGAGAACTGGAGCTAAAAAATCAGCGACAAATTCAAGTTATACCGGAAAGGCACGCATTGGGAAGAAGACAGAGTTTGTATAGATATGTCCGTAATCATATACGCTTTACGAATTATGTAGAATTGAGTTTTACCGCAGATTCTGGAGGGGAAAAGCTATGATTACTTGGAAAGGATGTGGTTTAACAGTAGGAGAAGTGTTGTTATTTTTGGAGAAGATGAAGTCAGACTGTTAGGCAGTTACAGACACGTGCCTCTCACTCGCTCTCCTCCGCGCCCTTTCACTGACGTGTACTCTGCGATTCAACCTTTGGCTTCCCGCCGCTTTCCGTTTTATTTTCTGGTTTACTCCGAACTGGATTTCAAATTTTAACCCAATTCCGTTTTATATGGGGTACACCTTTGGTACCTCATATAAAAAGTCCATATTTTTACCATCATTTACCCCCTCCAAAAATTTAGCCCTCTCACAACCCTCTCCCCCCTGCGCAGAATCATTCCACCAAAAAAATGGAACCAATCAGAGCTACAGTGATCGGAGAAATGATACCCTTCATCTTCTCCGTTGAAACTCTTCTTCAATGGAGCTATACGGGAATGATACATCCGAGTGGATTGATGGCTTACTCTTGGATAGCATGATTTTTGGAGAGCTAGGTGATGAGGGTGAAGATGATGCTTGTACGCCGGTTTCCGGCGAACTGGATGCTAGGTCGAGGGAAGACGATGAACAAGGTCTAGAGGTCGAAGGCTTGAGTACGTGTTGTTATCTTGGTTATGTTTTCTTGATTTTCTTGATTTTGTTTTCTTGATTTTTTTGTGTATTTGGGATATGAAAAGGGTTGTCTATCTAACATAGTAGTTATAAGTGCAGTGTCTGTCTACTGAAATATAGTAGGTTTGTTGTTTGACACATATGTAAAATGCCTGACAGACAGACAATGTAATTTGTTTGTCTACGTAGAAATAACGTCTGTATGAACATGCAAGTATTGGTAAAAGAGTGTTTTGTAGTATGTTTTCATAGTGAATGTTGTTTTTATGTAAAAGTGTGTATAAGTGTTGGACATGTGATTGTATTTGTGAATGTCCACAAGAATGTTGTGAAAATAAATTATGCATACTATTGTGGGTCTGGACAGACAACATGTAGTGTGTTGTCAATTGTTATGAACATGTATTTTTGTTTGGAATAACACACGAAGATGAAGAAAAGAGTAATAATAAAGACCCTAAGGTTGGTATCGAGTTTCCTAGTAAAGAGGCAGTTTATGATTTCTACAAGGCTTATGGTAGAAGAGTGGGCTTTCCTGTTAGACAACAAACTTCACGTAAAGACAAAACAGGCAACATCACTGCGATTGTCTTAGAGTGTGCTCGTGCTGGAAGTAGGGCCAGCCGGTCACAAAATGTTTTGAAGCCTCAACCTTCAATGCAAGTCGGTTGCCTTGCAAGAATAAGAGCACGTACAAATTACGCCGGAGGATGGGTGATTTCAAAGTCATGGTTAGATCATAATCATGATATGAGTCCTACTGATGGAGTATATGGCCCGGAAACACCCGCTCCACAGACTCCTACTACACCAATAAAGGCCCAACCGGCCCAGGAAGCTCAACAGGCCCAAATCACAGCGCCCAAAGTACCAAGCAACCCGTAGAGCGCACCAGGGGTGCCTTCGGCCCCCTAGCCGAAGGCTCTAAACTCTCACGGAACGGGTTTCTCAAGCAAACTAAGAAACTGGGAAAAACGGCAGAAAACAGTAGCCCTCGGCACCTGGAGCCCTCGGCACCAAAGGGGTCCTCAGTACTCAGAGCCCTCGGCTAGTCCTCTACAGCCGAGGGCACCTTCCCCGACAGGATATCCGCGCCACATGCGTACAGATCACCGTACCCTGTACAACGTCCCATCCAACAACCGCATTAAATGCGGCCACATGCGGTTGCCAGAGCCAACCAGATGAGGTGACCTCTCGGCCAATGGACGCTTGACACGTGTCCCTGTCCGGCATTTATTGCTACTATAAATAGCACCCCATTTCCCCATTTGTAACCACGCTGAAAACGCTCCACACTTATAATACACTTTCTCTCTCTACATTTACTTGCTCTGACTTCTCTCTTGTTACTCCCCGTAATAATCCATCGGATAAGCTACCCCCGGGGTACACTATCCATCATTTGGTGCTCTCGTTGAGAGGTCGAACAATCGAGTAAGAAACCCTCCCCCTTCGCCAAACACTAGCCCTCTACCAAAATGGTGAGAACAACACGTGCCAACTCCAAAAACGTGGAAGACAAGAACCTGGCCCTCGGTGACGTCAACGCCCCCGAAGCCTCTCACAGGGCTCCCGAGGGCGGTGTCATCGCTGGGCTGGAACAAGCGGCTGTCGACCTACGCCTTAAGATCCAACAGAATGCCCCCGATGCCCGCCTCGGCATCGAGGCCAAGAAGAAAAACCGGAGCGATGACCAAGTCAGCCCTCCGGTTCTCACCATCGACGCGCATTCAGCGCTCTCCGCCTTCATCCAGACGCTCACTCAGAACCCAGGTGCCTTCGGCACCCTGGCTCCGGCTCAACCCCAGGTTGGGGAGAACATCATACTTCCCCCTCTGCCACACCCCTTCGGAAATCCCATCCCTCGGGTTAGGAATGACGAAGGGGTAGTGGCCCAAGATACGGCCTCCCAGGAAGTTCAGTCCCGGGACCGTCACAATGACAACAGAGAGAGGCCCCGCACTTCCGCCCTCAACCGGCTCGGAGGAGGGCAAGACCGCCGAGGGGTCCAAGACCGCCTCGGAGGGAAAGCACTCCAAAGGCCCCAGAAAAGCGGGGGGTCTGTCTCGAGGGCAGACGAGGAACGTCCCCCTCGGGACAAAGGCAAGGCACCTCTTCATGTCGACAATGCGCGCCACCAAATCAACCAGGCCCACTCGGCCCGGGTTCGTTCGCAGGGGGCGGAGACCCTCCCGAAGGATCCCCGGGATGAAATTATTGCGGCCCTCCAACGCCGGCTTGATGAAATGGAGGCTAACAAAGCTCACGCCACCACCTCCACCCCTCATTCAGACCTCAAATACGAGGCCATGATGGCCAAAATGGAGGAATTACAGAAGAAGGTAGCCGAGGGCTCCGGGGAACCCGTCATCCAGCTCCGGACTCGGACGTTATTTACCCCAAGGGTATTGGCGGCCCAGATCCCGGAAAAGTACCGAGGGCAACACATACAGCCCTACAACGGGAAGACGGACCCCCAGGAACACTACAGCAAATACCAGAACAGCATGATGATGGTAGGGGCGTCAGACGAATATTTGTGTCGTTGGTTCCTCTCCACCTTAGAGGGGCCGGCATACGAATGGTTCAACCGGCTGCCCGAGGGCTGCATTGATTCATGGCAAGAACTCGCCCAGCGATTCTTGACACAGTTTGTCGGGAGGCGTCGCACGAGGAAGCACTTCTCCCACCTCCTAACCATACGCCAGAGGAGGGATGAGACCCTTCGGGACTTCCTAGAACGTTGGAGAACGGAGGCCGACAAAGTCGACGGTGCTGACGACGGGACCCTCCTGGTCCTCCTACAAACCGTCCTCCGCACCGGTAACTTTTCAAAGAGCCTCATCATTGAACCCCCCCCCGCGACTACATAAGGGCCCTGCAACGGGGGGACCGATACGCTGAGGCCGAGGAGGTGGAGAAATACCACCAGCATCCAGATCAACAACCCCCGAGGGCTGACAACAAGAATAACCGGGGGCCGGGGGCTCCTCCAAATCACCCCAAGGCTTCAGGACCCTCTGATGACCGCCCTCGGCAAGGCCAAGCCAAGCCCGGGGGAGGTTATAAGAGCAGCCCTAAGACTTGGGCACAGCCCATTCTCCGGGACCGCCCCCGGACACCATTGACGCACCCCGTCAGCATCATCCTTGATTTTGCCGAGGAGAGGGGCCTCGTTGAGCGCGATTCTAGCGCGCCCCCGGAGGTACATGCTATCAACCCTCAATTCCCCTACTATCGTTTCCATCGGCATCAGGGGCACAGAACCGATGACTGCCATCAGCTAAAGACGGCCATCGAGAGATTAATTCAAGCGGGGCACCTGTCCCAATTTGTTCAGAGCCCTCGGCAGGAGGGACCTTCTCATCAGGGACCTCCTCGAGGGCACCACACGAAGGTGAACGCTTGGGTGAACCCGAACACCACCCCCCTCGGCAAGAAGAGAGAGATCGGAAACTTGGAGGAGGAAGAGGAAGAGTACCCCCACTACCAGGAGAAGAAACGCCACATCCTCATGATCACCGGTGGAAATACAGGGGGCGATTCCACCAGCCAGCGGAAAAAGTGGGCTCAATCGCTTTACGTGGGGGAAGTCACTAACATGCCCCCAGTAAAACGGCTGAGGGAGGAACCCATCACCTTCACCAACGCAGATCTCCCTCCTACTTCTTCTCCTCACAGGGATGCCTTGGTGATTCGGACTGAAATAAACGACACCATCATTCACCGGACTTACATTGACACGGGCAGCTCCGTCAATGTAATGTACCTCAGCACCTTCAGAGAGCTGCATCTGGAGAGGGGGTCCCTTCGGCCCATTAAGACCCCTCTTGCCGGCTTCACCGGCGATACTATTGATTTCGAGGGGGTAATAACCCTCCCGGTGATCTTCGGCGACGGGCTCCATAGAGCCCAGCTCGAAGTGGAGTTCGTCGTCGTCAACATCGACTGCGCCCACAACATCATCCTCGGCCGGCCAGCCCTCGAGGACCTCGAGGCCATCATCTCCATGAGGCACCTCTGCCTCAAGTTTCCCGCCGAGGGGGGCATTGGCTACTCCGGGGGGAATCAGAAAATCGCCCGCGCCTGCTATCTTCAAGTCACAAAGAAGGTAAGTAAGACGGAATTCCGTGTTGACACCATCACCGGAACCATCGACCAAGAAGAAAAAAGGCCGAGGGCTGAACCAGCCGAGGACGTAGAAGACTTTACACTCAATCCGGCCAAGCCGGAGAGAGTCGTGAAGATTGGAGCCCAGCTCCCTGAAGATCTGAAGACCGGTATCACCGACGCCCTCCGCGCCTACTCCACTGTCTTTGCATGGGGGCCGGAGGACATGCCGCGAATCAGCCGAAGGGTCGCGGTGGACCCCTCGGCAAAAGCAGTACAACAACGAAGAAGACCCCTCTCCGCCGAAAGGAGGGAATTTGTGAAGAAGGAGGTCGTCGTGCTCCTCTCTATTGAGCACATCAAGGAGGTGAAATATCCCTCATGGCTGGCCAACGTAGTCCTCGCACAGAAGCCTCCTACCTTCCGCATGTGCGTGGACTACATTGATCTCAACAAGGCGTGCCCTATGGACCATTTTCCTTTGCCCAATATCGATCAACTTGTAGATGAAACCGCGGGGTGTGAAATCATGTCATTCCTCGACGCATTCCGCGGGTATCATCAAATCTTCATGCATGAGGAAGACGCCGAAAAGACAGCCTTCATGACTCCCGAGGGCATCTTCTGCTACCTAGTGATGGCCTTCGGCCTAAAGAACTCAGGGGCCACTTACACCCGGATGGTGGCCCGAGTCTTTCAAGCCGTCTTAGGGCGCACCATGGAGGCCTATGTTGACGACATGATCGTCAAGAGCAAGCAATCTTCCAGCCATGCTGACGACCTCCGGGAAATCTTCGCCATCATGCAGAAGTTCAACCTTCGGCTAAACCCGAAGAAGTGCACCTTCGGCGTCCAAGGGGGCAAATTCTTAGGCTACATGGTGAGCCGAAGGGGTATTGAGGCCAACCCCGAGAAGATCCAGGCCATCATCAACATGGAGCCCCCACACAATGTGAAGGAAGTTCAACGGTTGACGGGCCGCCTGGCAGCCCTCAACCGCTTTCTATCTAAATCAGCGGAGAAGTCTCTACCCTTCTTCCAGATCATGAGGAAGACGGCTGGCTTTCTATGGACTCCAGAATGCCAGGGGGCTTTCGACGAGCTCAAACGGTATCTATCTTCACCCCCTGTGCTCTCAAAGCCAAAGGTAGGGGAGACCCTTTATCTCTACCTTGGGGTCAGCCCGGCGGCCATCAGCTCTGTGCTCATCCGGGAGGAAGACGGCATCCAACATGCCATCTTCTATGTAAGAAAGACCCTAAGGGAGGCCGAGCTCAGGTACTCTCCTGAGGAGAAAACAGTGTTAGCCATCGTTTGGACCATCAAGAAGTTGGGCCACTACTTTCAGGCTCACCCGGTTCAGGTCCTCACTCATCAACCCCTCGGCGCCCTCATGAGGAGCCCCACCAGCTCCTCCTGCATGGTGAAATGGGCTATCTTCTTGAGCCAGTACAACATCGACATCCGCCCGAGGCCTGCCATCAAGGGCCAATCCCTGGCGGACTTTGTGACGGAGTGTACCGCAAGGGCAGCCACGGACGGGGAGTCCTCGGCTACCTCGGACGACTGGTGGACCCTCTACGTTGACGGCTCATCCGCGACCAAAGCATGTGGGGGAGGGGTAGTCCTCATTACTCCTGAGGGCTTCAGAGCCTACTATGCAATCCGCTTCTCCTTTAAAGTCTCCAACAACGAGGCCGAATATGAGGCCCTCCTATGTGGCCTTCGGCTGGCTGCCAACATGAAGGCTCAGCAGATCCACATCAAATGCGACTCCAAGTTGGTCGTTGGCCAAATCTCCGAGGAATATGAGGCCAAGGAGGGAAGAATGAAACAGTACAAAGAGGCGGCCAATGAGTTGCTTAAGGTATTTGAGGCACACTCTCTCACTCAAATACTGAGGGCTCAGAACTCCGAGGCCGACATACTATCTAAGCTCTCGGCCGACTCCCCCGAGCACATCTCCAAGATTGCCAAAATTGAGGAACTCAGTCTCTCAAGTATCCATGCAAGCCCCGTTATGAACATACAACAACGCCAAGAGGACTGGATCTCGGATATCATCACCTTCATCTCCACAGGGCGGCTACCCGAGAACGAGACCCGCGCTAAACTAGCAAAACTGAGGGCTCCTAGCTATACCATCGAAGACGGAAGGCTCTACAAACGGTCTTACAACGGCACGCTACTTCGGTGCCTTCATCAGGATGAAGCCGAGGTCGCAATGGAGGAGGTGCACAGTGGCACTTGCTCGGCTCACCAGGGACCCTTCTCCATGTCCCGAAGGCTCATTCTCCAGGGCTACTTCTGGCCAACCATGGCCAGAGATTGTGCTGACCTTGCCCGAAGGTGCACCGCATGTCAACATTTCCAGAAAGCCCCCGGCAGGCCAGCGGTCAACTATGCCCCCATCACCACATCTGTCCCCTTTTCTCGATGGGGGATAGACGTTGTGGGCCCTCTGCCGAGGGGTACCTCCAACAACAGATACATCATTGTGGCAATCGACTACTTTACCAAATGGGTGGAGGCTGAGCCCCTCGCCAGCATCACAGAGGCGAAGTGCCGTCACTTCGTCCTCAAGAACATTCTCACAAGGTTTGGCGTCCCCCAGCAGATCATCTCCGACAATGGAACACAATTTGAGGCAGCCCCCTTCTGTGCCCTTCTGGAGGCATGGGGCATCAAACACACCTTCTCCTCCGTTGCCTACCCTCAAGGCAACGGGCAAGTAGAGAACGCCAACCGGACCTTGCTCGAGGGCCTCAAAAAGAAGCTGGAGGCCGAGGGCGGTGGCTGGGTGGAAGAACTCCACAACATCCTTTGGGCCTACCGCACCACCCCTCGGCGAGCAACAGGTGAAACACCCTTTTCCCTCTGCTACGGTTTTGAAGCCAAAGCTCCCACGGAAGTCACCCTTCCCACCCGGAGGGTGATCCAATATGACCCCGAGGTCAACGACAGCAACATGGCCCTCGACCTCCACCTCCTTTCAGAACGCCGAGAGCAAGCCTTCATCCGGGCAGAAAACTACCGCAGGCAGGTCAAAGGCTACATTGACGCCAAGGTTCGCACCCGAGAATTCCAAGTGGGAGACTATGTCCTCCGGAGGAGGGAAGCAAGCCAACCGACCGAGGGAGGCAAAATGGCACCAAAATTCGAAGGTCCTTACATCATAGCAGCCATCATCAAACCTGGAACTTACAAACTCAAACGCCCCAACGGGAAAGAGGTCCCTAGGCATTGGAATGTACACCACTTAGTTAAATTTTATCAATAATGTAAGAGCGGCCAAGCCCTCATAACTAATGAATGTACTGTCCTATGGCCCAAGGCCTCCAATTTTGAAGAATGAAGATACATTCAAGACACCAAGAACAAAACACTTATGAGCGGCCAAGCCCTCATACCAACTACAGGCCCTAGGCCTCACCTCGAGAAGAACCCCCTCCGGCGTCAAGTGCCGAGGGCGACACCACCAACACCTACGCCAACAGTGAAAATACCATGTGTTTTCAATCAAGACCCCTCGGTACCAAGTACCGAGGGTGGGAACTCCCATCACCGACGACAAGAAACACCAAGTGTTTCATTTCCCTTCGGCACCCAGTGCCGAGGGTACATCTCCACCATCAACATCAAAATGAAGAAAAACACCAAATATTTCAAAGAAGACCCCTCGGTACCAAGTACCGGGGAGCTGCATATCGAAACTGACACCAAGTGTTGTTTCTAAAGCCGTACCCCACGAGGATGCATATACCGAAGGCGCCACCATCAGTGCCGGCGGCACGTAGTGCCCCCGGCCATTTGCAACTAGTGTGCAAATGAAAACCCTTCCTTGAAACGCCTTCCGTGTCACTACCCCCAGGGTATGACAGGCATGAGAAATGCCCAGGATTCGACTTTCAAAAACGGAACGCTTTCCGCGTCATCACCCCAAGGGTATGACAGGCACGAGAAATGCCCAGGATTCGACTTCCAAACCGAAACGCTCCCCGCGCCACCACCCCAAGGGTGTGGCAGGCCACGGACTATGTCTAGCGCCGAGGGGACGACTTTTAAAAATGAGGCGCTTTCCGCGCCATCCCCCAAGGGGAGACAGGTTACAGACCATCATATCTTGTACCCAGGAAACGACCCTCGATCCCCTCGGAACTCGGAAGGTTAACCCGAGGGAGGAGAGCCATTGGTGTATTCTGATGGTCTCCTAATAGGCCCAGCCTTACCAAGAAACCAAGTTTCTTGATGCCTTCCCTTCACCACCAACCAAAAAAAAAAAGAGGGGGTGAAGGGGAGTAGACTCAGCGAGAAATCAAAGAGTACACTCCAACAGATCACAACATGCCGAGGGCTCCCCACGGGAACACCTCCGGTAATTAAAGGCTCCTATTTCCCGAAGGATACTACTCAAACAAATATCGTCAAGAAATGGCTAAGTCCACTGCCTGGTCACCTCCGGTCACACAAACACCGAAGGCTTCAACAATACGAAGGGACTGAACTATCCAAAGTCCACTAAACGGTACTTCAAACAAATACCGAGGGCATCTGTTATGCACTAATACCGAGGGCCCTTACCCCATGACAAGGGACACAACTGGCTAAGTCAAACTCTACAACTTTTCAAGTAAATGCCGAGGGCACATACTCCTCATCGGCTTTCTTTACAACAACAGGATTCCACACTTTTCTTAAGTCCACACTTTTGGAAAATGACAAAAACCGGAGGCTAATATATCACACGACAACCGAAGGCATCTATTACAAATCATCAAAGGCCAACCGAGGGGGCTTATTCCAAAATATTTGCCCCTCAGACAGAAGGTTCAACATCTACGGCACACTTTGAGATTTTTCTAAGTCCCACATATTTGGCCCTCGGCCAAATACTCATACAACACAAGGGCCTCACGATCACCCGAAGGGTCCTATTCATATACCCGGAGGGATCTACATCCGGAAGCTCAACATCAATTTACGCTTAGAAAATATTCTAAGTCCTAAATGAGTAGCCCCCGGGCATCTCGCAAAAGTGACGCAGAGTCAGAGGGCACCTATCACCCGAAGGCGACACAAGGAAGCAGCATTTAGAAAAAAAATTCTAAGTCCTAAAGATTGGGCCCCCGGCCCAATCAATATTACAGCTAAGGGAATATGATAGCCGAAGGCTATGCGATACAACAGCACTTAGAAAATTTTCTAAGTCCTACATATTTTTCCCTCGGTCAACTACTCATACATCAAGAAGGGATGCCATCGCCCGAAGGCTCCCAAGGGAAAAGCTACACTTAGAAATCTTTCTGAGTCCTACATATTCCACCCTCATCTCAACTTATGAAGGGACCCGATAGCCGAAGGCAACCTATCAATCAAAGGCTACAGTACACAAGGAATCAACACTGAGGAAAATTTTCTAAGTCCTAAAGATTGGCCCCCCGGCCTAATCAACATTTCAGTTGGGGCTCCACAGTAGTCGAAGGCTACATGACACACTACATTTACAAAAAATTTCTAAGTCCCAATAACATGGCCTTCGGCCATCACTAAACCGCCATACATTCATACGTGAGGAAAGCATAAAGGAGAAGGCATACATTCAAACATAAGGCGCATTCAAATGTGAAAAGCCCGGAGGCAGCATGCATTCATCAAGAACAGAAGTAAGTGCAAAATTACAAACAGGCCGAAGCCAAAGGATCAATGGTGTTCATTACAAAAGTTCATTCAGAAATTTCTAAGTACAAAATCATTCAACAACCTCAACAGCATCATTCCCCGGGGCATCCTCTGCAGCCGGCCTCGACGATACCTCCGCTCCGGCCTCAACAACGTCGTCCTCGGCCTCCTTCTTCAGCTCTGTGTCCTCAAGATCGGGCCGTTGTACACCTTCGGGAAGGGATTCACGGACATCAGGCTGCAGGGGAGGAAGGCCATATGCCGAGGGGGCGAAATCCTTTGGCTCAATGCTCAGGTGCCGGGCCATCCTTCGATAGATGAGGGCCTGGGTGAAGAATTCGCCGGCCTCATAATATTCTCTGCCCTTCCGGTCCATCCATTCCCACCCAGGGCCCTCGGCCCATTCATCAACGCGTGCCTCCACAACCGAGGACACCCACACCTTGCGTCCCTCGGCTCTCCAACCCTCAGCGACGAAGGCATCAACGGCCTCCTCCTGAGCCTTGGCGACGGCTAGCGCCCTGGAATCCTCGGCCTCTTTGGCAGCTCTCCTGGCCTCCTCAGCAGCGGCCTCGGCATCAGCCTTTCTCTTTTCTGCAGCCTCCAATTTTAGCTTCATTTGCCGAAGCTCCTCTTCTAGCCTGGCCCTCAGCTTCACCGCCTCTTTGTTTTTGAGGATACACTCCTTCATTTTTGCGTCCTGCTCCGCTTTATGGAGGCGCCATTCTTGAAGCCTCCGGGCCTGTTCGCCGAGGGCTAGACAAGCCTGCAGATCAACAACGAAAACGGTTAAAGGCAATCACACAAAATGATCAAAGGAAAAGAGGAAGAAAGCCGAGTGAACACTTACAGAGAGGGAGGAGCGGAGAATGTGGTCCTCAAGGGCCGCATCATTATAAGCCCCGAGGGCAGCCCTATCCGTCTCAGGGGTTATGCCCCTCAAGATGGCCCCCGGGTCGACAGCGCCGCTGGCCAGAGATGTACCCCTCGGAAGAGAAACATGGAGGACCTCAGGCAGCAACTCCTCTGCCCCCGCCGGCGTTCCATCCGACGGTTTCTCCACATGCACCCCGGAGGCGGGGTGCTCATCAACAATCACGACCGGGGGCTCCTTGTCGGTGATATCCCCCTTCTTTGGCTTTTTGGTAGCCGGGGGGGACCCCTTGGCCGCCGCCTTCCTTTTGCTGGCAGCGGCATCGCCCTCGGATGTTTTGAAGAGGGTAGCGATGGGCTTCTGGTTGCCCTGTCCCGACCCCTTCGGGTCCTTGTTCTTCAGCCGCGCAAGGCCCTTCACGTTCACCATTGCCACGGGGATACCTGCAAAAATACGACAAAGGATTAGGCCGACGGGTCTACAGCGAAGGGACAATGACATCCAAGCAAAACAAAAAAAAGGACTAAGTACAAAAATCTAGAGCCCTCGGCTCCTACCTCCGGCTCCTCCGAAGGCCTTGTTAAAGAGAGGATACTTTTCGTCGGTCTCCCCTATGAAGCGGTACCTTCGGAACCCGAGGGTGTATAAGTCTTCTTCAAGGGTGCAATCTTTGATCGCCACATTCTTATTCTTCCCTTCCGGGAACTTGGCGAGCTTTAGGCTGTCTTTCTCGAGGGCAGCACTCCTGATCTTTTCATGCCTTCGGAATCGATCGCGCAGTTCCCTCGGGAATGGGTTCTCGTCCAGCTTCACATAACACCAACGTTCCCTCCACCCTTTGTTTGAAGAAGGGGTGTCGGAGAATAGTTTGAAACGGGCGATCTGCTGCAAATTCGCGTATCCCTCGCCGTTTTCGTGCCCCCCTCGGCACAGGTTAAAGCTCTGGAAGAATAGATCCAGGCTGGGCTTCACCCCTCGGGACTTGCAGAGCTGGAGGAACCCCGCGATGTAGGAGTGGCTGTTGGGTGTAAGCTGGCAGGGGACCAAACCAACAAACCTCAGGTACTCCCGAAGGAACGGGTGCAGAGGGAACCTAAGTCCCATAGAAACCGAGAGGATGTGGACGGCGATACACCCCTCGGGCGCTCTGGACAACACGTCGTCAGGACCCGGCTCCACCACTTCGGCCGAGGGCCCCACGTGCAGCTGAGTAACGTACAGATCTGCCCTATCGGCTTTCGACTTAATCTCGAGGGCCTCGGTGTTCAACCAACTGTACCCCTCGGGCATGTCCACTGGCCTTCCTTGATCAACAGCCCTCTCCTTCTTTTTGGTAGCGGCCTTCGCCTTCTTCTTCTTCAACCCGGAGACCGCCCTCAAAGGTGTCGGATCTAGCAGCCTCGAGCTACTTGATTCCCCAGAACCCCGAGGGGGGGGGGGGGGGGGGAGAACAGCAACTGTAACCTTCGTACTCTCATTTTGTGCCTCGTCCTCCGCTACTTGCCATGCGAGGGCTAGGTCTTCATCCTCACACTCTTGCTCGAAGCCCTCGGCTTCGACCTCAGCAATAAGTTCCTTCTGGACCTCCCGGGCCAGGGCGGCATGATCACCAACCGAGGGCTCGCTCACGGACTCCGCATCAGAAACATGCTCCTCACCAACCGAAGGGTCCCTCGACATGTTTTGGGAATCACTCTCGGACGACATTTTTACCACGAAATGTGCCTAAGATTCCGAAAGCTTTCTACAGGCTCTATCACCTAATCTAAGGCCACAGGACGAGACTTACTAAGAACTTTGAAGAAGGGGGGACTGACCTTTGAAAGCGGCGGATTCGACCGAAGGCTTGAGTTTCTCTCTCTAGAAATTTTGGCAGAGCTTCGCTAAGGATGTTGGATGCGTAAAGAAGGAATGGCATTGGCTTGGGGTATTTATAGGCGCTGGGATCCGAGCTTGGGCCTGGAGACCGGGCCTCCGGTTGGATCGCCATCATTACAGACCGCGGTACCGCCCAATCGGTGACGCCGCCCACGGACAGCCAACCATCACGCGCCACGTGTACCCCCCCCCCAACGGCTATATCCTGACGTTACATATTCCAACGGCCATATTTCCAACGGCTATATTCTGGGAGCCCCCGGATTTTCTTACTTCACTCCACTTCATCAAGGAGAGCCTCCGGGTACAGTTACCCAGAGACGCCCCCGGTTTGTGCCCCACACAGTACGTAACAGACACCTTCAGCATCACTCCTTCAGAAACCCAAGGCTTCATATCAGGCCACCCCTCGGGGATTCCCCTTCAGCACTGTAAGAACCGGGGTAGCCCCCGGGGACTATGCCTCATTGACGGATAGCCTACGGCACACAGGTAATGGGATCCCCTGAATATCCCCATCACCAACTAATCAACAAGCAGGGGACCCCCCGACGACAATTCAACCACTGCCCTCATCCATCGCGCCCTCGATCCCCAGATTGAGGGGCTCCCCTTCGGCACCCCCCAGGACATCGACAGCAAGCCTTCGGCTAATCAACACATGAGCCCTCAGAAAAAGGAGAGCCTTCGGCATTACCGTTATTCTCCATTTTTGACCAAGGTTTCACATTTTCGATTCATCGTTGGGGGAATTCGGTGCACTCTTTTTCCCTCATTAGGATTTTTTCCCCCAGGGATTTTCCTAATGAGGTTTTTAACGAGGCATCCCCCCAAAATGAAACGAAAAGCGTCAGCCTTCGGCCCACAACAGCAACGCAACTACTCTACTCCTTTTCACCACTTTACAAGTGCCTCAAGGAGTGGGGGACTGGAGGACCCCCTCGGGAAAATCATTAAATTACAAAATTGGTGAAAAATTCCAACAAACGGCAAAGCAAGCCCTCAAGTCCCGACATGTGGGTAACTGAGGGACTGCCTTCGGCAGGGACATGCAAGCAACAAACCAACCTCAGAAATTACAACGGAACAACGACAGGGGACAAACACAAATTACTCCTTTTCCCTCAAGTACCTTTCGGCAAAAGGAGTGAGGGACTCCTGATGGAGTATATGGCCCGGAAACACCCGGCCCACAGACTCCTACTACACCAATAAAGGCCCAACCGGCCCAGGAAGCTCAACAGGCCCAAATCACAGCGCCCAAAGTACCAAGCAACCCGCAAAGCGCACCAGGGGTGCCTTCGGCCCCCTGGCCGAAGGCTCTAAACTCTCACGGAATGGGTTTCTCAAGCAAACTAAGAAACTGGGAAAAACGGCAGAAAACAGTAGCCCTCGGCACCTGGAGCCCTCGGCACCAAAGGGGTCCTCGGTACTCAGAGCCCTCGGCTAGTCCTCTACAGCCGAGGGCACCTTCCCCGACAGGATATCCACGCCACATGCGTACAAATCACCGTACCCTGTACAACGTCCCATCCAACAGCCGCATTAAATGCGGCCACATGCGGTTGCCAGCGCCAACCAGATGAGGTGACCTCTCGGCCAATGGACGCTTGACACGTGTCCCTGTCCGGCATTTATTGCTACTATAAATAGCACCCCATTTCCCCATTTGTAACCACGCTGAAAATGCTCCACACTTATAATACACTTTCTCTCTCTACATTTACTTGCTCTGACTTCTCTCTTGTTACTCCCCGTAATAATCCCTCGGATAAGCTACCCCCCGGGTACACTATCCATCACCTACCAAGGCAAGGTTGTTTCGATGTAATAGAAAGTTGACACCGCACATGATGAGAAACCTTGACATTAATGATGTTGCGGGAATACCCGTCCAGAATAGTTTCAACTCCGCCATTGTGGAAGCCGGTGGATATGAAGAACTTCAATTTATTGAAAAGGATTGTAGGAACTACATACATAAGGTGCACCAACTTAGATTAGGAAATGGTGATGCAATGGCCATTCAAGACTTCTTTTGTAGGATGTAAGCTCAATGCCCCGATTTTTTTCATGATTGATTTGGATGTGGAGTCAAGGTTACGAAATGTGTTTTGGGCGGACAATCGATGTCGATATGCCTACAAAGACTTTGGTGATGTCATAACTTTTGACACAACATATCTTACAAATCGATACGATATGCCACTTGCCCCATTCGTTGGAGTTAATCACCATGGTCAATCAATCTTGCTTGGTTGTGGCCTAATCTCGAGTGAAGATACACAAACATTTGTGTGGCTTTTTAGAGCTTGGCTTGAATGTATGAACGGTTGTGCCCCAAACGGAATTATTACTGACCAAGATTACGCCATGCAAAACGCCATTCAAATTGTTTTTCCAAATACGCGGCATCGATGGTGTCTATAGCACATCATGAAGAAGCTACCGGAAAAGCTTGGAGGGTTTATCGATAAAGATGAAATTATGTCCGGAATACATGACGTAGTATATGACTCACAGTTCCCTGCTCAGTTTGAAGTTGGTTGGAAAGCAATTCTGGGAAGGTATTCAATACTAAAGTATGTAACAGACTAAATTTGTCTGTGACAGACAATTTCTGTCTGGAATGAATTAATTGTTTCTGTCTCACAGATAATAGTTGTCTGTCACACACATTTGGGTCTGGACTAAAGTATGTAACAGACTAAAGTTGTCTATGATAGACATTTGGTTTCTGTCTAACAGACAATAGTTGTCTGTCACAGACATTTGGGTCTGGGACAATATTATTCGTCATGGTGATAATTGCTTATTTGTCGCAGGTATTCACTTCAAAGTGATGATTGGCTTGGGGTGATGTACAATGAACGTCAACGGTGGGTACCTTGTTACCTTAAACCTACATTCTGGGCGGGTATGTCCACCAAACAAAGAAGTGAGAGCATGTACGCATTCTTTGATGGTTTTGTGCACTCCAAAACAAGTCTCAAACAATTTGTGGAGCAATACGGCCGGGCTTTGAGATGTAAGGCAGAAAAAGAGTTTCATGCAGACACAAAATCATTTACAAAAATGATTCCGTGTGTTAGTATATTTGAAATGGAGAAACAAGTCAAGGACTATACACACTAGCGTAGTTTAAGGAATTTCAAGAAGAAGTAATCGGCAAGCTTTATTGTGACCTACTTGAATGTGAAGATGGAAAAACATTTCATGTCAAAGAAGTGAAATGAATTAATGGGTTTGCCAAGACTACTAACTACATAGTTGAATATGACAAGACCTTGAATGAAGGCCAATGTAGTTGTCATTAATTTGAATTTAGAGGCATCGTTTGTAAACATATGATTACGGTCCTAATGCGCAATGGAGTGGACATCTTGCCCGATCGATACATATTGCGGAGATGGAGACGGGATTTGAAGAGAGCATACACACGAGTCAAAATAAACTATGATGGGTGGATCACTACCGTGGAACAACAATGGTTTGACAAATTGTGTATGAAGTTTGAAGCTCTTGCAAATGTCATCGCCGATGACGAGGAAAAATATGAAATGGTTATGCAATGGATGGAAGGGTAATTGAATGATTGTACCGCGTCAAAGGCTAATTCAAGTATATATGGTGCCATGACACAACTACCCGAAATGTGCACAAGTGTCCATGCCGATCATCCCAATGCAATTCTTGATCCCAAAACATCAAAACGCAAAGGTGCACCTAGAAAAAATCGCATTAAGGATCCACTTGAAAAGGGAAAGAAGAAACAAAAGGTGAATGTGTACTTACCTTTATCTACAAACTCTGAAGATGTCCGTTACAGACAACTTGAATGTCAAAACAACAAACTTATTTGTTTTTTGTTCTTCAGGCGGGGTCAAAAGCCAAAAATGCAAGCAAGGAGGCTTCTACGGTGGACATCATTGGTGGATCAGACCAAAATCCTCAATTTCCCGTATTTATGGAATGTATGAATAATAAAGGGTTGGACTTAAACCTTAGTCTGATGTAGTTTATCATGTACTATATTTTGTAAATTGAACATAATTTTGACGTATCATGTACTATATTTTGTAAAGTGAACATAGGTTTTCTTATGAATTATCAATGTTAGTTTGCTTCGAACAAGAAACACAATTAAATATACATACACACAGACAATACACATAACCAGACAGACAGTATGTGTAATGTTCACAGACAAACAAAAAGTCTACATTAATAAGAGGTTAATTGTGAATGTAATGTTTGCAAAAAGCCATACACGTTCAAAATACCCTAGTCAATTGTTGAACATTTTACAACATTGAACATATAACATTGTACAATCTTCGACAGATTTCCCCAAGTTTGAACCACAACTTATAATGGGACAAGTATTGTAAAACACTCTAAGCTTCTTCTTTCTTCAACCGCCAAAGACGAATACCATAGTCCCGTCTTTTGTTGTGCATGTTGCCATAGTCGCAATCAGGAACCAATGAATTTCCTAAGAGCAACTGTTCTGCAAAAGCTAGGACCATGACCCCACATTCACCTGATCTGTAGATTGACAAAAAACCGGACATACAATTATACGACTTAGACAGACAATACATGTAATGCACATAATTATTGAGTTTAATACCCTGCATTTTGTTGAGGCACAACATCCACTGGTTTGGCTTTCCATGGTTGCAAATCAGTATCATCCGGACACAATCCCATTGCACGAACTAGGTAAGGCAGCCGCACACACAACTCATTTGCATAATATGGAGTCCTAGAAGTCTTCATAGAGTCGTAAACTCTAACCAATCTACATCGAAACAGAACTTCCGCCAACACCCAATGCTTATTCTCAGCATTTAAATGAATCAAAACCTACCAATATTAACAATTAATCTCAAAGTGTAGGTGTTGTGTGTACACAGACATAAAATTAGTAAAACAATACCAGACAGACAATTATAAGACTTAGACAGACAATACCCTTTCAAAAGATGCCCACTCTTGCTTTTTCAGGAATTTATCTCCACCCCAATGTGTGTCGTTGACAATGTCTTTCTTAAGAATTTTATGGTACATATATTTTATAAATTATAAAATGTAAGGCGATTTAACAGATCATATCACGACGTTGCGAGAAAAAAAATTATATAGGTACCACAACGTAGGGGCTTATCAAAGTCACGGAATGCGCAGCGATGTCTTTGTTGAGCAACTGCGTTATTGCGTCTCCGCATTAGTTTCAGCCACGCCTCCAGAGACAACACTTGCACCCGTAGCTTTTTCATTTCAACCATCATCTTGGATTTGAAGCCATCATCATCGTCACCATCTTCTTCCTCGTCTTCCTCCTACACGTACAAGCTATAGTCATTTACACACTTTGAAGCAAAATTTCATGTTTTAAAAAGACACAAATACATTACATCGTAATGATCCTTGAAAATCATTTCATTTAGCTTTTGCAAATGAAAGAACCCCGTAGCCTTCCAATTGAGCAAGGGGACGTCATGATTGCCAACACATTCAGCACATCTCTGTCCTAGCTCTGGCAGACTTTCGTAAGCCCAAACCTGAAAAACAACAAAAAAAGATTAAACAAAAACAATGTGGCAGAATAAGTTGTTTGTCTACAGTTAAGAAATGTCTGTAATAAAGGATGAAATGTCTATGGAAGAAAAACATCGTATGTGTTTCATGCAAACATGACAATACAAGAGGAAGGCAAACATGACAAGAATAAGGTGAACATTACCTGTAGGACGAGAGGAAGGCCGTGCAATGTGAACTTTGCATTTTTGTATTGAGGATTCGCTTTCTTATTCTCCTTGAACCTCTCGCCCTACCCAACCATTAGAGTCTTTATCTGAGAACCCATTAGAATGTAGGACACTTTTGCCCAAGGGTAGGCTTTAAATCTGTTCAAGTCATCCGCCAATTTCAGAAACTGAGAATTCATCAATGTTTTCTTGTTCCTTGGTATCAAAACACATTGCACGTAGAAAGCACATGCAAGCTTGATAGGATCACCGCGAGGTCCTGCATTTTTCGGCTTTATAGACTCCATCTTTGCCATCAAGGTCCCAAAGTTGATCTCATTGGCACCATCGAAGAACTTATCTAGTAACGTCCCATTGCCTTCATCTACATCGGAGATGACTGGAGATGGACCAACAGAATGGAGCCCAATTATGCGTTCAAAATCATTATAGGTAAACTTTAACAACTTGTCATTGACGCAAAACCATAGTTCATCTCTAGGCTGGTCACACACTAGTCTCAACAAGAGGCTATGGATAATTTGCGCTGAGAACTGAAGCTCTGGCACATCAAGAAGATGGCCCCACGGCATCTTCCGAAACTCAGCAAGCTGCACAGGAGTCAACCCCGATTTCACCAACTTTGCAGTATCTTTAAATTCAGAACACTGTGATATTTGAGCGGGGAAGTGGTCACAGACAGGAATTTGCAATTCGAGAGCCCTATGACATTTCCAAAAATGCACACAAAATAAGACAGACAACTCAATAAGAATGACAGACATCTATGTATCACAACACATGCATTTAAAAATTCTTCACAGACAGCTCACAACACAAGACAGAAAAGGAAATATGAACAACAAACAACTGAAAACATCACAGACAATTATAAAGTTGTTACAGACAACTTAAAACAAATGACAGACAACTAAAAACACGAGACAAACAATTCTAGGCAATTGATAGACAACTACAAAAAAGACAGACACAAGAATATGAATGAGTACTACACAAGGATGAAAATATTACCTTTTAGCAAGACCGGTTAAACTTGTTCGCACCATGGCTTCAAAGTTATCTTCTTTTTTCGTTGAACTTGAACTAACGACTCTTAGAGTTGGAGTACAGCAGCGCGTCTACGAACTTGGACCAGCGCCTCGACGAACTGACTTCTTAGGAAGATGGCCCTCACGTCTACGAACTGACCAGCGCGTCTTCTTCTGGCAGTCCACAATACCAGCACTGATGAATTTAGGGGAGGGGGTGATAGTATATAATTGTTATTGTTTATGTTTGTAATTTTAACTAGTTTTATTTGTTGTTGTTTGGGAAATTACAAATTTTTGGTGTAATACTTTATTTTTCCTAGTTACTTGTAATTTGTGTAGATTAGAGATTTTCTGAGCTTAAACTAGGTAAAGATCATCAAAAGGATCCTGGAAAGGTCAAGGAAAGTGGAAAGGAACAAGAGAAAGTGAAAATTTGGGAAAATATTCAAAAACCCGATCGGGTTTGACTTGACCCGAAGATCAAATCTGATTTGGAGGCAATTAAACGTGCAGGGCGAAGATTTGGAAAAGATTTGTCTTTTACCCGATCGGGTAAATCAAAAACCCGATCGGGTAGATGTGACTAATGAAGATTCCGGGCACTTACTCAAGAAACCCGATCGGGTTTCTGAAAAACCCGGTCGGGTAAATGACCCTGTCACCTCCAAACACCTATAAATACACCCCTTTTCCTTCCCATTTGATCACCAATTCACATATACTCTTAAGTTCAGTTTAGAATAGCATTTCTTTATATTTTTCAAGCATGTTTAGTCTCCAAATGAGGAGCTAAACTTCCATTTCTTGGTGTTGCTCTTGAAGCTTGTTGATTATTAAAGTTGTGAGTTATTTTCTTAACTTCTTCCCTTGAATATTAATTATTAGTTCTTTCCTTAATACTATCTCTATATTAATGTTGGGGAGTGTTGCTAAGATGACAATTAGTTAACATCTTGACATTAGTTAGAGTAGTATTTTCTTCCTCTATATTAATGTTGGGGAGTGTTGCTAAGATGACAATTAGTTAAAATCTTGATATTAGTTATAGTAGGATTCATCTCCTTTAATAATATTCTTCCTTGAATATTAATTAATTCCTATTCATATTTCATATTAATATTTTGAACATTACTTAAAGGATCAAATAGTTTTGTTTCATATATTAATTATTACTAGAAACGATCGACGAACCGATGGTTAATCATTGATGGTTTCACAAGTAAGTAACTTCGGTTTATTAGTTCACGGTCATGGTTGATAAACTTAGAGGGATTAATTTTGTTGGTTAAACCGAAACCGTTGTGTTGAGGTTATCAATCTCAATTGATTTCATCGAGGAGTTAAGAGATTAAATGCTACTATCAAGTCGGTATATTGCGGTGTTCTATACTTGACTAATAGTAAAGGTTATTAATGAACGGTCGTTGTTAATAACTACCCTCGGTGAATTGGATATACTCCTTGATTGAGTATTCGAGAGGGACAAAGTTATAGATATAACGATGATCGACTAAAATATATCAACAAGTTGAAAGTAGCAATGCCAAGTTCTTTTATCTTTGAATTAAAACACATATAGGTTGTTCATCTTAGTTTTTTAAATTAAATCATTCAATCCCAAAACCCCCCTTTTATTTACTAGTTTCATAAAAAGAGAATTATTCCTTTCCCTGTGGATACGAACTATACTTCACCTATACTACGTATTAGTGCTAGTATTGTATTTATTTTGACGCACTGTGACAAAGTGCCCATCAGGGGGTTCGTGCGACGATGGCCCTCATGCTCGTCTTCTTCCTTGTCGTCCGGCGATGGTGCGAACTACAATCTTCTTCGTAAGCTCTGTTAGAAGTGAGGGGTGGATGTGAGAGTATTGGGGCGGGAGATTTGGATGGATGGAAGGCGAAAGAAAGCTAGGGTAAAAATTTGAATTGAAAAGGCAATGGGGTAAAAAAGGGAAGCCTTGTATATGGGGTGCCAAAGGTGTACACAAAGGGTGTACACCTAGCATTTTTGAATTCGTAAAGGGCGACCAATCAGTTCCGAAAATTAAATTCAATTAATTCAAATCTAATGTGTAATAAGTACTCCGTAACTTTTTTTGGGGAACCGGCTTAAATTGATATCAAAGCATTCAACAAGGGAACAAGAAGATAAAAAGATCACTTCCGACCATCGAACCAAACTTAGAATCAATCATCCTAGAAAAAGCAATATGGTTCGTTGATCCTATAATGTGTCTAAATGAGCCTAATGTGGTTAAAATAGACCCCTCATCGCCCCAAACTAATGCAAGAGTCTGATTGAAATTAAAAAAAAAGCAGAAAACAACAACGGCAGTCTCACATTCTTCTGCGCTTCTGCTCACCTGGGAATCCTTCCATAGCTCATGCTTCACTCTCATTCACTCCCATCATACTTGATTGTCCCACACTGCCCTTCTAACCCAGTTACCTCATTTCTAGCGCTTGTATTACTCTGTTTCTTGCCTTGTTGATTCGAAACTCTTCCGCTTGAAGAACCATTTGTAACTAGTCATTTGTTAACCCTCATCATTTGAGCTTTCCCTCTCCCTCCACCCTATGGCCTGTACCCAGCCCTTTCCTCAACGTCGTGCTCACTTTCAAAGCTTTACCTACATCCATGCAGAACCCAATTCTCATGTAAGAGTTCCAACGTTCTTCGAACTCAATTTCATCAAAATTGATAAATTTACCAATGAAATTACCAACTCTCCTAACCACCCCTTAATTCATGTAATCATAAGGTACATTATGTACCTGCACCCAAAATTCGGCCTCGTTTAGGGGGCCCCGAAGGGGGATATCCCCCGGTTTCAGCGCCCTCAACACCATCAAATTTTGTTCATACAATTAGGCCTGCCTCCTAAGACTCGTTCCACATCAACAATATGGTAAAAATTAAACAAATACCTCTTCTCGCCAATCTCTTTGATGGATATCCCTTTCCCCAGGCATCAAATAGAAGCCATGAGGTCCCTGAACACCGTAAACTTCACCATTATGTCCGTGAGCACAGTGCCCACAACCAGAAAAGTAACGCTACGGTTCGGCGAATCATCCACGCCGTCAATCTCTTCATCCAAGACCAGCTCTTCCTCATCCCCTCCGAGCGCCATGTTGTCGCACTTATTAACCATCTCTTTCATCTCTGCCATATCTCCTGATGACTCCTCCAAAATTCTGAAAAGAGAAGCCTGCTTTGGTAGAAGTCTGCCTTTTCCCAGTCGTTGCCCCTTCTTACGCGAAACCAGAGGAGCGCCGCACGGACGCTCCCTATTGCTTGACTTCCTGAACCGACAGCGCACAAAGACACATGAAACTTCAAACCCTACGTGAGCGAGACGACCGCAAAAAATGACAAGATTTCAAATATAGTAAAGTTATTATTATATGTGTAACAAGTAACTTAAAAACTCATTTTATACTCGTACATCATTATTCATATGCATAATATAATTTCAGCCAAAACAATATGCACAATATAATTTTTTGCATTGTTAAATTAGTTTTAGTGATAACCATTATTGTTATATATAAAAAAATTATAAAGAATAAGTAGATTAAATAATCAAGTGGATTTCAAAACTTCGTATTTCTTTTGTAATAAGAGTATAATTATTATTTTTTCTTATATATAAGATAACAAATAAAAAATAACAATTGTTTAAAATAATTGTTTTACCAAATAAAAAGTAATGGGATTTATTAAAAAATATGAGACAAAAAAGATGGTTTCTCAAAAACATATGTGATAATGGTTAAGAAATAATTGAAATACGTTTATCATTTATTTTTAAATTAACACTTTACATGTACTGATATTATTACTTTTGAAATATGAATTAAATAAGAGAAGCATCTAAAAATATGAATTGTGATTTTCAAATTAAGGAATTAAATAGTAAAAATTAACAAAGTTAAATATATTGATTAAACTACTACTTATGATCGAGTATATAGTCATTATGTGATTCTCTAGATCAAATATAAACCATATTTTTGTACTATTACATATATTCTCCGTAGATGAATGGAATCCGGATAAAGGATAAATAAAACAAATTGAATTAATTTCAAATCGGCATGTGAATTGTCTGAATTAATGTCATATTGAGAATTTTAACGTAAGAAATTGAAATAGTATTGATTGATCATGTGTAATATATTAAGTAACTATTGAGGTTTATTCCTTCAACCCGTAGGCCCAACACGTGTCCTAAGGGTTTCGAATGGAAGACTAAGATGAAATAGATATAGAAACAAGCAAGAAGAGGCCCAGTAAGAAGTCCTAGTACATTAATTTTGGTATAAGGCCTGAGGTCGTTCACCCTTAGCATACACAGGCGTGAGGCCGTTCGTCCCTAGCCTATGCTACGAGCTGTTACAATGCTATGCTATTAGAGTGCTTAGTTGCAAACCCTTTACAATGAAATAAATGATTCTTTTTATACTGCCAATGGGTAGTTGGATGCTTTGACGTAGCGGGCTGTGGATGGCTTGATCCCAACCACCAAATCTTCTGCATTGAATGCGCTTCCTTCCAGGATCTTTGGCTTCCCGCTAGGATCTGTGGCTTCCCGCCAAGGGGTTGGGACGTTCATCCCCTGGAGCCTGCTGCCCTGCTTCCTGCTGGGGCCGGAGTCCTATAAGACGAGCATTCGGTCTGTCCCTGTTCCAAGGCACTCGCTTAAACTACGCTACGTACGTCCCCTGGGCCAAGGTACCCACCGACGATTGTACGTACGTCCCCTGGCCTTATGTTGTAGCCTGGCCCTGGTGGGGATGAGCCTCTCCCAATCAGCGGAAAGGTATTTCATTGTCCTGGCCCTTCTGGGAACGTTCGTAGGATGCGCCTAAGGGTTTATAGGTCATCCCCGTTGGGCCATTAACCCAACAGTAACTTATTAGTACATGCACACTATGTGATTCTCAAATTAAATATAAAATATGTGTCTCTTTATTATTATGTTCTCCATAGTATAATATTATGAAATTGATACTTTCTCTTGAATATGCATGCATTAAATATAAAAAATTGAATAATTTCAAATTTGTGTATTCTGAAAATCTGTCTTTATTGTAAATATATGTGCATTTGAAATTCATTCTCCATATCCTTACCCAGTATATTTGTCAAATAGAAACACTTTACACGTCTATTGGTACTTTTCTATTAGTACATACTAGGAGATCCAAGTATATATGTGCAAAAATTATGTTAAGAATTAGGCGCGCTCTTACTAACTGTTGAGTTTAATCCAACACGATATTGCTACAGCTAAATGATCATGAGCTACTCTTAAGATAAAACTACTTCGTATAAGATATACTAAGTCGTTATTACATAGTAAGAGCAGTTCATGGTAAGCATCATATTCCTACAGCTAAAATGATATCATTTGAATTTAAGTTTAATTAACAATGATATGCATAAACAGTCAATTCCATTTTTATCTCAATGTTTTACATGATGTAAATCATGTGCACTAAAATGTAACTCGTGTTGTTACAAATGTAGCATCGATCAGTTAGAGGCAAATATGACTCGTGCACTGGAATGTAACTCGTGTTACTCTCTCCAGTGGGTATTCTCTAATCTTTCATATATGAAATGTAAATCGCATGTATGCAAAATATAACTCGATGAAGCAAGTCGAAATGTAATCGTGTTCATTGAAATGTAACTCAACGCAACTCAAAATGTAAATGACTTTAATGGAAATGTAACTGATAGAGTATGTGGCTCATGACCACCCAGCCCACATACTCCCACTACGTTATAACATGCTCAACTATGACAATGGGCCCAAACAAGCAAGTGACCACACCTCGAGTGGGTTTCTGAGGGCCATATATGGACCGCAAGAGATTGATTCAAAATATTGGTCTCAGGAAGAACACTCGCATGCCAAGGGCGGAGCCCACAGACCACGTTTAAGAGGCCCCTCGGTCCTTCGTCGTCCAGAACTCAACTACCACATTTAATGCTCCACCACGCACTCAGATATGTCTTACATTTGTGCTCTCCGCCAAAGACTAGCTTACACATGTACGTGCATGTAATGCTCTTAGAATTTAAAACTGATATAAATAGCCGCCCTTTGGGAAGATGTACG
Organism: Cuscuta europaea; assembly: GCA_945859875.1. NCBI lineage: Eukaryota > Viridiplantae > Streptophyta > Magnoliopsida > Solanales > Convolvulaceae > Cuscuta > Cuscuta europaea. The sequence goes on along the minus strand of CAMAPE010000074.1, from coordinate 5,609,746 downwards.
TGCACTCTTCTCTCTCTAACTTATTAGCTCTGCCTTCTCTTTACTTACACCTAGTGGTATCGACTTAGAAAGCTATCATTTGGTGCTCTCGATGAGAAAAGAATAATCAAGTTAGAATCCCCGTTCGGCAAAAAAACACCCCTGAAAAATGGGAACAACCTGAAACTCCAAGCAAGCTGATGCACACTAATTAGTAGTGCATAATTGTATGCTTTTATGTTTGATTTATGTTGATTGTTTGACTTTTTATTTAGTTTGTAAGCATTTGTGTGATTTTAGTTGTAAATATATTTTAGCTTTCATTTCTAAGTTGTAAAGTAGTGTTAGGATTTGTAGTATTGGAAAAGAGGACTTTGGAGTGAAGAAAACTGCCCAGGTGACTTACGCGGTCGGGTATACTACTTACCCGGTCGGGTAGGAAGTGAAAACGGAAGTTGCCATGAAATTGCACACATACCCGATCGGGTATGGTACTTTACCCGGTCGGGTATGATGTGACCCGGACCAAAGAACGTGCAGAAAACACAAGAACATGGCGAATCGATCCGATTTTGACCGGTACCCGGTCGGGTACCCGGTCGAAGGTTTTGAAAAATACCTATAAATAGCACACTTTTCCTTCACTAATTTCCATCCCTTATTCCATATACTTAAGCTTAGTTTAGAATAATCTTTCTTTATATTTTTCTAGCATGTTTAGTCTCCAAATGAGGAGCTAAACTTCCATTTCTTGGTTTTGCTCTTGAAGCTTGTTGATTATTAAAGTTGTGAGTTATTTTCTTAACTTCTCTCCTTGAATATTAATTCTTCCCTTAATCTATTTCTATATTAATGTTGAGGAGTGTTGATGGTTTCACAAGTAAGTAACTTCGGTTTATTAATGCACGGTCGTGGTTAATAAATTTAAGAGAGATTAATTTTGTTGGTTAAATCGAAACTGTTGTGTTGAGGTTATCAATCTCAATTGATTTCATCAAGGAGTTAGAAAGATTAAATACTACTATTAAATTGGTATAAGGCGGTGTTCTGTATTTGATAAATAGTACTCCCTCTGTCTCGAATTAATTGTCTTGTTTGCTTTTGCACAAGTTTTAATAAAGTGGTTGAAAAGCTAAAAGTTGTGGTTGAGATTTGAGTAGAAATAGGTGAATTGATATGAGCCACTCATTATTGCCAAAAGAGGAAACAAGACAATTATTTTGGGACGGACCGAAAAGGAAAGCAGGACATTTATTTCGGGACGGAGGGAGTAAGTTATTAATGAACGGTCGTTGTTAATAACTACCCTCGATGAATTAGATATACCCCTCGATTGAGTATTCGAGATGGGATAAGTTATAGATATAACAAGGATCAACTAAATATATCAACAAATGGAAAGTAGCAAAGCCGAGTCCCTTTTATCTTTGAATTAAAACTCATATAAGTCGTTCATCTTAGTGTTTAATTAAATCAAATCACTCAATCCCAAAACCCCCATTTTATTTACTAGTTCATACAAAGAGAATTATTCCTTTCCATGTGGATACGGCCTCTACTTCACTATACTACGTATAAGTGTTGATACTGAATTTATTTTGACGCACTACAACAAAGTGCTCGTCAAATTTGGCGTCGTTGCCAGGGGAAGGCAATTATATTTCTTTTTATTTATTTTAAGAAAAATCAAAATAATAATAATAATTAAACAAAATATAAAGAGTTCATACTTCTTCTATTTCTGAGCTTTGTGAAGTATATGGTTAAGCATCGTTCAATAAATGAAATCACCTATCAAACAAACCCGGAAATAGAGCAAACTTTCGAGCGGTTGAAAAGTAAATTTTCAAATACCGACTCGGAGGAATCATCTACCGGAGATTCATCAAGCGCTAGCTCTAGCTCTAGCGAATCCGGAGAGTCCACACATATGGCTCTCGAAACAAGAACTCTAAGGGAGCTCATCGCTCCAAATCTCAATCAACAACTGTTGTGTATTACCTTCTCTACACTCAATGAGGGTAATACCTTTGAGCTAAAATCTGGGCTCATTCATCTATCGCCATCTTTCCATGGTTTAAGAGGGGAAGATCCGAACAAACACTTTTCGGAATTCCACATCATTTGCAAAAGCATGTGTCCAAATGGTGTAACTGAAGAACAAATCAAACTGAGGGCCTTCCCATTCTCCCTCAAGGATACCGCTAAGAATTGTCTTTTCTATCTTCCTTCGGGGAGTATAGATACACGAGCGGCTATGAAGAAATGCTTCTTTGAAAGGTATTATCCCACCTCTATCCTCAGGCCTAAAGAAATAAATAAGCAACATTGAGCAAAAAGATGATGAATCCTTGTATGAATTCTGGGAAAGATTTAAAAAGCTATGTGCTAGCTGCCCCTATCATGGCTACACAAAGCAAGACCTCATCTTATACTTCTATGATGGTCTTGCCGATAACGATAGGCGCATGGTCAATGCGGCATGTGGAGGCGGCATTGTGAACAAAACATCTTCACAGGCAAGGTGTCTAATCTCGGAGTTGGCCGAGAATTGAAGACTGTACAACCGGAGATCCTCCATCCGGAAAGTTCTAACAGCCGAATCCAATTCATCATCCTTGGAAAACCAGGTTGCTAGCTTGACTTCTTTAGTGAAGGAACTCCTTCAAAAGCCCATAACTCAAGAAGTCAAGGTCTGCGGCATTTGTACATCAACTGGGCTCCTCACTGATTCTTGTCCAACACTCCAAGAGGAATCCGAACAAGTCAACGCAATGGGATTCCAAGGTCAACAAAAGAGGTACGGTCATTTCTCAAATACTTACAATCCTGGGTTGAGGGATCAACCCAATTTGAGATATGGGAATCCTCAACAACAATCATTCCCAAATTATCAAGTCCAAAGCTCCAACTCTAACATGTCCACAGAGGACATGTTTCGAACTCTTGCTACCAGCATGACCACCATGCAATAAAGTGTGGCTCAATGTCAAGAAACGACCAAATCTAGCATCCAAAATTTGGAGAACCAAATGAGCCAAATTTCGAGTGTTGTGAGCCAGCTTAAGCAAAAGATTTGGTAGACTCACATCTCAAATGGAGCAAAATTAAACCCGGGACAACATGTTAATGCAATCATGTTGAGGAGTGAGACAACATTGAAAGAGGTGCATAAGGAAGAAGAGCAAACTAAAAAGGAGGTTGACCTTGGAGAAGACTTTCAACCAGAAGAGAGGACCACAAAAACAAAATTTCCACTATTGTCCTCATATGAACCACTACCCTCATTCCCCGAAGCACTGTAGGAAATAAGGAAGCTGGAGAAAGATGCTGACATCTATGAGACCTTCACCAAATGTGAGGTAAACATCCCGCTTCTTAACTTAATTAAAAGTGTTCCCCGTTTTGCTAAATTTTTAAAAGAATTATGCAAAATAAAAAGGAAAAATAAATTGAAGGGGAAACAAAAAGTAGAGGTTAGTGAACGTGTCTCGACGATCTTTCAAAAGAATCTTCCCGAGAAATGTAGCGATCCAGGCATGTTCACTATCCCATGCAAAATAGGGGACACTTTATTTCCTAGGGCCTTGTTGGATTTAGGGGCTTCAATCAATGTTATTCCATATTCATTATACAAGTCTCTAAATCTTGGCTCAATGCATAAAACTGGGGTAGTAATTCAATTGGTGGATAGGTCTAGCACATACCCAAAGGGCGTCGTAGAGGACGTGGTAGTAAAAGCTGAAAATTTGGTCTTCCCTGTTGATTTCTATTTTCTTGAAATGGAAGCTGATAACCAAGCTACACTCATCCTTTTGGGAAGACCTTTCTTAAAAACCGCCCAAATGAAAATAGATGTGTCTAATGGTTCATTAACTTTAGAGTTCGATGACCAGAAAGTAGAATTCAACATCTTTGATTCTACGAAAAATAAACCAAAGATCAATCTCTTTGCTCTCTAAATGTTTTTGAACCACAAACACCGACTATTCTTGTTGAAAAAGGACCTGAAAAAAAAATCCACTTTTTGAAGAAGAGCATAAGGAACCACCTTTGGTAGGGGAGAAATTGCTAAAAGTTATTAAAAGTGAATTACAACCGCATCTGGTTGAGGCGGTTACAAGAAAGAAATCTCGGCCTTACTGGAAAAGGCCAAGGAAGAAAAATGAAACAAGGGATGTTCACGATTCCACATAAAACAGAAAATATAACAAAAAATAAACGTCGTGCCGCAACATTAAATAAGACGCTTCTTGGGAGGCAACCCAAATTTGTATTTTGATTATTTTCATTTTTTTGAGTGTGTGAGTGAGAAACCCTTTTCAAAAGAATGAGTTTTTGGAAGATATGGGGTAATTACCCGGTCGGGTATCTTCATATACCCGATCGGGTAAAAACATAAAAATGGCCACTGCCACAGGTGGAGAAGAAAATCCGACCGGGTAAACACATCCACCCGGCCGTACGAAAAAAAATAAAAAGTCCAAAAAAATGAACTACTACCCGATCGGGTAAACCCATTTACCCGACCGGGTATACGCCCGAGAAAACTTTCTGCCAGCCCCTGGGATGAATACTCGATCGGGTATACCCATTTACCCGAGCGGGTAATCGTGATTAGTACAAGAAAATATCTAATCGGGCGCATTTCTCCACATTTCATCTCCCTCAATCGACCCGAACACTCAAAACCTCCATAGCCAAACTTTCTAAAGTCCGAATCTACACCATATCTCCACCAAATCCACCAATTAACACCATAATCTTCATCTCCTCAACCCCCTCTACACACCCATACCCATAAATTCCATTTCTCTCCAACTTTGAAAAAACTACTCCCAAGTCCGAATTTTTGAGGTCCAAGAAACAACAATGGCCGAAATTCCACCCCACCTACACCAAGTCTGAAATTCCCTAAACCAACAAAGAAAAAATGGCACCAAAAACGCAAAGGGATTCATCTTGTAGGACATCTCAAAAATGAGCACTAGGGACAATGCTTTGGCTAGCTTGCGGGGGGAGTTTCATGGAATACTCAAATTCATGCTCTTTATTCTTGTTCAAAAAGAATTAAAAAAAAGTATAAAAAAAGCTTGTTAAGTTGAAAACCTGAAAGGGCAACTTAATCAAAAATAAGAGTGAGTTGAGAGGATTAAATTTAAAAATGTGGGAAGCTAGGATGAAAACCCGAAAGGGCACCTAGGCAAAATGAGAGAATGAGAGAAGAAATCTTTTTTTATTTTTGCAAGATCTAAAGGGTAACAATGAAAAACAGAGGTTGATAGGAGATATGGAGTTGAAGACCCCTTTTTACTCTTTTGTTTTTGGGGATACTTTGTGTTGTTCTAAAAACACTCTTGGATGTTTGTGTTGATACTCTTGTCATGTAAAGGACTTCTTGGACAGAATTTGGTTTACTCGAGACGAGTAAAGGTTCAAGTGTGGGGGTGTTTGATGCACACTAATTACTAGTGCATAATTGTGTGTTTTTATGTTTAATTTATGTTGATTGTTTGACTTTTTATTTAGTTTGTAAACATTTGTGTGGTTTTAGTTGTAAATGTACTTTAGCTTTCATTTGTAAGTTGTAAAGTAGTGTTAGGATTTGTAGTGTTGGAAAAGAGGACTTTGAAGTGAAGAAAACTGCCCAGGTGACTTACCCGGTCGGGTATACTATTTACCTGGTCGGGTAGGAAGTGAACACGGAAGCTGCCAGGAAATTGCACACATACCCGGTCGGGTATGGTACTTTACCCGGTCGGGTATGATGTGACCCAGACCAAAGAACGTGCAGAAAACACAAGAACATGGCGAATCGATCCGATTTTGACCGGTACCTGGTCGTGTAAGTACTATACCCGGTCGGGTACCCGGCCAAAGTTGTTGAAAAATACCTATAAATAGCACACTTTTCCTTCACTAATTTTCATCCCTTCTTCCATATACATAAGCTCAGTTTAGAATAATTTTTCTTTATATTTTTCTAGCATGTTTAGTCTCCAAATGAGGAGCTAAACTTCCATTTCTTGGTTTTGCTCTTGAAGCTTATTGATTATTAAAGTTGTGAGTTATTTTTTTAACTTATCTCCTTGAATATTAATTCTTCCCTTAATCTATTTCTATATTAATGTTGAGGAGTGTTGCTAAGATGACAATTAGTCAACATCTCAATATTAATTATTACTAGAAACAATCAATGAACCGATGGTTAATCATTGATGGTTTCACAAGTAAGTAACTTCGGTTTATTAATGCACGGTCGTGATTAATAAACTCAAGATGAATTAATTTTGTTGGTTAAACCGAAACCATTGTGTTGAGGTTATCAATCTCAATTGATTTCTTCAAGGAGTTAGAAAGATTAAATGCTACTATTAAATCAGTATAAGACGTTGTTCTATATTTGATTAATAGTAAGGATTATTAATGAACGGTCGTTGTTAATAACTACCCTCGATGAATTGGATATACTCCTCGATTGAGTATTCGAGAAGGGATAAGTTATAGATATAACAAGGATCGACTAAATATATAAACAAGTGGAAAGTAGCAAAGTCAAGTCCCTTTTATCTTTGAATTAAAACTCATATAAGTCGTTCATCTTAGTGTTTAATTAAATTAAATCACTCAATCCCAAAATCCCCCTTTTATTTACTACTACCTCCGTCCCCCTAAGTTTGGGACAAAGGGGTGTGGTGTGGTTTTTAAGAAAAAGTAGATATGTGTGGTTGGTATTGAATTGATAAAGTGTGAATAAAGTAAGAATAAATTCTAACCACTCAAATATTAACAAATATGGTATGGGACAAACTTAATGGGACAGACGGAAAAGATAAAATGGGACAAAGTTAGGGGCACGGAAGGAGTAGTTCATAAAAGGAGAATTATTCTTTTCCCTGTGGATACGAACTCTACTTCACTATACTACGTATAAGTGTTAGTATTAAATTTATTTTGATGCACTACGACAAAGTGCTCGTCACAAGCCAACGTGGATCCCTTGCCCGATCTCTGAGGGCGACACCGATATCATTGTCTTGATAAACAAGGCCGCTGAGGGTGATATGACCACAGAGCCGGAACAAGTCAATGTCGACTTTCACGCTACCCTTTAGTAAAATGCCACTGATGCTCGCATTGAGATTGAGACCCGAACGAAGCAACGGAGCGAGCCGCAGACGCCCACGATCTCGGTGATTAATGTCCAAACCGCGTTCTTGGCCTTCATCAACTGGCTGTCCTCTGAGCCCTCATTCCCCAGATGGGTGAGAACGTGTGACACCGCACTCAGATGTATTTGAATTTGAAAATTCAACATGTATTTGAATTTCCTAGCGAATGAAAATTGTGTGCAGGATGATTTATTTAATTAATGTGTGATTAAATAAATTATTTATCGAGTCCATAATATTGATAATGGGCTACTAAATATTTAGTTGGGTCATCGTAATAATTATAGAAGCCCAATAAAAGGCCAACTAAAGTTGAGGAAACGGTTTGGACAACAAGAGAGCTATTTTGATTTTTGACTCAACCTGCCAAAAATAGCTGGAATAATTGGGAGGGACTTCGTACACCCACTTGGGGATTTCCTACATGACTTGAGGTCTCAAAATAATGATTTGGAGACAAATAAAGATGGCTTGGGCGGACTTTTGTGTGAAAGGATGGCTCTAGACAACCAACCACTCCCTTGGCCATACCTTTGCATTATTTTGGTCTTGATTGAGGATAGCTACCTCTCCCCTTCCATTTGACACCATACGAACAACCAAGGGGCAAGAGGAGCTCTAGGAAAGACCTTTCACAAGCTCAAGCTTGAAGGAAGCAAGAGGAGAGGAAATCCAAGGAGAAAAGGATAGTGTTTGAGGTAAGAACTCAACAAACATTCCTTAACTAGTTTTTATTGTGTATGATTTTTAAGAAATCATATGGTGGATTAAACCACGAGTTCTACACGTTTACAAGTGTAAAATAATGATATAAAGTGCTGGTATTTAACTTAGAAGAGTTGTGGAATCGATAGGGGTCGAAACTGCCGGAAAACCACCATTGTTGGGGACTATTTTCGAACTGCAGGCCCGAAAGCCGCCCACCTTTTGCAAAAGCCGCCCGGCTTTTGGCTGCTGCCCAGATTTTTTGCTTTCAATCGGCCTAGAACGGGGATTGATCGAAGGCTTAACAAAGGCAACTATTGTAGCACATCACAAGGTGAAGATGGCTGACTATATTGCTTATAATTAGTGAGTTAATTTCATAAGATTTCCTAAGGTAATTAAATGTGATTTTCATGGATTATTAATGATTAATAATGCCTAAATGAAAATACTATTGATATGAGAAGTGAAGCATGATATACAAATTTAGAATAAATTGTGTATGATTATGTGATATGAATGTGATGGCATGATGATGGGATTAACTATGAAATGTTGTGATAAAATATACTTTTACTTCATGTAAGGAATTCATGAATGGATAAAGGTGATATTTTTGATATTGAGATTAAATCATATTTGGATTGGAAAATCAATTGAGATGAATTGTTTGACTGTGAATTAAAGAACTTGGTTGTTCTAAGCTTATCCGACTAGTATTGAAATACTAGTCGGGAGATTAATATAAATAAATGATGGAATTAATCCTAAGATATAGGGTTGTGAATAGATATGCCTTAAGTAGTCTTAAGAGATACTTTAAGGTTGAATTGTATGAACACTAAGGTGTGTTAGGGTAAGCCTAAAGGCTACCCAAGTGAATTGATTCTAGGCATAGGATTTGCTTGAGAATTGGACTATGGAAATAAATTAGAGTAGGACTCCAGGATTGAATGGAAATGTAGTTGGACCGAGCCCTTGCCATGTAATGTGATCAGCATGGAAACGTAGTTGGGCCGAGCCCTTGCCATGTATTTGTGACCTTCGTGGAAACGTAGTTGGGCCGAGCCCTTGCCACGAAGTTATAGTTGGTATGGAAACGTAGTTGGGCCGAGCCCTTGCCATACAACGTTGGTGTGTTAAATGGAGTTAACGGATTGTATAGAAATGTAGTTGGGCCGAGCCCTTTCTATACAAATGGGGACTCGAGGGAACCCTGTGGGGTTGTCATGGCTTGTGGTCACGGGGAATGAAAATGGTAAATTCTAAATGAATAAGGGCCCACGGGCTGACTACTTGACTTGATATAAAGTAAGTATGATTTTTAATAAAGGGGTAACCGAGGGTTATGGCCTATTATATAATATCACCCTAGATTGAGGGCCTTAGAAATTGAAACATTGATTATACTTAGTGTAGTTGTCATTGTACTTGTCAAATGTTTCCAAGTACTGACCTCCCCTTCACGGGGGAGGCCACCTCACAGATTCAGGTAGGACTTGAAGGTTGCTACCATTGCCCATTGCTTCACGAAGATCAAGGAAAGGAGGCGTGGTTCGTGCTCCTTCCGTTCTGTTTTCAAAACAATTATATTAATGCTCATGGATATTATTTTGAATAATTATTTGGGGGCTTATATGCCTAAGTTTGCCGATTGTGGCTTAACTAAGTGGTTCGTACTCTTGTATTAAATGTTTCCGTTGCTTTAACGAATGTTTTTACATTGTGTTTGTTTATGGATGTACTATGTGTGAATGATATTCCAGACGCCTTGTATAGTATGGATGTGTTGGACTGCGGTTGACTATTCGTACTGTACGGCGGGTTGTTGACGTGTCCGGATAGGTCCGGGACGTGACAGAACGTGACTTCAACACCACCACCACCACCTCCCGTCAAGAATTCGATCACGGTCATCAGTAATAACGGAGGGGGCGTGGTTGAGGACATTGCCTCCCAAGAGGCCCACTCTCGGTACAAGGTACACTTTCACCATGAACAAACCCCATCCCTCAGCTTTTGACAGTCTGGGGGACAAGCAGGGACGTTGTCTGATCCAAGATCGGCTTTGCAACCCCAACAAGGTGCAAAGCTAAACCTCAGCCGAAGAAAGTTGGGGCTTGGTCTCCTAGGCAGCGAACAGACTCCCAAGGACAAAGGAAAGAAGCCCCATCATTCCAAGGATGCCCGCCAAAGAATCAACCAGGAGCCCTCGGGGAGGGGAGGTTCCCAGCAGTAGCAAGAAGCAGCCCCTCGGGACCGGATGGATGATGAAATCATCAATGTCCTCATGCGTTGCCTAGATGAGATGGAAGCCTAGTAGTAAGGAATATCATCCCCTCACCAGGATCTCATGGTGGCAGTCCTTCTCCAGAAGGTTGACGACCTACAAAAGAAGATCATTGAAGGTCAGGGGGCGTGTCGAGGTGCGAACATGAACGCCATTGTAATACCCAAGATTAATTTAAGAGGATTAATAGTACTACTCATACCAACAAGATGCATCTCCTTTTAAGGGAGCTCATTAGCCAAGAACTCCAAAGTTAAGCGTGCTTGCACGGGAGTAGTCTTGGGATGGGTGACCCCCTGGGAAGTTTCTCAGGGCGCACACGAGTGAGGACAAAGTGCGCGGAAAAGGCTAGTGGTGGTTTGTGAGGATAGTACTAGGGGTCTGGAAGGTGTGTTGGAGTAACTACCTCGGGCCTTACGGGGCGGGGTGTTACAGCCAGTCACAACAAGGGTTCTGGCAGCCCACATCCACATCAAGTAACCAAAGGACAATCAATCAAATCGTACAGAGGAGCATTCATGTATATACCAGAACAACATGTTGATGATCGGGGCGTCAAACGAATATTAGTGTCGATGGTTTCTCTTCACACTCGAGGGACTGACTTACGACTGGTTCAATTGACTGGTCAAGGGAAGCATAAACTCGTGGTAGGAACTTGCACAACAGTTCGTAACACACCTTTTCGGGCGGCCCTATGCAAAGAAGCATTTTTCTCACCTCCTTACCATAAGACAAACAAGAATGAAAGCCTTCGGGGTTTCTTGAGTGTTGGAGGAAGGAGACAATGAAGGTCGATGGGGCCTATGACAAAACATTGTTGGCGCTTCTCGAGAGCGTCCTCCGTAGCAATAAGACAAACAAGAATGAAAGCCTTCGGGGTTTCTTGAGTGTTGGAGGCAGGAGATAATGAAGGTCGATGGGGCTGATGACAAAACATTGTTGGCGCTTCTCGAGAGCGTCCTCCATAGCAATAGAAGCATTTTTCTCAAGAAGCATTTTTCGGGTGACACTATGCAAAGAAGCATTTTTCTCACCTCCTTACCATAAGACAAACAAGAATGAAAGCCTTCGAGGTTTCTTGAGTGTTGGAGGCAGGAGACAATGAAGGTCGATGGGGCTGATGACAAAACATTGTTGGCGCTTCTCGAGAGCGTCCTCCGTAGCAATAAGACAAACAAGAATGAAAGCCTTTGGGGTTTCTTGAGAGTTGGAGGTAGGAGACAACGAAGGTCGATGGGGCCGATGACAAAACATTGTTGGCGCTTCTCGAGAGCGTCCTCCGTAGCAATAGCTTCTTCAACACCCCGATCGCTGACTCCTCCTCCCCTCGGAACTACATCAAAGCTCTCTAGAGAGGGGGCAGACACACAGATGCAAAGGACCTTCATAGCCGCAGCCAGCAGGATGATGGAGGCCAGAGGGAAAGCAACTGCAGGCCACGTGCAGATCAATCTCGTATGGCCCCTCAGCCCAGTTTGATGACACATCATGTTATGACCACACCAAACACGAAAGAGCTACAAGAAGAACAAGAAGACATGGGCACAACCAGTTCTTCCCGGACAAGCACACACATCTCTAACTGTAACACCCCGGCCCCCAGGACCCGAGGTAGTTACTCCAGACCTCTAGTACTGTCCTCACAAACCGCCACTAGCCTTTTCCCCGCACTTTGTCCTCACTCGTGCGCGCACTGAGAAACTTCCCAGGGGGGTCACCCATCCCAAGACTACTCTCGTGCAAGCACGCTTAACTTTAATGTTCTTGGTGATGAGCTCCCTTAAAAGGAGATGCATCTTGTTGGTATGAGTAGTACTATTAATCCATTTGAATTAAATCTCAAGTATTACACTAACTCACTCTGTTACTGTCATTCTGGACTACGCGCATGAGCATGGGCTAGTTGAATGGGATACCCGGGCGTCCCAAGAGGTGCTCTCCATCAACCCCAATGACATGTATTGTCGTTATCACCGCCACGTCCGTCACCACACCGATGATTGCCACTCCCTTAAGACGGCAATTGAGAGTTTGATTAAGATAGGACACATGGCCTAGTTTATGAGGGGACCCCATAACAAGGCAAACACTTGGGTCAATACCAACACTAACAAGGGAGATGATCCCCACGGAAAGACACGAGAGATTGACAACCTTAGCGACGAAGATGAGGGCCATGACCACCCCTGCAGAAAGCAACACATCAGCTTCATTGTCGAAGGAAATACAGGGGGGACTCAGACACCCAATCAAAGAAGTGGGCTCAATCTTTGTATATTGGTGAGGTTAGCCACATTCCTTCTCCCTCATAAAAGAGGGTCAGATCGCAACACATCTCCGTCTTAGACAAAGACGTACTCGAGGGATCACGAGGAGCTCACGAACGACTTGACTCGTTTGCACCCTAGCTGATTTATAGATGCATGCCAGAGATACATTCTCCTCACTTATCATGGGAAAAAATAAATGTGAGAAGCGTAAAAATACAGAGTACTTCATACTTACGAACTAAAATTCTACTAGAGTGGGGATTCGAACTTCGGTGGTCATTTGCATCGTAATATTGATCTCGGATGTTACTTTAACCTCATTCCATATGAGCTAAAGAAAAAATATGGAGTAATTATTATAGATTATGGTCATAATAATAAATATTGTTATATATATTTATTACCTATTATAATATAATAATATAATATGCATTGAAAATAGAATCATCCTAAATTAGAACAAATGTTCCAAATAGTATATACTCCGTATTGTATATATAACTATTATACTCGGAGTATATAATATGTGTATATACACACACCAAGGCCCTGCGGACCGGCTTGAGAGGCACGAGCCTAAATTAAATAGGCTTTAATCAAGCTTATTAAATATTTGAGTTGAACCGAACTCGAGTAGAGCTTGAATATGAACGAACCCAAATCGAGTTTTTCCCGAGTGAACCACAAACACCTGACGAATGGCTTGACTCATTTACACACCCCTAATTCCAATTAAACATGTTAGCCTTATCATTAAACATACTCTCTCCGTCTTTTAAAACTTTATCGATCTTTTTATCTTTTTTTTGTCGCACTAACTTTTCCATTTTCGTTTGTAATTAAAAAAATTGTGATTCCTATTAATTTTTTCTCCTCTCCACAAATCCCTCTTCATATAATTTTAAATATATTATTTTCTGTGTTGGTCCAATTTGGCCAAGTTTAAAGTGAGAGTGACTACTCCTTCCGGTCCTAAATAAACTTCACACTTTCCATTTTGTGTAGGTCCAAAATAAACTTCACACTTCTTCTCCCTTCCTTATTTGGCAATTATCTAAATCAAAACAGTGCAAAACAGTGTCAAATAGTGTCAAACAGTGTCACAATTGTGGACTCTACAGTAAAATCAAATTTATTTGCTTAATTTGTGTGAAGTGAAGTTTATTTAGAAGCGGATGGGGTATTAGATTAAAAAGTGTTGATTTAAAGCGCCGGATATACCTGCAAAAAGCGTTATAAAATAATATAGCTCGAGTCGCGTAAACGCTGTCCTCAAGAAAGTATTTCCGACTAGCGAAAATCTTTCCCCAAGATAAAACGAGCTCTTCGGCGTAAGCCGGTAACAGAACAACGAGAGTAGAAAATTATTAATCCAGCAGAGTAAAAATAGAAGGGATGTTTAATTTTAGCTCAAAATTATATATCTTGAGATAATATGTTGTTTTTCACACGTAAAATGTTGATCTCAACCTGGTAGCTCAAGCTCAATATTTATACACATAAATCCGAACGTTGGTGGCTATTAACTATGATCATGAACACTCCGTTACTGCCAGCATACTTTTAATTGTAATAATCAAAGCCACAACGTAGCTCGTCATCCGTTATGATAGCAGGTTTTAATTATTGGTTTTAATACACACAAGTAGTGCACCACGATTGACAATAAACGTACACTTCTTAATTTATAATTATAAAATTGATTAAGTTCAATGGCTAACACAAAAAATAGAATAAATGTAACATGTTAAAGTTGATTACAAAATAATGGGAAAATAATTTATACTTTATTTATTTGAAATACTCAAAATATTTCCAACAATCCCCCACATATTTCAAATGAATAATTTTTGGAGTTTGGAAAAATAGTTTAGAAAATATCTGCTGGATTAAAAGAATGAGACTTTAAGTTTGGTGTCCGTAGACTTGAAACCAAACCGAGACGATTAAGTCTTAATAAACCAAGCTTATGGTGAAACCTATAGTTTCTTGAAACCAACAAGCTACTATTGGTAAATCAGGGTCTTAACGGTCGTGTCACATCTTGCACAATTTCTCGTTATTACGCCGTTGTGCGCCGTAAGGCCATGCGCGTGCTTGGTTTTCATGAGTGCTCTAGAAGTTTTGTCATGCTTCATGGAGGCGGCCCCACCTCACACTCATATAGGTGATATCATCAAGTGTGTACCGCTTTTGCACACCACCATAAAATTAAGGGCTATGATAATCATTAAGAGCTTTTAGCTCATCCTCTCAAAGTATGCGGTTTCTAGCCTATATCTCACATCATGGAAATGGGCAAATTTAGTTAGGCTAGCAGAACTAAATGGAAGACTTGTTATTACCCATTTGAACTTGCTTCATGGGATCTCCAATCACACAAGTTGGGTTCCCATCCCCATTCGTTTCAAAGTGACACTAGTCCCATTTCCTTAGATGTTTCGGTTATTAATTTTCGTCCTAGGGCTTTTGTCAAAGGATCTGCTAAATTTCCTTGTGACCTCACAAAATTAATGGACACAATTCCATTCTTCAATAATCGTTTAATGACTTTATGCCTTAAACGAATGTGTCTATTCTTCCCATTATAACACATTTTCTTAGCAGTATCTATTGCACTTCTGCAATCACAATGAATAGACACAGATGGTGTTGGTTTTGTACCAACCGGAATTTCTGCTAAGAAAGTTTTCAACCACTCCGCTTCACTACAGGCTACTTCCAAAGCAATAAGCTCGGACTCCATAGTGGATCTAGAAATTATAGTCTCTTTGGTTGATTTCCACGTAATGGCACCACCTCCAAGGGTGAATATATATCCAGTGTTGGATTTTATCTCATCTGAATCAGAGACCCAGTTAGCATCGCTGTATCCCTCCAGTACAGCGGGTAACCAACTATAAAATATACCATAATTAATGGTACCTCTCAAATATTTGAGTAATCGCCTCAACGCGGTCCAATGATCCCCACTTGGGTTATGAGTATATCGACTCAATCTTCCGACAGCATAAGCTATGTCGGGCCTCGTATAATTCATCAAGTGTAATAAACTTCCAATAATTTGGGAATACTCATATTGAGCCTCGGGATCACCTCTATGTTTTTTCAAATGCATATGAGAGTCATAAGGGATACTCACGGGGGTGACATCGAAATGTCCAAACCTCTTTAGAAGTTTTTCAACATAGTGCTCTTGAGATAGTATAATACCATCATCCTTCCTTATGACTTTCATACCCAAAATCAATTTTGCTTCCCCCAAGTCTTTCATCACAAATTTTGAAGCAAGAAAAGATTTTGTCTCATTTATTAACTCAAGGTTGCTACTAAAAATTAACATATCATCCACATACAAGCAAATAATAATGCACACACCATTTTCACATTTAGTGTATACACACTTATCTACTTCAAGTGAGGTAAAACCATGAGCTAATAACACTTCATCAAATTTTTCATTCCATTGTTTTGGAGCTTGTTTCAAACCATATAAAGATTTGATCAACTTACACACTTTGTGTTCCTGACCAATAACTACATGACCCTCCAGTTGCACCATATAAATTTCTTCCTCTAGCTCACCATTTAAAAACGCAGTTTTAACATCCATTTGATGGATAAAAAGTTTGTGAATGGAAGCCAAGGCAATTAAAGTTCGTATAGATGAAATACGCGTTACCGGTGCAAATGTATCAAAATAATCAACATCTTGTTTTTGAGAAAAACCTTTCGCCACAAGCCTCGCTTTGTATTTATCAATTGAACCATCCGGATTTAATTTCCTTTTAAAAATCCATTTGCATCCGATTGGTTTGCAACCTTTCGGTAAATCGGTTAAAATCCAAGTTTTATTTTGTTTGATAGAATCAATTTCGTTTTGTATGGCCTCAATCCAAAAAGGAGCTTCTTTGGAAGAAATAGCTTGTGAATAAGTTAAAGGTTCATCATTAACAAGATATGTATAAAAGTCATTTCCAAAAGATTTTTCTATCCTTGGCCTCTTACTTCTTCTCAAAAGAGAAGGTTCATCACTAAAAGAATCATTTTCTTTTAATGGCTCACTATCACTAGAGGGTTCATCATTAAAGGTTTCATTTCTTTGTAATGGATCATACTCACTATATGGTGCAACGGTCTTGTGTTCACATTTCAAAGGAAACGCATTTTCAAAAAATTCAACATTTTTTGTTTCAACAATTGTATCACATTCAAGCACATCACTTTGCAAAACAAGGAATCTATAAGCAGCACTAGATTCAACATACCCAATAAACATGCAATCAGAAGTCTTAGAACCAATTTTCCTCTTCTTAGGATCAGGCAATAAGAACTTAGCTAAGCACCCCCACACTTTTAAATATTTCAAATTAGGTGCAAAACCTTTCCACAATTCATAAGAGGTTTTCTTATTATGCTTACGAGGAATCCTATTTTGTAAGTGACAAGCAGAAAGAACAGCCTCCCCCCAAAGATTATCAGGTGCACCGGAACTAATTAAGAGAGCATTCATCATCTCTTTTAGTGTCCTATTTTTTCTTTCAGCTATTCCATTAGATTCAGGTGAATATGGTGGAGTGACCTCATGGATTATCCCTTCTTTCTCACAAAAATCATTAAATAAAATATACTCACCCCCTCTATCCGATCTAACTCTCTTAATCCTTTTATTTAATTGATTTTCTACCTCGGATTTATACACTAAAATTTTATCAAAAGACTCATCTTTATTTTTAAGCAAATAAACTTTAGTGTATCTAGAAAAATCATCTATAAAGGTGACATAATATTTTTTACCACCTCTAGTCATGGTATTTTTCAAATCACCTAAATCCGTGTGAATTAAACTAAACAATTCAGATTCCCTATAAGTGGAGGGACAAGGTTTTTTGGTTAGTTTAGATTGAACACAACCATCACATTTTTCTAGTGTCATTTTATTTTTGCTAGAAATCAAACCACAATCATTTAGCATTTTAATATAAGAATTACTTGCATGTCCTAATCTAGCATGCCACACATTATAAGAATCAACTAAATAGACAGAAGCATTAGCATGCAATATTTCAGAAATGCCAAGTATATATAGTCCTTTCTTACAATAGCCATTTCCCACAAGAACATCATTTTTGGTCATAACAAAATTATCACAACCAAAAGAAGCTTTAACCCCAACTTTTCCCAAGAGATAAACAGAAACTAAATTAGTCCGAATCTCGGGCACATGAAGCACATCATTTAGTGGTAAAGTTTTCCCCGATGTGAGTTTAAGAAGAACTTTCCCTTTTCCATGTATCTTAACGGTTTTAGAGTCCGCTAGGTATACGAGCTCTTCTCCATCTCCTATAATAGTATAGGAGGTAAAAGCATTTTTGTTTTTACAAATATGCTTGGTAGCCCCGGAGTCTACCACCCACTCATTCACATCATTTGTTTTACAACTTTGAGAAACAACCGCAATAAAATTATCATCACTACTAACCAAGTTTAAACTTGATTTTAGTGGGTTGTTGTTTTTCATAGTTGTCATTTTAACACTAAATAAAGGAATAATATATTCCTCAAAAATTGGTGTTAAAGTATGGCTTATTGCAAGTAGGAAAGTAAAGAGAGTAAGCAATATACGTAGAGATATATCCAAATACCAGTCTAAA
The DNA here is from genome assembly GCA_945859875.1 of Cuscuta europaea. Classification (NCBI taxonomy): domain Eukaryota; kingdom Viridiplantae; phylum Streptophyta; class Magnoliopsida; order Solanales; family Convolvulaceae; genus Cuscuta; species Cuscuta europaea. The sequence goes on along the minus strand of CAMAPE010000074.1, from coordinate 5,591,673 downwards.
TCACACCACACATGCAAGAATAACATGGCCGTGATGAGTGCAGCGACAACGCCTTGTGAGATCACACGTGCAGACATATCCGACGCCAAATACTTTCTTGAGATTGTTGATTTAAAGCGCCGGATATACCTGCAAAAAGCGTTATAAAATAATATAGCTCGAGTCGCGTAAACGCTGTCCTCAAGAAAGTATTTCCGACTAGCGAAAATCTTTCCCCAAGATAAAACGAGTTCTTCGGCGTAAGCCGGTGACAGAACAACGAGAGTAGAAAATTATTAATCCAGCAGAGTAAAAATAGAAGGGATGTTTAATTTTAGCTCAAAATTATATATCTTGAGATAATATGTTGTTTTTCACACGTAAAATGTTGATCTCAACCTGGTAGCTCAAGCTCAATATTTATACACATAAATCCGAACGTTGGTGGCTATTAACTATGATCATGAACATTCCGTTACTGCCAGCATACTTTTAATTGTAATAATCAAAGCCACAACGTAGCTCGTCATCCGTTATGATAGCAGGTTTTAATTATTGGTTTTAATACACACAAGTAGTGCACCACGATTGACTATAAACGTACACTTCTTAATTTATAATTATAAAATTGATTAAGTTCAATGGCTAACACAAAAAATAGAATAAATGTAACATGTTAAAGTTGATTACAAAATAATGGGAAAATAATTTATACTTTATTTATTTGAAATACTCAAAATATTTCCAACAAAAAGTGTTTTACAAAAAAGTACTTTTTGTATCATACTACTCCTTCCGTTCCTAAATAAACTTCCAACTTTCTTTTTTCGTCCGTTCCAATTAAAACTTCCACTTTCCCTTTTTGGTAAAGAATTTGTGGTTCACAACATTTCTTACACATTTCTCTCTCCTCTGCACAACTCTCCACCACACAATATCCACTATCTTAAACTTTGTACCAAATCCATTTGGAAGTTAAAATGGGAACGGAGGTAGTACTATACTAGCAATAATGGCACTTGCTAGTTGCAGCTATGTATCATTGTCAATGGGGATTGCTACAGTCACATGTCAATTACGATAGCAACTACTAATGTTCACCACCACATCACTTACATAGTTATTTTGAACACGTGCGATATAAGTAGTAATATTGCTATTCGACAACCATGATAATAAATCTTACTCCGTGGCATGAACAGGGATGGATTTAAGAGGGGGCGCGGAGGGCGACCGTCCTCCTTGGACTTTCAAATTATTCTACAATATATTTAATATTTTCATAAAAATTTTATACTTTAATTAGATATATATGTGTTCGCCCCCCCTTAACTTTTAGTTTTCAAAATTAATATATAGTCTTACATTATATAATACTTAATTGGAGATTTGAAAGATGAAACATCTAAAATAATTTACATAACTTAAGCAAATATACAATAGAACAACTCATTGTTCAAGACTTAGGATACCTATTATATAAAAATTCATAGTTTTGAAATGTTTAATTATCTTTAATTTATTAGATAATTATTACTCGATTTGTAAAATATCAAGCAATATTATATACGAGACACAGTAGTTAAACAATTTTTCGATCATGTGAAATGAATCTAAAATTACACAATTCGTTTACTTCTTACTCTTTAAAAATACAGTAACTTCAGCCAATACAGTCAGAAAAATAACTTTAACCTTACTTTTTCCGCTTATTATAAACTCCAGCGCGCGAAATAAAAAGTTACGTGATTGGTGAAAAAGCTGGCTGATAAGCCGAAAAGGGGTCACCAAACGGGCTCGTAATATACTCCCTCCATCCCGTAAACAACTTCAAACTTCGTTTTCACAATTTCACACATATTAAGGAAATAAACATGCTGAGGGATAAATTTTACTGTATGGACACTGTTTCGACATTGTTTGGCATTGTTTGGTACCGTTTGACAATTTTTGAATGTAGAGAATTTGCCAAATAAGGAACTGGGAAGAAGTGTGAAGTTAATTTCGGGACTGTCCGAAAAGGAAAGCGAGAAGTTGTTTCTGGGATGGAGGGAGTATTTAAATATCATCATGTATGTACTTATGAATTCTTTTTTAATAAAAATTAGCCGCAAAGCCTTTCTAAACTAGCGGAAAAAAATTCGTCCCACTACACTAGCAAAAAAAAAGCGCACGATTACACTAGCGAAAAAAATTTCACCCACTACACTAAAGAAAAAAAATTCGCCCCCCTTAACTCCAAATCCTGGATCCGTCCCTGGGCATGAACTACCTAATTTATTATTCTGAATATCTAATGGTCTATATATATACACAATATCATAGCATGAGGGTAATTTAGAATTTAGACTTTGTCCTATACTTCGTAAGATCTAGCTAACAATACTAATCACCTTATTAACGGCTACCAAACACCCACTTTAAGCTTCAGATACACATCTTTCAAGCTTTCACATTATCTGATTAAGCTTATAATCATTTTTTAGCAACATTCATGATTTAGTATAGTATATGTTCAAATATAATGTCAACATCAAGATGAGACTGAAACCCATGCCTAGTGATATGCACGGGGTAAAATGCATAAATGATACCTTAATTATTGTTATTGTTGCGTTTTGATACCTTAACTCTTAAATGAACAAATCAGTATCATAATTATGCATAAATGTTTCAACATGCAATACTATTCAAATTTATGGCCACATAATCCTACATGACGATCAAAATTCCATGTGTAGAGTCACCCTTCACTGATAACATGAAGAAAAGTAAGGTAAAGTGGACTTTACGTGTAGAATTCAGACGGCTACATATAAAAAATTTTGTCGGGAATTTAAATAATAATGCAATTTCAAACATTTGTGCATAATTATGGTACTGATTTGATTCATTTAAAAGTTAAGGTGCCAAAACGCAACAATACCAATAGTTAAGGTACTATATCTATTTCATAATGCTTGTCTCATTTCAATTTGACACGGTTATTGATAAAGTGGTTGAAAAGTACAAGCTGTGGTTGAGATTTGAGTAGAATGTAGTGAAATGATAAGGGCCATAATTTTTTTACTAAAAAGGGAAACATGAGATCCATTTTAGGACAATCCAAACATAAAAGTAAGACAACCAAAATGGAACAGGAGTATTATTTATGCACCCCAACTACACTTTGAGAGGACACTAATGATGGTATTAGATCAAAGATACTTAATAACTACTCCATATATGATATGGAGTAATTTATAATTATGTCTTATTCACCACTAACAAATAAAGATAATAGAGCAAAATAATAATTGTTCCTCCCAAAATTCCTGAACTAAACAAGCCCTGACAGGATAAAGAGAACAAACTATCCATAGATTGCACATTTTATTTGAAAGATAAAAACTATGACACAAGCAAATTTCCTATTACAAAGAAAGGGCTAACCAAGTCATCGTCACTTTGTGTTAATAATCTCCAAGAGGAGCACATAGATTACACCACAAAACTCGAAGTAGATGCTTACAGAAAACCTTAGTAAAAAGAGGTCAGAGGCTCCAGTGCATGTTGTGAAGGGAAGAATCATAACCCCTCGAGTGCTCCAACCCCAGGTACTCTCTTACATTTTCATTCTCCTGAGCCATTCCAATCTCACCCGAGTAGTGACCATCAGCAGGAGGATGGGAGATCTTACCTAACCCGAGATCAGGCAGCATCTCATTCGAGCTGCTAGAGCCTTGACTAACCTTGAACCCCCATGGCGAGTTCGAAAACTCGGAAGATGGATGGACCGCGGGTGTCCCATCGGGTGCGCCTACGAACCCACTGCTACTATTAACCTCAAGACCCAACTGTTGGTTTCTGGAGCTCCAGGGCTGATTTGACAGAAGAGAGAGAGCACAATTGTTGGGCGGGATCCCCCCATCAAAGCATTCTTCTGAAGGAACAACATTGTTCGAACCGTGGTACGCGGAGCCTTGAAGAAGCAGCTCGGGTTGGGCTTCTTCTGAGTTGCTATGCTGCCATCCCTGTTGGAGAAACCTACCCGGGGGAGTGCTTCGTCCATCCCACGCTTGTCCAAAGGCTCTTGGCTCTGGCCACGACTCCCTTCCGCTGGGGTTTTGGTATGAACTGAAGTCCATGAGAAAACCTCCACTTCCTTTGTTGTTATCTGTAGTAGCATGACACAAATATTACATTAATAAACTATACCAAACCTCGAATTTAACCCAACTATAAAATTTCACGCAAGATTCTGACTTTGTAATCTTGAAACTTGTACGTTCTTACTTTCTTGGATTGCCCCGAGTCTTAGTCCTTGTACGTTCATGACTTTGTATATTTTATCAGTGTGACAATTGTTGGGTTGTTTGACTTAATTAAATTCAAATGTGAAAGATAATGATGAGTGTCACCATAACTTTTTCACGGTGATTACGCAAATTAGTAGAAGATAATGAGTAGTGTAGAAAGGTAAGCTATAAGTTTCTAAAAATGAAATGTATCAAATAATAAAAGAACTTGGGAAAAAGTAATACTAGGAGGAGGCCGGGTATGGCAGTTTGTATTTTTACATTCACATTTACAAAGATGGAATCATTGTTGGAGCTTTAATTCACTCTGATTCAAATTGAGACTTCGGAATCTAGTCAATCTAATAAGAAATATTTTAAAACTTCCTCCGTCCCACCGGATTTTACCAACTTTTCTTTTTTATTTGTCCCAATAACTTTCTCACTTTTATTTTAAAGCAATGAATGTGTAGCTCTCTTCATAAACCTCGATCCACAGTTTTTACCTCTCTAATTTCACTCGAAGTTGACAATGTTAAGTGAGACGGAGGTAATATAATTCAGTAGTTTCAACAAATTCAGTTAATTTAGATGTTAGTTAACTCTAAAATCCTAGGGACAGCGCAAAACCGAAAAGAAAAGGCAGGTGCCTATGAAACTGACCAAACAACGGTGGAGATAAGCCCCCAAAGCGCGGCGAGAAGAGAGTTCCAGGCGGAGGCTTCCTCCGCCGCTCATTGTGGCCAGCAAGGCGCCTGCGGCAGCTCCTTTTTCCTTGATCAAATTCAGACAGTTGATGAAACCTGGAAAAACAGACCATAAACTGTTCTTAGGTAATAAATATTCATAACTTATTCTCTATTGATGAGGATTAAAATTGAGAACAGAGCTTATAGCCAAGATTAAAGTGTTCGTATCGTGATTCAGAAATTGCGCTTATTGAATAGGTTTTTTATTAATAATACTGTTACAGGCAGGGGCGGACCCTGCTGGAAGTTTTTTTTTTCCACAACTCAGCCGGAAGTTTAAGAGTATGGAACTATGAGATATCTTCAATTTGATGTATTATGAACTTCGTAACTTATTACGAGTAAAAAGTTACGATTTCTAGAAAATCAACACTATTTAAACGTAAAATCAGCAAAATTTGATGTGTCATATCGATTATTTTCTCAAATTTTAAAAATAACGTATAATTAATTCAATACTTACGTGACGTTATTTAGAAACAGAGAAAAAACAATCCATCTTATTCCTAGGAGTGTCTATTTATCTAAACTACGAATCAAACATTCAACTCAGATATTGTATAAAAACAATCTACCATTTTCATTTTGTAGATAGTTGATTTTTGACCGCCCTGAATCATTTTTCTGTCTCCGCCACTGGATAGAACACCCACTATGGGGAGTTCATTGAGGATCAAAAAAGAAATTGATCTTACTTGATCCTCACTATGGGAGGTCATGCATTGATCGGTAAAACTGGAAGGTTAAGAATGGGAGCTGACTACTTATTTGTGACTAACCAATGGGAGAAAGCCAAGTGACATTTTATTTTGAACCAACCTCATCAACTCCCTCAATTTTCTAATTTAATTTATTATGCATTAAATTTAATTTATTGTAAAACAAATTTATATCAAAAAATTATATTTTTTTCCTCTATACATAGAAACCAATGAAAGATATGTTGGTTACTTCGAAATTTACCATTTCTTTCCTTCTCGTGTCTTATTTTATCTGTTTCAGAACATTTTTTCCTCTGAATTAAGGATATGTAACAATTTTTATAAAATATGCTTATTTTTATTTTTTCACAATAAATAATTACAGTGGGTCAAATGTGGATTTTATACATAATATTCCTTTTTCAAATTAAATAAATTAATAATGTTGGAATATATCAAAAATAAGTAGAGAGTGTAAAATTTTTAAGTGACCTAGATCACCATAGTGGAGAGAAAATGAGATAGGTTAGATGAGATTAAGTTTTTGGAAGGAAATGATGTGAAAGAGAGTGAATGTGGTCAAATGTCATTCATTAGCATCGTGGATGGGGACTATGATAGTGATCAAAGGGACTAAAAAGACAACTTTGGGGGAGGAAACAGAGCACACCCGTCACCAACCATGCAAGGACTAAATTAAAATGTACTACGTACTTTGTACTAAAAATTGATACGTTAAATAAGAGGTCGTTGGTATTACTTGGTAACACATATTTTCAACTTCTCAACCTAGTCTCTTTTTGTCAAATATACTACGTATAATTTTTACGTCCACACTGAATTATATAATATTCAAAATTAATACGGTTAGAATTACTTTTACAATTGAATTGACCCAAGTTACTCAAGAACACTATTTAAGCTACGTAGTGTTTCTTAATCTATTTTTTAAATTTTATTAATAAAATATAATTTAAATATAATTTTCCATAATTCAACATATTCAGCTGATAGAGACAATTTTAGTGTCATCATATCGGCCATAAGTACATAAAATCTTAGATCCTGTTTGGTAATACCCAAACCGGCTGTATTAGCTGATTCTGCTGAAATTTACGAAGTTCTGGCTGAAGTGACTGAATTGACTGATTCTGCTGATTTATGAAAAAATTATATATAAAATATACTCCCTCCGTTCTCTAATAGATGGGAGTATAGCTTTTGGCACAAGATTTAAGAAGGAATTAATAGGGGTAGGATAAATGGTGTAGTGGGTTGTGTGTAAAGTAAAAGTAGGAAAGAGAATAAAAAGTAGGAAAGAGAATGAGAGTAAATGAGTATATTTATTGAAAAAACTTACCAAAACTGGAAATGGAGACAACTAATAGAGAACTTTCCAAAATGAAAAGAGGGCCAAGTATTAGAGAAAGGAAGGAGTATTTTATTAATAAAATAAAGAAAACCTTACATGAAAAAATAGTTAAAATGATCATCTACGGTAACTTCAGCCAACACAGCCAAAAAAAGTAACTCTAACCTTACTTTTTCTTATTATATTACATAATTCAACGCGTGAAATCAAAATTTACTTGTTTGATAAAAAAGCCAACACATAAACCTGATAAGCGAAATAACAGGGTTACCAAACGGGCTATGGAAAAAGTGTAGAATTAAAGTCGCCGGCCACAGCCCAAAAAAAGGATGACACCCCATCCCTGAGGGCCCCCCAACCCCGACCGGACAGTACGTTGGGAGGATGTAAGTTGGACTATAATCCCAATCTGACAGATAGAGAGTGAGGCTCTGTCCCCGGTACTTACAGAGGCCCTATGCATTTTTTAGCATAGTAACCCCTCATCGCAGTTGCCGAGATTCGAACCCGGGACCTAACCCTTGTGGCACTCCCTTCCTACCAGTTGAGCTACGCCCACCGGTGCCGGCCACAGCCCACAGCCACTGTAATGTCTCGTACAGATGTGGATGGTCAACTGTGAGAATTTAAGTTTCAATATGATTTCAAGATTTTTTGTGCGAATTACTCTCTTGAATATGAGTCTGCATCATATTTCGGTGACAGATGTGGATGGTCAACTGTTTTCATCTCTTTAACGAGATCCAAAACTACTCCCTCCATACAGCACTAACGTTCTGGATTTATTTTTTAAAATAAATTTGTCAAGCACTAATGGCACTCCACATTAAATATAAGAGCTCAACCAATTATTTTATAGAAATTGTCCTAAATAGGAGCAAAAATGTTTTGAAATTCTAAAATAAGAGTATCATGTTTTTTATTCCATGAATAGGAGTAATCTGCCGAGTTTGGAAAAAAATGCCATGTTTTAAAGCCTAGTAATGCCAAACTTGGCATAAATTTACTCATATTCAAAGAATAAAAAACATGATACTCCTATTTTGGAATTTCAAAACTTTTATACTCCTATTTAGGGAATTCTCTCATTATTTTATTGATTAATTTTAAAAATATCGCACAACTAAATTGTGCCTGTCCGGTAACACATAAATTAGCGGATGATGTGATTCTTTGAAAAAATTATGAAAAAATTATAGTGTTGGATCGACTAGCGCTGCTGAATTATGAAAACAAATTAAAATATATACTCCGTATTTAATAATAACATAAAGAAAAAATTATATAAAACATAGCCGGGGCCGCCCGGTTTCAAGGCCTAGGGGAGAGTATATATAATAGGCCTACTTTTCTTAAAGAAATTGTAAATTTTTTCTCTACTCTTTTTCTCTTTTTTACTAAATCCATCCAAATTCGTCCAAATTTATTACTACGTACATTTTAAAATTAATAAAATTTTAAATTTTTGTGAAAGAAATTTTTATACTATCACAAAATCACAAATCAATTTCATAACCAATTTTAACTAGAAAAGCTAAAATGCTTTCGCAATTTCACTAGTTGACAAAATGATACTTCTCAGTTAATACTCCAACAAATTTAAAATATAGAAACTCAGGATCAAACAACAATATGAATAAATTCACAATTTCAATACTTAGCGATTCAACAAGACAATAATCAATAAGTAAATTAACAACAAAAAATTTAAATTTGGTGATCAAAAGTAAAAAGTTATGAGATCATAACTATTAACTAATACTACATCCGGTCCGTATTAAAATTCTCACTTTCCTTTTTGAGATGTCCCTTATTTAAGTTCACACTTCCATTGTAGGAAACAAAACAGTGCAAAACAGTGTCAAACAGTGTCCAAACAGTGTCAAACAGTGCACTCCACAGTAAAGTCAAATTTATTTTCTTAATCTGTGTGAACTCAAACTGGGAACTTTAATAGAGACCGGAGGGAGTAATATAGTATGTAAAAAAAAAAGATTGGAGATTTAAGGGCGGTGCAGCAAAGGTAGAATAACAGAATTGTAGGTTTGTACAAGTCTCTCGTGTTTTTTGACAATTTGTTTACTATTCTTCTTACTCGGCATAATTAACTGGATGAAAATACAAAATAGGACCAAAAACTTGATCTATTCAGCCTTAAATTTAACATATAAATATTGGGCATAATTTTCTTTTCACTTTTTTTGGGCCTAGGGCCATCGCCCCTGCTGCCCTCCCCTCCGGGCCGCCCCTGAACATAGCTAAAATGATCTTTTGATCAATTCAAGCAGAAAAATTACTTCAAACCTTATTATTTTGATTATTGCGCAATTGAATGGCCGAAATTAAAAATTACGGGGTACGTTTTTTGTGAAAAAATAGACTCGTAATAATACTAATAAGGCAAAAAAGCAGGGTCACAAAATGAACTATAACAGATTAAGAGCCTGTTTGGTAACACTGAAATCGGTTCAACCGGCTGATTCTGCTGAAATTTATGAAATTATGGCTAAAGTAGCTGTGTTGGCTGATTCTGTTGATTTATGAAAAAAATAAATTTAAAATTTATTTTATTAATAAAATAAAGAAAAATTATATGTAAAAAATAGCTAAAATAGTCCTCTACAGTAACTTCAGTCGATACAGCCAGAAAAGTAATTTCAACGTTACATTTTCTTATTATTACAAATTTCAGCGCACGAAATCAAAAGTTACGTGTTTGGTAAAAAAATTGGCTGATAAGCCTCATAAACCCAAATACAATGTTACCAAATGAGCTCTAAGTGATTTTTTTAATACTTTTGAACTTGAATCACTCAATTACTATAGATGCCTATTTCAATAATTTTAGGTATAATTTTCACTTTGATTTATTTATAAAATAAAATTTTAATACTCCGTATATTTTCATAATTAAACGGGCTTCAAATCTCACCCATCGAACCGTCAACAGATTTAATGTAACCGGATTAGCTTTGAATATCTAAAAAATGTCTACATTTTACTATTTAAGGATGGATAAATCTTAGGGAGTATTACCGGAAAACGATGAACCAGGAAAACTATACTCTATGTACGGAGTATTTTATACTCTCTCCGAATTGAATTGCAAATTTTGACCGGTACAAGATTAAGAAATGACAATGAATGATGTTTGCTTTTTACACTTTTGTCCATCTTCTATATGTATTTAAGTTAATGAGAAAAAGTAAAAGTAAGGGTATATTTGTCACTTTATTCTTATTTACATACCTAAAATAGAAAGTGGAAAATCATTTTGGGACAACAAAAATAGGAAATTTTGCAATTCAAATTGGGAGTGAGGGAGTACGTATTAATAACTGACCTGCTGCACTGCTGACAGAATCTCTGCTCAATTCCGGCGACAATGACGGTCGGAGACTTGGAGTGCATAGCGCACACTTTGTGCCGTGAGTAGTAAGCCTTAACATCGCTCAGATCTAGGTTGCAACCTTCCACCTGACATCTCGCCGGCTGCCCGCCCTGCGCCGCTCCGCTCCTCCCTTTCTTCGCAGGTGACGATGACGGCGGAAGCGAACCTCCCGCCGCAGACGACGACCCATTTCCTGACTTTACCCGACCGCCCGCTCCCGCCCCAGAACCCACTTCTTTGAAGTAGGTTTCCTGCCCAATCTTCAAGCCAATGTTGAGGGACGAATCGGCAGAGGCGGAATCATCGCCGCCGCCGGCGGAAGAAGATGAAAAAGAGCCTGAACCCAGTTCCATTTCCAGCGTCTATAGCCCTTTCCACGCACAAAAAATGGTCAAATCATTGTTAAATATGTATATATATATATATATATATACATTTATATACAGAAATGTAAATCCAGTTGTACGTATATATGAACAGTGAAGGTGGGGTGGGGGACTGGGAGAAGAGAGACAGGTGACAGAATTGCCAGCTTTGGGGGTTTGTGTAAAGCCTCTGAACTCGAAAAACAATAATGGAGGAGGGGTGGAGCAGGGGAGAAGATACTACTAGCCCGTATGTAAGATATATGTAGTGGGCAATAATTGTTGATGTACACTTCTTATACACATCAATACACTCTCGTGTATGTGAGAGTTTTTTTTATCTATGAATCTCAGTCCACAGACAAAATAGACATGTTTTTCTGTGAAAAATTCTACAGACAAAACAAGCATGAAAAATTCTATAGACAAAAAAAACATGTTTTGTCTATGGATCGGGATTCACAGACAAAAAAAACTCTCATAGACACGGAGTGTACTGATGTGTATAAGAAAGTATACAAAAGGAATTTTTGATGTAGTGGATTTGAAGAAAAACATTTTAAATTTAGAACTCTTTTTCTAACACACAAAAATTATGAAACTCCTACAAATTTATAAAATTATGATTGAAGTGGTTGAATTGACTAAATCTGTTAAATTATAAAGAAATTGAATTTAAAATGCAGAGTATATTTCACACGTCTCATAAAACTTGGTCAAAGTTGACTTGCACGTGAAATAATAAAGTAAAAAACGTGTGTTTTGATATTTGTACAGATGAGAAAGAAATAACTTTAGTTTTTTTTCTAAAAAAGAAAAGTTGGTCTCAATATTTTCTTAAAGAAGTACTTCGTATTTATAAAGAAAATAAAGAAAAAATAATATAAAAAATGTTTAAAATGATTTTCTTCGGTAATTTAGCAAATTCAGACAGAAAAGCAACTTATTTTGATTATTATACATTCCAACGTGTGAACTAAAAGCCTGTTTGGTAACACTAAAATCAGCTGAATCGATTGATTCTGTTGAAATTTAAGTTCTGGTTGAAGTGCCCGGATTGACTGGTTCTGCTAATTTCTGAGAAATTATAATTAATTTTTTTTATTAATAAACAAAAACTATATGAAAAAATAGTTTAAATGACCTTCATAGTAACATCAAACAATACAGTCAGAAAAGTAACTATAACGTCACTTTTTCTTATTACTACACAATTCATCGCGCGAAATCAAAAATTACGTGTTTGGTGAAAACGTTGACTGATAAAAGAGATCTAAAAGATACGTGTTTGATAAAAAGGTTGATTGCTAAGACTTATAAGTCAAAAAACATCATTACCAAACGAACCTATAAAAAATATGAAAAATAATACTCCTTCCGTCCCGCAATGAACTTCCTACTTTCCTTTTTTGGATGTCCTAGAAACAAGTTCTCATTTCCTTAAATGACAAGTTAATCTACATCAAAATAGTGTCAAACAGTGTAAAACAGTGCCACACAGTCTCGAAACAGTGCAAAACAGTGCCAAACAATGTCAAAACAGTAAAAATTACCCCATGGTAAGTTTTTTTCCTTAATAAGTGTGTAGGTCAAACTGTGATGTTTATTGTGGGACGGAGGGAATAATATTCTATTTTGTTACTATACCAATCCCCTAAGTGATTTTAGTGTGCTCAATAATGAATTTAATAAAGTAACAATGATTTAAAAATATAAAAATACTATCAAATTTGGTATAGAACGATCATAGTGAGATAGACCAAACAGCAAAATGATGATACAATATTATCAGGATGGAGGCAGGCTTAGGAAAATGAGTTTTTACCAACATTTAAGAAGCCATTTTCTTAAACCAACCACCAATTTCTACAATTCTAGAGAAGACGTAGGGTCTGTTTACTAACAGAGATATTCTCCAGTTTTCTATTTCCTGTTTTTCATTCTCCAATTTTCTGTTTCATTTTCCAGTTTTTCTATCTCCAATCTTTTGTTTTCATTTTTTAGTTTTTCCATTTTCAAATATGAAAACATGTTCATACAAATTTTTCACCCGGTTCTCTGATCGACCAAAAGACCGAAAGTACGATCCCAGTTCGAAACCGAACCCAGTACAACCCAAGTAGGGTACTCTGTCAGATGACTATATATCACTTTTTCCAATTGCAAGTGAGTCTGAGTTTGTGTCTAAGAGGGTAGAACAATATGTTTCTGAAACACCGAAAACTGGAGTGTTACACACATCTCCAAAAACTGAAATAAAGATTTTCGAAAGAGAGTGCGAGAAAAAACTTAAATGAGATTATTTTTCTCAAAAATCCCCCCAGTACAGATACAACTTCATCCTCCTCTCTTATTTCATAGAGTAATTTCAATGAAAGTTGAGGTTCATCAAGCAATCAATCATCTAGCTCTGTCACACAGTATTTTTCTCAGTCTTTTGATAATTTTAGATATGAGATTTCTCATTCAAGTGTTGAAGTTAACAAACTCGAGAAAATTAATCATAAGGTTAAGGCTTCTAAACTTCATTGTAATGTGAGTGATAGCAAATATAAACAGAAGAGATTTAAAGTTTCAACTTATACTGTTTGTGATGATGTTTGTTGAAATATCCCCTCAAGGTTTATCCAGCAAATCATCTGAAACGATTATCAAGGAAAAAATCTTTACTTCTCAAAAACCTGTTTCATCATTCACCTGTGCGGAAAATTCTTCCAGATCTGCATTAATAACTCAAAACTGGGTTCCTAAACCAGTATTCCACTCATATAGCCCACACAAGGATTCAAAAGAGATTATTTTAGGAACAAAAAATAAAAAATTGTTTTGTGGAGAAAGGGACGGAGCCACTCCAAAATGGGTACCAAAGTTTTCTTAACCTTTTACAGGTCTGTCATGCACGGTACCTGATCTGGTTGCTCCACACATGGTGGTTATGAAGATGAGTTGTGAGCAATCAATCCGCACACACTGCGAAGGTGAGAATTGGCGTGTATACTACCCCACTGCCGAGTGCATATTCCGAGTGGGGTGTTACTTTTTCACTCCTCCCGGTGCCTTACAATGAAAAAAGAAATTCCAACGGGAAGTTTTTTACTTTACTCCACGGGTAGCAAAAAACACCACTCGCAAATACTGAGAAGGAATATTACTATTTCCTCTTAGCGTCATATAATGATCAATTCAAGACAACTCAAGGATTCACGTTTTGAGAGAGAATTTCAAAGTTCTCCTCCCAAGCTCCAAACAACGTCAGATGCATCCTACTCTGGGTGCTTCTATTGAGGAGTAGAAAGTAGTAATGAAAGATAAGCCTCAATGGATCAGTAAAACTCAACTAAGCCTACTCAAGGTATAAAGTCGATAGTGAGTGAATATTATGAGAGTGAGGAAACACAAAACTGTAGTGAGCAAAAAATCAATAATCAATGATAAGTCTGTTGCCTCAATTGCGCTCTCAATCGAGGAATCAATCCTAGTCACTCAAATACTTCACACAATCCTAATAGGTTTATGATTGATTTAATCGTATCTTAGGTAAAAGTCGTTGCATTTTATCCAAACGATGCATGTGCAACTCTACCTTAGACACTTCATCTGTCTCCCAACAGACATGCGATTTATTAAAATTCACGAGGGATCTCATCTATTATCATTGTCTCCTTTAAGGAGATTGATACTTACTACAGTGGCCCATAACCTCATGTCACTGAACTTTCATTGATCACGTCATGTCTAGTTACCTCACTCCTGAATGTTTTGAATTTTGTAGGACCCAGACACATTTTCGAGTTAGTTGATGGTCTTCACGACCTGCGAGAACTTTTGTAGGCCCCATCAACTAAAGATACATATTGACGATTGGAAGGAAGTCCTGATGTTGCAACATGAAAATCATTAACGCGTTCAGGACATCACTTTGGTGATGCTAACGGGTGTCTACATGACCACCAAAGGCTACAATTTTTCTTTGTTGATTCTTTTGGTCATGGCAGAACGACCAAAGTGACATCTACTATGGATGATTCACGATGATCGCTCAGAAGTCATGTAAAAGATGTAATGCTTCTATCATTATGTGCAGGCCACTAATCAGTGTTTTTCATTGATGTTGTGATAATGGAACACGAAGGTGTATCCGGTCATTATCTTTTCGGTTTTGTTTTTAGGTTTTGTTTTTCTTACCCAGAATAAAGGGATAAATAAATGCACAATTCCCGATACATCAGATCGTCATGAAGGGGGACTGGGGGAGTGATCCACGTGCTTCTACACGTTCAAAAATTATTTTGGGACACTTCTCTCATTCAACACAAAAATTGACGGCTTTTCTCTCTCTCTCTCTCTCCAATTTATCAAAACCGACAAATTAGCTTTAAATCAAATGGGGCTACATTCTGGAGGAGAGAGGTTGAATGATCAAATACTAAAATGATCAAATATTGAAGATGAGTCACATGTGCGCCTCAAACTCTTCAGAATATTGATACTAGAGGTGCCATCAGACTTCATCCTAGATGATCAAGAACAAATTTTAAAAGGCAAGGAGTACATGCAATATTTTGAAGATTCCTCGACCCGGGCATCAAAGAAAAAATTTCCAGAAGACATCAAATGGGTGATCACAAGGATTTCTTTAGAACGTCTTTCAAAGAAGATAAAAGGAAGCTGAGATGCACAAAAGAGGAGCAACTCAACCAATCTCATATACTCTCTCCTCTACATTGCAGATTCAACACAAAGACAAAGATACCCGCGCAACAGTACTGATTGAACACGAATGAACACAAAGGGAGAGTTTGTTAGAACATTTTATTGTGTCGAATCATGCTATTTATCTCTGTATTTGCGTGTCCATTACATTATTTCATATGGCCTGCTCTTGTATTTAAGCTCATTTACCATTATGTAATATGTAGGCCCATTTACATTATATTCTTTAGAGTGAGAGAGCCACATCACAGAGATTGATTATTATGTACTATAGCTTCGTGCATATCATTGTCTAGTATTCAATACAATCTAATATTCATCTCCCCTGTCTTCTATATTCGTATCGCATACATGTTGAATGGTTGTGATCTAACAGGTTCTCCCCAACCAACTCATTCTTGTTCTTTCTGTTTTGTTCCATCATCATATTCATCATTTCCCGTCCTCATCATCTTATTCATATTTCATCACTAACACCATCTCATAATCTTCCATCTTCAGTATCTTCATCATCTTCCGTTTCTATATCTTCCATATCCATCACCACTTCATCATTTTTACCACTATAAGCTTTCAAGATTGAAAAAGAAGAAGTTTGAGAGTCATCGGAAAGTCACCGGAAAATTATAATAAATAATCGCCAGAATTTGTTTATGTGTATTTAGAATTTGTTTATGTGTATTAAGAACAAACAAGAAATGTACAAACTGTTTGTGTACAGTGACATGCACTTTGTTGTGGTGTGCGCTCAAAATAAATATTCAATACAACACTTATACGTAGTATAGTGTAGTAAGGTTTGTATCCACATGGAAAGGAATAATTTTCTTTTATATAACTAATTAACTAGTAACAAAGGGGGGTTTTAAGTTTGATTTAATTAAATTTAATTAACACTAAGATGAATGACGTATATGAGTTTAGTTAATAGAGATGAGGACTTGGTTTTGCTTTTATCCACTTAATGAAATGTTCGTCGATCCCGGTTATATCTTTAACTATCTTCCTCTCGAATACTCAATCGAGGAGTATCTCCATTTCATCGAGGGTAGTTATTAATAACGAGATGCGTTCATTAATAAACCTTACTACCGAGTCAATGTAGAACACACACCGTATACCAACCCGATAGTAGCAATAAACTTAAGATGACAATGATTGAGATTGATAACCTCAACACAAGCGGTTTATTGGTTTTATCAATATAATTAATTCCCCTTAGATTATTAACCATGAGACGCATGCATTAGTAATCCAAGTTTACTACCATTGAAAGAACTGAATTAATAACAAGTGTATTAATCGATTGATTCTAGTAATAATTAATATATGAAACAAAACTAGTTGATCCATTAAGTAATGTTCAAAATATCGATATGAAATATGAATAGGAATTAATTAATATTCAAGGAAGAAGATTAAAGAAAATAAACACTACTATAATTAATGTCGAGATGTTAACTAATTGTCATCTTAGCAACACTCTCCAACATTAATATAGAGATAGATTAAGGGAAGAATTAATATTCAAGGAAGAAGATTAAAGAAAAATAACTCACAACTTACAATCCATTAAGCTTCAAAGTAGCAAAACCAAGATGGAAGAGTTTAGCTCCTCATTTGGAGACTAAACATGATAAAAATATAAAGAAAAAGCTATTCTAAATTGAGCTTAAGAGTATATGTGAATTGGTGATTTTATTGTGAAGGAAAGGGGTGTATTTATAGGCTTTTGGGAGCTGCAGGGTCTGATACCCGACCAGGTATATAGGATACCCGATCGGGTATCTCAGGTAATTTCCCATAAATTCACTTTTCTGGGCATACCCCGATCGGGTATGTCGACATACCTGATCGGGTATGTGACAAATCTTCAAAAATTTGCTCCCACGATCAGTTGTTCCCGGATTTGATTAATCAAGCAAATACCCGATCGGGTATTACCTATACCCGACCGGGTATAAGAGTAATTTTTTCAAATCAAAATCTTTCTTGCCTCCTTGCACTTTCCTTGATCTTTTGAGGTCCAATCTTGATCCGTTGGATGATCTTTGACCTGTTTAGCTCAGAATAGTCCTAATATAAATAAATTATAAATAATTATGAAAATAAAGTATTACACCAAAAGTGTGTAATTTCCAACACTAGAACTAATAAAAACTAGTTAAAAATACAAACACACATAATAGGAAATTCACACAATCAAATAGACAATATAACTAAGCGTTGTCATTTCAGCCATATAACATGAAACCCAATGTTCATATCCAAACATTTAGTTGTCCCTACACAGTCAATTTTTATTTTTTTGTCTGTAGTGAATAGTTCTTCGTGTGTACCCAAATAAATGGTTGAACACGGATAAAGAATGTAAAAATGTTTGTATACAGACAAACAAATGTATGTTTACAGACATTGGTTTCTGTGCTACCAAACTGGCATTTTCGCAACGCATCACGCAAACCAATGTCTCTGCACAAACATCTTGTTGTTTGTACATAGATAATTTGTATAGTTTTTGTATGTGCTTAAGAATTTTGTGTGTACACACAGAAAAAAATTCCGGTGAATGTTCATGTATAATTTTTCCACGACTTCAATCATGGCTACTCAAACTTTTTGTTCCCAAACAACCCTAAAAGATGATAATGGTTAAGATGATGAGGTGATGGATATGAATGATGGTGTAGATAGGAGATGAAGAATATGTGGTGAGGTAGATGGAAATGGAAGATGATGGAGATGGAGTGAAGAAGATGGAGAAATAATGATGGTGGATATGAAGGTGATGAAAATGGGGGGGGGGGAGGAGAAGCAGAGGAAGTGGGGGAGATTTTGGTATGAAGTAAGAGGAGGATAGAGGGAGGGGTAAACAAGTGAGAGGCTTTATATAGGTGTGCAAAAGGCAATGGCATATCCAGAAGTATTTCTGAGTGGGGCGAGTTTACACTAAAACTTGATCATATATTTCATAAATAAGCATATCACATTATTAATATTGTTTGATTAGACTTAATTTAAGTTATAAATGTACAAATATGTATAAAAAGAAGATCAATTTCATAAGCATATGAAAATTATGGTAAAATGTGAGAAAATTATCTAAATAGAAGTTGAACATAACAAAGTTTAGTAAATTTTATCCTTTTATTATTTTAATAGGATTATATAAATCCTATATTTAGGGAATTAATAAAACACTCTTAATCCTATTTTAGATTTTTTTTATGTTTAACTCTCATTTTAAACAAATTCTATAAATTTAAGGTTATATATATAAGGGCTGGGTTGGGGTTGAGCGGGACAGCTGCTCTGAGTATCCCCATAGTGGATATGCCACTGACAAAAGGTGTACACATCTTGTGTATACCCATCATTATAGATAGTTAAATTAGTTATGATGATCATAGTTAATGACTTTGATATAAATATGGAACTTTCCTTCAATAATATTTACTCTCTTCGTTCCGTTAAGATTGTCACATTTTTTCCCATGTCCGTCCAACTAAGATTGTTCCATATATACCAAATTTAGTAAAACTCGTGTGGTTCTAAATCATTCTTACTTTATGCTTACTTTATCAATTTAATATCAACCACTTAAACTCACTTTTTTCTTAATTATCGCATCACCTCCTCATATCACAATATTATTAAGATTAACACGTTAATGTGGCTATGAGTTATACTTTTATTTTTGATTTGTCCCAAAATATATATCTTGCTTCTTTTTTCTGTTAGAAACACATGATCATACAATTTCACTTTATTCTACTCAAATTTTAATGAGATTTTGTCACCTTTAGTGCTTCAACTATTGTATCAGTGACATTTTTAAAACTTGAGTTTGAGTCTTACCATCTTCGGTCCCTTGAATATTATGAGAGAGAGAGACTTTTAGGGTTCGAATTTGAACTATTATCATATCGACATTAAATGTCAACATACACTTCGGTTCGGTTCTCTCACTTTAAATGTCACCAGGGACAATCTGAGCAAAGGGGATGTTACGTTATCTCCAATTGCACCAACCAAATGAAGCGCGACCTCCTTGCAACGGCGGACCCAAAGTGGGTGCCACCTCACTGCGACCAAACGGAGTGGGACTAGCTAGATGGGGCTACAGAGACGACGGTCGATTTGCGGCAACAACTATTCAAGGCCAGACTCACCTGAAACGGGTAGGAGGCGGCAGGGACGTGCTTCCTTTCAAACGAGGTCGGCCTCAACGCATTCCTCTGGCGGCCAGACCTAGACTCCGTTCTAGGGGGCGTGATTGCAACCTGTGTGCTCCAAAAGTCAGAAACGACACAACCCTAAACAACAAGCTAACTGAATCTTTACCGCAGGGTCGGCAATGGAGAGATTGCAACAAATTTTGGTTAGAGAATTCTACGGTCAGGAAATCAGTACTCAGAAGCTTCAGACTATGATGGTGCTTTTGGCGAGCATTTCTCTTTGCACTTGGGGGATGATTTTCATGGCCATGCTTCAGAAAGCGAGAAGAGAGCTTTTATTTCATCGACAGATGATCTTTGGGATTCTAATACTAATCAGGATATTTGTTTCAAAGCTATGTTTGTCATGAGAGAAAACTGCTTGCCTACAGAGAATCTGAACACTCAATCGAAGATATACAAGATTCTCACCTCATGAGGACAAGATCCCAAACAAGAGTGGAGTTTGAAGGATTAAATGAGCACTAGAGATAATGGGAGGGACCTCAATTATTTAGGGTAGGGCTTTTAATTTTTATTTGTTTTTAGGGCTTTTTTCTCTTGTTGGTTTCTTTTGCTTCTGTTTTGATCTTTCATGTACTCTTTTTTTGCTTCGTCTTCATAAAACTTATATTATTTCAAAAAACTATCACATCGACATTATTAGTCATCTACTTATTTTAAAGGAGAAAGCTTACAAGTTTACTTTTTATAAAAGTTGGAGGACTAGATATGAAAATTTCAAAGATATGTATCAAAAGTGTTTATGTCACAATAATCAGAGGATGAGAAGTGAACAAATTTAAGGTCAATTACTAAAAGAGCCCGCTTGGTAACCCATATTTTCAACTTATCAGTTTTATTAGCAAACTTTTTTTTATCAAACACATAACTTTTGACTTCGCGCGCGGAATTGTGTAATAAACAATATATGGGGGTGTTTGGAAAATGGCATTTCAGCCAAATTTTGACTGTTTGACCCCTTTTAGCGTTTTCAGTAAGTGAAAACGTTGTTTGGTAAATAGCTTTTTGGCCCTAACGTTTTTGGACGGAACCGATGAAATGAAAACGCTGCAAATATGAGAGTTTTGAGTTAACGTTTAGAATTATGACGTTTTCTAATAATTGTTATGGTGAAACATCTAAATTACCAAACATCTTCTCACAATCCGCCAACTTATTCCGCAAGTCAAACTCGTTGACTGAATCCGCTATTGACAACTCGTTAACACAATCCTCTAACCGCTAACCCTAAGTAAGGATGCAGTTACTTTACTGATCGAATGGGCTGAATGATGCAGAAGAAAATTCTAGTTATTTTTCGTGTTTTTTTGAATTTATTAATTAAATATATTTTAAAAATATTTTTCCATAATTAAGCATATTTATCCCATTCAGCCACTTTAGTAAAAAAAATTATAAATTTAGTAGATTCCATCAATTTTGAGTGTTACCGGGCCATTGACATACTAATTTGAAGATTAAAATTGGCCAAAACTCCAATCTTAATGGCAACTTTAACTTTTAGATCACTTTATTAACATTCCGTAATTATTACTACGTACTTACTCAAACAAGACACAAAGTTGAAGCAATGTAATACTTCCTCCGTTCTTTTTCAGTTGCAATATTCACATTTTCACATTTGACAATACACGATTTTGACTATCATTATATTTAATTCTCTATTAGTAAATAATTTAAAAATCAGATTATGAAATTTTGTAATGACACGAATTGGAAAATATTTTTCGAACTAAATAAATCTCCTACATTAATTAATAAAATGTAGTTCAAAATAGAGCATGTGGTTAGTGTAAACTTTTTCTTGTTGCAACTAAAAAGAAACGGAGAATAATATTTTTTAAAAAAATCTAATTGATATAACTAAATAGTAAATCCACGATTGAATAAGTTAGGAGAGACACAACTACTCATACGCTCGGTTGGGTCGGGCTTGAGGGAGTTGGCATCAGGGATTATTTGTATACACATAATTGATGAAGAAATAAGAAATGATAAATTTCATCTGTGCATAGATGGCAGGCATATGAATGAGATACACTAAAAGGTGTATACAACCATTCAAGGACTACCATTTTTGCTTACTCAGTACACCTCAGTTCTGAGTCGGTATTCGGTAATCTATAACCTGTCGTTTTAGCAACACTTTTTACTTTGTCCCTTTATTCTTGTTTTGTAAACTTTTTCTTGTCATGATGCATCCCCCGTTAGTGGGTCCACCAGCGCTGCTATTCCGCTTTCATTTTTTTGGAAGATTATTATTGAAACATCGAAGACCAAGTATAGCATAAGGGGAAATTCAAATTCAAGTGAAGCTAACTTATGAGATTCTTTACTGTAAAAAATGTTTATCAGATTTTTCAAGTAGATACATTTTATTACAAAGAATCACTATCACCGTTTTCTTCGAAGTCAATATTAATGTTTTCATTTCAACTAATCATTCCCAAATTAGATCGGCAATCCATTTGATATCATCCAAACTTGGCTGAATCTAGATGAGATTTAGCAGAAGCGATTCATTATCAAAAAAGTTAAATACACTTTACTAATAACATAAAGGAAAAAATAAATGAAAAATAAATAAAATGATCTTCTCTAATAAATTTGGCCAATTCAGATAAACAAAATTACATTAATCTTACTTATCTTGATTACTCTATTTCTACACGAAATCAAAAGTTACATATTTGATAAAAAAATTGAAAAATTGATTGTAATAATCTCAACTATCGGCGGTCCACTCATAATAATCCCAACTATCGATTATTTCAGAATAATCTCAACTATAGGCACCTTCCGCCAATAATTGTCCGACATGACCGACTATAAATAAATTCCTATAGTTTCTAAAGAGATATAGCAGGTAATCCCTATAAATAATCCCAAAATTTTAATTTTTACGCTTAATTTCTATTAAAAATTCACTTGTTAGAGCAGGTAATATGCGGTCATGGACCATTATTGGCGGACAGTCCATATAGTTGGGATTATACAAAAATAATCAATAGTTGGGATTATTGTTTTCAATTTTTCCCAAAAAAAAGTTGAAAATGCCGAAAATATGGGTTACAAAATGAGTTCCAAGACTACGAGCTTGTTCAGAAGCATTATAAATTTGCAAAATTGGCTGGAACTGTTGAATTAAAAAAATTATGTTTAAAATATATTTCATTGATAAAATAAAGAAAATTTTATATAAAAACAACCAACATGGTGCTCTATAATAACTTCACTAATTCAGTCAGAAAAGTAACTGTAATTGTACTTATTTTGATTAATACACAACTCAGTGCACAAAAACAAATATCACGAAGTTCATAAAAAATTAATTGATAAGACTCATAAAATTAAATTGAAAAGAAGAATTACCAATGCGCTCTATGCTTCTAGTAATTTAGCTTACTTTGAGCTGAAATTGACAAGTCCGTGCAAATACTTCACATGTTGCCTCCATGAAGAGCTAATATCAACAAAATAAAAAATCACATTATTTATCCCTCAAAAAGTGTCCATATTCAAATGTGGTACTCATATTTTCAATTTTGTAAATGTTATCCTCGGTTGTCCTATTTTTTTGCAAATTTAGCTCTGGTCATTAAACTTGAACTAACATCATTAATTTTTGTAACTTGCATTGTTAATGTTGTAACTTCAGACACAATCAACCAATTATATGTTAAAGTATTTGTCTCACACCGAAAAACTATAAAACACTATATAAGGTATTGGGTTACTCTTCCTATCATGATCTTTTAGGATGAAACTTCAGGACTTAACGTGAGACTAACTTTATAGAAAAGGTTGTTAGTGCGATTAATTTTGAAAATGTGTACAAAAATTATACTCCATCCGTTCCTTTTTATTTAATCAAATTTGATTTTTCAAGTCAAAGATGTCAAAGTGGTATTGATAATATGAAAATGATGTTTTTAAAAATACTATCACAAAAGTATGAATTTATCAAATTTCAAATAAATATATTAGTTAAAATAATGGATCAAAGTTTACCAACTTTGCACCTCATTCCTTATAAAAATCTTTTGACTTTGCACCTCATTCACAAATTTTTCTTCACAAAATGTTATGTGACTGATAGGGTGCAAAATTAAAGTATTTTAAAAATGAAAGGCAAAATCTAATAATACTTGTTGAGTTTAATCCAACACGATATAGTAAATATAGATATAAATTTGGTATGAACATTCGATCTTTACTTGGAAACTCGAAAGAGAGAAAACCACGAGACTTTTTAGGCTAATGTCCAAGCTCTCTCATTTTATATATTAATGCTCTCCTCACCATTACATTATACAAACCCCCATTGCTAGCTAATTAGAGAGAAGGAAGAAGAAAAGGATCATTCATAAGGAGGGAAAGCCTCATATTTATAGGAAATATGGGGAGAGGGTGTGATCCACCCTAATGACCCAAGTGGGCCGAAATGGGCCCAAAGGGTCAAACACAGGTCTGGAAGGTTGAAATGGGCCTCACTGGTCAGGCTCCGTACTAGGTAACGTCTTGGGCTCCTGAACAGTGGTAAGCCGAAATAATATATCTCAATAATACTCAAAAAGTAGGGTGAAAATCAAATTAAATGTAATAGATGTGGTACAATTTTAACTCTAGGGAATTGGATATATGCAAATGCCCCGATGAAAAAGATGTCAGTGGGTCATTAATCCCAATTCCCAAAAGGGCCCATACGACGCCGCCACCTCCACTACAAAGTACGAACACTAAAGCTGAGTTTCATGGCTTCATCCATGAGTCCATGACCCCCCGGTGTCCCCATAGTCCAACAATGATGTTGATTCGAGCAAGGTTGGAACTATTGGCCCCCCTAAAAGCTTAAAGCAATGCTAGCTATCAGCATTATTATTATGGTTTTTAGAAAAGGATATCATTATTATCTCCTAACTTGTATTTTAATGCCCTCTTATAGTCTTATTCATTATTTTGTCCATTTTCATATCATATTAAGCAAACATGCTCATCTTCGTTCTGTCTCATCTTTTTCATATTTTTAATCCTATATACCTAAAGGATAATCCACCTCCCTAAAACTTCTCACTTCTCCCTCCTAATTATATACCATATAATAACTACAATTATTGAGGTTTATTCATTCAATCTGTAGATCCAACACGTAACCCAAGGATTTCGAGTGGAAAGCGTAAGTGAGTATGGAACGCGAGCGAATAAGATGGACTAAAATGTATCTGCAGCAGTGAGTCGTATCTTATTAAGTGATAATAAGGGTCCAAATACAACACCCTAAGCTACCTGGCCAGCGGTTGATCGTCTTCTCACTAAGGAAGGTCTAAGAATTAAAGCTATGTGCTAAGGAGTATGCTAGAATGCTAGAATGCTAAGTTGTCAACCCTTTACAATGAAATAAATGATACTCCCTCCGTCCCAAATTTATCTCATTTTTCCTTTTTTGGCAAAGAATTTATGGTTCACAACCATTCTTACACATATCTCTTTCCTCTGCACAACTCTCCACCACACATTTCTCACTATCTTAAAACTCGTGCCCAGTCAAATAAGGAGATAATTTCGGGACGGAGGTAGTACTATTTATACTACCAAGGGGTAGTTAGACATGTTGATCGACGTGGTGGGTTGTGGATGACTAGGGTCCCAACCACCAAATCTTCTGCATTAAATGCGCTTCCCATCAGAATCTTTGTTTCCTGCCAAGGGGTGGGGACGAGTGTCCCCATGATCTTGCATCCTGTGCCACGTTGGGCCCAAAGTGCTAGGTTCCGAGCGTCTTGTGCTGCCTCCTGAGCCAAGATACCAAACTGTTATCTGGGTACATGCGTTTTCTGACAAATGCCCCTTGGGCCATGACTGCCTGCCCAATGTGGGCTGGTGCCCTGAGGCCGAGAATCCCTATTGGGGGGCGAACCTTGCCACTGCCTTGGGCTGTTTGCGGATAGCTGCCCCAAATGGCTTGGAGCTTGGGGGACGAACGTCTGGAGGGCCTTAGTTTGAGGGGATGATGAGTCGATCCCTGGATGGGTCATTAACCAAACGCAAGTCCCCCACTTCTGATACACGATTCCTTATATATACACAATTAAAAGGATTGAGAAAAAAGAACATGAGTGGAGAGTCGATTAAATGTGTATATATAATTGAATATAAGGAATACGATAAAATTGAAAGAGATTGAATTCAATTAAACTGAAAAGAAACTTAATATCATTAATTATTATTATTAGAAGCTTAATACCGTTAATTATAATTATCATTGTATGGTTTATCATTATAAACTGAAAAGAAACTTAATACCATTAATTGTAATTATTATATGGTTTATAATTTGGGGAGAGAAGCGGGAAGTTTTAGGGAGGTGAATTATCCCTTTAGGTATATAGGATTGATAAAGTTAAAATGATTTAGAATCACAAAAACTTTTCAAAAAATTGTAATGAGACAATTTTAGTGGGACAGATAAAAAGGAAAGACTAAGCAATCTTAGCAAGACGGAAGGAGAAACTCATATTGAATTAGTTTATCGTACAAGTGTTGTTATCTTGTGTAAATAATGATTCTAAATTAAATATAGAACAATTATATAAATATTAAATTAAAAAATAAGAATTTACATCCCGTGCAACGCCCGGGTGAAAAACTAGTTATTATTATTATTACTACTACTACCAATACTAACACTTTTCAGTATGAGATTTTACTATTATTATTAATATTATTTTTGTTCTTTTGTTGTTGTTTTTTATTATTGTGGTTAATATATATATATGGTGTAATATTGATATTAATATTAATATTGATATGGATCATAATTTATAATTATACGTATTGTTATAATATTATAATTATAGCACCCTGAAAACAGTCTAGCTAAAAGTGGATTTGATTTGGGGGTATTTTGAACTTTGAATTAATGCATTTCTTTCTCGAATAGTTGGTTATATATTTATGTAGCCATAAATAAATTAGTATGAAATTTTATTGGTTCCAACTTCCAAGGTAAATAAAGGAAAGGATAACTTCACTTAAAGATCAAAAGTTTAAATCCTCTCTTAAGTTCATTTTCCCTCGATCACTAAATTTGTATGTACGATATCTATGAAAAGATGAAACCCCCTCGATCAATTCTTCACTTGCCCAGAACTCTCATTTCTCTTTATAACCCCTCGATCGATCACTTCATTGAGTTCTTATCATTCTTCTTCTTCTTCCATTATACATTCCCACGACTTTGAGCAATATTGGGGCATTAGATAAGGTCTAGGAGTGAGGAAAATCCAGACAAGGAGGTATTTGGATTCGTACACCATCCGCACAATTCCATATACTCGGTTATATACATTTATGTTTCTTTTGAATGATATTATTATGTGTTAACATCCGACATTTCCTTAATTGATATATGTGTTTATTTGAGCTATATATGATGTTTGGTGTAGATTTGTAAGACAAATAAGATGTGTAATTTTTTGATGAAATTTTTGAGCATGTTCTTCACTAAGTCTAGTTTATCCATATCAAATTTCAGCTCAAATATCGACCGGAAAGACATTCAATTTTCAGATCTTTACACTTTGACTTCACAAATATTAAGGAGTTTGACACTATTTGGCACTGTTTAGCACTGTTTGGTGTAGATTTGTAAGGCAAATAAGAAGTGTAAAGATATTTCTGGTACTGTCAAAAATGGAAAGTGTAAATATCTTTGAGTATATGTATATTTCCATGTATGGTAAAGCTTTGCATTGTGAATAGACTCCAGCCCTATTTGGGGATCCAGCAATATAATACGTAACCCATCATGTCGTGAAACCCAACCACCCAACCTGCTGGGGTGGCATAGATTTCTCGGTACGGTCATGTTCTCTTGTTTCCAATGATATGAATGAGATTTCATGTGTTTTGCGGAAGAAGATAAAAGAGAGTGTCGGAGGGCCTCCTAGCCTTACTATTCCCCGCATTTGCTGATGAGTGAAGCTAGCCGTAGAGCTCAACTTTGACATGGAGGAATTAATATGCTCTCCAATGAAGTTTGAATTCTACTCTCACCAGCTACGAGACCATGTTTTTCACTTTATGAGGTTTATTAACGAACTTTTCATCAAATACGTAACTTTTGATTTTGCACGTTGAATTGTGTAATAATAAGAAAAAGTAAGGTTGAAGTTACTTTTCTGGTTATATTAGTTGAAGTAACTGTAGATGATCATTTTAGTTAATTTTTCATATAATTTTTTTTATTAAAACAAACCGCTTATATTAATATCATTAGGAATCAGATCGTTACAACAAACTCAAAAAACCAACTCTGACAACAATTATCCCTAACCAATTAGCACTATCAATCCTACGGCTACACTCAGAGACGTTCACACTTAAAAGAGCAATACGAATCACTAACAACCAAGCGGGTGTGGCACAACAATCAGTGGTCATATAGATCCTTCTAACAACATAATATCTAACAGAATTGTCTATCATAGTTGTAGACATAAAACTAAGGACATCAACAAAAAACAGAGCAACATAAAACATAACGCAAAAATAAAACTATAAAAAATTAAATAACTCATAAATCTTCTAAACCCTAACACCTCGATCGCTCCAAGGCGGCGGTTCAGGAGGGGAGCCAACCGCTGATATGTCTTCTCCCTTGCTCATCCCTTTACCTCTCACTGTCTTCTCGTCGCTCGTTCCACCTCCACTACCACCACCGCCCTCTACCCATGTTGATTTGCCAGAAACTAACCCTTCGACCTCCTCCTCAATTGCAAGAATGAGACATCGCTGCTCTAGATCATTCATAGAAGACATGATTATCGTTTCTTGAACCTTGGATTCACTTCCAAAAGCTGCAGCCGCACTCACACCTCCTTTAAGATTGCTTTGCTCAAGCCGAGAAAAGAGATCAGAAAACAAAGATGAAATCGTGTCGCTGCTTCGAGATCCAATGGATGATCTGAAAGTCATCTAACTCCCAAAACCAGAACCAACAATGTAAACTTAAAATTGGCGGAAGCACAAATAATTGGCAGAAGGGAGAAAAAAAAAGCCGCTAGGGAGAAAAAACCCTACGGGATGCTAATCCACTAGGGAGAAGCTGCGCAACATAGATTCAGCAGATTCAGCTACTTTAGCCAAAACTTCCTAAATATCAGCAGAATCAGCCGATTCAGCCAATTTCAGTGTTACCAAACGGGCTCAGATTAACCCCCCCTAATGCCGAAAGAAATTGAAAGAGGGTGTTCTTGGTGTGGGGTGAATATTTTTTTTGGAAAGGGGTTGTGTTTTGTTTAAATATACATCCATTCATTATAAACAATATTCAAACTAAAATGTTGTTACTTTTATCTGTCACTAGACGAAGTACTCGTGCAATGATCGAGTAGTCTAAAGTAGAATTTAAAATTCATTCAAAAATATATTTTATTATAATGGTACCTAGTATTTTGGGACTCGTGCAATAATAATATAGTTGTTATCAGCACAAAGTTTATGAATAGATATCAAATATAATTTAATTTGAGGCACATAAGAAACAACTTTTAATAAGAGTGGGCGGCTAGATGAACTTAAATGAACATCACCAATATTTTGAATAGGGAGTTAGGTACCATTACAACACCAAATGATATGAGATCAATATAAGGAGATTTATTAACTAAAATACCTTCATAATGAGTCATGTGAGCAAGAGCACCAGAATCTGGACAGCACAAAGCATCATTACTTTCACTAATGGGATCCAGGAGAGCTAGTGCAAAGTTGTGAGTAAACCGAGAAGGACAACGAAGAGTAGAATGACCTCTAGAAAAATAAATTTGACATACAACGAGAGGTGGAATAGACCCAAGAATATACTCAGCTGATGGAAAGCGTGTAGAACAAAAGTTAGTATGTAACACTTGAGATTAATATAAAAGGATCAATAGTATTATTCCTACCAACAAGGTGCATCTCCTTTTAAGGGAGCTCATCGATTAAGAACTTCAAGTTAAGCGTGCTTGCATGGGAATAATCTTAGATGGGTGACCCCTTGGGAAGTTTTCCAGCTGGAGAATATCTAGGAGTAACTACCTCGGGCCCTATGGGTCGGGGTGTTACAGGTGGTATCAAAGCAACCCTACGACAATGTGCTGATCCGTTGGATATCGAACTGACACTTAGCAGGGGAAGATTCTGGGATATGGTTGAGATTGAATTGAATTATGGTCGCAACAAGGACGTTACGACCCTAAGTGAGGGTGATTCTAACACTTGAGATTAATTTAAAAGGATTAATAGTACTGGACTACTGCCCATACAAACAAGATGCATCTCTTTTTAAGGGAGCTCATTAATAGTACTACTCATACGCACGAGTGAAGACAAAGTGTGTGTTAAAGGCTTGTGGAGGTTTGTGAGGACAACATTACAGGTCTGGAGTAACTATCTCGAGCCCTGCGGGGGCCAGGGTGTTACCTGTGGTATAAGAGCAACCCTACGACGGTGTGCTCATCCGTTGGATATCGGATGGGCACTTAGCATGGAAAGATTCTAGGATATGATTGAGATTGAATTGGCTTATGGGCGCAACAAGGATGTTGCGATCCTAAGTGGGGTGATTGTAACACTTTAGATTAATTTAAAAGGATTAACAGTACTACTCATACCTACAAGGTGCATCTCCTTTTAAGGGAGCTCATTGATTAAGAACTCCAAGTTAAGCGTGCTTGCACGGGAGTAATCTTAGAATGGGTAACCCCCTGGGAACTTTCTCAGGGCGAGCACGAGTGAGGACAAAGTGCGTGTTAAAGGCTTGTGATTGGTTTTTGAGGATAGTAGTAGAGGTCTGGAAAGTATCTAGGAGTAACTACCTCGGGTCTAATGAGTCACGGTGTTACATAGTACCACCAATAAATAAGGTAATAGTCCTTAAATGTGACAAAATAGAATTGTCAACAACACCTATAGTGGGGGTGTTTATGAGTTGTCGCACCCCCTGTGGCCTAGCCGAACCCAGTAGCATGTGGCGGAGCTAGCTGTTGCCTGTGTGGCTGAAAGCACCCTCCGTTGCCTCCCACGCGGCCTCGACTTCTGCATCTACGACTCCCTTGGGGTGCCACGACATGCGCCTTGCCGTGAGCTGTAGTGGCTCCTATTGATGAAGAAGTAGCACGTGTTGCTCCTGTTCTAGTAGCCTTGGTGGAGAATGTGAGGAGATAAAGTTCGAGGAAACAAATATTTTAATATATTTTTCCCCAAACCCAGCATGGTGTACTTAAGTACCTCCGAATCAGATGCACATGAAATAATAAAAGCATGTGCATTAGCCAAAATTTCAATATAACGTAAATAATGCTCCATAGATTGAATCTCCTTCTTTTTAATATGGGAAAGTATACATTTAAGTTCTGATGGAGTATATGGATCAGGGACCCCCCGCCCATAGAATCCTACTGCTGCAATCAGGCCCAACAGGCCAAAACGGGCCAAGCCCAGCAAATGGAGCTCTAAGCAGCCCACGACACACAAAGAGGTGCCTTCAGCCCCATGGCCGAAGGCTACCATTGACATAACCAAGCTCAGAGACATCACAGGAGAACGAGGCTTGAAAACCGTGCCTTCGGCACCTGGAGCCCTCGGCACTATGAGGCCCCCGGTACGAAGAGCCTTCGGTATAACACCCTTCAGCCGAAGGCACCCTCCTCGACAGAATCTCCTCTCCACATGCGTCTGAATCACCGTACCAAGTACAACGTCACATCCAACCACCGCATTTAATGCGACCACATGCAAATGCCGGTGCCACCCCGATTGAGGTGACCCTCGACCATCAGATGCTTGACACGTGTCCCTGTCTAGCATTTATTGCTGCTATAAATAGCAAGTCGAAGGACCAATTGGTCAAATCAACAGTACAAGCATTAAATGAAGTTGTCTTCTACACTCCAACGGGAAGTCTGCTCCCAGTATATATGATACTTCACGAAGAACAACGGAACAACTTTTGCTCACTGCACAACATTAAAGCAAGCTTTCTTGAGACTTCAAATTCATCTTCCTCAACAAGAAAAACTTACGATGAAAAGATATCTATTTTTATATCCTCTCTTCCAACAAAGAGCAAAGTTCCCTTAGTTCTTCAACACTTCTAAATCCTCAACTACACACCTCCTCTAATGAAGCTACGTTGGAGAAAACTGTTCTTAACTGAAAACACCTCTTGCAAAAGAATGGACATCTCAAATTAGCTGGAGTAGTGAAGTGGGGATACTTCAAGAGACTCAGTGAAACGAGACCAGTCATCAGGAAGCCAGGAAGAGCATCCTGGGTGACAACTAGACTTGAAGAAGACGTGGAGAGCTTCTTAAGTTCTAGGGACTAAGGCGTTGTAACTGTTAACTTACAAGCTTAGTAGAAAAGTGGACTAGAGGAACACGTTGTTCCTTGAACCACTATAAAAATCCCTTGTGTCATTTACTTTACGCCTTTACTTTCTGTACTTAGATTCTTACTGCTTAACTCAAGAGGTTTGGATTCTGTGTCCAGCAGAACTTCCTTGAGAGTTGACAGAAAGGCATTTGCCTTAGTGTTTTCCTAAGGCTACCCGACCAGAGAACTATCCGCTGTCAGGTCAATTTTTGCCATCAGAACTCGACCCTCTCTGTCACCAGAATCAGACCATCTCTGACAAGTCACTTGTGACTTTGAGAAAAGTTTGAAAAATTCTGAACAGTCTATTCACCCCCTCCCCCTCTAGACTGTTCTTAGCTTAAACGGAACCAACAAGTGGTATGAGAGCCTCCTTGTTGTTGTAATTTTTTAGGTTACTTGCTGAACAAATATCCACTTGTTTCTTAGTCTTTAGTTTAAATCTCTTATTATGGATAACACACTTTCCAAGAATCTTATCTTTTCAGTTATTAAGTTTGATGACTGGAGGATCGGGATGAAAGCACACCTCTGTGCTCTGCATGATGAGATACGGGAAGTTCTTGATGCAGGCCCTTTCACTCAGTTCAAAAAGGTGAACCCAAAGTATCTTGTTGGTGGTGATCAACCTCATATGATCATCAAAGGACGTCATGAGTGGTCAACTGAAGAAAGGAGGAAATACAACCTTGATAACATTGCCAAAGACATCCTCTACAAAGCCATAGATGACAAGTATTTCACCAGAATCAAGAAGTGCACCTCTGCCAAGGAGATCTGGGATACTCTCACCCTGATAGGAGCTGGTGATGAGCAGGAGAAAGACAAAAAGCTGACAATTGCCATGAAAAAGTTTGAAGGCTTCAAACTTCTCCCCAAGGAGTGCATAGCTGAGATGTATGCACGCCTGCTCACCCTTACTGCTGAGATCTCAGAGCTTGGGAAAGAACTGACACCCAAGGAGATCAACCTGAAAGTTCTCAGGGGTCTACCTTCACCCTGGAAGATGAAGGTCACTCCCATGAGAGACAGCAAAGACCTCAGGACCTACAACACAGAAAAGCTCATCTCTGATCTCAAATCTTATGAGTTCGAGATGAATGAAGAAGATAAAGAAGAAGTTGAGGACAGAACTACCACTGCCCTCACTGCCAGCACCTCTAAGGTAAATGAATTTGACCCTTCAATACTTTTAACTCACGAATACATGGCTGCCTTTGCCAGGAAGTTCAGAAAGTTTATGAATCCAAATGACGACAGAAGCTCATCCTTCAACAGAAAGCCACACCAGAAGACCAAGTCTTCAGAAAGTAGCGGAGAGCTTCTCTGCTACAACAGTAGATAACCTGGGCATTTCAAAGCCAATTGTCTACACCCCATAGTCTCCAAGAGGCAAGGCCAGGAAGGAGAAAAGAAGTATGAGCACAGGAGAAGGAAAGCACTCATCACTGAACAACCAGAGAAGGACCCCTCTCTCAGATAGAATCCAGTTCAGAATCAGAATGAGATGAGGCATTCCGTTGCCTAGATACAGAGGCTGAAGACCTTTGCCTTATGGGTCAATATGATGATGAGGTATCCTCTACCTCCACTTCTAGTTTTTCCTCGGTAGGCTTAGCTTTCAATTCTGATTCAATGTCAGAATTCTGGGAAGAGTTCAAATCCATCCAAACCACTTACTCTTCGGTTAAAGAAGAAAACAGTAAGCTAAAGGTGGAAATCTTACACTTAAGAAAAGAGATTGAGATCAAAATCAATCTATTGATTAAGGAGAGAGATAAACTGAAAGCTGAAAAATGTTTCTCTTCTTAAAAGAGTGAGAGAAATAGAAGCCCTTGAGATTTGGTATAACACCTACCAGAAGGCCCAGTCTTCCATGGAAAGGTTAGTACTTGATCAACAAATTGGTGTTGGTTTTGGTCTTGGATATGGCTCAACAGAATCAGGTGAGCCTTCTGTAATGCCTAGCACTAGAGTTGCTAAGGCAGATAAGGTTGTTCATGAGAAAGTCAGTCCAGAGAAACAAAAGATAAAGGTTCAACCCAAACAAGTTTTGAAAACTAATGAACCTGGCAGAAAACCTAACTACAGGAAAGGTTTTCAAAATAACATAAATCAAAGACAGAACTCGACCAGACATTCTCATGACTACCATGCCAGAAATGATCACCAGATAGGCAGATATCAAGAGAAGGTTAACTTTAGGCAGAAGAGGTTGGTTGGTCAACTTCAGAAGCCCAAAGCTAATCGCTCTTCTACTCTTGATAGTATATGAGACTTCTACCTAACCAGAAAAGCTATGCAGAAATATGTAAACCGGAAGCATGACCCTCACAAGCATCTGCCCAAGGTGAATCACACTTCCATTTACTATGACTACCAGGTGGACAATGGGTACCACCCACCAAGGTTTCACTTGATGAGATCAAAGTGGTACCAACTGCCTAAACTACATGACCCCCTAGGACCCAACATTGCTTGTGTAACACCGACCCCGAGCATATTTACTTTTAGTAAATTATGTAATAAACCTTGAAAGATGATTTATGAATTTGCGTAACTGTAAATTTTTATTATTTCTTTTACGTGAATAGTAAATTGCATGTGGGGCCCACAACGGGAACGGGACCGCCCGATAATTCCCGAACCACATATCATATTCATCTTGGCTTAGATAATATGTATATGGTGGTGGATATTTTAATTGGGCCAAAAGAAAGGCATGGGGTTGACCGGTGGGTCAAACGGGGCCCAATTACCGGTATTGGTAATTTAACGGATAACAGCCCGAAATGAGTTTCGGAGACTCCTAAATTAATGTTGGGGAATGTACATCTATTCTAAAGGCCCATAATTATTAGGAACACGTGATATATTTTATCCGGCCCGATAAAATAAAATATGACCAAAGTAGTCCGAAAAATACAACTTTCGGGGCCGATTATGCACATCGGGACATAAGGGGATGACCTCCCACATGAGTGGGGGCCACCCCACGATTTTATGTATCACAAAGGACCAAGAAGCATGCTGGAACGTGCAGAGTAGGTGAGGAGTCTCATTTGAGACAAAAACCCATCCCTACACCCTTCCTACTCAATCAATTGTGTTGATTGAGAGGAGCCTATCTCCCTCCTCACTTGCAACCATTCGGCCAGCACAAAGCAAGAGAAGCCCAAGGGAAAGCAAAGCTCTAGTTGGAGGAAGAGAGAAGCTAGAAAAATCCACAAGAAATAGCTTGTGTTTAAGGTAAGAACATAACTATTGTTCTTTAACTAGTTTTATGGTGTATGATTTTTAAGAAATCATATGGCGGATTAGACATGATGTTCTACACGTTTAAAAGTGTAGAATATTGATATAAAGTGGTGATATTTAACTTAAAAGAGTTGGTGAATCGATAGGAGTCGAAATCGCCGGAAACCGCCACTTTAAGGGAGCTGCCCGTTTCTGCAGACCACGAAAGCAGCCCGGCTTTCGTGAAAGCCGCCCGGCTTTTGCCCAGCAGCTCAGTTTTTCATCTCCAATCGGCCTAGAACGGGGATTGATCGAGGGGCTTAGCAAAGGCAACTATTTCAGCACTTCATAAGGTGAGGATGGCTGAC
Source organism: Cuscuta europaea (assembly GCA_945859875.1). NCBI lineage: Eukaryota > Viridiplantae > Streptophyta > Magnoliopsida > Solanales > Convolvulaceae > Cuscuta > Cuscuta europaea. Next base: position 5,555,860 of record CAMAPE010000074.1, on the reverse strand, counting down.
TATATTGCTTATAATTAGTGAGTTAATTTCATGAGATTACCGAAGGTAATTAAATGTGTTATTATGGATTATTAACGATTAATAATGCCTAAAAAATGAAAAGATTAAATGTCTAGAGAAAAAGGAGCATGATATACAAATTTAGGAATAAATTGTGTATGTTCATGTGTCATGAGTATGTTGACTTGAAAGTGGAATTTGTTATGAAACATGTGTTGAAATATACTTTTTCTTCATATTGGAATATATGAGTGATTAAAAGTGATATTTTGGATATTGACATAAATGATATTTTCAAAGGAAAATCAGTTGGAATTGTCTATATGACTATGAGTTGAGAACTTGGTTTGTTGATATTAATTTGACTAGTATTAAGATGCTAGTTGGACATTAAAATGAAGTGTTGTTAAGATTGATCCTAAGGTTGGATTGTGAAATATTATGCCTTAAGTAGTCTTAAGAGATGCTTTAAGGTAGGAAAGTATGAACTTTAAGTTATACTAGGGGTAGGCCTTAAGGGATACCCAAGATAGTGTGAATATTAAATTGATCCTAAGTATAGGATTGGTCTACGGGTGTGATCGGTGATTCTTGTAGATAGCCGGTTGAATTATGGAAATAGTAAGGACCATGGCCCTTCCCGACTCTAGAGAGCGGGGTTGGATAGCATGGACTTACATCGTGATCACGGGTTAGGGTGGAATCCGAATCGGAGACCTAACTAGGTTCCGGTAGCGGTAACACATAAGATAGGACCCCGAAGGGCCTTACCTTCCTACGGGATGATGGGTACGAGTCCAGGGGCGGGATGTTGGAGTCCGAACCGGGAGCCTCATGAGGTCTCGGACAGCGGTAGCAAGTCCCGTAGAAATAATAAGACCCAAGGGTTGGATTGTGCAAATGATAAATGAAAAGGAACATATAAGAAGGGCCGTGTGCCGACAAATGAATAAATTCACTTATTATAAAGATAATAAGTGGGAAATATAAATTGTTATTTATATTATGATATCACTCTATTTTGAGGGTCTTGGAAATTAAAACGTTGATTATACTTAGTATAGTTGCTATTGTACTTGTCAAATATTTCCAAGTACTGACCTCCCCTTCACGGGGGAGGCCACCTCACAGTTTCAGGTAGAACTTGAAGTTGCTACCGGCGCCCGTTGCTTCGGGGATATTCAAGGGAGAAGACGTGGTTCGTGCTTCTTCTGTTTCCTGTTTTCAAAATAGTTATAACAATGCTCATGGATATTATTTTTGAACAATTACTTTGGGGGCTTGTATGCCTAGTTATGCCAAGTGTGGCTTGAACAAATTGTATTAATGCTTCCGCTGTTTTAAATGAATGTTTTACATTATGTTTGTTTATGGATGTACTATGTGTGAATGATATTCATGACGCCTTGTATAGTATGGATGAGTTGGACTACGGTTGACTATTCGTACTGTACGGCGGGTTGTTGACGTGTCCGGCTAGGTCCGGGGCGTGACAGCTTGGGTACCTAAATCTTCTTTTTAAGATTGCAGGAACTGTGCGCTAGAGCCATCTCTGAGCAAGAATGGTTTATTGATAGTGGATGTTCCAGGCACATGACAGGTGACAGAAGTCGCCTAACAAAGTTCCAGAAATACAATGGACCTAAAGTCACCTTTGGTGGACAAGACAAAGAAGGTCAAACAAAAGGAGGAGGGAAGCTGATCAAAAACAAGATAATCATTGATGATGTCTCATATGTTAAAGGCCTGAAGTTCAACTTGCTAAGTGCTAGTCAGTTCTGTGACAAAGGCTACACAGTTGAATTCTCAAAGGAAGTCTGCTCTGTCAAGCATGAGACAACTAAGGAAGTGGTTCTGAAAGCAAGAACAAAAAGAAACATATATGTTGTTGATTGGTCTACTGCAAAAGAAGGAATTTGCCTGATAGCAAAGGGAGATTCAAAACTCAGCTGGGAATGGCACAAGAAGCTGAGTCACTTGAATTTCAAAACAATCAACAAGCTAGCAAAGGATCACATTGTTGATGGACTGCCCAACATTGTGTATAAGAAGGAGAATTTGTGCAGTGCATGCTAGAAAGGAAAACAAATCAAAAACTCCTTCAAACCCATCGCAAGAAACCTCTCTACTAGTCCTCGAAATCTGATCCACATGGATTTATTTGGACCAGTTGAGACTCCAAACGTTGGTGTCAAGAGATACACTCTAGTCATGGTGGATGACTACTCAAGATACACGTGGACAATCTTCTTAAAAAGGAAGAATGAAACACTACAGAAGCTGCCATCTCTGTTGAAACTATTGCAGAACGAACAGAATCTGAAGCTCAAGACCATCAGATCAGACAGAGGAACAGAATTTGTCAACCAAGTCATAAAGGATTTCTGTGACCAGAATGGCACCATGCATCAACTCTCTGCAGCCATAACTCCTCAACAGAATGGAGTTGTAGAAAGAAGAAATAGAACCCTGAAAGAAGCTGCAAGGACCATGATTGCTGAATCTGGTCTACCTCTCAGATATTGGGCTGAAGCAATCAACACTGCATGCTACACCCAGAACCGGAGCATGATTCACAAAACTCACAAGAAAACCCCTTATGAGCTGTGGAAAGGAAGAAAACCCAACATCAGCTACTTTCATGCATTTGGATGCAAGTGCTTCATTCTCAACAATGGAAAGGAACATCTTAAAGTGTTCCAGGAGAAAGCTGATGAAGGTACATTCATAGGCTACTCAAGCACAAGCAAGGCCTATAGAATACTCAACAAGAGGACCCTTCTTGTTGAAGAATCTATACATGTCAAATTTGATGATCACAACTCTGTTGGAGATATAACAGAAAACCTAGAGAGAATCAATCTTGAAGAAGTTCGAGGAGGATCACAAGAAGTGGTCACACCAGAAGTGGTCACACCAGGAGAGGTCACCAACTCTGGTCTACCAACTCACATCATAAATCCTATTCTGCAAGACAAGGACAGTGATGAAGAATCAAAAGCTGAACAAGAGAGACCCAGACAACCTTTATCAGAACCTGATCTAAATTGGTTAAGAGATCACCCACCAAACCAAGTGATTGGACAAATCAGAAGTGGTGTTCAGACCAGATCTGCTGCAACAAGAAGAGAAGCAATGTTTGCTTGCTACATTTCTCAAATGGAACCTATGACTGTGGAAGAAGCTCTGTAAGACTCAGATTGGATCAATGCAATGCAAGAAGAACTCACTCAATTTGAAAGGAACAAAGTATGTGAACTTGTTCCCAGACCAAAGCACCAGAATGTCATTAGAACCAAATGGGCGTTCAAGAACAAAGCAGATGAAGAAGGCAACATTGTAAGGAATAAAGCAAGGCTGGTAGCTGCACCAGTAGCCAGATTTGAGGCCATCAGAATCTTCCTTGCCTATGCTTCCCACAATGATATCAAGGTCTACCAGATGGATGTGAAGAGTGCATTTCTGAATGGAGATCTTGAAGAGTAAGTTTATGTGGAACAACCATCATGTTTTGTCATCCCTACTCAATTTCTGGTGTCTACAAGCTTAGAAAGACTCTTTATGGTCTTAAGCAAGCTCCCAGAGCATGGTATGACAAACTGTCCCTATTCCCAGTGAACCATGGATTTACTAAGGGAAAGATTGACAAAACTCTTTTTCAAATCTCTGTTGCTAACCATATTCTGCTAGTACAAATATATGTTGATGATATTATATTTGGTGCTGGCATCCACAAATATATGAGACCAAATTATTATATTTGGTCTGTTGATGGGATCCTTATCCTCAATCCCATCTTTCTCACTGCCTCCCCTAAACTCAATGTAACCATTGCGGCAGAATTATAGAGGGAAGAAAGGCTTGAGAAAAAGAGTGAACAGGTTGCTAAACCCAATGCTGTCCCCAAAAAGGTCACCAAGAAGCCCATTGTGACTTCTGATCAACCTGAGCAGGCAAAGGGTGTGAAGGTGATAAGGAAGAAAATAATTAATAAGAAGAAGGCCACACCAGAGGAGGTTGCATCAGAGATGGTCTCTCCCAAGACTACCAGAGAAGCTCCTGCTAAGAAACAGAAGCTAAAGAGGAGAAGAAAGTTGATTGTTCAGAACACGGACTCTGATGTTTCTGAACCCCAGCCTATCAAGAAGAAGAAGACAAAGAGGAACTCTGCTAAGAGTCCTACAACTCAGGGGGAACCAGAATCAGAACCCCAACCACCTTCTGTACCAGAAGTGCCTCTGGTGGTTTCTTCACCAGAACATCAATCTCCATTAGAGAAATCCACCCAGACAAACTTCACCTCTGTTCTGGAAAGACAATTTGAGAGAGTGCTAACCTCGAGAAGATGGAGAATGGGGCCACTTCAAAGGATCATCCAGTTCTTTGATCACTATGAGCAAGAAGAAGAAGAAGTCCTCAACTGGGTAGGTACTCATGATGTATCCAAATGCTTTGACCTCCACTTTCTCACATTTGTTTTAGAGAAGAAGAAGAAGAAGAAGAAGAAGGACATGAACAAGGGAAAGGCTGTTCTCACCATCTCTGAAGATGAAGAATGTGTAAAGCCTTTGGAGGACCATGAAATGGCTTTTTTGATGCCTGGCTGATTGAAAAGAAATGCAAGGAATCCTTGAACCACTTTCGTCATAGCCATCAATTTAGGGGTGGACATGACGGTTCGGTTTGACCGAACCGAAACGTACCAAACCGAATTAAACCAAACCGAAACTGAACCATTTGTAATTTGGTTTGAGTTTGGTAGTATTCTTCCCAACCCGTATTAAACCGAACCAAACCGAACTGAAATCATATAACCGAATAAAACCGAACTAATCTAAAACTGAAATAATTTCTTATTTTTTTAAAATAACAAATTAAAACCAACTTACACCAAACTAAACCAAACCAAAATATAAGATTTCTCTCATTAATTTGATTAATGTTAATCTTTTTAAAGCTTTAATTCTTTAATTTTAGTGTCCAAGACTAGAGTTTACTACAAAAGTTACATTCACAACTATAACAATTATAGTGGTTTAAGTAGATAAGTATTTAACTATAATTTATTATCTACTATTACTATATATTTGGTTCATTACTAACAAGCACCAGTTTTGTTTTTGTTTCAGCTTTATATATGATTTGATTCATTGGCATTGTTGTTGTTGCTTACAAATGTGTCATGCTTATATATTTTTGGTTCGTATGTGTTTTGTTACTATTTTCAAATTTATATATAGCATTATATTTGGTTCATTACTATCGCTTCTTGGTTCATTATTTTGAGTTATTTTTTTATTTCAATCCAAACCTTAATACATTGGTAAACCGAACTCCAAACCAAACCGAACCATACCAAACCGAAACTTAATCGGTTTGTATTTGGTACATTTTCTATCAAACCAATTAAACCGAATCGATCCGAAACCGAAGAAAACCGAACCGAAAACTGAAATGCCCACCCCTAGCCATCATGGTGAAGGAGAGCCATCCACGGCAAATGATCTGCCCCTGATAATGCTAAACTTGATCAATGAATGGAGGACCTCTCTGTATGAAGAAATAGTTCTTGAGGTAATCCCTATCTCCCTCTCTGTACATAATTCAACAGGAACCCCTCATTCCATCCCCTCCCAAATCTGCTTCTGAACACTTTGTCCTCTCCCCTAAAATTACCACACCTTACTCCACACCACCCCAATCACCCCATAAACAAAACACCCCCTCATCACCTCAACAGAAATCCCCATCTCCCAAGAAAACCCCAACTAGACCAGCATCCCCTTGTCATCAGAAATCTCCTACCAGAGATCGCTCCCGCTCACCTCCTCCCTCCCCTCAACAACAGAGAACCCCCTCACAACAGAAAACCAGAACCCTTACTCCTTCTTCACAGAAATCACCCTCCAAAGCTGCCACTCCTCAGCAGTCCTTTCAACACTATGTGGTGTTCAAGCCCAAGAAGCAGCCTCTTTTCCGTGTTCTCTCCTCAGATAGTGACAATGATGGTTTCCTTACCTCATATCTTGCTGGAGATTTCATCTCAAAGAGAAGGAAGACACCTCCAGGAGAACCTTCCCTGAAACCCCTTTACCCCCTTCTCTGCAACAATCTGCTGGCAGAAAACCTCCCATGACTAAGGCAAAAGGCCTGCAGATGCCAGGATTTGAGGATGAAGATCCACAAATCCCATTCAATATATTTGTTGAAGCAGCAGAATACTTTGGTGGTCAGATGATAGATGGGATGCAGAAGCTGATACTGGTCAACCAAAGTCACTATGACCATCTATCTCATGTGAATGAGAACTTCAATTCTGGTATGAAGTTCATCTCTGAAAGTTTTGCTACTCTGAAGACCTCTTTGAAGGAGTTTATGTAATCCTCTACTGCCAGAGCAGATGCTCTCTCAACAGAAGTAGATGGAATCAACAATGTCCTCTACTCTCTGCATCAGACACTCATGGCTCAGGACAAGTCTATCAAAAAGATATCCGATGATGTTGGAGACTTGCAATGGTCTCAAGACAAGACTCAGGAGCAGCAGAAGGACATAGAGGACCTCTGCAAGACCCATAAAGAGCAAGCCGCTTCTGTAATCAAGAATGACAAGGAAACGTACCAGAAGATGGTACTTCTTGAGGCAAGCTCTAAGGATATCTCCTCACCTGTTCAGAAACAACAGAGCCTGCTTGAAGGTCTTGTCTCTGTCACCCAAACCCTCCCAGAAGCTCTTGAGGAGATAAAGGACACTCAAGCTTCACAGTTCTCTAAAATAGAGCTCCTCCTTGGTGATCTTGTTGATGCCAAAAAGGGGGAAGAGACTGGGCAGGCAGAAGGTCCCAGCTCTAGAGCTCTGACACCTAGAAAGGCCACCTCTGTTGACCCTGCAATTTATTTTGAAAGGGACAAACAGAAGAAACTTGCTGCTGACATCCACAGACCTCCTCCTCCTCTACCAAAAGGAACCAAGAAGAAAACCTCCAACTTCTCTTTCAATGATTGGATGAAAAGTGGGATGTCAAGGCCTGACAGAGTTCAGTTCGAACAGATGAAGAAGCTCATGACTCCCCTGCAGCAAGAGAATCTTTTCATGGATAATGATGGGTTAGTTCAGATAAATCATGGTGTGTGACACCGCACCCGAACGTCCTTGAAATTCAAATTTAATTTCAAAGCTTATGTATTGAATTTCCCTATTTTCGAACAATTGTAAAACGATTAAAGTTTTACGGAACGTATGATTAATCATATTACTATTTGGGGATTTTGGGCTCATATAATGGTAATGGACTTCTAAATAATTAATTGGTCCATCTTATTGATATTGGGGCCCAACATTCTTAAATAAAGATATACAACCCCTCAGTACAATGTAAGAGCGGTCAGGCAGTCCAAAATTTATTTTTGGCCTAACCTGCTAAAATTAGCAATTATCCAAGAATGGCGTCCTAGACCCACTGGAGGGAAACCCACATGGTTAGTAGCCCAGCTACATGAATATTAATATCATAAATGAGTGATGGAATGATTGGAGAAGAATACAAATGCCTATGGTCCCATCTTTGGCATTATTAGGCTAAATAATGGGAGTAGGGTTTTCTTTTGTAATTATACATCATATAAATTATTATGACCACCCTACACATATTATAGATCAATAAAATGGTGTAGAAGGTTGACTTGCTCTAAATAAATTGGAGAGAGTACAAAAGTACATCTTATGACAAAAGACAAAAACAATAGGACCCATCTTCCCACTTTTGGAAGTATTGGTAGATATTTTGCTCCCAATTTAATTAGGGGACATAATAGCGTGCCCCACACCTTCCTAGCACATGCAAAACAGGTATAAAAAGTTAGAACACATAAATGGGTCGGGCCTATTGAGTTGAGGGTTCAAACAATACAAAAGAGTAATAAAAGAGGAGGACCATCCCATGTTTGTTTGGGATCAAACACCCTACCTTTTATTTTTGTGAACCACATGTTAGGATAACCTTTTGAGAGCTCCTAAACACACACCCATCACCCCCATTCTAACTCAAAGGATAAGGAGGAATGGAGAGCCTTACAATCCAAAAGAGAGAGACGAAAGGATTCTGGCCGCAGGGAGAATTTCCAGTGTGTTGGCCTTCTTGTGTGACACATATCTCGAGTTATACTATCCAAATGGGGCGTGGGAGATGAAAACTGAAAGCTCTCGAAAAGAGGAATCCATAGACGTGAGGTTTGAAGAAAATGGAGCAGTTTAAGGCCTCCAAATCATCCGAACAGAATGCAACCTCGCAGAATACATTTTTGGTATTCAAAGTAAGTTCGAATCCAAAACCTTCCTTTCTATTGCCTAAATCCTATGAATGATTGAATAACTATTATACACTGGTTTAAGTGTATAAAATTGTATTATAGAGTAACTTTAATTGTTGGAAAGGTTAGATACTAAACTAGACAAAACCTTGAAAGGTTAGGGAACGAATTCGCCGGAAAACACCCATTCTAGGGACTATTTTCGTGTCGACGTTTAGGGGTTGACCTAGCACTATGAGGAGGCTGAATAACACTTATATTTAAGCAAGCAATCAGTTCTTAATCCACCTTGACTGAAGCTTTGACCATTGGATCAAGAAGGAAAAGTTTAAAGCTCAATTAAGGTGAGGATCGACATATAGTTGCTTACAACTTGTAGGTTAAGCATGAGATTACCTAAATGGCTTAATCATGTTTTTCATAGGTTATGATGATAAATTATTGATTAAATATTGATATAGTTGCCAAAGAATGAAATGGGAAACTATTTGGAAATGTATTGATAAAAATGGAGTTAAATGAACTATTGTGTGAAATAAGCATTTTTACTCATGTGTGAATTGTGTAGATACATAAATGATTATTTATGTATTACATTGGATGATTAAGTTGCTTCTACATATCTCCAAATATGTAGGGAGTTACAAATAGAATATATGATGGATAAGAATAATCTTAATGGTATTGAAATAGTAGTTAATGATTGTTGTAATTGTTAAGGAATTGAATCTAAGGATTTGATTGTAATTGATGTACTTGATTGTGATGCAAGTGACTAAATTGATGTAATATGATGTAAGGTCATGATGAGGCAGTCCGTAAGGATCTCCCAAATAGATTATTGATATTACAAATCTAGGCATAGCGAGTGCTTAGGAATTGGGGTCTATGCCCGTGCTCATAGAATTGCATTGGGTAGACATGACGTGGTGATTGATGACATGCATGGTGATGTAGTTGAGTTGGACTAAAAAATGCATGGGAGATGTGAGGCTGTAGCCTATGATGTGCATGGTGATGTAGTTGAGTTGGACTCAAGAAATGCACGGTGGAGTAATTAACTTGGGTTATATAAGGTGCATGGTGATGTAGTCGAGTTGGACTCGAGAAATGCAAAAATATGTGTTAGGGTTGAACCTTATTTATTATCATGACTAGGGGTCACGGGGTTTGGGTTATGTTTTGTAAACGAACTTTGGGCCACGGTCCGACTACTTGACTTTATATATAAAGTAAGTATATTTTGAAAAGGGGTAACTTGGAGTTACGGCCTAGATTATATTATCACCCTATTTGAGGGTCTTGTGTTTGAAATACTTGTTGTATATCTATTAGATGCCATCCACACTAGTACTTTATAGCCGTATAGAGTACTGACCCCCTTTCGGGGGGGCATCCCAACACCATTTCAGGTTGAGGCTAGAGCTTGCTACCTGTGCTTGTTGATCGGGCGATCATCTCAGAGGGAAGACTTGGTTCGTGCTTCCTCCATTCTGTTTTTAAACAATTTAAACATGCTCATGGATATTGTTTTTCATTATGGAGCCTGCGTGCTCATGTTTGCCCCATGTGGCATTTGTTTTCAAACTATGATTTCCGTTGCGTATTCAATTACTTATTATGTATGTTTGTGGATGACTTATGTGTGAATGATATTCGAGACGCCTTGTATAATATGGATGAGTTAGACTACGGTTGACTATTCATATTGTACGACGGATTGTTGACGTGTCCGGATAGGTCCGGGGCGTGACATGATGGATCCACTCAAGAAGCTGAAGTTTGGTGGAAAATGATAGTAATCCTAGGCAAGAACATATCAGAAGCTGTGCGGAACTATCTGGACTGCAAGCTGGAGCCTCACTGGTATGAATACCAGAATCCGAGGAATTTATCCTCCATCAGAGCCAGAGTAAATGCACAACTCAAGAGGATTGATGAAGCAGGTGTACAGATAGAAGAGGAAGGCTCTTAAACTCTCTATCTCTTGTATCTTTAAATTCTCTAATCAATAAGAAACCATCTCCGCTTCTCTGATAGAACGGCACTCTTTATAATATATGTTCTTGATCTCTGCTACCCTTTTCTGCTCTTATTTATTCATTAAAGTTTTTTTCTTCTACTCTATTATATTGTTGCTCTCTCACTCTTACTACTTTCCTATGCTAAGTTGCCCGCCAAGATATATAATGAAAGTTTTTAACTTAACTCTTTTTGTGGTGAAAGGCACTTCTCTGGAAATAGTTTAAGGGTTTTGGCATCATCAAAAAGGGGGAAATTGTAAGGAATAAATGTATTTAGATTTTGATGATGCTAGGTTAATTAGAATATTACAGTACCCTTTTAGAAATCTTGTTTTAGAATTTTTCTATGTAAGTATTAGCATAGTCGACTCGCCAGAAACCCTCATTGGCTCTCTTGAACAGAGTTGGTACCAGAGTTAGTCATCAGAGTTGCTACAAGAGTTGCTCATCAGAGATGCTACCAGAACTAGCCATCAGAGCTGCCATTAGAGACGGACATCAGAGTTGGTCATCAGACTTGCTGACACTTAGAAGAATTCGAAGGAACTACCAACTGCTGTGATACTAACGGGAAATTCCCTAACGGCTAGGAGTCTCTCAACGGAACATGGTACTGTTCACGCATTAAATGCACATTTAATGCGGAACGTACATTGATATATTTAAAGCTCATGGTTGACCATGCGGATACCCTTTCGCCCCAAAAATAGCAAGTCGAAGGACCAACCAGTCAAATCAACAGTACAAGCATTAAATGAAGATGTCTTCTACACTCCAACGGGAAGACTGCTCCCAGTATATATGAAACTTCACGAAGAACAACGGAACAACTTTTGCTCACTACACAACATTAAAGCAAGCTTTCTTGAGACTTCAAATTCATCTTCCTCAACAAGAAAAGCTTACGTTGGAAAGATATCATTTTTCATATCCTCTCTTCCAACAAAGAGAGAAGTTCCCTTAGTTCTTCAACACTTCTAAAGCCTCAACTACACACCTCTTGTGATGAAGCTACATTGGAGAAAACTGTTCTTAACTGAAAACACTTCTTTCAAAAGAAGGGACGTCTTAACTTAGCTGGAGTAGTGAAGTGGGGATACTTCAAGAGACTCAGTGAAACGAGACCAGTCATCAGGAAGCCAGGAAGAGCATCCCGGGTAACAACTAGACTTGAAGAAGACGTATAGAGCTTCTTAAGTTCTAGGGACTAAGACGTTGTAACTGTTAAATTACAAGCTTAGTGGAACAGTGGACTAGAGGAACACGTTGTTCCTTGAACCACAATAAAAATCTCGGGTGTCATTTACTTTAGGCCTTTACTTTCTGTACTTAGATTCTTACTGCTTAACTCAAGAGGTTTGAATTCTATGTCCAGCAGAACTTCCTTGAGAGTTGACAGAAAGGCATTTGCCTCTGTCCATAGAACTATCCGCTGCCAGGTCCAGTTCTGCCATCAGAACTTGACCCTCTCTGTCACCAGAATTAGATCATCTCTGACAAGTCACTTGTGACTTTGAGAAAAGTTTGAAAAATTCTAAACAGTCAATTCATCCCCCCTCTAGACTGTTCCTAGCTTAAACGGGACCAAAAATTACCACAATAAAGCATACCATCACGTAGTTTGAATATCATATGACCTTGGGCTAGTCGTCATCAAGACTACCCAAGTTATCAACACCCCAATTAAGATACCTTCCTCATTTCAATTGAGCATTTTCATATTACCATGACTCGTTCCCTACACATACATATCTTAGTCAATACCTTAATTAACAATTTATAGATAATCCCAAGTATTCATATCAATTCAATTACCAAAATATTTCAATGATTTCTCTCCTCATGCATAGTCTCATTGTTTACTCACCTCTTTGTATTCATTTATCATTTCTAATGATCATATATGATTTCGTATTACAACACGCATTTGATGCGTGTTGGGATCGGATTTTGATGGTTTTCCTAACTTTAAGGTCCTATAAGTCATAATTTTAGCTGAAGTTATGTTTACTAGGCGTTGGTTCGAGTTTTGTATTGTTTGGAGTGAAAATCAGGAAATTAGAGTCCGGCACCGGCGCTTGAGAAGCAATCAGGATTAGTTGATGATGCATTCAAGAAAGATTTGAGAGCTTTGGAGGTCACCGGGAGGTTCAGGACGAAGATTTCAAGGCAAAAGAGCTCTAGGAACTGGCTACAGGATCAAAAGAGCTTGAAAACGGCGATGAGGATGACGTTCTATCAATCATTCAAGCATATCTTTTAGTAGAAACATCCAATGTAACACCGTCCCCAAGTATATTTACTTTTTAGTAAATCATGTAATAAACCTTGAGGAATGAATTATGAATTTACGAGGTTGTAAATTTTTGTTAATTCTTTTGCGTGAATAGTAAATTGCACGTGGGGTCCACCCTGGAAACGGGGACCACCCGATAATTCCGGGACCACATATTATATTCATCTTGGTCTAGATAATATGTATATGGTGGGAGATATTTTAGTTGGGCCATAGAAAGGGCATAGGGTTGACCCGTCAGTCAAACGAGGTCCAATTACTAGTATTGGTAATTTATCGTATAACAGTCCGAAATGAATTTCGGAGACCTCTAAATTAAAGTTGGGGAATGTGCATCCATTATAAAGGCCTACAATGAGTGGGAACATGTGTTATATTTTATTTGACCCGATAGAATAAAATATAATTAAAATAGTCCGAGAAATACAACTTTCGGGGCCAATTGTACAGTTTGGGACTTATTAGGATGACCTCCCACATGAGTGGGGGCCACCGCACGAAATTATGTGCTCTAATTGAAAAAGGGGAGCCGCACAACACGATTGTGAGACAAGAGAGGGGCTGGAGTTGATGGTTGGTAAGAAAGGTACATGGATGGGCTCCCTCCCCCTCATTATTGTAAGTAAAGACAAAAGAGGAAAGTCTCTTCCTTACACTCTCCATCCAGCTCGACCCAAGCTATCCAAAAACGCCTACCTCCATATCCAAAAACGAGCTCAAGCAATAGGGATCAAAGGAGGGGTTTTAGAGAAGAAAAAGTGAAGGAAAGTGTGGAGAGATTAAGGTAATGATCTCGTAATAACTTTTCTCCTCATAACAATATTCATATGAATCTTATACCATATGAAGTACCCATAGTATTGTTCTACATGTTTATAATTGTAGAATAAGGGGTTGGAAAGTGGTTCTAAGTCCAAGAAAGGACTTAGAATCCAAAACAACCGGTTCGTCGGAAAATAACCTTTTAGAGGTTATTTGTGTTGATATGGGTTTTGTGATGATAAAATCATGTCAAGAGCTTGACTAAAGTGTTTCTAAAGCTCACCGGAGTTTCGCCGGAGCTTCGCCGGAGTTTCATCGGAGTTTAACTAAGAAGGGTGGAACTTCTTAAAGCTCATTTGAGGTGAGTGGATGACTTAATGTCTTCTAACTTTTGGGTTAAGCATGAGATTACCTAAGTAAATGTGATATATGTTCATAATAATGCTTAAATGAGATTAAACATGTGATTAGCCAAAGTGATTAGGCTTGTATGAAGTGAGCTATTGAGATATGCATGATTTGTGATATGAAAATGTTTATAAAAACATATGTGATATGTTTAGAGATAAATGGTGAATAATATGGTTGTTTATAACTTAATACATGTTGTGATTGAGTTTGACACATATTGGATTTGAAATAGCGGGTCAACTATGAGTTGACCGGTTGTCCAGGGGCAACCGACGCCAGTCATGCATAGAACCGGTGCCTGTTTGAGCGGGTTTAGCTCGGTTCATATTATTTGATTATGAACCGGCGCTGGTCAGGTTTGAACCGGCGCCGGTTTGGCCTTATATTGCCTATATGTTGATTTTTAATGCATGAATTGCATGGATGATTTTGCTTAGGCCTTAAGACTTGGATGAGTCTTGTTTATTTATTATGATATAGACCCTATCTAATATGATATGTGGTAGATCATAGGTTGAGTGGAGTACCCAAGGATCGGGAGGTATCCTCAAAACTCGGTTATGTCGGGTGGAGTACCCAAGGATCGGGAAGTATCCTCAAAACTCGGTTATTTCGGGCGGAGTACCCAAGGATCGGGCGGTATCCTCAAAACTCGGTTATATAGGGTGGAGTACCCAGGGATCGGACGTGTATCCTCAAAACTCAGTTATATAGGATGGAGTCCTCAAGGATCGGGCGTGTATCCTCAAAACTTATAGATTATTGTTTAGTACTTCAGGACCAGGCGGTGTCCTTACGATTATTTGATTTGGACAGGAGGAGTCCTATACACTCATAGGTCTATGGATGGGTTGGGGTTTTAAGTCAAGGACATTGACTACTGTTATTTTTCCCAAATAAACAATGACCTACGGGTCGGGTATTTCTAAGTGTATATAAGTACCGATACGTATTTTATAACTTGGGGTAAAGAAGTATAAGTATATGTATCACCCTATGTTTGGGTCTTATATACTTGCAACGTTAGTTACTCTACATTTAGCTTGCTACTCGCTCGGTACTTGTACTTACCCCTTCGGGGGGCCCACCATTTCAGGTTGAAGCTAGAGCATGTTGTCTACACCTTTGCACGGGTGGAAAGAATCTAGAGGATGACGTGGTTCATGCTCCCTTTATTATTTTAAATCATAAACTATGCTCATAGATACTTTTTGTAATATTACTTTGTCTTAGGCCTGCGATCCTACATTTTGCCATATGTGGCATAAGATTGACCGTTGAATATTTTCCGATATTCATTCAATCTATGATGTGATGTTGTTATGTATGTTTACTTACTGAGTATGGTGTGAACGATGTTCATGAACGCCTTGTGTGATTAAGAGAGGTTGACTTGCGAGTGACGTCATTTAATCACACGGCAGTTGTACACGCGCTTAGATGCAGTCTAGGGCGTGACATCCAAAGTACACTATTCAAGTTCCATGTGAAAGTTAACTTCAAGGGCTACAAATCATATGAAGACACCATTATGAGAATCTGAGAGGAGAAAGGTGAAAAGAGATGATGAAGTCAGATAATCGTTGTTGAGATTTCAGAATGCGACCTTCCACCATTTTATTCATATCTTTTGATTGGATGATTCAAATCTAGTTTTGCAAGTTGTGTTGGATAGAGAACTTCATTACTACAACTTTCGTGAAGGAAGCATCGTCAAATTCGAAGAGGAAACAACGCTGGAGCTACTGCCAGTCAGGCACGCCATGCCTGCCCAGGTGGCACGTCGTGCCTGACCTCGGGACGCGCTTTTTGCTCCGCAGGCACGAAGGGAGGCACGGTCGTGCCTGGAGCCATGCCTGACCCCGAAAATCCTATTCCAGCTCAAATTTTATCAGCTTTTTCCTATTTAAACAACCTGTAAACCCCTGTTTTGAAGAGGAGCTTAGAGAGAGGCCTATGGACGAATTTTAGAGAGCTTTTCAACCTTGTTCTTCACTTCCTTGGGATTATTTGGGATTAATTGCGCCAAACCCCCTTGTGGAATTTAAAGTCGCCGCATTACCCCTTGTGATTTAAAAAATGTGTCAAACCCCCCTATGTTTTAATTAATCATGCGCAAAACCCTCTTCAAGAACAAATTTTACAATTTTGAAATCACTTTTTTTAATAATATGGTTGAATATGCAAGTAACTTTATCAAAATTTCTAAATTATACAAAAAAACTAATAATTTTTCATTTTTTTTTGGGAAATTAAATTTTCTCTTGGAGGTGGTTTGGCGCATGATTAATTATAACACATGGGGGTTTGATGCATTTTTAAAATTACAAGGAGCTAATGCGCCGAATTTATATTTCACAAGGGGGTTTGACGCAATTAACCCGATTATTTGTAAGTTCCTAATTTTTAGTTAATGACAATTAATTTTATTCTTCCCAATTCTGTTGATCATTCAATTATGAGTTGTGAGTAGTTTTAATTGGGGATTTGGGGTTGAGGAAGGGTTAATCATGATGTATGGCTAACTTCATGATGGATTAATTACATGAATGTGTTTAATTTGTGTTTGAATAATTTAATTGATATCTCTTGTAACCTAAAACCGCGGCTAGAATTACAATTGCTTGTAGAATAAATTAAGAGAGATCTAATTTATTCTAGGACTCCTTCACACACACTTAATCGTTCGCTAAGAGATTAGTAGCGATTAAGGGGCCGTACGCTCGCTCGTTTTGGCAATAATTTTAGGATCTTGTCGCATGAGAGATCAGCCCGGTCCTCTAAATTATTGTACTCTACGCCACGAGAGCGGTAAGAATTTAGTAATGATTAGCGAGACTTAATTAAATTGATTTCATGTAATTAAGCATGATCAGTCAGAAATCTGATTACCCCGGAATCAATCCATGTTCCCTATCGTCATTAATTCGAAAGAATCCATTAGTTTAATTTCTTTATTCGCAATATAATTTTCCCAATCAATCAAATCTCGCACATCACATTTTTTTTATTTAGTTTTATCGTTGAATCTAATTAATTCTTAATTCCCTTTTGTCCGTCCATGTGGAGACGGTACTCGTACTTGCACCCTATACTCCTACATATTTTTAGTGCGAGAAAACTCATAATAATATACTAATCACACATTCTTTACATGCATTTATAACATTTAAATCCACCAAAACTACTTTGATAATTTAGGTAATCTCATGCTCAACTCACAAAGTATTAACAGTATAGTCAATCATCATTACCTTAATATGTCTAGCAAGCTTGCATATTGAAGCCTCATGGTTAAACTTTCGATCGGGAATGATCTAAAATGAAGTTGTTGGGCACTTGGGCAGAGGGCAAAAACCGAGTGGCTTTTGCAAAACGTGTGCGGCTTTCGGGCCCTGCATCATGAAAACGGTCTCCTTCTATGGTAGTTTCCGGTGATTTCAATTCCTATCAATTCAACAACTCTTCTAAGTTAAATACCAACAGTTTATATTATTTTCTACACTTTTAAATGTGTAGAATATCCCCTAGAATCCATCATATGATTTCTATAAAATCTTATATGAAAAATATATGAAATGAGAGAACAAGAGCAACGAGATTCTTACCGCTAGGATTTCCTTCTCTTCTTGAATCCCTTTCTTCTTTATTTTTGTGGTGTGTGTATGGAGCTCTCAAGACTCCCTCTCCCTCTTTCTTGGCTCTCCCATACGTATAGATCAAAATGAGAGGAGAGGATGAGACTCCCTCACTTATCCTTTCTATTTTTAGTAAGGTGGACTCAAATTGTTGGGCTACCCATCCCTTATTTAACATTTCGGACCAAGCCATTTACAAATCAACCCACCCTTTCATTTTGGGCTATATTTAGTATGAGCTACCCCCAATTAAAGTGTAGGAAACCCTTCACCCTTATACTTGCTTTCTTTGGTAATTTGGGTTAGAATGCCACTTTGGTTGCTCAATCTATCTTGGTCTAGCCCAAATGACTTCTATTCGTTTATTTATATTATTTTAGACTAGTAGAGCTTAATAGGTCGATCCTAAAATGTATTGGATAGTCCTCTCCAATACTACAGGTTCAAACCCCATTACACCTCTATTATTAGTAAGTGGGCTCGAAAGGTCTCTTGTATTATCCCTTAGCTTTTATTCAGCCCAAACTTTCATATATTATTCATTTTCTTATTCTTGTGGTTTTAATTAATTTTGAATGGTCCAAAAATATATTAGTTAGTCCCTCCCAATATATAGGGTCAGACACACAATATAATGAACCAATATTAACTAAATCAATTAATCATTTCTCGTATGAATAATATACATGTAACTAGTTTTTCAAAAGTGAACTTTACATTCATGAATTCTACTAATCAACCTCATTTTAATTCGTATTTTCACTTTCTAATTAAATTTAAATATTAATGGATTAATAATCCAACTTCAAATTGGGAGCGGTGTCAAACTGTATGTATTCATACATATTTTATTCAAAAAAATCAGACTGTTAAACTCAAGTCTAACGGAGTTTCACGACCGAAGTGAAATGTCTAGCTGCCCGACACTATTTATAATGATTAAGATATTAGTAGTCCTTATTTGTTTGTTGATTTTTTTTAATGCTCATTAGATTTAATAAAGTAGTTCCTTAAAATGACAATCCTTTCGTATTATAAAATACTTAATTTAGAGTGTAGATATTATTAATGTATTACTCTAGTATTCCGCCCATATCCACACTCCAAAGATGAGAAACTATTGTGGCGCTTCATCGAACTCATGATCACATATATCAAATATTCCGTAATAATTTCCTTCTACTACTATTCAAAAAGTCAAAATAATTTTTATTTATGAATTAATTGGTTTCGTTAGTTCAGATCAGGTCTTCTAAAAATGAAAGGTTGAACTTTCATTATTATTAGTTTTAAAAAACATATGGTATTTACTCCTTTATCCCATTCGATTTTGTCAACTTACCAAATTTAAAGAATTTATTTTTGCTCTAATTTTTTGTATCACTTTTACTATTTGAGACGACTTTTAGCATTGATTCACTTCAGATTTTATATTGTGTTTTTAATTTCCGTGTTATTACTTCATTTAAAGTATATAAACTTAATGTTGTTGGGATTTATTTTTACATGTCATGATTGCAATAGAAATTTGAAGTCGGTATCATTTTATTTGAAATTGGCATTTTTTATTGCAGCTATTACAAGTTATATTTATGATTTATGAACTCAAATTCCTTTATTGGAAAAAACTACAGAGTACATCTTAAATAGTTGAAGAATTTGGCACATAAGTTAAATTACTAACTATTTCTATCATTAAATTAGTATATATGACATGTATATATTAAATATCGTATTTTTAACATGTGAAACGTTTAAAACGCGCCCGTGTTTAATTGCTAGTCCATTTATGATGTTATAGTTAGATTTATGATTCAATTTATTTTTCGAGTAATCACTAATATTTTCATAGTTTTGATAACGTTTTCTGTTATTTCAAAATTAGATCAGTCAATAAAAATCTTTCAATTAAGAAAGCTTCCATATTTTGTGATAATCAGTGACTCAAATTAAAATCATTTAGCCCTTCGTCATTCTGTTGAGACACGATGCTTAAAGATAAACTTTTACGTCCGGATGGATTTAACTTCGTTTTACTACACACTGTACATAGGGGTTTCTAACCCCATGTATTCAAAAAAGGAAAAATTGCGCTTTGAGTCCCTCAATTAGTACTCATATTGAAATGTAATCCATATATTTCAAGCTTGTAAATGTCATCACTCAATTATCCAAATTATTGTAAATGTGATCCTTTGAGGGGTATCATTTACAATGTGTGAGAAGAACACATTTATAACAATACAGATAAATGAGGGCAGTGACGTATCCAGTATTTTTTTTGGGGGGGGGGGGGGGAGGGGGGGGGGGCTTACACTATGAAGGTCGATATCGTACACATTTCAGAAATATTCGATTACAATATAAAAGTGAAATTACAAAATAATTATAAGTTTTTTTTTTGAACCCGGTCAGTCAACCACCAATATCGGTGGGGTAAATTACAATATAAAAGTGAAATTACAAAATAATTATAGGTTTTATTAAAAATAATGAAACAATACAAAAGAGGGGGGACCAAACCAAAAACCTTCATGAAGGCATACCTTCATGGAATACAGATCAAAGCTACAAAATGAAGAAACGAAAATAAAGAATATTTTGGGGAGACATAAACCTTACCCAAAATATAATACAAGAGAGAAAATCAAATATATAAGAACATTAGAAATAATATCTGAAATAATAAAGTCCAAGTCTATCAGTCATTAAAGCCGTGCGAACCGGACCGGGAAGGTCAGACGTCATATAAAAAGTCTTAATTGAGTCAACAGCAGGGAAGAACTTGGACGTACAATGAATGAGCCGATCTATTAGCCTCCCTCGACACATGTCTGAATTCCATATTGAAGTCATCTCCATCTCCCAAAATCTTTCGCTAGGCATCTCCATATACCAACCAAATCCTTTCCATGAATCCCTTCAGCCACAGTAAGAGAATCAATCTCCATCACAAAAATAACTATAAGTAACAACACTTATTAACAAAATATTATAACGTATTTTACTTTTGATTTCTTCTACAAAATATCTTTATATTCCTTTAAAAAATACTTTTTATTGCTTATGTAGCTTCACATTTATAGTTCTTCCTCGTCCCAAAATGATTTTAGATGTCAACTTTTCTTGATTAACACAGTTTCATTTTATTTACATATTTAGAATTTCAATATAGTTTCCAAATATGTAACTATTAACTAATAAAACATATTTAACCAATGTTCTAAAAGGCGCTAGACGTTAGTCAGGTGCCAGCCCAACGCCTAGCGCCTAGGTGGCTAGGCGGGCGCCTAGACGAGGACTAGTCGGAGACATAGAAATTGTAGTTTTATCAATATTTTTGCATGAATATGATTAGTAATGCTGTGTTTGTGTGTATATAAAAAAATGGGAGAACTATCAAATAAGCCCTCGAACTTTCATAAAAGTGCAAAAAAGCCTTTTTACAGGAGGCTTTGTCCGGCTGTCGCCATTTGGGGCGGTTTCCGGTGAACTATTTTGATGAAATTTTTTGAGCATCCTCTTCATTAAGTTTAGTTTACCCATACTAAATTTCAGCTAAAAATTCAATCGAGAAGGCAGACAAATGATTTTCTGAAATATACTGCGCTGCCTAAGCACGCAGTTATCTTCAAAAATTCATTTGACTGCTTTCTTGATTGAATTTTTATCTGAAATTTGGTATGAGTAAACTAGACTTAGTGAAGAAGATGCTCAAAACATTTCATAAAAAAAAACCACCGGAAACCACTCCAAATGGCAACGGCCGGACAGAACCTCCTATAAAAGGGCTTATTTGCACTTTTTATGACAGTTCGAGAGCTTATTTGATAGTTCTCCCTAAAAAAATATACACATCAACATGCATGAATGATAGAGTTGTTAAATTTAATAATATATTATACCAACTCACTTACTCACTAGTAGGTTTCTTCATATGTGTTTTTTTGTCAAAAGTTTCTTTATATGTATTGTTAAGGTTAAAGCGTTTATATCTCATAGGATACTAAAATAAAAAAAAGCTAAAAAATGTTCAATGAATCTAGACACCTAGGCAGCCGATAAAGCGCTCTGGGCGGACAAATAGGCGCCCTACGTGGCCGACTAATTCACCTAGGTGACAAATCAATTAGTCGGAGCGCCTAGACTAAAATCGGGGCGCCCGGCCACCGCCTAGCGTGTAGGCGGGGACTAGTCGGACGCCTAGAATGATTTTTAGAACAATGAATTTAACTATTCGCAAGGATGATTTAATTTTATCATTATGCAACATTGAAAACCGTGAATTAAAATCAATTTGGGACAAGAAATATTAATCATATAATTTGTAAGAGGCAAAATGAAAGAAATCCTGGCTATGGAAACGGCAACTCGTTGGGCAGTTGATGCTGGCTATGTCGATTTTCAGGTGGAAACAA
Organism: Cuscuta europaea; assembly: GCA_945859875.1. Taxonomy (NCBI): domain Eukaryota; kingdom Viridiplantae; phylum Streptophyta; class Magnoliopsida; order Solanales; family Convolvulaceae; genus Cuscuta; species Cuscuta europaea. The sequence continues at coordinate 5,534,002 of CAMAPE010000074.1, read as the reverse complement.
ATGCGGAGGAAGCTTATGATTACGTTTCAGGAAACCGGGCTGGAAGATGGATGACCTCTATCTCCTCGTTGTTGGAGATGGCTAACCGGGCTGGAATTTCGTTTGGGCATGTTCTGAGGGAAGGGAATTGGCCGACCCATTACTTGGATGATTGCAGAGTGGCCCATCTTCACATTATATCTACTTTGACCTCTCTTCCTCCTCTTGTCAAAAGTTCTTACTATTTAGACTTTTTTAATATTCCATCTTTTAGATGTTTAGTTTAATTTTGTTAAGAGGTTTGGTTTGGCCCCCCTCTCATTCTTTGTAATTGTGGCTCTATATTATTAAATAAAATACGGCAAATGTTCCCCCGACATTTGTTCCACTGATTTTGGTGATTAACCTTCCGGGGTAAAAAAAAGGCAAAATGAAAGAAATAAAATGTTCCGATCACTGGGAATCAAACCTGCATCCAAAGCATCACCTAGACCTTTGCAGTGCCACACTCCTACCACTCGACCAACATAAAAAGTTGTTAACAAATGCATATTCCTTATATTAATACATTAATTAAGCACCTACATATGTACATAAACAAAAAATTACACACACAGGGAGTGGTTCATGTGAGAAAGAACTCTCAAAAGAGAAATGAGAATGAATCTGGACCGTTGGATTATATTATGTGAAATTGAATTTTTCATTTGATAAAACTGAAATGTGCATTAAGTGAAATTGAAATGTGCAGAATGAAAAGTAAACCTTTTTTTATAACTCCAGGGGGGTCTGGGGGGGGGGGGGGCTGGAGTAATCAGGGCTGAAACTCACTCCATTGAGTTTCAAACCTTTTATGTGCTTAGCGGGTTTCAAACTCGAGACCTCTCACTAGGCACGGTAACCTCGCAACCAGCTGGGCTGGAATGCTTGGTTGAATGAAAAGTAAAGCTCAAATGCGCTTTACGTGAAATTGAAATGTGCAGAATAATAAAAGACAAATCCGCATCGTAGTTTTTATTTTGCAAATTTCAATTTCACCTAGTGCACATTTCAGTTTCCCATAATGCACAATTCAGCTTCACATAATACTACTGTGTCTTCCTTTGGTGCTGCACATTTCGATTTCAACTAATGCACATTTCAGTTTCACTTAATGCACATTCAATTTCACAGAATACAATCTAACGGTCCAGATTCATTCTCATTTCTCTCCTAAGATCATTTTCTCACTTCAGCCTAATTATATATATATAATATGGGAGCGGATCAGGTTAGAAGTGCCCTGAGGCTGAGAACTGTGAAGTTTAACTTATAGACTAAAAACACGAACTTTTAACTAATAAATCATAACTTATAGACCCCCTCGAAAATAATTACGAAAATCCCATCGCAAAAAATAACTCCAGGAACCTTCAATTTTTTTTGACGTGGTGGCATTTCCGTAATTATGATGGAGAGCTTTATAAGTTATGATTTATTGGTTATAAGTTCCTATATTATGTCTATAAGTTTACTGCGTTGTAAGATTAGATGCAAATCCAAGGGCTGAGATTACTTCTTACTTCTCATTTTAAGGGGGACTTCTCACATGATCTTTTCTCTATTATATATATATATATATATATATATATATGGAGCGGAACAGGTGAGAAGTGCCCCTTAGGCTGAGAAGCTGCGAAGTCTAACTTATAAGCTAAAAACACGAACTTTTAATCAATAAATCATAACTTATAGACCCCCTTCAAAATTAATTACGAAAAGCAAGAATTTTTTCCAGGTTTCTGGAGTTATTTTAACGCGGTGGCATTTTCGTAATGTTTTTGGAGGGGGTCTATAAGTTATGATTTATCGGTTAAAAGTTCATGTTTTTAGCTTATAAGTTAGACTTCGCAGCTTCTCAGCCTAAGGGGGACTTCTCACATGATCCTCTCTCTCTATATATATATATATATCTCTACAATTATATAAGCATGAATAATATTAGGGGTATAATGGTCTTGAGAAAAATGTTGGTGTCTCTTTGTGCATCCGTGCATTGTACTCTATGTATATTTACTTCAAGCTTGTAACTATTATGACAGAGTAAAAGGTGAAGGAGGTCAGATTGCCGTTAAACCCATTTGCGTCATTATCGTAAAGCTCGAGTATGTCTCCTTCGACTTCTCACAATCGGAATCAATAAATACGATAGTACTCCGTTATTCACCATTTCCATTTAAATCTTCACGTGCTCTTTTTTTTTCATTCACGGACTCTTACATCGTGGATTCATGCCTGCCGACGCCTATAGAGCTGCCTAAGTCATCCGCCTCTGTCGCCGACAGTGGTGACGTAAAGGTTCTGCATCCAAAGAACCCTTTTGCTCCAACTCTGCATTTCAACTATATGTATTTTGAAACGAATGCTCCAAAAGGTACAGTTTCGATCTTATTTTTTCAGATTATTATTAGGGTACAATGAATGTCTCATAAATGCTAGATCCTAGGAAGCAAGGGCGGACCGTGTAGTGTTCAGATTCCATTTCAATTGATAGGTCTTTCTGGAATTTTCCGCCCTCTGCCCTGTCATATATTCCTGATATCTCAAATCGTCGATTATCCTTCTAATCCTCCAGAGGCCAGAGTTAAGGACACCGTGACCTAGTTATTGAACTAGGTTGAGAGATTGGCAGATGGTAGATTGGGAGATTGGCTATTATAAATACCTGCGTTAATAGGTTAGATGGCGTTTTGAATTTGGAATCACTGCAACAAGTAAGTTTTCACCAAAATGAATTATATATAATAGGATGACCCCTGTTCAATTTTTCTTTCCTAATGCAGAGTTCGTTCTCTAAGGTTTCTCTTAGAGAAATACATCTTTACTCTCATCTATTTTATTTTTATTTAAGAACTTTATTATCTGTTAAACAATTTGTGATAAGCTCAATACATACACTTGAATGATACAGTGTATTAGAGAAAGGCAAAATGCTCTAGCAGTGGTAGGCATATAAATGCTCAGAGGTACGATGCGGGACAATATGTGGTACTGAAGTGTTATATATTACAATATTTATTTATTTAATAGTTGTTGGATTAAGAAAAATATAATGTCTAAATGTGTCTTACTGTTTATCTTGTTGGTACAAAAAAACTTTGAAAAAGCTTAATCCATTTGATAGTGGAGGCTAAATTTTGAAAATGTAAAGAAATTACGGGTCCCTAGACTATCTTTTTTATATGTTTAGGTGTGAATAAGTTTCAATTTCAAATCTTATTTGTAAAATTAGTAACTAATCAACTTTAATTTGAGGTTGGGTGGTCTTTTGATGGCTTTGACTCGCTTCTATAACTCTTTACTTCAATTTTTTGGGATATTAAGTTATATTCTATGGTATGGACGTATAAGAAGAAATTTCGTATAATTCACTTGGTGAAAACTGTTCGGCAACATTTATTTCGACCAAATCAATTAGTAGTTCATAACTGCTAATAGTTTTTATGTAGTTTAAAGCACTAGCTTAGTTACTATATACGCAGTATTTATTACCCATGATTATTTCACATTTCAGATTGTAGTAAATTTTAAATACTACAATCTAGAGCTTACCGGTAAGTGCCAGACACAACTTTGTTCTGAGGCCTTCATCTAGAGCTTAACATGATGACTGGCCTCTAATTGAGCAGCCATCAGCTGTTGCTAGAAGTTCTTCTATCTCAGATCCTCTCACTTCGCAAGTGCACCCATATTCGTCTAATACGGGCTTGAATAGAACTAACCAACAACATTCACAGTTAGATGAGGTTCGAGAAGCAGTAGAAAGTGGCATTAATGGTGACATGATAGGAAGTATGGATGATAGGAAGTTGTGTTGGAAAAATGTGTTAAAAATTGCATTAAATGGTCTTTTTGGGGCAATTATTTGAGTGGGGTCCACTTCCGATTTGGGTCGGGTCAAAGTGGTTTCGGATTGTCCTTGTTAAGGGCTACAATTCGATATATGGTACGCTCAAAACGGATAACGGGTGAATGAGAAATTGATTCTCGAAGTTCGCTCGTTGTAATGGAAAAACTGGGAAAATGATGAGTTTCTAGTGTGTTTTATCCCACACCGAAAAACTCAAGGGATTTTCACCCCCTTTTAAAGGGAAGCCTCTTTTAAGGAGTTAAGATTCCTAAAGGGAAAGGCTCTCTCTTACACGCAGGGGGGGGTGCCGATCAAATCCCGAAACGGAGAAGAAAATCCGCGACTCGTGTGCGCGGGCGACCTGCGGACACGAATGCCGTCCAAAAATCTTCCCGAACGTTTTTTCCCAGAAGGCCTCGAACAGAACCCCTCCAAGGGGAGTTCTGTTGGGGTCTTCTGCCGCGAACAGAACGTCTTCTTCCGTTACAACAATTAATGCCCAACGTTCTTATCTTTTAATGCTGCGTTAAATGGACAGTTTATGAACGATTCAATGCCCAACGGACTGGTCATTGATGTCCAACGTTCAAGTCCATTAACACCCCATTTAACACACAACAAATCCTCCTATAAATAGCTGCCAGGTGCTTTGCAACATACACACGGTTTTGACAACGCACATCACTTTGCTCACGTTTTCTTGAGCTAGATACTCTTCCAGCTAGTCCCAAAATCCTTCTGTGTTCATACTTGGTTCTCGTTCGCTGGAACTCTTGTTTGTGTGCTCAAACATTAGTTCGTAGTCATCGTATCCTGGGAAACGATTGTTGCAACGCTCCTAGCACCGTGGGAGGCAACAAATACGTTTTAAGGAAATCGTGCGTAGCACGAGCTTTGGCTAATTCTGCTTCATCTCCTTTCTTGTTTTTCTCTAGTCATTTTATTTAATTAATTTATTTTAATTAATTTTCTTTATTTTCCGAAACAAACCCAATAACTTGTTGGATGATACTTCTGAAGGTCCAGACAGTGACCATGGCAGATACCAGCCTCCACTTTATCATGGCGTTGATGGAAACGAAAGTGAGTATGTGTGCTAGGATCCTTTAGGTTCCATTTGGAACTCAGAAAGTACAGACAGAAATGGGAACCGAAGAAAATTTGTGGGAAAACATAGAATAAACTCAGTAGTTCTATTTTTTTATTAGTTCAAATTTCATACTCATTTTTTTTATTTATTTATACTATATATATAAACACTAAAAATCACTATGAGTCATCCGGAAATAGTCTCTCTGTGCTTTAGTACAGGGGTAAGACTGCGTACATCCGACCCCCTTTACTCCACCATAGGTGGGGGCCTTTGCGACACTGGGGTAAATGAAAATGATGAATATACAAACACTAAAAATATCTAAAAATATGGGGAGGCTGATTATGTTTCATTTTCCTTTTCATTTTCCTTTTCATTTTCGATGGTAAAGTCAACCACAATACGGAGTAAATAACTTCACTCATCATTTCCCCTTTCTCAAGCATTTTCCGTGATCTATGTGTATCCTTATATTTTTGAAAAAATGGGAAGTCATTTTTATGATGGCTCTAGTGTCATATTGCATAGATGATAAAACAACTTATTTATAGGAAAATATTTTTCATGAGAATTTTTTGAGCAAACCATTTATTGAAACATTTCATTCTCCTGGAAATAGTTAAATACTTGAAGCCTTAGATACTTGTCACCTTATTCATTTTGGTTAGTGAGGTGATCACTTTAGTTGCATTTTTTTGCAGTAAAAAGGTTATTCATATTCATGAAAGTGTGCATGCTAAGTACTTAACTTCAGTTTCATCTTATGAGATAATAATATTTGAAAGTAAGCACTTTGTGATTGTTCTTTATATCATGAGGATGCTGATACCTCAGTATCATGAGGCATCATCCACTGCCAACATGCAGCAACTCACTATGGAGGAGGTAGAGGAGGGGGAGCAAGGTGTCACCGGAAAGGGCCGAACCTTCCGTAATCATTCCACAGCACCTACAAGTTCATGATGCAGACTGCTTGCACCTTAACTTTGGCAACTTTGGATCTACAATTAGAGCTACCATTCTTGGGGATTTAACATCTGTTCTTAATGCATAGACACGTGTCGAAGACACGTCTATAGAGTCAGATGCTCCACCCGTTGAGCATTTGACCAATGGGTATTTTCACATTTTTTATTCATTATGTTTTGAGGGGGGGTTTTCTACGAGTTTAGTGTCAGTGTGAAAGTCGGGAAATACATAGGAGTAATAATAGGAACAATTTATGTGCTTTCTAAGAAATGTAAATATGTATAGGATTATTTTTTAAGTTAATCATTTTTCACTTTCTATTGAACTATTGAAAATAAAATCAAATTTATGTAATTAACTTTCTTGACATTTACCCCGTTCTGTACTAAATTGTGTTGGGCATTTAGCCGATCGCGCAACGAGCGTAACAACAACTAGTATATATATATATTGATGGAGTATATGGCCCAGGAACCCCCGGCCCACATACTTCCAATACCACGATCAGACCCAACAGGCCCAAGTTGGCCCAAGCACGGCAGACAAGACTCCGAGCAGCCCATACTACGCAAGGTATGCCTTCGGCCCCAGGCCCGAAGGCTCTATACTCAACAAATGGTTGAACCTGGTCCAGAGACATCGTTGGGGAATAAGGCTTGAAATGTGAGCCTTCGGCATTTACAACATTCGGGACATGATGCCCCTGGCTATGTATAGCCTTCGGTACATGAAAGCCCTAGTACGCACAGCTGAAGAGGCTTTCCTCGACATGATCTCCTCTCACATGCGCTGAATCACCACATTAAATGTAGCGTCACACCCAAACCACCGCATTCAATGCGGCCACATGTGCATGTCGGCACCACCCTGGCTGATTTGACCCCCCAATCCGTTGGCCGCTTGACATGTGTCCTTTTGATTATTGCCCCTAGCATTTATGGCTCCTATAAATAGTAGCCATTTTCCATTGTAATAACAAGACGACTGATATATCGAATATGTCACGCCCTGGGCCCACCCGGACACGTCAACAATCCGTCGTACAATACGAATAGTCAACCGTAGTTCAACACATCCATACTATCCAAGGCGTCTGAAATATCATTCACACATAGTAGTACATCCATAAACAAACATAATATAAAACATTCATTAAAGCAACGGAAACATTAATACAAGTATTCAAGCCACACTTGGCAAACTTAGGCATACAAGCCCTCCAATAATTATTCAAAAATAATATCCATGAGCATTATTCATATTGTTTTCAAAACAGAAACGGAAGAAGCACGAACCAAGTCTTCTTCCTTTGATCTCCCCGAAACAACGGGCGGTGGTAGCAACCTTCAAGTTCTACCTGAAACTGTGAGGTGGCCTCCCCCGTGAAGGGGAGGTCAGTACTTTGAAGCATTTGAAAAGTACAATGGCAACTACACTGTATATAATCAATGTTTCAATTTCAAAGACCCTCAATCTAGGGTGATATTATGTTATAGGTCATAACCCTTGGTTACCCTGTTCGAAAATAACTCACTTTATATATAAAGTCAAGTAGTTGCCTCGTGGGCCCATATTCATTTTAAAACGCCCATCCATATCCCATATGACTACTAGTCACGATTTTTATATATTTATAATAAATTGCTACGTCGTTCTAGGACTTACCCTAACGCGTTACTTCACTATTTCGGAACCCCGTTCACTTATTATAATTTCACCGTGCTAGAGCCTCGCTCGTAGTCACGTTTCATAGTGCTGGAGCTTGGCTCTTAGTCACTCTACATTCTGCTAGAGTCTCGCTCATAGTAATTCTACATCGTGCTAGAGCCTCGCTCATGGTCACCGCTACACCGTGCTAGAGCCTGGCTCTTAGTCACATTACTAAGTCTTTAAGCAATTTCTATGCCTAGACTCCATTCACTTTGGCTAGCCTTTAAGCTCTACCCCTAACATATCTTAGAGTTCACACAAATCGACCTTAAAGTATCTCTTAAGACTACTTAAGGCATCACTATTCACAATCCAATCTCTTGGGATTAATTACCTCATTTTTCATATTAATCTCCCGACTAGTATTTTAATACTAGTCGGATAACTTTAGAACAACCAAGTTATTAATCCATAGTTCAATGATTCATTTCAAATGATTTTCCAATCCAATTATAATTTAATCTCAATATAAAAAATATCACTTTTATCCATTCATGAATTCTTTACATGAAGTAAAAGTATATTTTATCACAATATTTGATAGTTAATTCCTACTATCATGCCATCATTTTCATAACACATAATCGTACACAATTTCTCCTAAATTTGTATATCATGCTTCACATACTCATAAACAATAGTATTTTCATTTAGGCATTATTAACCATTAATAATCCATGAAAATCACATTTAATTACCATAGGTAATCCTATGAAATTAACTCACTAATTATAAGCAATATAGTCAGTCATCCTCACCTCGAATGTGCTTTAAGAAGTTCTACCCTTCTCGGTTGAACTCCGGCGAAACTCCGGCAAACTCCGGTGATACTCTGGTGATACTCCGGCGAAAGTTAGGAACACCTTAGTCAAACTCCTAACAAGGTTTTATCATCACAAAACTCATATTAACACAAATAACCTCTAAAAGGTTATTTTCCGGTGAACCGATCATTTTGGCTTCTAAGTCCGTTCTTGGACTTAGAACCACCTTCTAACCCCTCATTCTACACTTCTAAATGTGTAGAACAGTTCTGGGGGTCCTCCATATGATACATAAGTCATATGATAGATAAAAAGTAGAGGAAAAGTTATTATAAGGTTATTACCTTAATTCTTCACACTTTTCCTAACTTTTTCCTTATTTAATCTTCCTCCCTGGACCTCTAAAGCTTGAGCTCGAATTTTGCAGCTATGGAGGATGGTTTGAGAGCTTCTTCTCTCCTTCTTGCTAGCCTTGGTCGAGCCGTAGGGGTGTGTGTGTGTGAAGAGATGACCCTTTTTGGCTTTTATCTCAAATAATGTGGGGAAAGGGCCCCTAGGAGACTTTTCGTGTCCTTACCTTCACTCATTGCACACTTACAGCCACAAAAAGTCACATTGAGCCTCTAAAAACGTAGGGTGGCCCCCACTCATGTGGGAGGTCATCCCAATTTGTCCCGAAGTGCACATTCGACCCCGAAAGTTGTATTTCTCAGACTGTTTTAATTATAGTTTATTTTATTGGGTCAAATAAAATATATCACACGTTCCTAATCATTATAGGCCTTTAGAATAGATGTACATTCCCCAACTTTAATTTAAAAGTCTCCGAAATTCATTTCGGGCTATTATCTGATATATTACCAATACCGGTAATTGGACCTCGTTTGACCAACGGGTCAACTCTATGCCTTTTCTATGGCCCAACTAAAATATCTACCACCATATAGGACATATACACATTATACAAATTGGGCCTCGTTCTAGAATTATCGGGTGGTCCCCGTTCCCGGTGTGGACCCCACATGCAATTTACTATTCACGTAAAAGAAATAATAAAAATTTACAACTTTGCAAATTCATAATTCATTCTTCAAGGTTTCTTACACAATTTACTAAAAAGTAAATATGCTTGGGGACGGTGTTACAGAATATATACTCACTCTCTCACCTACTTGTTCTGACTTCTCTCTTGATATTTCTTATAATATCTCTCGGATAAGCTACCCCCGGGTACACTATCCATCATACACACACACACACACACACACACACACACACACATATATATATATATATATATATATATATATATATTATATATATATATATATATATTAGAGATCAAATACAAACCATGCTTAATTTACTAACCTACAAACTCAATAATATGCAACACTTTGAACTTGAATATGCAATACAAATAATGTAAAGATGCAAAGTTTCTAGGTTAAGATGAGCGGACTATAGCTAGTTTGTATGTGATCCCACTCCTATACATATAAAGTGAAAAGATTGATATATATATATATATATATATATATATATATATATATATATATATATATATATATATATATATATATATATGTATATATATATAGGGGTGGGTTCAAATACAAAGAGGTCTTCTCATGCAAAGTGAGAATTAATCTCGTGCGTTCATTTTGAGATCTAATGGCTCAAAATGAGCCAAAAGTAAACTAAATTTGATCAAAAACGCGGTGGCAATTTCGTAATAAAAATGAAGTTTTTTTGCCATCGCGCAAAAGTGCAACATAAACACGCAAAAGTGCAACACGGTGAAGAAAAAGTGCAACTGTTCGCACTTTGCACGGGAGAACCTCTTTTTATTTGATCTCTTCCATATATATATATATATATATATATATATATATATATATATATATATATATATATATATAGGGGTGAGATCACATACAAACCATGCTTAACTTACTAACCTACAAACTCAATAATATGCAACACTTTGAACTTCAATAAGCAGTACAAATAACGTAGAGATGCACTCTTTGAATTTCAATATGCAATACAAATAATGTAAATATGAAACTGCTATTTTATGGCTTGAATAATATGAAACACTTTGAACTTCAATGTGCAATACAAATAATGTAAAGATGATTTGAATGGGAGGACTAGTTTATATGTTATCCAACCCCTGCATCTTTACATTATATGTAATGCATTTTGAAGTTCAAAGTGATGCATATTATTGAGTTTGTAGGTTAGTATTTTAAGCATGGTTTGTATTTGATATCTTATATATATATATATATATATATATATATATATATATATATATATATATATATATATATAAAGTGAAAAGGATAAAGAACATAATAAGACAGTAAGATAAAAGATGAAAGAAAGAAAAAAGAGAAAAAATAGAGAGACAAAAGATATCAATCATTCACATGAACATTCTTTTATTTTTTATTACTATATTATTATTTTTGTTGAATTTAACCAATATGTACTTGTTGAATATTAAGATGAACAAATCGAAACACAAGTTATTGAATTTAAATACCAATAATTAAATATCATAAACACAAATAACATTGATTGCAATAATAAAAAGAAGGGATAAATCCTAATATATTACAAGAACAGGAAAAGGTACAAACAATAGTAGCATTATTGAACTGAAAAATGAAAATAATAAATAACAGAAAAGGACTCACTACATGACGTTCCCGTGATGGCTTCACAAATGATTCACGAGATCTTTACTAAGAGCGGTGTGCAGGGACGAGTTCATGATCTAATTATGTCGCACCGTGTAGTCATGCAAAACCATGGTTTCTTTATACTCGTTTTCTACATTCATGTTGTGTTGGATAATGCATGTGAGCAGGTAATTAATCACCTAAAGTTGATATGTGTCAGATGCATTCGACGGGCCCTCGTACGATGGTCCATCTCGGTTGTGAAATGCAAAATGCTCTTTCGACATCTTTGTGATAGGCCTTTTGCTTAGAAGCAAAAATCCATTTCTTAGAAGTGTAAAGACTCAGGAATAGTAACGGTTTTAACAAAAGCAGCCTACAACAACACCCAAGCCTTAATCCCAAAAGAATTTGTGGTCGGCTAACATGAATCGGTCTATGATATCGATGCGAAAAAGAGAAGAACAAGAAAGTGAAGAAAAAAAGTAAGATAAAATGAATAAAATAAAGATAAATAAATATAAGATAACAATAACACAAGAATATAAAAAGAAAAAGATAAAGAATAAAAGAGCATAAAAAAGCTAGAAGATAAAAATAACATAGGAATATAAAAAGATAAGGAAGATAAACGATAAAAGAAAAAAGAGAGGAAAGGTAGAAACGACATCAATCGTCCACACGGATGTGCGCCCTCCACTTTGCTCTCTCCAAAGTCATAATCTCATCCAATCCAAGAAGACGCATATCAGTTCTGATTCCTCTAATCCAAGTCTGTTTGGGTCTTCCCCTCCCTCTCTTCTCTGTCTCTTCTCCCCACCCCTCAAGTCGTCTAACAGGTGCATCACTCGGCCTTCTACGCACATGCCCAAACCACCGCAAAAGAGACTCCTGCATCGTATCTTCTATATGTGCTACTCCCACCTTTTGTCTGATTACCTCATTCCTCAAGCGGTCTTTTCTGGTATGTCCGCACATCCAACGCAACATGCGCATCTCTGCCACACTCATCTTTTGAATGTGGCATTGCTTCACCGCCCAACACTCTACGCCATATATTAATGTCGGCCTAATTGTTGTACGATAAAATTTACCTTTCAGTCTAGTTGACATATCTCGACCGTATAGAAATCTTGAATCACTCTTCCATTTCATCCACCCCAACTCTGATTCTAAGGCATACATCTCCATCTAATTCACCATCCTTCGGAAATAGGGAACCCAAGTAAACAGAACATATCACATACCGATATCTCCTTACCATCAAGAGTAATCCCACTGACCCACTGTTGCTACTACTTCTACCTCCACCGAACTTGCACTCCATATACTCAGTCTTGCTTTGGCTCAGTCTGAAACCCTTGGTCTCCAATGTTTGTCGCCATACTTCCAACTTTGCTTTAACAAAAGTAGCCTGTGTGGGATAATCTCATCGGCTAAGCAATAACATTTAATTTATTGTACAAGTTGTTGTTTACCATGTAGTTGACTTGAGGAGCATAACAATTCACAACTGCATCAAACACTAGAGAGCTTGCAAGTGTGTTAAGGTAGTTGTCGGAACTTATCGTGCCAAAAAACGCATATTGTTGGGGATATTCCTTCCTCTTCACTTGCTCCTGGATGTCCGGTTTTGAACAACGGCAACACAACAGTACTCCGGTGAGATGCTTCTTCCTTCCTTTCCGGCAGTTTGCAGCGGCTTAGGGTCTCCTGGGCATCATCCTCTTTAGTTCTTGCATGGCAGCAGCTTATTCCGTCTTCACGTATATTTGAAGGAGTTCTGCCGCATGTCCATAGCTCTAGCACTGCCAACACAATGATACACCTACAAAGAAAGCTAACAAGAGAATCAATGGCTCGAGACGCGTAAACGTTGTCCTCAGAAAGTATTTCCGGTGAACGGAAATCTTCCCCCAAGATATAACGAGCCCTTCGACTTGAAGTCAGAACCAGAACTACGAGGGAAATCATCAACATAATAATCCAGCACAAGCTTTTAGAAGAAATCATTTTTTATGAAGGCCTTCGTAAGATTATTTGCGTAGAAGATAGTTTCAAGGAAGTGTTCCATTGTATTGCTACGTGCTTCAGCTGGGCTTTATAATATCAATATATTAATTAATATAAATTGAATGAGTAAAATACGTTGTTTTGGGATCCTTGAAAAGTGGAGATAAAAATGCTCCACCAAGTTAACTTGGTCAGCCGCATTTGCACATTACAACAAGACCCACATCTGCGGTTACTTTACATACGTTACAAAATAATTAATTTATTTGAAATACATTTAATTTTCCAACAATCCCCCACATATTTCAAATAAACATTTTACAAGTTTGAAAATATTTAAGAAAATATGCTGGATTAAAGGAATGAGACTTTAAGTCTGGTGTCCGTAGACTATGAACCAAACCGAGACGATTAAGTCTTTATAAACAGAGCTTTTTGGTGAAACATATAGCTTCTATGAACCAAGAAGCTACTATGGTAAATCAGGGTCTTAGTGGCCATGTCTCACCCCGCACAATTCCTCGCGTTAACGCCGTGGTGTGCCTTTCGGTCGTGCGTGTACCTGGTTTTCGTGAGTGCTCTAGAAGAGTTGTCAAGGCTTCATGGAGGCGGCCCCACCTCACACTCATATAGGTGATCTCATCAAGTATGTTCTGCACTTAACACACCACCCGTAAGGGCTATGAAAATCATTAAGAGTTTTAGCTCAACCTCACAAAGAAATGCAGTCTAGCCTTCCACACCATAGAAAGGGACATTTAATAAGGCTAGCAGAACAAATAGAAGACTTGTTATTACCCATATGAACTTTCTTCATGGGATCTCCAATCACACAAGTTGGGTTATCATCCCTATTTGTAGTCAAAGTGACACTAGTCCCATTTACTTCGATGTTTCGATTATCATTTTTCGTCCTAGGGCTTTCGTCAAAGGATCTGTTAGATTACCTTCTGACCTCACAAAATTAATGGACACATATCCATTCTTCAATAATCGTTTAATGACTTTGTGTCTTAAACGAATGAGTCTATTCTTCCCATTATAACACATTTTCTTAGCAGTATTTATTGCACTTTGGCAATCACAAAGAATAGACACTGATGGTGTTGGTTTTGTACCTACCGAAATTTCTGCTAAGAAATTTTTCAACCACTCCGCCTCACTACTAGTCACTTCCAAAGCTATAAGCTCGGACTCCATAGTGGATCTAGAAATGAGAGATTGTTTGGTTGATTTCCACACAATAACACCACATCCAAGGGTGAATATATATCAAGTATTGGATTTAATCTCATCTGAGTCAGAGACCCAGTTAGCATCGCTGTATCCCTCTAGTACAGCGGGTAAACCTCTATAAAATATACCATAATTCATGGTACCTCTCAAATATCTCAGTAACCACCTCAACGCGGTCCAATGATCCCCATTTGGATTATGGGTATATCGGCTCAATCTTCTGACAGCATAAGCTATGTTGGGTCTCGTATAGTTCATTAAATGTAATAAACTCCCAATTATTTGTGCATATTCATATTGAGCCTCAGGATCACCTCTATGTTTTGCCAAATGTGTATTAGAGTCATAAGGGGTATTCACAGGTGTGACATTGAAATGTCCAAATTTTTTTAGAAGTTTTTCAGCATAATGCTCTTGAGATAGTATGATACCATCATCCTTCCTTATGACTTTAATACCCAAAATCAGTTTTGCTTCACCCAAATCTTTCATATCAAATTTTGAAATAAGAAATGATTTTGTCTCATTTATTAGCTCAAGGTTGCTACTACAAATTAACATGTCATCCACATACAAGCAAATAATAATGCACACACCATTTTTTATTTTAGTGTATACACACTTATCTACTCCCAGTGAGGTAAAACCATGAGCAAATAATACTTCATCAAATTTTTCATTCCATTGTTTTGGAGCTTGTTTCAAACCATACTAAGATTTGATCAACTTACGTACTTTGTGTTCCTGTCCAGAAACTACATGACCCTCCGGTTGCACCATATAAATTTCTTCCTCTGATTCACCATTTAAAAACGCTGTTTTAACATCCATGTGATGGATAAGAAGTTTGTGAATAGAAGCCAAAGCAATTAAAGTTCTGATGGAAGATATTCTCGTTACCGATGCAAAAGTATCAAAATAATCAACATCTTGTTTTTGAGAAAATCCTTTTGCCACAAGCCTCGCTTTATATTTGTCAATTGAACCATCCGGATTAAATTTCCTTTAAAAATCCATTTAACATCCGATTGGTTTGCACCCTTTAGGCAAATCAGTTAAAATCCAAGTTTTATTTTTCTGGATAGAATCAAATTCATTTTGAATTGCCTCAAGCCAAAAAGGAGTCTCTTTTGATGAAATAGCTTGTGAATAAGTAAAAGGTTCATCATTAACAAGATATGTATAAAAATCATTTCCAAAAGATTTTTCTATTCTTGGCCTCTTACTTCTTCTCAAATTAGAGGGTTCACCATTAAAAGTTTCATTTTCTTTTAATGGCTCACTTTCACGATACGGTGCAACGGTCTTGTATTCTGGTTTTAAAGGAAACACACTCTCAAAAAATTCAGCATTTTTTGTTTCAATAATAGTATTGCAATTAAGCACATCACTTTTCAAAACAAGAAATCTATAAGCAGCACTAGAGTCACCATAACCAATAAACATGCAATCAGATGTCTTAGAACCAATTTTCCTCTTCTTATGATCAGGCAATACTTTAGCCAAACACCCCCACACTTTCAAATATTTCAAATTAGGTGCATAATCTTTCCACAATTCATAGGGTGTTCTCTTATTATGCTTATAAGGAATTCTGTTTTGTAAGTGACAAGCAGAAAGAATAGCCTCCCCCACAGATTATCAGGCGCACCAGAACTAATTAAAAGAGCATTCATCATCTCTTTTAATGTCCTATTTTTTCTCATGGATAATCCCTTCCCTCTCACAAAAATCATTTATTAAAATATATTCTCCCCCTCTATCCGATCTCACTCTCTTAATTTTCTTATTCAATTGATTTTCCACCTCGAATTTATACACTAAAAATTTATCAAAAGCCTCATCTTTACTTTTAAGCAAATAAACTTTAGTGTATCTCCAAAAATCATCTATAAAGGTGATATAAAATTTATTACCACCTCTAGTCATGATATTTTTTAAATCACCTAAATCCGTGTGAATTAATTCAAGCAATTCCGATTCTCTATGTGTGGTAGGACATGATTTTTTGGTTTGTTTTGATTCAACACAAATATCACATTTTTCTAGTGTCAATTTCTTTCCACTCGAAATCAAGCCACGATCATGCAACAATTTAATATAAGAATCACTCACATGTCCTAATCTAGCATGCTACACATCATATGAATCAATCAAATAAGCAGAAGCATTGTCACACATTAATTTTGGAATACTAAGCACGTAACATCCATTCTTACAATAGCCTTTGCCCACAAAACCATCATTTTTCGTCATAACAATTTTGTTACAATCAAAAGATACTTTAATCCCAGCTTTTACCAAGAGAGAAACCGAAACTAAATTGGCTCGAATCTCAGGCACATAGAGTACGTCATTTAGTGATAAAGTTTTCCCCGATGTGAGTTTAAGAAGAACTCTCCCTTTACCATGTACCTTTGCGGTTTTTGAGTCCGCTAGGTACACGAGCTCTTCATCATATCCCATAGTAGTATAGGAGGTAAAAGCACTTTTGTTTTTACAAATGTGCTTGGTAGCCCCGGAGTCTACCATCCATTCATTCACATCATTTATTTTACAACTTTGAGAAACAACCGCAATAAAAATATCATCACTTTTAATCAATTTTGATTTTGATTTAAGTGGGTTGTTGTTATTCATAGTTGTCTTTTTATCACATAAAATGACATATATTATGATAAGCGGGATTAAAATAAGGCTTATTGTGAATAGGGTAACAAAGGAGAATCCCAAAAATTGAAGAACACAAGGAATGGCATACATGGGCATGCAATGAGCATTTAAATATGTAAGCAGAATGGTAATTAACGAAATTACCACAATTGGCAGAATAGATTCACAGAAGCATTTGGCCAGGCGATTATTAAAGATTATCTTTCCAACAATTAGTTTCCGGATAACGTCACATAGCAAGCCTTGTACGGAGATACTTTCTGAGATTGTTGGGGATATTCCTTCCTCTTCACTTGCTCCTGGATGTCCGGTTTTGAACAACGGCAACACAACAGTACTCCGGCGAGATGCTTCTTCCTTCCTTTCCGGCATTTTGCAACGACTTAGGGTCTCCTGGGCATCATCCTCTTTAGTTCTTGCATGGCAGCAGCTTATTCCGTCTTCACGTATATTTGAAGGAGTTCTGCCGCATGTCCACAACTCTAGCACTGCCAACACAATGATACACCTACAAAGAAAGCTAACAAGAGAATCAATGGCTCGAGACGCGTAAACGCTGTCCTCAGAAAGTATTTCCGGTGAACGGAAATCTTCCCCCAGGATATAACGAGCCCTTCGACTTGAAGTCAGAACCAGAACTACGAGGGAAATCATCAACATAATAATCCAGCACAAGCTTTTAGAAGAAATCATTTTTTATGAAGGCCTTCGTAAGATTATTTGCGAAGAAGATAGTTTCAAGGAAGTGTTCCATTGTATTGCTACGTGCTTCAGCTGGGCTTTATAATATCAATATATTAATTAATATAAAATGAATGAGTAAAATACGTTGGTTTGGGATCCTTGAAAAGTGGAGATAAAAATGCTCCACCAAGTTAACTTGGTCAGCCGCATTTGCACGTTACAAGACCCACATCCGCGGTTACTTTACATACATTACAAAATAATTAATTTATTTGAAATACATTTAATTTTCCAACACATATCATATCCATGTATCGTATGAAGCAATAGTCTCATGTACAACAATTAGTCTGTAGCGCATACAATCGATGGAATCAATCATACCATAAAATCCCCTGTTTGATTCCTTCGCAAGAAGACTATAAATCATGGGATGTAAGGAAAGTACTCTACATGATCATGTGATGGAATATGATTAATAATGTACTTGAACATAATGATGTCATAATCCTTAGAATTCCATGAATCTTATGTTAGAGGAATGAAGAAACAGGAACCTGAATCAGAAATTGAAAATGGAAACAGAGAGGGCTATTACCCTAATGCTGCTGGGATGAAAGAAATCTAAAGAAGCAATTGAAAATGCAATAATTATTAGGGAGTATCTTCCATGGAGGGCATCATCGCTAACGTCTTCAATTAAATTTCAATCCTTGAAAATCACAGTCCAAGTGGGGTGAACGAGCTCTTGATGATGGTTTATTTTCCCAGAATTAATTCGCTTTTGCCAAATCTTCTTCACCGCGGTTAGGGTTGGCGGGTGCCAGCATACACCTTTGACTACATTCAGTTGAGTACACGTCTAAAAAATCACACAGTTTTGTCATTTAACTTTAAATCAATAGTTTTCAGCAGAATGTTGAATGGGGTGAAACTAAAAGCTTTAACTGAAGACGCATATAATAGAAATTTTGGAGTGAAAAATTGAAGTGACGGATAAAGACAAATACACAAAAAGAGAAATAGATAGATATGATATGGAAATAAAATAGGAACTAAAACCCTAACCTTTCATTATCAAACATTTTTTTTCATGGGAATCCAAATTTGGGGAAGAATCTAAGTTTCTCAATTGAAATCTTAAGAAAACAACTCAAGCAAGGGATTAAGAAACTTTAACTGAAGATGGTTGAAAATGTAGATAGGAAATTTAATCCTATTAAGAACTTCATGCGAGAATCGGAACTGAATCAATGCATTAAAGGAAAATTGTGAGAAAAGAGCATCAATTCACAAGTGAATCATAATGTACGCGATCCATATCATTATTACTTGAAAAATTGGATTTATGAAGAAATCAATGTTTGAGAAAAAAGAAATTGGCAGAGACTCTAGAAAAAAATAAAAACAGTTCCTTCTATTAATGTAAGTACTCAAATACTCAAGCACTCTAGATATTTGGCTATTCCTTATAAATGGTTTATAAAATGTGAAACTCTGCGACCATGAACTCTGTTAAGAAATTAGAAAGTATTCAAAACTCTTTCTAAATGCAAATAAAAAATCTAGACTCTACATGTTTGAAAAAATAAATGTTTTTTTAAATGAAAAGAAAGACCCGGAACATGTCAAAAAAATGTTTTAAAAAGAAAGAAACATGTTAAATGCCTAAATGGGGTTTTATCACTAACCATACACCTTTGACTATATTTTCTTAACTATATGAAATGTGGACAATGTGGAAGGGATTAAAGAATATAAATTATGAGAACTTACTCCTAAAGCCGGTGGAGCATAAACTCTCTCCTTCATTTAGCATTGCGAAGCTCCCCCTTCTTCGGCACCGAATAGGAATTGATATGAGTTAGTTGGAATGAAGAGAAAAATTGAAGTGACATTTGAAAACAAATAACACAAAAAATAGAAATAGACATTTATGATATGAAAAGAAAATATAAGTTAAAACTCTAACCTATCATCATAAAAAAGATTTTAGGCGGGAAAATCACTTAATTGAGTTAATTTTAGGCGGGGAAATCACTTAATTGAGTTAATAATATATAGATTAATAATTATGTGCTTTTCGTAAATTACAAAAGAAAAAGTAACTTATAATAATAAGTTATCCGACAAAAAAAGTTATCCGAATATTTTAAACTCATTTTCTATTTCATAATGAAAAATCTAATTCTGTATTTATTTTCTTTACAAATAAGCAAAATTAAATCTAAACAATGGATTTCTCTCTCAAAAAAATCCAAACAATGGACACCACATTGTTAGGGCACAAAACGGCTGTAAATAAATAAGGTTTTTAGTAAGAGCCTAACACCACCAACCAGCGGGGGCAGATTGGCGTGGATGGATATGGAGGAAGCAAAGAAGAGAAAGCTAGAGGAAGGAGGTATACTTCCAGTGGTTTCACTAGAAGAGTTACGCTCCCTTCTTGACCCCTTACCTAAAACGCAGCTTGTTGATCTTCTCGCTAGGGTGTAAGCTCAGTACTTTTCGTTACTCCTATCTGCATTTTCTATACACTTAGTTCATTTGCTGTTTTCTTTGAGGTTTATCTTTATCGGTTAACTATAATTTAATGGAAATGTACTGGGAATAAAAGAGATTATGAAATATGATGGGATCCATGTATCCGACTTAGTTCATTTTTTTTGTATGGAATGTAAATATATATAGAATCATCCAAAGTAGTTTTGTACATCATATACATGACAAAAATATAGGCTATCCCAAGCAAGGATGTCCTATCACCTAAAAAAAGCTAAATTCCTATGAAGCCCATAGCAAAATAGGTGACGGACTGACGGCTATAGTTTCAAAAAGTGATCATATGAAAAGGACAGAGAATACAACACTTTGTACACCATGTACTTGATATGAGTAATCATATCTTCCATCTTGCATGTAGCTCCATCAAAACGTAAGTAGTTCCGTCCCCTCCATATCCAATATGTAGTATAACAAAAGGCTATCTGTGTGGCTTTGGCTCTAATGTGTGCCCCATTGCATTCCTTCTGAATCCACTTTACATTACAGCACTCCTTAGTGATGTTATTTGCCTCTTCATTCCTAGCCATTCTCTCACAGCTTTCCAAACCTGTCCTGTAATACAACATTCAAAGAATAGGTGTGAAACCGTTTGTAGACCACCCTTACAAAAAGGACAAACATTAATCAAATAAGTTGCTAGCCTATTCCGAAAGGTAAGCCACATGATAAACGAGAACTTGGGAGGGACATACGGTTTCCAAATGAAAGACATCCAAGTATGGCTAGTCCCTTTAATCCTAAATAAGTCATATACCTTGGAGGAAGAAAGTTTACCATTAAAAGAACACTTTCCAAGGTAAGTCAAAGCTACGGGTAGGGAGGGGAACTTAGAGACAATGGATTCTAATTATCACCAACCTTTTCATGAGTTGTGAATACCTATTGTGTGGAACAAATGCCCACACATCCCTCCCATGAAGATACACCCCATGGACCCAGGACCCACCTCACCCAAAGAGTGTCTTGTTTTGAATGTATATTCCACAGAGTCCTAGATAAGAGTGTCTTGAATCCGATGTAGTTCATTATATTGTGGGAAAGTTACTACAGACTGTTATGCTTGTTAATAACAGTACTACAGTAGTAAAACCTTTTATTTTCAATAGTTAATTATTGCCACTTTTATTATTCTCATTTACCCCTAACACCAAATTTTGCCTGAGTCAAATTCTATCAAGATTGTCATATCCCTTTTTAAAAGTTAAAAAGATTCATCATCATAATTGACATAATTGTTGATCATTCTTCGTTCTTAGATACTTGCAGCAGAAATGTAGTTGACAGAAGCCAGTCGAAATCTGTCCAAATATACGCCCTTAATTTTTTGAAGTATTTCTCCTCTGTCAATAGAAATCCTATTAGTAATTCATCTGTCTCAGCTAATTTGGATAACATTTCTTCCGGAGTAGTTAAAACAAAATGGACAACTATTTTATAATCATATGGATTGTTTTAACTTTTAAGAGCATATATTTTAAACAACTTTCAATAGGAAAATTATATAAAGTTAAATGAGTTAAATGTTGATGGATGGGTGGGGTGGCTAATGAGGAAAGTAAAAGGATCAAGGGGTCACTAATTGACTTTTTCAACTTGAACTAGTAATTATGGCCTAACAGGGGTAATAGTAAGTTTTCCTTGTATTATTCAAGCTTGATGTTTATGTTCTCTTATCACCTTCACTTATTCCACCGAGAGTCCTTGAGATTATTTCATCAATCCATAATGTCACCCTACAAATATCATGATCCTTCTTGAGATTATTTTATCAATCCATAGTTGTTTTTTCTAGGATGTAAACACTCTTTTGTCTGTGCTTTACTCATTCACTGTGGCATCTTATCGAGCTATTAATTATGGAATACTGATTTTAGGGTGTTGCTACATTAGGTCTTTGATTAAGTCAACACATGTGAGTGTGATTGTGGTGTGTGGTTGACAATATGCATTATGTGTGCTTGTTTGCATGTTGTTCTGGCGTGAAGAGGGTCCCTAAATCCTTCAATTGCTGAAGAAATTAAAAATGTTGCAAGCGCAGATCCTGCACTTCGAAAGCTTTTTGTTCGCGGTTTAGCTTGGAATACCTCTTCAGAAACTTTGTGTGCTGTGAGTGAATATTGCTAATTGTTGTTGGTGAACACTGAATCACTGATCAGTTTATCCAAACTTTGAACTTCTCACCACTTACATGCATATGGCTGTTATAAACCTTTCTTCGGATTGCATTGGTTGTAACATACTTAACTACTCCCTCCGCCCCCCTATAATTGTCCCATTTTTCCATTTTTGGAGTACAAAATTGTAGAAATTTTGGATTATGATGTTATTCATTTTTACGTTTAGGCCTTTGAAGAGCACGGCGAAATTGAGGAGGGTGCAGTCATTTTTGACAAAGCGACGGGAAAATCTCGTGGCTATGGTTTCATTACCTATAAAGATATGGAATCAGCTCAGAGAGCTCTGCGAGCACCTAGCAAGATGATTGATGTAAGTGATGCATAAGAACATATGTACCTCATTACTGTCCATGATTCAGCTCGAGAGTGTGTGTAATAAAATTAAGGTAAAATTCCCAAAAAAGGAGTATAAATGTTTTGGAATTCCAAGATAGGGTTGTCATGTTTTTATTCCCTAAATAGGAGTAAATAGTGCCAAGCTTGGAAAATACTGCCATGTTTAAACTTTAAAGTCTGGTAATGAAAAAACATGGCCCTAATTACTCCTATTTAGAGAATAAAAATATGGTAGTCCTACTTTGGAACTCACAAATGTTATACTCCTATTTAGGGAAATTTCTTATAATTAATAGGAATTATATTAATCATTCTCCTCATCATCCCCACAACACCATAAAATAGTGATGCAAGACTGTGTTCACCCTTGAAGACTCTAAAACATTCCCATAAAAGCTTAAGAGTGTATTAGGAAATTGAAGGTTATTGTATATGCCTTTGATCATTTCCTTGATCCACCTGTAAGGTTATTGTATAATGACCGGAAGGAGTAATTATTACTCCATCCGTCCCACTAACAATGGGACAAGAGGGAGTGACACGCAAACCAATAAAAAGTGATTTATGTGGTTGATGTTGAGTTGATAAAGTAAGAATAAAGTAAGAATGATTTAGAGCCACACAAACTTTACCAAATTTGGTATGGAACAATCTTAGTGGGATGGACCGAAATGGTAAAATGGGATAATCTTAACAGGACGGAGGAAGTAATATTTAGTGTCGATCTATTGTCATCCTCTTTGGTGGAATATGTGTTGCAATCTTGTCCTGTTGTAAAACTGATGTTATAAAATCAACATGCAAACCATGGAACATGAGTACATGACTCAAATTGCTGTTATTAGGTGGTTGATAGAAGACTACAAATGAGAGCTCATCCCTCAATATTTACCCCCTGAATTATTTTAATCTCAACCACTATTGGAGACAATTCTGTATCTGGTTTGGAGTTTCTGTTCTAGCATTTTGGATATGGGAAATGCTCTAAAAAGTGGAAAATGTAAAGAAAAATTGTTTTCTGATATTTGGTATATGACTTTATCGTGGAAAATGCCAATGAAAATGAAATGATATAACTTTTTAGTATTTTTTTTACATATATCCAGAATCCTTTCCGTTTATATAATAGAAACATTTACATGAAATGAGTATAATTTTTTCACCCGGAATTTCCTTCCTTACATATTTCCTCATTATTTTTTCCATGGTCTCTTTCCCTAGTATATTCCATGTTCCAAATGGGTCCTTGAATGTTTTGTTCTCAGGGTCGCATGTCAGTTTGTAACCTAGCTTCTGAAAGCATAAACAGCAATACCAGTATTACATGTGACCAATCACAGAGGAAGCTCTATATTGGGGGTTTATCACCAGACACAACTAGTGAGATGCTTCTTGATTTTTTCCGAAGGCACGGTGAGATAGAGGAGGGTTCAGTTGCATATGACAAAGATACTGAAAAATCACGGTATTTAACATTATCGATCAACATCTTTGATGCTTTTATAACTAGTCTAGACTAGTAGAGCTCATATTATATTTATCATGTATTCTTAACATGAATTTGTTCCCTTGTAGTGGTTTTGGCTTTGTCACTTATAAAAATACGGAGTCTGCAAAGAAAGCGTTAGAGAATCCACAAAGGATACTTGGGGTAAGGAGAAAATTCTCTTTCAGGCTTGTACATCATTCTTCTGCTCTTTCTAAATTTTTTATTCCATATTGTGACTTGTGAGTTGCATTATTCATCTCATTTTATCTTTTCTATACATAGTATTTCTTATCTTTATCTTTTTATCTCTTTTGTCTTATCTTTTTTGATCTTTATCTTATTTTTTTAACTCTGATTGCATATGTCCATTCATGTTAGCCAATCCCAAACTCTTAGGTGGTAGTTAAATATGGTAGGGGGTGAGCTGGACTATCAACCATGTAATCTGTTAGGCAGGATAGGTGACTTGTTTTACAGAAGTAAATATAACCTGGGGAGCCACCAAGGTAGCAGAGTGGTCCTCTACCCTGGGCCTGCTTAGCAGTTTTTGCAACCTTAGGCAGTTCCAAAACAACTGCATTGGTATCAAGGTTGTGAAACTCGAGATCCTAGCTCGGATCTGAGGGGGTTGAGGAGATCGTAACTCGTGGATCGTAACTCGAATCGTAAGATCCTAAAAGCAAAAATATCATGCATATATATAATATATATTTAAACTTAAAATTTATGAAATATGAATAACAGAATAACATACTGTCATTTTTGAATTAAAAGTTCAAAACATTTAGCATAACAAACTTAAGATAAATGAAAAAAGACCCTCAAACAAAATCATGCAGGTTAAAAAAGATCATCCAGCATGGCATCTTCATCTTCAACAGGAGGAATCTCTAAATCATCAGTTTTTGAATCACCAAGACCACCAATGTTTTGAGCATTTTCTTGAACGTCAACATTGAGCTCCTCATCATCACCAGCATCCATCTCAATCCTATCATCATCTTCATCCACAATCCACTCATCATCTGAAGCTAGATCGTCAACATTATAATCTTTTCCTTTTCTCCTCCGTTTGTTGGTACCCATCCTTGAATTAACCATCACAAAAACAACATCATTCATCGTCTTTTGCTTCAAACGGTTTCTCCTTTTCGTGTGCACCATCTGGAATGCACTCCAGTTACGTTCACACCCGGATGAACTGCATGTCAAGCTCAAAACTCGAATGGCAAACTTTTGGAGTTCAGGATGCTCATCCCCGTATGATTCCCACCACTGGCCTGGAGTTTTTGTTTTAAGTCCTTGTGTAGCAATAACACTTCCAAAAAAACCCTTTTTAGCTTTAAAATCTTCAAGTTGCGCATCAATCTTACTAATTTCATCAAGATCTCCCACCAACCTTTGTAAGCAATCATATAGCCCCTTCTTAACCTCAAAATCAGCTTTAAAATTCGGGCCATAATGTAACATGAGATTAAGATAATATCCTGCCGCATGCAATGGTCTATGCAACTGCTTGTCCCACCTTTCGTCGATGATGTCCCACAAAGGAATGTAGCTAAAAAAAAGTAATCATTAATTTTTTGAAAGTATTTATAGTATTTAATTAATAGATCATAAACTAAAAAAATGTTAAGTAATTTGTTTATTTACCTCCACGAAGTATTTTTGAAAGCCTTCTGAATGTTCTCTTTTGCTTTATCCATTTCCTCATAAATAAATCCCATAGCCGGCTTTTCATCTGAATCCACTAATCGTAGCACCTTAATTAATGGATATGCGCCTCTCAAACAATTGAGAATATTCTTCCAAAACTCTTTATCCATTATCAAATCTTCCACCATTTTGCCATCTCTAATCTTCGAAAATGGACTAGACTTCCACTCATCAGACGTCACCATTCGTAGCAGCGGCCCCTTATTATCATGCAAACATCCCAATGTTAAATACGAAGTGGCAAATCGAGTCATGCCAGGCCTAATCAAATCACGACCCTTCGTAAATTTATGCAATAAACAAATGAGACCCGTGCGAGAATAAATATACGTCGTGATCTTCTTTCCAGAGGCAATTGTGTCATGATGTAGTGGAAGTTTCTTCTCGAAATCTTCCAACATCAAATCAAGGCAATGAGCGGCGCACGGCGTCTAATACAAATTCTTCCTTTTTTGCATCAAGAGATCTCCAGCAGCCTTGTAATTTGTTGAATTATCTGTTACAATTTGAAGAACATTTTCCTCTCCAACCTCTTCAACGACCTCATCCAGCATCTTTTCTATTTTTTCAGTCGTTTTAGAAATCTCAGATGCATCAATAGATTTCAAGAAAACGGTACCCCTAGGACTATTCACCAAGAAATTTACTAATGTCCTTTTTCTCGTATCCGACCACCCATCCGCCATGATGGTGCATCCCGTTTTTTTCCATGAGGCTTTGTGCTCCTCGACAATTTCTTTAGTCTTTTCCATATGCTTTTTCAAGTACTTCACCCGTATTTCATGATATGTGGGTGGTTTGAATCCAGGACCATGTTGGGCAACAAGATCAAACATCTTTTGAAACTCCGGGCTGTTAGCAACGTTGAAAGGAATAGCATTGTTATAAAAAAATAAAGAAATTGCATCACATGCTTCTTCCCTTATGTTCTTCTTGAATATAGTGTTTATCGTCGTTTGAGTGCCTGCTCTTCTCTTGAAGATGTTACTGGAATCATCCATTTCCTCCTCTCTTTTTCGTTTCTCATGATCATCCCCTCCATCTTGAAAGCTCTTAATATTGGATTTTCTTTGTAATGCCACCATTATATCCCACATTTCTTTTCTAACTTCATCACTCACGCTTCTGCAAGGTGCCACATCTTTATTCGTTCCTGCCAAGTGATGCTTTAAACGGTAAACCCCTCCTGTAAACACCTTCTCACAGTATTTGCACTGAATTGTTCTCTTATCCTCGCTCATTGGTATCCCGTGCTGCCACCCGACATCATTACCCTGCCCAGCACTTTTTTTGTTCACTCTTCCAGAACCGCTTGCCATAGCTATCAAAAAGGTGAGTCGCTGAAAAAATATTAAACAGAGAACTGGAGATGGACAGAGATGAGTACGCAATTACAGAGTGACACCCCAAAGCCTTTTATAGAACTGATTAACTGAAGACGAAGAAGATGAGTCGCTATTGGAGTCTGGTCGCTCAGGTACATCGCTTGGGGAGTTGGGTTGCGTAAATGTTTTTTTTTTTAATTCAAAAATCGAGTCCTTTGCGACTTCCGACTCTCAGATTACTCTCAGAGTCGTTTGGGATTTCGACCAGTTGGGTCGTTTCGATGGCGAAGATCGTCATAGATCGACGATTCTACGGGTTTACGATCTTACTCGTCGATCCGGCGAGTTTGCTGAAATTTCCGATCTCTTCTGCGATTCAACTCATCCCAGGTACCTGAACGCGTAGAATCGTACGATTCAACGATCTTACTTGCAATCTTTACAACCTTGATTGGTATGAATCACGTACATTAATGTTGTAAATAGCGCGAGACAGACTAGGCTGTTGCTGTGGCCTAGTACCGAGTAGGTGTTGTTATCAGTTGGTGCACATTGATTTAGGTCGAATCGGGTTTGAAAAATGCAAAACCAAAAACCAAACATCTTTGTGTCTGTCAGCTCATTTTTTGTCGTATTTGGGCCAGTTTTCAAAGCCTAAGCCTTGAACTGCAGACTGAATCACCTATGATTATATTGGTTTTCGTGGTTTAGGTTTAAATTATTTTGCCAGTCAGTCCGTTTTGGTTTGGCAGTTTTTCTGTTAAACCTGGCACCATGGTTAGTGATTAGTCAGTGTTATGGAGCCCGGAACAACCATAGGTGCACAGGTGGAGCTTAGGGTGTAGGCGCAGACTAGTCAAAGGCTAGTTTGGGATTGTTACAAGAGTAGCTTGTGAGGGCAGCACACTTATGCATGCACATCCTAGGATTTATTTCAGCTTTTGCAAAATGGTTGCAGGGAAGGAATGTTACGGTAAAACTTGCTGACAATTACAAAGGCAAGTTCACTGCTCAAGTACAGACTTCTGCAGCATTAGTTACAACCCCATTTCTGACAACACCACCCGGTTACCACTCACATGCTCAACAGAAACCACCACATGGATTTGAAACTCATCTCAGCGGTTACACATACCACAGTGGCACACACATGGTCCCACAGCCATCCTATCCCATGCAACCTCCTCCTTATCCGCCCTACTACATGCCAACCCAATAACCGAAGATGATAATAGTAAGAAATCTTCCGTTCCATTAATTTTTGTCTTCTTATAGGTGTCTTGTTTTATAGAAACACGTCAAAATAGTATATTTTTCTTAAATAGTTGGATTTAGTCGGGCAGTTCTTTAGAGGAGGACTAGATCATCAGAGAATCAGAAAGGTCTCGATGGCTGATGTTAAATTTGACAATGATATTTTGTTGCACCTTGTTTTAGATCACCAACATAGAAGTATATTTTTTATTACTCTTCATTGCTTTTATGTAGAAGTGGTAAGGTGCAAATGTAAGTAATATCTTGACCAATTCAGAAGTGATATTGGAGCTTTCTTTCAACACACCTATCTTTAATAACTACATCCCTAACATTTAAAGACACTTCATAATGAATGAGTTTCTTTTGTACTATACTAGTAATGTAATCTTTCTGATGCATGAAGTCCAAACATTTAAAGATATTTACGTTCTAACAGAGTCTTGTTTACACCATATAAGTACTTGTTTTATGGCTTTTCTTTGAAAGGAAAAATTCTATATTAAGCCAATGGCAAATCGTGTTAAAAGAACAGGAATGCATCCCAAAACACCAAGAAAATATTTTCTACAATCAGATAGAATCGTTGTTTTTCCATTATTTGCAATGGATCCAAAGATTCATTATTTTTTGGCTTCAGATTATGATGGAATAAAGCAAAATGACTCACTAAACTGCGCTTCTTTATTATGAAGCAGCAGTCACTCCATGCAATATTGGACGGGATTTTCACTATGGGTCATCCGGAAACAGTCTCTATGTGCTTTAGTACAGGGGTAAGATTGCGTACATCCGACCCCTTACCTCACCGTAGGTGGGAGCCTCTGGGTCACTGACGTAAATGAAAATGATGAATGATGAGATAGAGTCGTTCCCGCATGGCATGCACAATTTGTGGATCGTGTAATTGACCTGGATTAGCATGAGCGGGATCAAGTCAAGTGAGTTTACCCCACAAAACTACAAAAGTAACTTGACCCCGATAAAAAATAGGCCCCTCTATGAAGCCTTTCAAATCACCATAAATTGATCATTTACACAAATATGCAAAGGATCGTAATGCAAAAAGTTCGAAACGGCATGACTCCTAAAATCATGATGACTGATGAGGGTGTGCTCCATGCATTTCATCAAGCACAGTATCTTCCCTCTCTGGTTAAACTTCTGTTGCAACGTTTTCACATTGTTTAGATTGACCCAATTTCGTTGTTCCTTTATATCAAGCCATTTGGGAAATATATAGGCATATTAGGTTTTTCCACATCTACCCTTCTTATACTGTTCAGTTTATCATTTTTCAAGAAAACATAATGTCATAGTGTATGATATATTTTAAATCCTCTCCTGAAAAGGTTTGCCAAATTGACTTTTATTAGTCAATGACAATCAATTTTGACTAATGATATTGTTAAATACGAAATTATTTAGAATATGAGAATTATATCAAAATGTTCCTTATTCAAAATATTTTCATAAAAGTATAAAACTTATAAATTATATGCAAATATAATAATGAAAATCTTTGTTCAAAGTTTGTCATCGTTGACCAAGAAAAATCAATATGATAAACCTTTTCCGTACAGAGGTAGTATTTGGGTTGAGTGTTGACTATTTTGATGATTATCGATATTCAACAAAATACATTTTTAAATGTATTACCCCGTATTTGATCTTAATGAACTTAATTGAAAATGAGTAAAATATTAAATTAAGATAGATGACATCTAAAAACACTACGAGTTTCTAGTGTGTGATTATGAGTGTCATGTTTAATCAATACTTTTACTCACGTTAATCTCCATACATGCACATGCGAATCAAAAATGATCGATTTAGAACTTTCACCACCATTTAGGATGACTAAAAAGTAATCTAGAAAATAGAATCAAACGTAACTACTAAAAATTACTACATATGAAAGACTACATGAATTAAACAACGACGACGAATCATCGATCATGTTGCGCTGTCGTTTGATTCATATTCACAAGCAAATTTGTCTCGAGTGTATAAACACTAATGACATTTATTCTTGATTCTTCACACTTCCACTTACTTCCACCCCTATGCCCGGTGGTGGTGGGTTGGAAGGAGGCGAGCAAACAATGCAACCAAAAATAGATTGAGGAGAACAAATCTAGGGTTAAAGGAATATTGCTAGTCATAAAAGAACAACCACATAACTACACCGGAAAATCTTCATCATTAATATAAGAAGCAGATACCTATAAAATAACTATCAAAATTAACAAAATTTTAAGAACCCTAGAAATGATAGGGAATACACAATTG
This sequence comes from Cuscuta europaea, assembly GCA_945859875.1. Lineage (NCBI taxonomy): Eukaryota > Viridiplantae > Streptophyta > Magnoliopsida > Solanales > Convolvulaceae > Cuscuta > Cuscuta europaea. The sequence goes on along the minus strand of CAMAPE010000074.1, from coordinate 5,503,145 downwards.
CTCATACAAGGTGGAAGAGGAAGTTTGAGAGTAGCGGTTAATCGATCTTGAGGAGACGACCGATCTAGAGTTTTGAAGCTCCTCCCGGGGCTCGAATCCAATTTGATTTTTATTCTAATAGAGATTTCATAATAATTCTAATAATTCTACATTGAGTTAATTATCAAAATAGGACTAAAAATCATTCACTTTTCACAAATAGGATCAAAAAATAAACTATGTTTGCATAGGACTAATTATGTGTACCTTGAACAATTATACCCTTATAGCTATTAAAATGTTTTAATTCCTAATAAAACAATAAAAAATAATAAAAATTCGTAAAAAATACTAAAAAATTAAGAAAAACATTTCGATATTAAAAATATAATTATTTTTTTTTTCAAAAAATTAAAAAATTAAAAAAATATTAAAAAATAAAAATAAAAACTAAAAAAAAATCGCCGCCGCCTCTGCCGCCTCAGCACCACCACCTCCAGTCACCGGGGAAAAAAATTCCAAGTTCATTACGAATGCCATATTTATGGCAGAAAAAATGAAAATGTTGGCATTCGAAAAGAGAAATATGCCACTTTTTTGGCATTTTCAGAAAAAAATGGCATTTTTCTGGGAAAATGGCATTTTTTTCATCGGCCGGAGGTGGTGGTGCTGGGAGGTAGTACAAGCGATGGGAAAGACATCCATATTTTTTTAAATTTTTTTTACGGAGTTTTAATATTTTTTATTAATTTTTCTAAAAATAAAATTATTTTAAAAAAAATTTTTTGAATTTTTTATTTTATAAAAATTTTATAAATTTTTTAATTATATTTCTACGAATTTTTGAATTTTTTTCGAATTTATTATGAATTAAACATTTAATTATGGCTTTTGACTATTTTTAATTCATATTTAATGGAAGGGTAAGAATGGAATGCAAAAATAGGTATGTTTCCAATAGGACTTATATGGTCCTATTTTGGAATAAAAACATAACAAGTCCTATTTTAGATTTTTGCCATAGTTTTAATTCTATTTGAACTAATTTCTATTCTACATTAAATGTTACTGCGTGATATAAAACATACAATAATTATTTTTAACTTGTTCAGATTTTATTAATTGATATCAAATGCTAAATGCTACGGCTCAAATGAGTGCCCAGGAAGTGAAAAAGAACCCTAAGCTTACGGCCTTCCTTATACGGCTCAAATTATCTCATCTTCTGAAACCCAAATATTCTAAAAAACCCAAATTAACTCAATTGGATCAAAGAACGGGGAGAAAAATAATGCTCCTCTCGTACGAGGAAGGCCCTTTTTTTCACACCCAGAAGGCCTAAAAATGCGGTAAGCTCTTCATGCCCCTGCAATTCTTACAATCATGGCAAGCACCGCCGTCGACTGCCGGAGAGCCGCTCCGTTCGTCCAGAATCCACGACCGCGGTAGTTCAAGGTATCATGTTAACATTGTGGTCTTAGCTGTTGTGGACTAAAAGAAAACTCAAGTGTTTTTGCTGTCCGTTAAGTGCTATGCTATCCTACAGCATGAAATAAACATAGTCATGGACCATTTGCGGAAGCAGATACTTTCATCTATCTTCAAATGTGCTTCTGTAAGCCATTGTGATAACTGCTTTAGATCATCAAGAGCCAAGTTTCGAACTAATGGTTCAATCCACACCTATCAGAAGTATAGGTTTTATCGCACGAAAAGGAAATCTAGGGAAATATGGGAGAAAATATTCCAATTTCCCGAGACTGTGAAGAGAGAAGCACAGTCTTCTCTATTAGACTACCTGCATTCCACCAGAGGATTGCAATATCCGGATGCCCAACACATAAGTGGAAACTCCCCTTATTTTCTTAATAACTTGGTGAAAATGGTGAATAATGATAGTCATAGTGCAGGGTCTATATCCAGGTATTTGAGGTACCATCCCATTAATGAGTTCGAGCCCTTCTTTGAGAGTATGGGGATGAACCCTTCTGAGTACTCTATGTTTCTCCCATCAAAGTTGATATTCTTGAGTGATGATCAAGTTTTGATTCACAACTATCGTGTGCTCTGCAGTTGCGGTTTTGCACGGAGTAAGATCGGAGAAATTTACAAAGAAGTCCCCAATATCTTCAGGTACTGTCAAGGAGTATTGGAATCAAAGCTCAAGGCGTTTGGCAAGGTTGGGTTTGACCAACTCAGTCTAGTTAAGCTAATTCGTTCTAATCCACGCCTTTTGGAGGGGAATGTAGATAGGGAGTTCTTTATATTTTTGGAGAAGTTGAAGTGTTTGGGAATTAATCAAGACTGGATTTTTCAGCAATTATTGAAAGAAAACTCTTATGAGTGGGGCTATTTATCTGAAGCCTTACTCTTGTTCAGGAAGTTGGGTTTCAATGAGGAGAAACTGGGTAAAGTCATAAGTAATAATCCTGATATTTTATTTGGGGGCTCAGGATGTAATGTATTTTCAATTATGGGGTTCTTGTGGAAATTTGGATGCACTCAGAATAAGATATACTGTATTTTTTCCCATTTCCCACAAATTCAAACTGGAATGTTTCTTAAGAACTTAAGGAATTGTTACCAGATTCTTATTGATATTGAAATGCCTTCACATCAGATTGAGAATGTTTTTAGTTCATACCCTTTGCTTCTGGGTTCATGTTCTTTAAAGAAAGTAGATAGCTTGCTTCGTACTTTAAATACTGGGAAGAGGAGGCTCCGTAAAACGATCTTGGAGGACCCACATATTTTGAAGAAATGGGTTTTAGGAAAAAGAGTCGTGCCGTTCCCATCAACAGGAGAGAGAAAAAAATCGAAAGACATGAAAAATAAATTTGTTTTGAGTTTGGGCTTTCTTGAAAACAAAGGTGAAATGGAAGAAGCTCTTAAATCTCTTCGAGGCAAAGGATTGGAGCTTCAAGAGAGGTTTGACTGTTTGGTCAATGCCGGTTTGGATCCAAAGGATGTGTCCACAATGATCAAAGGTTATCCCAATATTCTAAACCAAACAAAAGAGGTGATTGAAGAAAAGATTGATTTTCTTGTGAACATCTTGGGATATCCGCTATCTAGTTTAGTTTCGTTTCCATCATACATCGCGTTCAACACTCAGAGAACCAAACTCAGGGTGTTTATGTATAATTGGCTGAAAGATCAGGGGAGAGTGGATCCAAACTTGGCCTTGAAAACTATTGTTGCTTCTTCTGAGAAAACATTCGTGAGTAGGTACGTAAATCAGCATCCTGGAGGACATGACGTTTGGGAAGATTTGAAGAAAGGCATTCAACTGCAGTAATTTTGAGAATCATTTGAAGGGACGTGAGATGCACCGTTTACAGGGAAGTTCTCATTTGCTGAGATATGAGGGTTTCAATTGCATATTTCTCACAGCTTGAATCGTGCAGTTGGCATAAGCCCAAAATCTGACAAGCCTAGAAGGAGATGCTGCGACAATGTGGTATTTTCTCTTTGAGATCATTCCTTGTGTATTTGTTTTGAATATTTCTTCTTAGGCTGCCTTCTTGACTTGATTTTTTCGTTTACTTTGGGAGCAATCTTGAGCATTGATTGTCACCTTACAACAACATCCAAGCCCTAGTCCCAAAAGAGTTTAGATCGGCTAACATGAATAGATATATGAAATCGGAGCTAAAAAGGATAAAAAGATAACATAAGATAAAAAAGATAAGATAAAGATAAAAATGATAAGTTCATCCTAGTGCCGCAAAGGCTCCCACTTATGGTGGGGTAAGGGGGGTCGAATGTACGTCGCCTTACCCTTGTACTCAAGCACAGAGAGACTGTTTCGTGATGATCCATGGTTAAAATCGTGTCGAAAATTGCATTGACTTACTGTTGCTTCATAACAAAGAAGCACATACAGTTTAATGAGCCATTTGCTTTATTCAATCATATTCCCAAGACAAAAACAGTGTCCTTTGTCTCCATTGCAAATGATGGAAAATAAAAAACGACAAGATAAAAGGATAAAAAGATAAGATAAAATAGATAGAGTATAAGAAATACAAAAAAAGATGAAATGAGATCAATCCTCCACACCAAAAGTATAGTGATTACACACTGTACTTTGACAAAAAAAAAGTATAGTGGTTTAATTAGTTTAGTGGATATGAGACTAATTGTGTCTTTAATATGAAAATGGAAGGGGGAGAGGAAATAAATAGAAAAGAATCAAAAGATAGTAGGTGTTTCCATTGTTTGGTAGTTAAAAAAGTGAGAGGGAAAGGAAAAAATAGTACTCCGTATTAAAATAAATTTGAATCCAATAGTCCCCTTCTCCACAACTAGGCGGAAATGGAATGCAGAAAAACTTAAATATATTTCTTGTTTCAAAATATCCAAAATTTTTATTTATTGCTGAAATTGATATTCTTTACTCGTATTATTTATTTTAATTACTTTTGAATTTTTTTTTAAAATGTGTTAGATATCCAATTTTTGTTAGATGTTAACTTGTTACTAAACTCCCATTTTGGAACGATTACATTTTTTTGTGTATTAAGGTCATGTTCCTGATTTTATTTTTGATTTTACAATATGAATCCTTGTATTGTTGGACATAGTTACATAACCATATCAGGTATCTCATATAATTTTGATTTCCATGTTCATTACTCCTTCCGTCCCGCTAAGATTGTCACATCTTTCTTTTTTAGTCTGTCTCATTAAGATTGTTCCATACCAAATCTGGTGATGTTTGTTCGATTCAAAATCATTCTATATTTTCATTTTATCAATTCAATATTAACCATATAAACTCACTTTTCTTGTTAATCACATCACCTCCTCATGTATCAATGTTAGCCTCTTGTATCAATGTTATGGGGGACGGAGGTAGTATTTGCAATTATCTCTAGATATGATATCGTAGAATCTCATCAGTATAATTTAGGAACCATTTTGTCAGTTATATGGGAGTGTGTATCCAGAATTATATGCTGGAAACCTGTAATAGCTTGCCATTGGATGTGGTATGCAAGTATTCTTCACGATTGACCTTTCCATCAACTATGTGTAGTTAGACAGTTGTATCAGCTGGTGTGAACTGTAAGAGCTGTTGATTGGTATAGAGTGATGCATTATTGTGTGCCTTCAACTTGCACATAAATGATGGAATCAACAGATATATGCTCGTTTCTTACAAAATCTTTATACAGATCAGTACAGCATGTAAACATTTGCTTTAGAAGAAGCCAGCAAGAACAACAAGAAGGGCGATCGGAATACATTATTCAACTGTGGAAGGTTGTGTTGAGGTTCTTTACATGCCATTTAATTTTGGTCAGTACTGTTCCTGTGTGATCGGAATACATTATTCAACTGTGATTATATTTCAAATATTGGGTCAACCATTATTATGACTTCAGGTTATGATCAAAACCATATCATAACAAGTCAACCATATAATATACGTAGTCTTAGTTTGTATATTTATATTTGGTGTTGTGGAATGGAATAACTTGACATGATGTTGGAGTGGATCAATTTTGAAATTCTTAAGCCTTTTTGTTACAAAATAAGTTTCTTGCTCGAGTTTTTAGTTTTGATACCACATTAGTATTTATAAATATATACTACCTCCGTCTCATTCTCATTTTATGTGTCTTGTTTTGATTTGACACAATTATTAAAAATGGTTGAAAGAGTAAAACTTGTAGTTGAAGTTTGACTATAATAAAGTAAATGATGTGGATTACATATTTTTATCCAAAAAAGGAAACACAACACTTATTTTGTAACAACCCAAAAAAGAAAGTAAGACAGATAAAATGTGATGGGGAGTATATATATTAGAAAGTAATGTACTAACATTATAGGACAAACCTTAGATTTTATATATTTATAGCCCGTTTGGTAACACAAAAATCGGCTAATTCGGTTGATTTTGCTGAAATTTATGAAATTTTGGCTGAAGTGGCTGCATTAGCTGATTCTGTTAATCTAAGAAAAAAATATTTTTAAAATATACGATAGTATTTTATTAATAAAAAAAATTATATGTAAAAATAGCTAAATTCGTCATCTACAGTAACTTCAGCCAATACAGCCAGAAAAGTAATTTCAACCTTACTTTTTCTTATTATTACACAATTCAAAGCGCGAAAACAAAAGTTACGTGTTTAATGAAAAAGTTAGCTGATAAGCATGATAAATCTAAAAATAGTCTTACCAAAAGAGTCTTAATATTTGGTTGGTAGGTGAATGTGTGTTGGTTTAATGCATGAATGTTCCCGCATTCAAGTAAATTAGACTTGTACAATGATGCACTCAGGTGTCAAATCAAAGAAGGGTTTGATGAATAAAGATGGACCCGGGCCGGGCTCGGGTGGGCTTTTTTTCCAGATACTTGGGCCCGGAACCGGCCCGGGTTGATATCGGGTTCAGGCCAAACCGGGTCGGGCCGGTCCGGTCCGGTTCAATGTATATTTTTTTTGGCTTTCTTGTTATCCCTCGACCCCCCCCCCTCACCCCCACCCCCAAACCTCCCCAAAACACCCAGCCCTACCCAAGGAAAAGAAAAAAATTGAAAAAAAGGCCCGAAACTGGCCCTAACCGGCAGGTCCGGTTCATGTAAAATGTGGGCCCAGAACCGGCTCGCCAGACCCACCCAACCAGGGCTAAAGCCCGGAACCGTCCATTCGGGCCCGTACAGTAACGGGTCGGGCCGGTTCCGGGTCGGGCTGGCCCGGTTGGATCCATGCCTATTTATGAAGCACAAGAAGATGTGGAACAAAAACCAATCTTGATAGAAGATGATGACCAAGAAGGGATGGGTACCCCGAGGACAAGCAAAAGAGCGGCAATATATTTTATTACGGAATACTAAGATATGATTTGTTTATTACAGAATACTCCTATTTTATTTTACAACTAGTCTTTAACCCGTGCGTTGCACGGGATAATAGAATAAATATAGAGTGATTTGATATTACTAAATATAAGTTCATTCTTACAAATTAAGCCTTTATTCATATTAAATCATAGTAACTCTAAATTACTTAGGAGTTGGTCCAAGAAGAGTACCACAAACAACCAAACACACTTTGGAGAGTTACATGACTTATTAATATGGGATAAATGAAATGAAATTTTAACATTTTCTTTTTTATTGCATAAATTTTAATAGTTACGTAGTACTTTCCTAAGAAAAATTGTGCTTAATGAGCTTTTAAAGCAATTTTTTACGCCCCTACAATTGTACCATTTCTTGAATCCACAAAATAATTTATTTTAACAAAACTGCAATGTTTAATTGTACACATAACACATTAAATAGAAAACATCTATGAGAGCCAAACATAGAAAACACTTGGTGACTTGGTGTCAACATTCAGGTTGAACACATTTTACCAAAGACCTTCTCATGACAATATCAGAGGTGGCTTCTGAGTCGGTAACATGTCAAACTGCTACTTTAGTAGAACTCTCTGAGAGCCTGAGATGAGCATTTGTCATCCGGTGAGAACTGGAACGGATGTGCATATTGTGTGGCCAGCCCTAAAGGTGATTCTTTCTTGGTTATATACACTTCATCGGGATGAAAGTGTGGATGCACAGATGTAGTAGGTTTTTATTAATTTGAGCTTACAAAGTAACAAAGCACACTGATATTGCTTATTCATATTATGTTCTCAATCTGAACCTAAATTTGAAGAAGACATACTTTCAAACAGATGTCAAACATGCCTAGGTGCAGCAAAAAGAAGAATATAAAAAAGAGGATATGAATTTCAACAGAAATCGCACTCAAGAAATAGAAAAAGGAAAAGTAGAGGGAAACAAAACACCTGCAATGGAATGTACATTGTAGCCATAGGATGTTTTTACTTGGACTATAATTTGCTGGTATGGTCTGGTCTTATCTGGTCTGGTCTGAACTGGTCTGGTCTGGTTTCTTTGTATTTTTATAACTATCCAAGTCTAGTCTGGTCTGGTCTGGGACGAATTACGGTCCAAATAAAAACATCCATAGTGCAGTAGAGTGAGGTATAAGCAAAAGCGGAATAAAAAGTTGAAAGGAAATTAGAATAAAAAATTGAAAATTGAAAATGGGTGTGAAGAATTTGACAACTGCAGCGGAACTCAAAGGCGCCTGTATTCTGATCAATTCCGAGGGCAAAAGCATGAATAAAATAAAAGAGGTAACGCCATTAAAAGCGGATGGCAGGAGTCAAAACAACATCAAGGAATAGCTGCGTGAAAACTAATCTGGAAAGTTCGCTTGGTGAAGAAAATACTGTATGTGTGCCCGATTGAAGAGCTTCTCGAGAAAGAAGGTGAGCAACTGTATTAATTTCCCTGTAACAATGAACGACGGTTGCCTGGAGAATAGCAATAAACCGGCTGATTTCCTCCAGATAGGATGCTGAAGTAGATTTTTTGAGAGCTTTGCATAATACTTCCGAATCGGTTTCAATCTGGACCCTCTCATATCTCATCCTTTGACACCATTTCAGAGCTTCTAGCACTGTCCAAGCTTCCGCCTGAAGAACAGACCCCACCGCCAGAGGAACGAAAGCGCAGAGATAAATTTCCGTCTCAATCGCAGAGTATAGCATCATCAGCGCTTTTTCCATCAACAAAAGAAGCATCAGTACTGAGACACTGAGAGTGAGGGTGAGCAGTTTTCCAAACTAATACTCTAATCAATTCCGAACATGTAGAGGAAAAGAAGTTCAACTTCCGAACATGTAGAGAAAACTTGCAACAAACTGTTTTAACCTGAGACCTCTGTTGCTTTCCAATGACATAGTAGTAATAGAGAAATTTAGTACACCATCATAACACACGACTATGAAGCTTAGACGGTTACACTAAATATGACCTTTATCAACTGAAAAGATGTCAACAAATATTCTAGTTGGAGGTGCAAAGATGGATGCAAACGTATATCAATATCAATATATTGATGTCAAAAGTATGTTAAATTTGAGCAAATATTGAACACATATTTTCAGCCTCTTAATATTTGTGAAAAGTATGTACTCAAAAGAAGAATTAAGAACCGAATATATGTTAAAAAATATTCTTTGCCTCTTAATATACTTGCTACCTTTCATTTTTAATTGAAACAGTAAACATTTCACGTTTGCCAACGCACAAGTTTGACCATTAATATCTTTCATTCCTTATTAGTAAAAAATTTCAAAAAATCATATTTTGAAAATTTAGAATGAGAAGAATTTAACGATATTTTTTAAAAATTTAATTTATAAAACATTAATTAATAAAATATAGTCAAAGTAGAATATGTGAATAATGTAAAAAGTCCAATGTTGCAATTAAAAGAGAACGGAGGTAGTATGTTAAAAGTATGTACTCAAAATAATTAATGTCAAATTTAGGAATTTGATAAGCTGCATTTTTTTAAAATCTATTATCTTAATTGTTTATCCGCAAAATCAGGTTAGGAAGTGATTACTATTATCAAGTTCAGCTACAAAGCAATGCGGATATCCAGTACAAAAAAGAGTGGTGATGACATACATATATAGAAGCTCCAGCAGATACCTCTTAAAGCTGACAAAAATATGTGTGAAAGATATTTACTCGAACAAATATATCTAGCATGTAACACCAAAATTTCAAACTTAGTCAAGCATTAGAAATAGGTTTAAAATGCAGTTATATATACTTGAAACTAAATATAATTTTTCAAGAAATGTAAATCCCCATCATGAATATGGACAATTAGATTATTTAAGAAATCTTTATCGGAGAAGCAAAAAATGAATCTAGAAACATATTGCATTTAATCTCTTATTGTTATCATTATGTTCGTTGGTAAATAAATCAAGAAAACAAACAACACCAATGTGTTCTTTAAAAGACATCTACGTGAAGCAAGATATCAAACAATTAGCATGCAATATCAAATTTTCAAAATTAGTTAGGCATTAGACATAGATTAAAAATGCAGTTTATAGCTGGAACTAAATTTAATTTTTTTTTTCAAGAAATGCCCATCATGATTATAGACAATTAGATTATAGACAAAACAGCTTGAACATGACTCGTGTCAAGTAAAGTTCTCTTCTCTTTCATTTATGTGTTAAGAAATCTTTGCCGGAGAAACCAAAAATGAAATCTAGCCACATATTGCATTTTATCTCTTATTGTTATCACTGAATTCTTTGGTAGATAGACCAAGAAAACAAAGCACACCAATGCAAATGAAAGATATAAGGTAACTTTAAAAATATATACCAGAACCGGCTCGCCAGACCCACCCAACCAGGGCTAAAGCCCGGAACCGTCCATTCGGGCCCGTACAGTAACGGGTCGGGCCGGTTCCGGGTCGGGCTGGCCCGGTTGGATCCATGCCTATTTATGAAGCACAAGAAGATGTGGAACAAAAACCAATCTTGATAGAAGATGATGACCAAGAAGGGATGGGTACCCCGAGGACAAGCAAAAGAGCGGCAATATATTTTATTACGGAATACTAAGATATGATTTGTTTATTACAGAATACTCCTATTTTATTTTACAATGGCAAAGTAGGGGTGGATTCAGCTTGGGAAAATCCGAACCAAATCGATTTATCGGTTTAACAAATTCCTTAAACCCTAACCGAACTGAATATTACTGAGACCCAATTTTTTGGAAACCGAATTTTCAAGTCGGTTCTTCGGTTTGTTGAAAAACTGAATGAATTGCATAAAACTTCACTAAGGCGCAGCACTAAAGCAGCCTAGACCACCTATTCAAACTTTACAATGACGGGGCGCATATACAGGGACGAATGGGGAGTAAATCCTTCAATGCAACTGATGTGGGAACTTTTCAAACACTTGAGAAAATTCAAATGCTGAGAACCGGTAGCCAGCGGGAATCAAACTTGGGTTAAAAACATAATACCCACGCCTAGACCTCTTTCCCAAACCACTGAACTGCTTCTACAAATTGTCAAATGTTGGACTTAGAATTGATTTATTACTTATCTTTTATCTTTTGGTTCGGTTCGGTTTGAACCGGTTTTAAATCTCAAAAAACCATCTTTAAACCGATTCATGTTCGGGTCCTGACTTTCAGGTCCCGTTCAAGTCGATTCGATTTCGATTCAGTTTTTTTATTGCTCGGTTCAGTTTTTCTCAGTTCGGTTTTCAGTTTTTCTGTTTAAAATGCCAACCCTATGGCAAAGAACCCCGAGGAGGACATATTGACATATAGTATGCAAAATGAAACCGTTTAGATCAAACAATATATATGGGGCCACAGGGGGGCTATGATATAGTGCAAAGTCATTTGAACGCGGAATATGTACCCTGTGAAGGCGGTGAGGGAGAAAGGGAAGGGTACACAATCACAAATATAAAGGTTTATGAACTCTCAATCTTTTGAAACTTCGTTTATAATGATGATCAACATAAAGCAACCATGATCAAATTAATTGTCGAAGAAAATTGGTCTTTTATTCTTCCAAAAGTTTTGCTTTACGTGAGTATGCTTAAGGTTCTTTAAATCCTCAATTCCAAAATTATTTTAGAAAATCATTACACGGGAAGTTGTGAAACCATTTGATTTGGTAATATTTTTTTTTAATTAATTTTATCGATCATTTTCCCGATCGTGTTACTATCTGTAATGGCATGTAAGGATTATTGTGTTTAGAGAATTCAATGACAGTCACACTGGTGACAACATTTTTATTTCAATCGAGTGAATTTTAATTGAATTTAATTTGTTAGATAAAGTGTTTGTTTTTTATCTGGGAAAAGTGTTAATTTGGTCCTCGTACTTTTATGAAAAAGTCAATTAGGTTCTCGTACTTTTAAAAAGATCAATCAAATCCCCGAACTTTGTAAAAACGTTCAATTGAGGCTATTTGCATATTACTTGCCACATCAACAGGTCACCCGCTGACGTGGTGCACATGTGGCAGCCCAAATCAACAATAATTTTGCTGACGTGGCTAGGGTGGGCACGGTCCAGAACGGTCCGGTAAATTGGTAAAACCTGTAATGTATCTGTGAAGTTTTTAACGGTCCGGTACGGTTCGGTTCCAAGGATAGAACCGTTCGGTACCATGTTGTTTCGGAACGGTACAAAACGGTACGGTACAATGCCAAACACATGCTAAAAATTTTGAACAAATCTTGCAATTAGTAGATATCAACCAACCAACTCACATGAAATGTTGAAATAAATACAAGAAATTGCATACATAGTACTAAAATTCACAAATACACAAATAGTGCAACACAACTAAGAAAAAATATAGCAAAATAATGACGCACGAGATAAATATCATCTTTAATTTACTAAGTTCATGTGAATATATAAAAACGTATATCATCAAATTGATGAATATAATAGAAATCTTCAAAGTTGTTCTTCTTCGTTCTAGGTTAAATATTACTCTGTAGTTCTAATTTAATTTATAGTTGAACCTTGAGAGCTAAGATTTAAACCATATTAATTAGGTTGTACAAATTGCACAAACATGATACAACAAAAAGTCATGTACACTACATTACTAGAAATGAATAGTCATTAATGATTTCTAAAATTTTAATATTCCTTCAATACATACCAAAATAGAACATAAATTATATAAAAAAAATAAAATAGCAATATATATATATATATATATATATATATATATATATATATATATATATATAAACATTTAGATATCTTAGGGACACATGAATACATATTTGGGGTATAAAATTGTTGATCTATAAAAGAGAACTATTGATATAGAAAAATTATAAAAAATTCAAATGCATTATTTTCGAACGGTTCGGTCCGGTATTTTTCGGTTCTCAAAATCTAGGACCGGTCCCATACCCGTTTCAAACGGTACAGGTTCGGTACGGGATAAAAATCTATAGAACCGTTTATATATCCGGTATTCGGTTGGGTACCATTACAGGATGGTTCGGTACCGGTTCGGTTCGGGTTTTATGCCCACCCCTAGACGTGGCACACATGTGGAACTCATGTCAGCCATTTGCTGATGACGTGACACACACGTGGACTGCCATGTGTGCGCCACATCGGCGGGTGACCTGCTGACATGGCAATTAACTTGTAAATGTACTCAATTGAACGTTTTTACAAAGTTTGGGGATTTGATTGATTTTTTTAAAAGTATGAGGACCTAATTAACTTTTTCATGAAAGTATGAGGACATAATTGACAGTTTTCCCTTTTTATTTTGATAATGCTACTAATAGCACCGTTGTTTTGCGTACATTGAGTGAATATGTCCTTTTACAATGCGGGTAGATTTTTCATCAACGATGTGCATGCCATGTTTTGAATTTGTGTGTCCAAGACAACTTAGACAATGTTTGGGGCAGTTACATCATTAAATAACGTTGGAGAGATTATTTGAGAGCCCAACATGTTAAAGATTGTTCTTTTCCTAAATAGTGTTTGTCTATTTGTTAGAGTAATACTTATAAATTAATTCAAGTTGTTCATAGATTTGAAAATGAATTACCCTTTTTTAAAAAGAATATTGCGGTTATATTAATGAACCGTAAGAAATGGACACTAAATATTAAAAAATGGACACTAGAATAAATATCAAACGTTTTCATATATTTTCACAAGTTCACTATCTTTGTTATGTTTATCAACCAATTTGTGTTTATGATGCAAGCTATTAATTTTGGGGAGATTTCAACAAATAGGAGCAAAACGTACGGATTTTCCAAAACTAAGACCGAAAATTAGGGTAAGACTCAACTACACCTGCATTGACCACAATACCCTTACTTTTAGAAAATAACAGACATTAAATAGACAATAAATAGACAATAAGTAGACATTAAATAAAAAATGAAGAAAATTGCTCCCATCTTCTCCCGACTCTATCCCGTTTGTCCTTCGCAAATCCAGATCCACGCAGATCCGTCTTCAGGTCTCCGCCTCCGAATCTAGGTCGCCGTCTCTCCTCCATCTTCCGATCATGGCTCGAAGTCTGGCAGCATCTCCTTCTTCGCCTTCGTCCTCACCTTCCTTACCGTCGATGTTTGCCATCACCACTGTTGTTGCTCGTCGCCGCTCCTGTCGCCACCGCCCTTGCTCGTCGTCGTCAGCGATGTCTATTCAGTATGGTGAAGGCGGCGATTTGGGGCAGGACCACGATATTGCAGAGGGCGGGTGCAGGGGATTTGGGAGGTCTTCGCTGCTGCTTGCTTCCGTCCATCTGAAGGGGTAAATTTGGAAACTAATATTTATGTTTCTTAAAATAGGAGTATATAAGTATTACAGATAGGAAAAAACTAAAGAAATCCTACTTTTGTAAAATTTGTATGAATCGATCTCACTGGCAGCAATTTTCTCTTAATCTTGCGAGCTGAGCACTTTTAAAAAATCTATAACCCCCCAATATGTGCATTCCAATTTCTTCTGTGAGCATATGAATTTTAAGTTGTTATAATACTATTCACATAGTCTCTCTATTTATGCTATTGCTTTTATTTTAGACCCCGTTTGAGACTTGCTACTTATGAAACATCTTTAGAATGTTATTTTCTTTGTCCTTTAAAATTTTGTCATCTTTCTTTATTTGATTATTCCTAAAACTTTACAAAATGAATAGAGTTTATTTTCTTTCAGATTTTAATGTTAATAATTGAATAATTTTTATAATTAAACAAAAAGTTGTAATGACTTTAATTTCTCTAAACTATAATGAGAAGATGTGTGTATGTGCCCCTTTAGTTGAAGGGCAAGCCCTTTTGTTATTAAAAGTTATAGGGAAAACTATTAAATAAATTCCGTACTATATCGAAATTGTCAATTAGACGCTTGTACTTTAAAAACACTCGATGGAACCTCATACTTATTAAAAACATCCAATTGGGTGATTTGACAAGCAAATAACTGGTTTTCCGACTAAGTCACGTGTGGCGGTTTGCATACGTTTCTTTTTCTTTTACTTTTATCGTTTTCCTTTTCTTTTTCTTTTACGTTTTCCCCATCTCTCTCCTTTCATTCCTTTGGATCAGCATGCATAGATCATGTTCGTAGGGAGGGCGTGAATTCAGGGTGTTGCCTCCATCATCGGAGACTTGGCTGTCATCGTCAGGGATGCCGTCGCTAGACCTGGAGTTGTAGGTTGTGGTCATCGCGCGTTGCCCGGCAGGGGCGGATCTGGCTCTAGGCCAGAGAAGGCCTAGGCCCAACCTCAAAAAACATAAAATCACTAGTGTGTATATATAGATGAATCTTCATGTGAGGCCGACCTGACCGGGACAAGTGAGCCCAGGCCCATTTGAGTGCCTTCCCGGTGGAATATTTTGATTAAATTTCTTGACCAAGTTCTTAATCAAGTCTAGTTTACTCATACCAAATTTCAGCTTAAAATTCAATCCAAAAGGCAGTCAAATAATTAAATTATTTAAGAACATTGTGCAGTTAATATATATATAAACAACGCAGTATTTTTCAGTAAATCATTTTCGTTGAAAATCATTTGACTTTCTTCCAGAAAATCATGAAGAACATGCTCAAAAAATTTCATAAAAAATACACCAGGAAGGGCCTCAAACAGGCTCGGCCGGACGGAGGTTCCCGTCAGGCTACTATATATAGTACTCTACATGTTAGGCCGGCCTGACGGAAACCTCCATCCGGCCGAGCCTTTCTGGGGGGCCCTTCCCGGTGGATTTTTTTGAATAATGGGATGACAATTAGATTAAAATATCTTTCCCTCCTTCATTAGTAATACTCCAAATTTTTTAAATTATTCCTGAAATATTGAATGCCCATCAAGCCTTTGAAAAAATTCCAAAGTGAATGTTCATTCTTATCTTGATGAATTATTTTATTGTTTGATACATTTGTATAAAAACTACTTATTATAAATAACTTTTCCTAATATTACTCGTTACAATATATACTCATAATTGAGTAAAAGAATTAATCATATTAAGTCTATTTGCAAACAATATACCTTGGAACGAGTTTTATCTTACACTCAAATGAGTATAATGTTTACAGGGAATGTGTATGATACAATGTTTTAAAATGAGTACTCATGGAGGCTATTAAAATGAGTTTTGTGTTAAAGTAAATACGCATTGATGTAACATTAATGAATATTTGATCCATTGGAGATTTGAAATGAGCTTTTGAATTTTTCGATACACGATTTGTAAATTGTGTGTACTTATCTTGATGAATTATTTTATTGTTTGACGCATTTGTATAAAAAATACTTATTATAGATAAATTTTCTTAATATTTCTCGTTATAAAATATACTCATAAGTGAGTAAAAGAATTAATCATATTAAGACTATTTGCAAATAATATACCTTGGAATGAGTTTTATCTTAAACTCAAATGAGTATTATTGTTTACAGGGAATGTGTATTGATATAATGTTTTAAAATGAGTACTCATGGAGGCTATTAAGATGAGTTTTGTGTTATACGACAATGAGTATATCGTTTAAAGTAAATGCACATTGATGTAACATTAATGTATATTTGATCCAATGGAGATTTGAAATGAGCTTTTGAATTTTTCAATACTCAATTTTTAAATTGTGTATACTCATTCAGTACTGGTTATATGCTCATTTTAATATGTGACGCTTAATACTCAAGATAATAGGTCTGATGCTCATCAAAAGATTATTAATGCTCATTCAACAGAAATCATGATTTTCATCTCAAGTTGGTTTGATATTCATTGAAAATGTCGTAATGTTCAACCAACAAAACTTATGAGTTTCATATCAATTCACACTTTGTAAGTTATGTATGCTCAGTTAGTACTGACGTTATGCTCATTTTTAAAATGTCATATCAACGTTGATGAAACTAACGCTCAACATGATAGGTATGATCCTCATTAAAAGTGCATTAATGTTTGATGCTCAATGAAAATGTCGCGATGTTAAACTACTAACAAACCTTACAATTTCATTTCAATGAGCATTTTGTAAATTATGTATGCTCATTTGGTACTGGTTTTACGTTCATTTTTAAAATGTCATATCAATGCATAGTTCAAAAGTATCATATTATATTAAATTCGCATATACAAATTCATAGGAGTGAATTATATATATAATTTAATAAATTTTTATAAAAGAAAATATAAGAAAACAAGTTGGATTAGAAGATATGAAGCAGAAATCGTGATTCTCATGATTAGCCTCTCAATACTCAATAAAATATGTCAGATGTTCATTAAAAGTACACTAATACTCATTTAGTTGAGAATTTTTTTTTTGCTCAAGTGGATTGGATGTACCCCACACGGATGTAGGATATAGGAGCATGTATGCACCAATTCGCTGAAAATAACTTCTTTGGTAAGTCGGAAAAGATTTGTGTAAACATCTTTAAATGAGAAAATATAACCTTGTGTGTGGGTGTTTTCTGCCAGTGTAATGATTTTAGACCAAAAATAAAGATGCCATTAAACGTCTAAACTTAATGAGTAAAAACATTTTTAAATTCCAAAATATGAGTATTATATTTCTTATTCCTCGAATAGGAGTAATTTTCCAAGTTTGAAAAAAAATGTCATGTTTTAAAGCCTAGTAATGTCAAACTTGTAAGAAATTTACTCATATTTAATGAATAAAAAACATGATAGTCCTATTTTGGAATTTCAAAACTTTTTTACTCCTATTTAGAAAATTCTCTCATGATATTATTCCCCAGGGAGCCATCTAATTATTTGTGCACACTTGTTTCGTTAAATTAAAGAATTGATTGATTTATGCATCTAACGTATCCCTTAAATATTTTTGACTCACATATTCATAAATTGCAGTTGCAAAATATGAATTTAAACACTCCCTATAATAAAATTTCGGCATCTTTTAACGCTGTGTTTAGCCGATAAGAAATAGATTAGTGGAATCCAATTCGACCCCATGTAAGATACATCTGCTTGTTGAAAAGAATATATTTTAACTAGAGCACTAAATTCTTTCTCATCAAGAGGCTAAATTCTTTAATTTCTTTTATTTTATTGTCTGCTCAAACGGTATATTTTTTAAAATATATTATGTGGTTCACTTTGAAATAGACTAAATTTGTTGGTAAAGTTCTAACTGAAATTTTGAGTTTGTAAATCATAAAATTAATAACTATATTCAAAACATATTTCATTAATAAAATTAATGAAGTTATATAAAAACGATAAATTCATCATGTGATACTCGCTTGTTCCTTTGGGCCCTGTTTGGTTGGAGGAGGAAAGTGGAAGACTTTCAAAATCATCCACTTCCTCCCATTCTAGAGGAGATGGATATTTTGTGGTTATCAACACGTAGGAGGAAACGTGTTGATAACCACAAAATATACATCTCCTACGTGAATGAACAAAATGTTATAATATAAAAAGGAAAAAAAACTAAACGTTTTGAAAAATTTAAAAATTAAAAAATTTAAAAATTTAAAGAACAAAAATTTAAAAATTAAAAAAATAAAAATTTTAATTTTTTTTTGAAAGAAAAATTAAAAAATTTAAAAATTATAAATTAAAAATTTTAAAAAATAAAATAAAAAAATTTTTAAAAAAAATTAAAAATTAAAAATTCCAAACTGAAAAATGACAAATTATAAAATTAAAAAAGCAAAAAATCAAATAAAACAAAATTATGACTCATGACCATAGGAGTAATATTCACAATAGTTAGATATATATCTATTTTTTTAAGTAAGGTATCAAATAAAAGTAAATTGCGAAAATATTTTCATTAAAACTGTCCTCTCATTTCCTCCAACCAAACACAAATTTTTATCAAAATCCTTCATTCACCTTCCCTTCCCTCCTTGACTCTCCCCTTTCATCCCCTCCTTTGAACCAAACAAGGCCTTAAACTTTAACAACTGTGACCGAATGACTGATATGCGAAACAATTGTGACCGAATGACCGATATGATCTACTTAAGTATAAAAGGATGACACCCCATCCCTGAGGACCCCCAACCCCGACCGGACGGTATGTTGGGAGGATGTAAATTGGACTATAATCTCAATCTAACATATAGAGAGTGAGGCTCTGTCCCCGGTACTTGCAGAGCCTCTATGCATTTTTAGCATAGTAATCCCTCATCGCAGTTGCTGGGATTCGAACCCGGGACCTAACCCTTGTGTCACTCCCTTGCTACCAGTTGAGCTACGCCCACCGGTTTGAGATCTACTTAAGTAGAATATATAGAAAGTCTAACGGCCTGTTTGGTTTGGGGTAATCTCACATGAAGGCCAGAATGTGATGCACGGAATGTCAAATACTCATGTTTTGTTCACGAATTTAAGAAAAAATCGGAAAAGTTACATTCCCGGGAATGTAATACGAAGGGGAATCTTATAATTAACCATCCATGCCTTAGGTTATCTTACATTCCCGAGGATGGTCTAATTTTCTTCCGAAAATACCCTTTTAAGTGGGACAGATGATGAAGTATGTTTATTTAATTATATTCGAAGGTCATTCTAGTTATTTTCATAATTTTTTCCCCTTAACATTTAAATTTTATAAGGTATTTATTTTATAAGACTTATAGATTATTTAAGTTTTTGATGAGCGGATTTAAAAATTTAATAGCAAAATTGATCATTTTTCTTTAATTTGAAAAGACGTTTTATGAATAATTTGAACATTTTTAATTTTTTTTGAAATAATAATAAATATATTTAGATTACTAATTGAACAAAGTTTTTTTCACTTTTGAATTGGATCTACAACTTTTTACAATTAAACGTAGTTTACTTAAAAATAATTTAATTAGGTTTGATTTTATTTATTATTAAGATATTTCATTTTTTCTTTAATTTAAATTACTTTAGATGTAGGTTGTAATAGATTTATTGTGTTAAGATAAAATATTTAAAGGGCATTGAAATTCACTATATCTCAATATAAGATATCTTTCAACCAAGTAATCTGCAATATAATATATAATATCTGCAATATAAGATATAATATCACATTCACGTAATCTTAATCAAACACAAATGAGAATAAAATGTATAAATTCTCATCAATCTAACATATCTAACAATATAATATTCCTGTGATAATATGATATTCCCTGAACCAAACAACCCCTAAAGGTTATCCATTCACTCCCTTTAATTCACACTTCCAACAGAAAACCCAAATCAATGTCTCTGCTTGTTCTCTTTCATCTCCGGAACATTGTGTTATGAAATTATCATCTTCATTGTTTCTGTTTCGATATGACGTCAATAATCAATTTGTGAGGAAAATAAATAATTCACATTAATCATAAATTAGCTATTAAAATGAAAAGTAACAATGGTGGAGGTGGTAAAATCAAAACCAATATACGTATCATATATGAAATGGCTGGAGCAATTATTATACGGTTAAACGACAAGTCGGAGATATATGAAAAAATGTCCCGTTTTATAACACTTGGATCCAGATAGTACAAGTAGAGTCTGATCATATAGCATGTGGTATTTTTACCACCTAGCCTATTGTATTATGTAGGTATAAAATAAAGGTGACAACTCCAGTATCCATTTAAAAAATGGGGGTACCGTACATGCCACTCATTTGATTGGTTCAAATCATTACATCATTTTTAATTTAGATTTAAATAATTCAACTATATCATTTTGATTGGTCCATGTGGATAAAGGTACAATACATTAAGGGTATCGTATCATAGAATCTACCTAAAATAAAAATCCATAATTTATTCGACAGATATTCCCTTTCAAGAAAATTAGGATTTCATTCCCCCTAGCTAGTAAGTATTCTTTCTCCAACCATACAGGCTAGACGGTAGGGCAGTCAATATTAGATTAGAGGTGGCTAATAAGCCATTCCATCCCCACTATATATACAGAACCTAGCTTACCTTTAATTTATTGTGTGTAAAATAGGAAAGACTTAGCTAGATGAAGACTGAAAAGAAAATGAAAAGGAGAATGGGTGGCCCCTCTCCTTCACACCCTCCTCCTTATCCATCATCAACAACCTTACTGAAAACCCTAATCCTAGCAGGACTCTACTCCCACCTCTACCGCACTGCTGGATCTCTTCACAGAGCGAAGTCCATTCTCAGACACCGCATCCTCAAACATCTCGCCGCCGTGCAGCGACGGATGGCCATCCTCATAGTCAAGAAGAGTAATAATAGCAAGAAGGCGGCCTTCAACAACGACCAGCTCCGCAAAAAGGCGTTGAAGCTCAGCTCCTTTATTAAGCCACTCTACAAGTGGTGCTCCTCTTCTGATCACGTCCCCGCTCCTCCTCCACCGCCATACTCGGTCCGCGTTAGCCGTCGTTCTAATGCTGATCAGTCTCCGGCCGGGCTGTCGGGATACCTTGACTGGCTTGATGGGGAGGAGGAGGTGGGCGGTGATGATGACATTGATCGGATAGCAGAAGCGTTCATTGCTGATTGCTATGAGAGGTTCAAGTTGGAGAAAGTTGAATCTCATAGGAAATATCAAGAGATGTTGGCTAGAAGTGAGTTTGGAGAAAAGTATAGTTAGAAGTGTTTAAATTAAAAATAGAAAACGAGTCAAAGAAGACCTCTTATTATCTTCAAACCATCACATAGATGCATCTAGTTAAATAAGTATCATATTTATGTGTCTACTTGTAAAAAGAAGTCATTTAGATCAATTGATCTGAAGATGACCTGATTTAGCAGGTTAATTGCTTATGTGGCATTTTCCCCAGTTTTCTTTTCTTTTAATTTTGTTAATTCTTGGTCCCAATACCTTGGTCGACGGAAATGCCTCCATCTTCATTGTCTTCTTCCTTGGTCTGTTTCTTGGTCAACTCATATGCCTCCATATATCTTCAATTCATCTTCTTTCTTTTCCTTAGCTTTAAATCTCTCCGGAAAAGAATGTTGGCTAGAAGTAGGTATTTAGGTAATATTTTTGCTGAATTTTATAGTTCGGACATATGTTGGCCGGAATTCATGTCTTCAATGCTTTGGCGTGACTATGTCTTCTCCATGGCTTTAACTCGGTGGTTTCCAAGAGATTGACGGCCTATTGAGGGCAATTAATTTCAGTGAAATCGACTCTCCACAATCTTCATATGGGAAGGACGGTAGAACAAATACTGGTGTCTCATAGAGACCACAAAAATGCCTCGTCTCATAGAGACCACAAAAACGCCTCAATGACGTCAAAGCTTCACCCACTTTCTTTGTCTCTATCTTTGTTATTTTCTTTTATTAATTACGTTATCCTTTAATTTGGTTTGTTTCTTGTAATTCATTTTGGAGAAGATGAATTCTATAAATGGGGCTGATATATTTTCTTTTGTTTTGCACTGTAGAAAGAGGAAGTTATGCAGTATGTGATATACGTTTACATACACATTAGATGCATCTGATATGCGTAGTACTTTGTATTTGGTTAGGGATAGGAAGAAGGGAGATAATGCAAAACCAAAAGGAAAAATGAAAAAGAGAAGAAAAAAGAAAATGAAATTTTGTTATAAAACCCACATGTATAAAATGAGTTGACATGGCCTTATTTGTAACTACACGTCTCATTTATTGAGTTCAACAAGTTACTTGCAGGTCACTTGGCTTTAAAAGATTGTTTTCAACATGTAGAGAGGTGAATATGACACTTATTTGAGTAGATGGACCTAAATGATGGTTTAAAGATAGTAGAAAGACTTATTTGACCATTTTCTCTTAAAAATAAGGTAGCCCGATGTATAGTTAAAAGTATTTAAATTTTAAAACAATCGTCTTTAAACTTCAATAAGAACAGAGGGAATGACATAAATATGACTAAAATACGGTGAAAATGTAATTTAATATTGATCTCTGTCACCTTATCGATAGGAGAATGGAAATGAATTATAAAAAGTTGTTACAATCTCCTTTCCTCTAAGATGGGTACAAAGGAGAGTGATGAGATTTGTAAGAATAAATAAAGTTATGAGATTGATAATGAAATGATAAAGTAGAAATAAAGTAAGAGTAAATTAGAGCCACACAAATATTATCGGAACAAATTTAGTGGGATGAATGGAAAAGTAAAAATGAGAGATTACGGTGGGACAGAGGGAGTATGTATTTGAAAAGAAACGTAGACTTTCTACCAAAGTAATGTTTTTAAAACAATGTCATCATCAACCCAAATTATTATTTATCAAATCAAATTATCATTGGCCATTAGTTTTTATTGATTTTATTTTTTGTATTTAAGTCTTGCACCACAAAACTTCACTTTTTTATTCTCAACCCAATATTTTAGGCCCAGGACGGTTCGATTTTGGTTAAAATTTGATAAAATAATTTAAAAATTGCAATTCTTAAATAATATTTAAAGGGATAATTTGAGTTTGCACCCCATTTTACTATCCAAATTAGACTTTGCACCCTGTTTTTGAAATCATTAGTATTTGCACCCCAACCTCGTATGAAAAGACAAAAATGCCACTCGATCAGGATTATGTTGAAGGCCAACAAAATTGTTAATCGAGGGACATTTTAGTCTTTTCATACGGGGTTGTGGTGCAAATACTAAAGATTTCAAAAACGGGGTGCAAAGTCTAATTTCGACAATAAAATGGGGTGCAAACTCAAAATACCCCATATTTAAAGTAAGTTATATTTTTTTCTTTTGAATTTAAATATCTAAATTTCAAATCATGATAATAATTTGTCAAAGTTATGACCAATATGTATGCATATGTGATCATTAGGGGCGGAACTACACTAGAGCTTGGGGGTGCTTGTGCCCCTGCGGCTCTGCAGATTTCTTTTTATTATACATATAGAGAGAAATTTTCAGGTCCAACACGTTTCTGTCCGAATGCCGTCCGAACACCGCTGTTTGGGGCGGTTCCCGTTGGAATTTTTTGATGAAATATTTTGATCATGTTCCTCATCAAGTCTAGTTTATCCATACTAAATTTCAGCTTAAAATTCGATCGGGAAGCCAGTAAAATAATTTTTTGAAGTTAACTGCATTTTTCTATGTATAATTTGGCGCAGTAAACTTCAACAAATTGTTTGACTGCCTTTGCGATCGAATTTTAAGCTGAAATCTGGTATGGAAAAACTAGACTTGATGAGGAACATGCTCAAAACAATTCATGAAAAAATTCCACCTGGAACCTCCCCAAACAGCGGTGTTCGGACGACGTTCGGACCGGAGACTGCTGGACAGGAGAATGACTCTATACATATATATTATACAGGGTGGTCGACAATCAACTTTTGAATGTAAAAATAATTTAGAACCACAATCAAATTTGATATTGATCAGTGTTAATGAGGCAGCCTGAAAAGAAAATGTAAGAAAATCTTAACAAAACAAAGGGAGTAATATATTTATGAGCTCAACTACTAACGTTGAAGCTTGGAGGGTTGATCACATTGAGAGGGTTTCTTTGGAATTCACCGGAATTAGGCCGGAATAAGTGAATAACGCTGGCGACCACTAGGTATAGCGACTGATCGAGAGCATGGGCGGAGCTAGGGGTGGGCCAACTTAGGCCATGGCCCACCTCAAATTTTAAAAATTGCTTACTTTCTAAAAATATTCTTTGTACCGGACCAGCCCGACCTAGTGCTCTGCCTCCGCCCCTGATCGAAAGCCTTATTGTTTTGAGGTGACTGGCGTAGCGGCTTTGCTATTGTGTATTTTGGGCTATAGCCATGTACTGAGCTTGCTATTTTTTGTGGTTGTGGATAGTCAGGCTCAAGTTTGACAAGGAATTCATATGAATCGATTTTGTACACAGATTTCTAAAGGTAGTAAAGAGTCGAGCCTTCTGAGGTAATGTGCCCCTCCAAGATCACGAAGCTGGTTCCGCCACTGGTGATCATCCATTGTTCACAAAAATATCAAGTGCTAACATTAAGTTTAAACATAACAAAAACATAAGGGTTATACACATCAATTGTCTAGCAAAATGGTTTAATGAATTGCAAACAGGACTAAAATAGTAAAATAACAACTACTATGCTTTGGCCCTCCTAGCTAGTTCTTTGCCATAAATGTGCTGTTAATCTCATCCAATAAACCAAAGATCAACATTCTGTTAGATTATTGGACTCATACTACATGTAATATTCACAGTATATTATATATCCGGTTTAATTGTATGTTATATGCTATCTTGAATTTAGGCTCAAAAATTAGTGGTCATATGGATATTAATTTAAATGGGCTAATATGTTATCTAATAAAGTATAGGGCCCAAATGTGTAGAGACACATGTGCTTAACCTAATTAATGATGAGCTGATTAGGGTTAAGCATTCTCTATAAATAGAGGGGTTATGGTCCCTAGTTGAACACGTCATTTTGTCTTTCTGCATCCCATCGCTAGAGAGATAATTCTCGAGGGTGTGTATCAACTAGAAGACTCAAACCCTAGCTTCCATCTCCCGGATCTTTAAAGATAATCTCCAATGGAGACAGGTACGCTTCCGCTCAGTTATTTCTCTAGATAATTCCAATATGAAGATTAAAGTATTATCGGATTTTTTCCAACAATTGGTATGAGAGCCTTCTTCATATTGAATTATATGGAGTATTCATACTTTTATTTCAATCTTAAATGATTGAATTTCTGGAATTGTTTTTTTTGTTATACAATCTGCCGATCAAAAGAAATAAGGGTAATGCGACTTTGCGTTCATGCAATTCGTTCCTAATATATGTATTGTTTCGGCAGTTAATTGTTAAAACAAACCGATTGAGTCTTAATCGATCGGATGTTTTGTTTTTACTCAATCGTATTCATCATCTACGATTGGAACATCGGAATTTTTTTTAATCCGCCATATCTGTTTCGTTTTGAATGTGGCAGTTCGGATTTTATTTATTCTTGGGCACTTCAATTCAATCCCATATGCGATTAGCCGATTACGTATTTACAATGGAATCAGAATTCATATGAATCTGTATTTTGATAATCGTATCGGCCATGATCTGCAATATGGGATGGAATTAATAGAATATTCTTGATTTTATTTTTCTTTTGAGATTCAGTCGGCACTCAATTGATTAGAAATATACAGTGGAATTGTTTTTTTATGTTGCCGATCTTGAAGTGCCGTAGGGTTAATCTTCTTTTAGTTTTGTTAGTCAATCTCACGATTGATTGTTTTGGGTATGTGTATTCACCTTGATTTTTAGAATCAGTGGAATGGTATTCGGCCGACACTCAATCGATTCAAAAATTATAGTGGGAATTATAAAATTCTCTTTATGGTGTATAGATCTTGAGTGCTCAATAGTTAATCTTTTTTTTCTATGGCTTTGGTAATTAAGTACATATATATGATTATTACCAGTTTTGGTAATTAAATACTTATATGTAATTACGGCCAACATATCAGTTCTATTAGAATTACATATTTGGGTATTATTGGAATATATTACTTTTGTTGGTGGACATGATTTGCGGCTTGAAAATGTGTATTGTGTGTTATGGGATGTATAAAAGCTATTTTGCGATCACACAGCGATTGGGTACGGGTTTTACAAATTATCATTATACGTAACACATTTGCATGTGATTCTGAAAAATTCGCCCAATTTTATTTTCAAGATTTTTTGATTTAATATTAGCATGTCTAATATTTGGGTTAGTTAATTGACATAACATGCTACCAAAGTAGTCTCTCTTGTTGAAATTAATTAACTCATATATTAAGATGATTGTGTACTTTCTTATTTCATGTGGATAATAATCGGCCCAAAAAAAGGTTATTATTTGGCCGAAATTTAAGTACATTTGTGGTAATAAAATTGTGATAATTATAAGGTTTTTGTGTGAATATTAAGTCGGTCCAAAGAAAGGTTTAATATTTGACATGGTTTTATTATCAAAATTTTATTATTACACCAAGACTACCACTTGCAAGTCTAATTTGTGTCCAAAGACAAGATTAGATGTTGCGCTAGGTATCTTGTGATGGAGAATGCTAATATTTAAAATTAATTATCAAGTTATTTTCAATTTCTAGAGCATGTCATTTATATTATTTTTGTTCTCTTTCAGTCAACAATTCTGCTGCTACAATATCTGCTAATATTAATAGCATATCAGTGCTTAACGGCACGAATTTGAAGGAATGGAAAGAGAACGTTATGATTGTTCTCGGTTGCATGGATCTAGACTTTGCACTTCGGACTGAGAAACTCGCCGCTCTTAAGGACACGTCTACCCTTGATGAAAAGAGGGAGATGGAGAGGTGGGAACACTCAAACCGCATGAGTCTAATGATCATGAAATGTGCAATTCCAGAATCATTCAGGGGCACGATGTCTGATGAGGCTGATGCCAAATCATTCCTTGCCGAACTTAAAAAGCGTTTCGCTAAAAACGAAAAGGCGGAAACTAGTACTCTTTTGAGCACTCTTGTTTCCATGAAGTACAAAGGCAAAGGGAACATAAGGGAGTACATTTTGGAAATGTCTCACATTGCTTCAAAACAAAGTGCACTAAAGCTTATTTTACCTGAGGAATTGTTTGTGTAATTAGTTTTGATCTCTCTTTCTTCTCAATTTAATCAATTTAAAGTCAGTTACGAATGCATTAAGGAGAAATGGTCTCTCAATGAGCTCATTTCTCATTGTGTTCAAGAGGAAGAGAGAATAAAGCAAGATAAGACTGAAAGTTCTCATTTAGCATCTACCTCTAAGGGCAGCAAGAAAAGGAAAATTACGGAAACTGTAAATTCAGGGCCTCAAAGAAAGCTTCATAAGGTAACTTAGGAAGAAACTAAGGAATCTGGATACTTCTTTTGCAAAGGGACTAATCACAAGAAAAAGAACTGCACTAAGTACCACGCTTGGCGTGCGAAAAAGGGTATGTCTCTTGCTCTTGTTTGTTCTGAGGTTAATTTAATTTTGGTACCTAAAGACACTTGGTGGGTAGATTCTGGTGCTACTACTCACATAAGTGTATCCATGCAGGGTTGCCTGAGCTACCGAAAACCAATTGATGGTGAAAGATACATCTATGTCGGTGATGGAAATCGGGTTGAAGTTGAGGCTATCGGTGTTTTTAGATTATTATTAAAGACTAGTTATTATTTGGATTTGAAAGAGACATGTGTTGTGCCGTCATTTAGGTGGGATTTAATTTCTATTTCTGCATTGGACAAATTTGGTTATTCTTGTTCATTTGGAAATAGTCAGTTTAGTCTATTTCAAGATTCAAAACTTATTGGTATTGGTCTTTTATCAGTTTATGATAATCTATATTCACTTGATATAATAACCTCATATAATGAAACTTTGCATGCAACTACTCGTGGTACTAAAAGGAAATTAACCAATGAGAATTCATTTTCACTATGACACAAGCGTTTAGGACATATTTCCAAAGAAAGAATTCAAAGACTTGTGTCATATGGAATTCTTGATTCTTTTGACTCCTCAAATTTTGATATTTGTGTTGAGTGCGTTAAGGGAAAACAAACGAAAAACAGAGATTAGGTGCCAAGAGAGCTTCAGCTCTATTAGAATTGATATATACAGATATTTGTGGACCATTCCCTACACCATGTAGAAATGGTCAAACATATTTTATCACATTCATAGATGATTACTCTCGTTATGATTACCTTTATCCCATTCATGAAAAGTCCCAATCAATAGACGTGTTCAAATCTTATAAGGCCGAAGTTGAAAATCAATTAGGCAAAAGAATAAAAACTGTTAGATCTGACCGTGGTGGTGAATACTATGGTAGATATGATGGTTCCAGTGAACAACATCCAAGGCCATTTGCTAAATTCCTAGAGGAGTGTGGAATTCTTCCTCAGTACACCATGCCAGGAACTCCTAGCATGAATGGTGTTGCTGAGAGATGAAACCGTACATTGAAGGACATGGTTATGAGTATGATTTGTCATACTACCTTACCAGATTCACTCTGGGGAGAGGCACTGAAAACTGCAGCTTACATACTCAACAGAGTTCCCACTAAAGCTACAATTAAAACCCTTTATGAAATTTGGACGGGAAAGAAACACAGTATAAATCATTTCCATGTTTGGGGTTGTCCTGCTGAGGCAAGGCCTTATAGGCCAAATGAAAAGAAATTGGACTCTAGAACAGTTAATAGCTATTTTGTGGGATACTCTGAGAGGTCAAGAGGGTATAAGTTTTATGATCCCACTACCAAGATTATTTTTGAGACGGGTAATGCCCGGTTCTTTGAGGATATTGAGTTTGGGGGGTGGGAGATAAGGTTAGAGATTTTGTCTTTGAGGAAGTGCATGTTACTCTTCCTTCAGTTGTCATTGAACATAATCAAGATATTTTTATTACTAATGATGTTCAAGAAACAACTCCAGTTCAGGACAATCTCGAAAACATCCCCAATCAAGTACCTGAAATTATTTATGAGGATCAAACTCAACAACCTCAAGAACTTGAGGTGCCATTAAGGAGATCCACTCGAGAGAGGAGAAGTGCAATTCCCGATGATTATATTGTATTTCTCCAAGAACATGAGGAAAATTGGGAATTGGTGGAAGAAATAATTGTCTTCCTCCAAGAACAAGAATCGGACGTTGGTTTTGCAGAAGATGATCCAATTAACTTCCTTCAAGCCATGGAAAGTTCTAACTCTCAAGAATGGATTAATGCCATGAAAGATGAGATGAAGTCTATGAGTGACAATGATGTTTGGGAGCTAGTCTCATTGCGTGAAGGTATTAATTAAATCCATTGGTTGTAAATGGATATTTAAAATCAAGAGGGATTCAAATGGCAATGTTGTAAGGTTTAAAACTCGTCTTTTTGCTAAAGGCTACACTCAAAAGAAAGGAATTGACTATAAAGAGACTTTCTCTCTGGTGTCCTCAAAAGACTCTTTTAGAACAATAATGGCATTAGTGGCACATTTTGATCTTGAGCTTCATCAGATGGATGTCAAAACTGCATTTCTCAATGGTGACATTGAGGAATCAATATATATGGAGAAACCAGAAAACTTTGTTTCGGGAGATCCAAAGAAAGTGGTTTGCACATTAAAGAAATCCATCTATGGACTCAAGCAGACTTCTCGTAAGTTGTATCACAAGTTTCATAAAGTCATTGTATCTTTTGGTTTTCAACCAAACGTTAGTGATGATTGTATATACCACAAGTTCAGTGGGAGTAAGCATATTTTCCTGGTGTTGTATGTTGATGACATACTGCTTGCTAGTAACGATATAGGCTTATTGCAGAAAACTAAGAGATTTCTTTCAAAGAATTTTGAAATGAAAGATCTTGGTGAGGCTTCTTTTGTATTAGAAATTCAAATACACTGTGATCGCTCCAAAGGCGTTCTTGGACTCTCACAAAAGAGCTATATCGATAAAGTTCTCAAAAGGTTTGGTATGCAAGACTGCAAACCAAGAGATACCCCAGTTTCAAAGGGAGACAAGTTTAGTCTCATGTAGTGCCCTAAGAATGGTTTTGAATCTAAGGAAATGAGGAACATTCCTTATGCTTCGACTGTAGGAAGTTTGATGTATGCTCAGGTTTTTACAAGACCTGATTTAGCATACATTGTGGGGATGTTAGGCAGATATTTGAGCAATCCGGGAATGGACCATTGGAAAGCAGCCAAAAGGGTCATGTAGTATTTATAGAGAACAAAGGAATATATGCTCACATATCGGAGATCGGATCAGCTTGAGATCATTGGGTATACCGACTCTGATTTCCCTGGATGTCAAGATAGCTTGAAATCCACTTCAGGTTACATCTATATTCTAGCTGGATGAGCTATCTCCTGGAGGAGTATCAAGCAGACTCTTACAGCTACTTCCACCATGGAAGCCGAGTTTATAGCATGTTATGAATCATGCATTATGGCTGCGAGATTTTGTTAGTGGACTGCGCCACATAGTGGATAACATTGAAAGACCACTTAAGCTTTTGTGTGACAATAGATCGGCAGTTCTCTATGCTAAGAACAACAGTAGTTTGACCAAGGCAAAACACACTGGGTCAAATTTAAGGCTGTTAAGGAATGAGTACAAGAAGGAAAGTTGTCTATAGAACACATTAGCACAAACTCCATGATTGCGGATCCGCTCACTAAAGGATTTCCACCCAAAGTGTTTCATGAGCATGTTGCTCAAATGGATGCCAAATCAGTTGAGGATTATGAGTTTTTGTGGGAGTTTGTAATGTTTTTATATTTGGTTAATTCAAGTTTTTAAGGTTATTTTCTGCATAAATAAAGTTTAAAGTTTATTGTACTCTTACAATTATATTATTGATCTCAAGGTGGACCAGTTGGAAATAGACATTCTATTCCAGACCACACTTCATGTTATTTCCACGCTACACACCTATATTTGATCCATGTCGTTTATTATATTAATGTATGTGATCATTGATGGGTCTATTTATTCAAATATAGCAATGACTTCTTTGGTCCTATGTTGATATAATTAATGGACCGGATTGATTAAAGATGACTACAGTTTGATAGCAAAATTTTGGAGCTTCTAAAGTAAACATACAATGCTAAGGATTTTGTATGCATGTGTATGTCGTCCAAGTGGGAGATTGTTAGATTATTGGACTCATACTACATGTAATATTCACATTATATTATTTCTCGGGTTTAATTGTATGTTATATGCTATCTTGAATTTAGGCCCAAAAATTAGTGGTCCTATGGATATTAATTTAAGTGGGCTAATATGTTATCTAATAAAGTATAGGGCCCAAATGTGTAGAGACCCATGGGCTTAACCTAATTAATGATGGGCTGATTAGGGTTAAGCATTCTCTATAAATAGAGGGGTTATGGTCCCTAGTTGAACACATCATTCCGTCTTTCGACATTCCATCGCTAGAGAGATAATTCTCGAGGGTGTGTATCAACTAGAAGACTCAAACCCTAGCCTCCGTCTTCCGGATCTTTAAAGATAATCCCCAATGGAGACA
Organism: Cuscuta europaea; assembly: GCA_945859875.1. Taxonomy (NCBI): domain Eukaryota; kingdom Viridiplantae; phylum Streptophyta; class Magnoliopsida; order Solanales; family Convolvulaceae; genus Cuscuta; species Cuscuta europaea. The sequence continues at coordinate 5,471,275 of CAMAPE010000074.1, read as the reverse complement.
TGTACGCTTCCGCTCAATTATTTCTCTAGATAATTCCAATATAAAGATTAAAGTATTATCGGATTTATTCCAACACATTCACTAATGATTTCTTTAGTACTACTTTTTTTTTGTACATACAATGTTTAGGTTTAGGGTCTGCTCAAAGAAGAATGGTGTTGCTTACTATTGAATTAAATCAAAAGAAGAAATTGAAGTAAAGATAAAATAGATAAAGTTTAAAGTGGAAAAAGTAAAAAATAACTCTCTAAACTCGAACCTGGATGTATAGATTAAAAATACATGAGCACTTCCACAATTTAGATTTTCAAGGAGGAGTTTAGATGAAAAAAACGAACATGACCCCACAATTTAGATTTTCAAGGAGGAGTTTAGATAAAAAAACGAACATGACCAGCAGTATCTGCAAATGAGTTATCATTAGTTTGTTTGGGAAGTATTCATGTAATTTGAAGGGTTAATAGTCAATTTATAAGGTATATTATGCAAGACAACTACTCTTGTATGAATTTCTCGATCAGAACGCCAACCAGCCACCTCCATTTGAGGTGTTTCCGGGTGGAAAATTTTTTAAAAAAATATGTAAGCATATTTTACGTGAAGTGCATATTGTGTCTATCAAATTTCAGCTTAAAATTTAATCAGAAAGTCAGTTAAATAAATTATTGAAAAATACTGCGTTTTTATATATATTTTGGCGCAGTATTTTTGAATAATTTATTTAACTGACTTTCCTGATTGAATTCTAAGTTGAAATTTGGGGGGCATAATCTACACTGCATGAAGAACATGCTAACAAAATATCATCAAACATTTTCATTGTAAACACCTCAAATGGAGATGGACGAAGATTACGACAAATGTATAAGAACTTCGATTCCTGAGAATTAGAATTTATTGGAACCAGAACCGAACTGATCAAATATTGTAGGAACCGAACTGAAATCCAGAAGTCCAAACCAAATCAAATGGGATAATTTTGTTCAGTTTTCCCGATTTTACGGTTCTAAGTCTCCGGCCTACAATTTTTTTTAAAAAATGTACTAGTATCAAAATTCATTATTTTTTATGATGTTTCATATTAAACCAATATTGCATATAGAAAGTTAAAAAAAACTGAAATTCCAACTACTAGAGTTTTTGGCTTTTTATGTCGGAAAAACATGGAACACAATTATTTAATCCACGGTGCCTCCACAAATAATCGAGATTTAATCGAACCCATTTTAATTTTAGGTAAACGAAAAAATGTAAAAAATATACTCCATCTGTTATCTAATACTTGTCTCCCTTTCCATTTTGGGATGTTCTCCAATACTTGTCTCTCTTTCTATTTTGGGATGTTCTCCAATATTTCTCCCTTTCTATTTTTAGAAAGCGTTTTCAATAAATATACCTATGTTGTAGGGAGAATGTTCTTCAAGTTTCATTACCAAAAGCCCCTATAAATAGGGATAGAATAGGGTTTACAAGTACTGGCCAATAGGCCCATAATACATAATTTACATAGAAAGCCCCTAATACATATTCTATATAAACGATAGCACACAATATAGAATTTCCTTCAACACTCCCCCTTGTGTTGAGATGTAGATAGAATGTTGTATGTGTCTTGTTGCCTCTTCAAAACTCTTTCAAGTAACAAAAACCTTGTGGGAAAAAAATAACCTTGACTAGAGCAAAAAGAGTATAGCATCAAGATAGGCTTCTTTCATTAAGTCTATCTTTATTTGATCTTTGTTTTGATCATTAAAGTTTATATGTATCGTTACCTCATTAAAAACCTTACCAAGTAACAAAACCTAGTGGGAAAAAACCCTTGGGTAAAGGAAAAGAGTGTAACGTAATCTAGTTGGGGTACTCTCCCTGAAATCTACATCTACCCTTAATATTTACATTAATCAAGGGTGTTTGTAAAATATGTGCATTTCAATACTTGTCACATTAATTACCTTAGCGAAGACACACAATAGAGGAATATAATTCCTTTAATTCTCCCCATGTGTGTCGAGCGTGGGGAATTTTCCCAAATTATTAACTTGGGAAGACGTTGCCAATGAACAAAACCCAATGGGAAAAAAATAAACACCGGTCAAAGTGAAAAGGAAGTATGGTGCACTAATACTTACACGTCAATTACTTTTGACTGCGATATAGTAATTATGTTCTTTCTTTAACATTGTCTCATTAAAAACACTTTGTCAAGTAACAAAACCTAGTGGGAAAAAATAAACCTGGGTCAAAAGAGAGAGAAAAAGCACAACGCGCCAATATACTTGATGATAAATAAGTATGTAAAGACTCCCCGAGTGAAACACATCAATGCTTGATATATACTTTTATCAAGGTATTTTGTATATAACATCATGGTTACTTTCATGATAAGTATATACTCATTAGGAAAATATCAATGGGGGAAGGAGATCCGATCACCAGTGAAACTCAAATCACGTTACTTTGTGTTTAGTTCAATCATTTAATTCAATTTATAAGGGATGATTAAAGTTTACACCAATCGTTTCATATAGATATCAAAGTACATTTCTTATACCATTCCAATGACGATATACGATGTGTTGGCCCTGAGCTATTTTTAGCTAACACGTTATTGAGAATGTAATATTTTGTCGAATGTGTTTGCCAAAGTACAACCACACGCATATTGCACTTACATAGGGAATTTCTTCTCCCAATAAAATGGATCTTTTCAAGTATCCATATTTCGACCGATCATGGGAGTGCTAACAGTTTACATTTATCCATTTTAATTTGCCTGAGAACTCTTTTGGATATATGAAACTGGTGAATTAATATTCAACCAACTCGGTATTTAATTTCAAAACAAACCCGAGTTTCCCGAGATCCTTTATCTCAATTATGTCTATCATGGAGATACAATGATATTTGGAAACAAAACTTATTTCCATTATAAATGCGTAAGGCATAATATATTCATTTTGCATCCCTTTTCAATCAAGTTGTCACTTAGACGGGTATGTCACTCCCTTCTGGATTGATTTAATCCAAATGTGAACGTTTCAATATAAATATACAAAGTAATTAAAAACCACTTGATTAGAGATAATGAAAACATAACAAATGTTTTATATATCTCTTAAATATTTTTTTACTGAGACGTTTAATAGCCACACTCTTTAGCTACGTCTCCATTACTTTGGAGGCTACTTAGAGATCGAGTGGTTGAACATTTTTGTGTTCAAAATAGAGAAGTATAACTTTTCTTATTTGAATCCAGGCCGTTATGAGAATAATTAGGACCTCATTATCTCAATACGCTTTCTAACAAAGAATTATTTTTTGTCCTACAGGCTTTACACTTGGTTGATTAGCACTATCACACCAAATACCTGTCTCTTTGTCAAATATTAAGTTTATACCTGGATTACTTTTACACATTTAGGCCAATATTCTCATTGCTTTCATATTGCAATAGAGTATGGTTAGATATCATAATGCTCTATACTCCTTTGAGTAACCGTATAAACATATCGTCAGACACACTCTCATTACCATTGAGATTTTAATTCTCTGGAATCATTTGAACTTCGGGGAATCCCCCATTATTGATTCATGAACATATGTAGTCAGAGATAATCTCGTGAGAGGAATTCATATGATGACAAATATATTGGTTTGTGCCTTATCTACCCTCTACTACTTGGGGTGGATAATTAATCGAACCATGTGCCTTCCCTCTATTCCTTTAGAGAGCCACGGCCTCAACCACAACCCCACTGCTTGTGATTGCAATGCTTCTTCCTTTAGCATTGTGTCTTTTAATTTATATTCAAGCCTTACAAATATGTTTGCAGCTAGTGTGTATAATCTGATTACTTAAATCATTTATGATAATTGATAAACATTTTAACTTCAATGTTACATTTTGAAGTCTAAGATTATCATTCAGACAAAGTAGTGATGTACCATCATAATGATTTTGTCATTCAATTAGAGAGTTCTTTCTCTAATCTCCCCCTAATGACAGGAAAAATCAATTGTCTCATCAAAGTCATATCCCGCAAAGCGGTGCACACATTATCTGTTGAGGCTAATAGCGGGTTATTGTTGGAGATTCGTATCCAACACAAAATCATTTGTTTCTATACCAAACTTTAAGACTTGAATAAAAGTCTAATTAGAAGTAGTAATGTTCATATTTATTAAACTCGTGAAAGAGTAAAATAAAAAATGGATAAACTCAACAATTAGATAATGTTCTTATTCTCAAAATAGTAGACAATCATGAAACTTAATTTATATTCTCATGCGGTGAATCTCTAGTTCTTTAGAGATTCTACGAAGATTAAAACTAAAAGTATATTTTCAAGTTATATATATCCTGATGAGATAATCACATTCAATAAATATACATTCCTTAATTTATTGTGTATGATACAATAATTTGTAAATGTAACTCATATACTTTAGAGTGCTATGATCTCGAGCTAAATAAGGTACACATCATCCTATTGTTTCAGGCATGTGTTTCTTTGTACTCATTGGTTTTAATAAGCACATAGAGATCCATTTAGTCAAGATGACCAAATCTCCCAAATTACATCTTGAGATAAATTAATGAGATATTTAAATTATTATAAATCTCATATGAATAAATAGCATTCATACTAAGCTTTAAGATGAAAGATATTCTTTTTGTTCAATATTAGCAAAGCTACTATTATAAAATCTAAAAATAAATACTTGGTACTACATACTACGTATATAACATCAAGCACATGAGAAATCTATTTTCAAGAGAAAGTTCATATTCCCATGGATATTCCTTGAAAGTTTCTTTATCCAAGGAAAATTCTTTGTGTGTCACTATACACGATAAAAGAAAATAAATAAGTTATTGATATGTGCCAACACAATCATAAACTTATTGAGCGACACTATTTACTCTATACTAGTACATTAATATAAATGTAGTGATATGTGTAGGAATGGGGGGTGTATCAAATAAGCTTGTGTGATTTACTTTTCAAAAAGTGTGTCGGAGTACCATTTAATTCACAATAGTAGTTTCTAAAATAAATATTGAAGCTACTCGAGTCCATTTGAGTCCAGAATATCAAACTACGGTCAAAATGACTGGTCATCTTCTTTTCTATTTTTTTTTGTAATAAAAATACATTGTAGTATATGGTGATGTGTACATCTATGTACTTGTATGAAGTGTCAATTAAATCTATAATCTTTGGGTGAAAATTCTTTATCACACAAATAATTAATGGAGAAAATGGAATGTGGTAGATGGGGTAAAAATTCAATAATAGCACTCATGTTCTTCTAAGTTTAAAGAATCAAAATCTGTAGGAGATATTTAATTGTGAATCAAGTTTGTCATTAATTAGCTTTATATTTAATCCTTGTATTTAATAAGTGCATGAATTAGATAGCAATCGGGCCAAGTGTTAGGCCCATATAAACAGGCTAAAAGCCTTGTACGCCTAACCTAAACCTCGCCTATAAAAAGGGAGCCGAGGGTTTAGGAATAGGTTAACGTCGTACTTATTATTCATAGCCTTACGCGCATACTTTTGTGTTGTACGAGTTCACGGTCTATCAAAGAGGGGTTTACGTTGATTCATTCTGTGTTCATCCTTACGTTTAATCTTCGTTATTAGATCGTTATTCATTGCTGTTACAGAAACAGGGACTAACAATTGGTATCAGAGCCGATCGAGAACCGATCAGAAGAACGCCTGCAGAATACTTTGTTTTTCTTTACGTTGTTCTTACTGTCGATATTTCGCTCTGTAATTTTGTTTCTTGTTCAAAAAATTGTAAAAGTTACACCCTTAGAATCGCCTTTTCAAAGCGATCAAGGGGTATACTTCAGATTGTGTTTTTCGCATATTCTGTATTCGAGATATCTCGAGCAGGGGTTGTCGACATCTTGCTTTTTCACAGGTTCTGCTACGTTTTTCGAGCTGAAAACTTTACCCGAGGATCTCGACATTCTACTCTACAGGAAACTACCTTCAGATTTTGTTTATCTGATTTTTACAGTTTGCAGGATTTCGACATTGAGGATTTCAACATCTAGGATTTCGAGATCTTGATTTCGAGTTAAGGTTTCGACATCTGGTCTCGACATTTGACTTCTCAGAATTAAGGTTTCGAGTTTTAACTTCTCGACATTTCAAATCTCGAGATCAGCTTCTCGAAATTTGAAATCTCGAGATCCCTAATGATGGATAGTCTACCCGGGGGTATATATCCGAAGGGTTATTGCGGGGAATAACTTAGAGAGAAGTCAGAGCAAGCAAGTAAATGTAGAGAGAGAGTGTATTCAGTATGAATGCCGTTTTCAGCGTGGTTACAAATGAGGAAATGGGGTGCTATTTATAGTAGCAATAAATGCCGGGCAGAGACACGTGTCAAGCGCTCATTGGCCGAGGGGTCACCTCAACTGGTTGGCGCTGCCAGCCGCATGTGGCCGCATTTAATGCGGCTGTTGGATGGGACGTCTGTGCAGGGTACGGTGATCTGTACGCATGTGAGGCGGATATCTTGTCGAGTGAGATGCCTTCGGCTACAGAGCAGTAGCCGAAGGCTCCTCCAACTGAGGGCACCTTGGTGCCGAGGGCTCACAGTACCGAGGGCTACTGTTTTCACCATTTTCTCCCAGTTTCTTAGTTTGCTTGAGAAACCCGTTCTGTGAGAGTTTAGACCCTTCGGCCAGGGGGCCGAAGGCACCCCTGGCGCGTAGTGCGGGCTGCTTGGTACTCTGGGCGCTGTGATTTGGTCATGTTGGACCTTCTGGGCCTGTTGGGTCTCTAAAGGAGTAGTAGGAGTCTGTGGGCCGGGGGTTCCCGGGCCATATACTCCATCAGGAGTCCCTCACTCCTTTTGCCGAAAGGTACTTGAGGGAAAAGGAGTAATTTGTGCTTGCCCTTTGATGTTGTCCCGTCGTGATCTCTGAAGTTGGTGAGGAGTTGTTGCTTTTATGTCCCTGCCGAAGGCAGTCCCTCAGTTACCCACATGTCGGGACTTGAGGGCTTGCCTTGTTGTTCGTTGGAATTTCTTCATCTTTTGTAATTTAATGATTTTCCCGAGGGGGTCCTCTAGTCCCCCACTCCTTGAGGCACTTGTAAAGTGGTGAAAAGGAGTAGAGTAGTTGTGTTGCTGTTGTGGGCCGAAGGCTGACGTTTTTCGTTTCATTTTGGGGGGATGCCTCGTTAAAAACCTCATTAGGAAAAACCCTGGGGGAAAAAATCCTAATGAGGGAAAAAGAGTGCACCGAATTCCCCCAATGATGAATCGAAAATGTCAAACCTTGGTCAAAAATGGAGAATAACGGTAATGCCGAAGGCTCTTCTTTTTCTGAGGGCTCATGTATTGATCAGCCGAAGGCTTGCCGTTGATATCCTGGGGATGCCGAAGGGGAGCCCCTCAATCCGGGGATCGAGGGCCTGCTGGATGAGGGCGGCAACGGAGTTGTTACCGGGGGGTCCACTGTTTGTTGATTAGTTGGTGATGAAGATACCCGAGGGCTCCCATTACCTGTGTGTGACGGGTTATCCGTCAATGAAGGCAACTCCCCGGGGCCCTGATATGAAGCCTTGGGTTTCTGAAGGAGTGATCCCGAAGGCGTCTGTTATGTACTGTGTGGGGCACACCCCGGGGGCACTTCTGAGTGAGTGCACCCGGAGGCTATCCTTGATGAAGTGGAGTGAAGTAGAAAACCCGGGGGCTTCCAGAATATAGCCGTTGGAAATATAGTCGTTGGAATATGTAACGACAGGATATAGCCGTTGGGGGGGGAACACGTGGCGCGTGATGGCTGGCTGTCCGTGGGCGGCATCACTGGTTGGGTGAGGACGCGGTGTATGTGTAATGATGGCGGTCCATCCGGAGGCCCGGAATCCAGGCCCAAGCCCGGATTCCGTCGCCTATAAATACCCCAAGGCCAGGGCCATTCCCCGCAGTGTGAACTCAGTGTAGCGAAGCTCTGGCAAAAATTCTAGAGAGAGAAACTCCAGCCTTCGGTAACAACTCAGCTTTCAAGGTCAGTTCCCCCCCGCCTTTCTCCTTCTAGTCTAGTTGTGCCTTGTGCCCCTAGTTTAGGAGATAGAATTTCCTAGGAAACCTTAGTTTTCCCGAGCCTTCGAATTAGTGAGCAGATGTCATCACAGAGCGACTCCCAGGATATCTCGGGGGAGCCTTCGGTAGAGATGGAGACATGCTCAGATGTGGAGTCTTCGAGTGTGGAGTCCTCGGCAGGTGGTGATGCCGCAGTGGCCATGGAAGTGGAGAAGGACTTCCAGGCCGAAGTCGAAGCCGAGGGCTTCGAGCAAGAAAATGAGGATGAAGAGCTTGCCCTCGCCGTGCAAACCGTCGAGCAGGAAGAGGAGAGGGAGAGGCTGAAGGTGACGGTTGCCATTCCTCCCCCCGGGGTGCCGGGGAAGCCAGGTCCTCCCGGCCATTGGACCCGACGCCCATAAGTGTGGCTCCCGGGAAGAAACACAAGACGAAGGCGGCCCCGAGGAAGAAGCAAGCGGCAGTGGATGCCGGGCGGCCGGTGGGCATACCCGAGGGCCATTCGTTCTTGAATACTGCCGCTCTAGAGCTGAAGACGAAGGCGTCCCCGGCAGAATACCAGTCCACCCAGATGCTGGTTGGACCTTCGGCGCGCGTGGTGGAGCCCAGGGCGGATGATTTGCTGCGATACGCGCCCGAGGGGTGCTTTGCTGCTCACACCCTCTCGGTGGAGATGGGGCTCCGGTTCCCGCTCCATCCTTTTCTCTTGGAGTATCTGAGATTTGTGGGGTTGGCCCCTTGCCAGCTAACGCCCAACAGCCACTCCTATGTGGCCGGCTTCCTCTCCTTGTGTCAGAGCCGGGGGGTCGAGCCCACACTCGATCAATTCTTCATGTCCTTCAACCTTTGCCGGGGGGGACATTCAAATGCTGAGGGCTTTGCCAACCTTCAGCAGGTACCGGAGTTCCGGCTTTTTGATGATGTGCCCTCGTCTCACAAGGGGTGGAAAGAGAGGTTCTGCTATATCCGCCTCGAGGAGAACCCCTTCCCGGCCCAGCTCCGTAATAGCTTCCGGCGCCATCCGAAGGTGGGGAGTGCAGCTTTGGAAAAGAATGGCAAAGTGCTTGCCAAGAAGCCAGAGGGGTCTGACAAGCATGTCAAGATCAGAGAAGTTACTCTTCCGGAGGATTTGCTTAACCTGGGCTTCCGGCAGTTCAGGCCGAGGGGCTCTTCGGATGAAAGATACCCTCCCCTCGATAGGGTCTTCGAAGGCGCCGGAGGTGATCACCGAATTGTTCACTGATGCGTTGATAGTTCTCTCTTATTCCGCCCCTTTTTTTATGACGTAGTAACTGGTAGCCTTCAATCTAACCCTCATGTTTTTTTTTGTTGCTTGCAGGTAACAATATGGACGTTGGTTCCCTCTTCGCTTTGAAAAACGCGAAAGGGAAGAAGAAGGCCCCGGCGGGCGCTTCTACCAGGGAGGGGCCCTCTCAAACTGCTGGCGCTGCTGCTGGCGCCGGAGGGTCCAAGGGTGCTAGGCCCGTTAAGAAGAAGATTGCTGGAAAGGGGACCGAGCCCCCGACCAAGAAGCCAAAGACCACCGCCCCTACCAAACAACCGATCACCGATGTGGTGGTGATTGTGGACGAAGGGCACGCTTCTGCCTCCACCCCCCAAGAACAAATCAATCAGGAGTTCTTTGGGCGGGAGAGGTTGGAGGCGTTAGTACCGAAGGGGGCCTCTGTGTTGGAGGGCAGCTTGAACCCTTCGGCTCTGATGAGCCAGATGCTGCCGTCGGCCGACCGACTGGCCCTTGCCCGGCTGGACGAGGGATCCCTCGAGGCGAATGTCCTCCTGAATGCTGCCTCCGTAAGTCACCTTCCCTTCTTTGCTCATTGTTATGTTTTCCTTCTGTATTATGTTCATTATGCCTTATTCTTGCCTTCGTGAATTGCAGACATTTATGGGCCTCTGCGAGCACCTCCGAAGGTTGGATCAAATGAGGGAGGCTAAGGGTGCCGCCGAGGGGGAGGCCGCCCTCCTCAGGAAGAAGCTTGCTGAAGCCGAGGACTCTCTCCGTCTGGCCACCGACGGCATGGAGCAGAGGGTGCAGGCTGCAAGGGCCGAAGGGGTCAATGAGGGGCTAGCCAGGGCCGGGGAGGCTGCCGCCGAGGCCGCCCGTATTGCTGCCGATGAAGCCCGCGCGGCTCAAGAAGAGGCCGTCTCCAAGTCCCAAGAGGATGCGGTGATCAGCTTCACGGCCGAAGGGTGGAAGGCCGAAGACCGGAGGGAGTGGCTCGCTTCGGTAGTGGGGGTTTCAGTAGACGAGTGGATCGGGGGCCCCAGAAAGATGTGGCTTGCCGAGAGGGGCGACTCGTACTACCAAGGCGGGGAGTTCTTCACCCAACGCCTCATCTACCGGAAGCTTGCGAAGCACTTCCAGGTGGCACCGGAGGAGTTCCGTCCAGAGGCTTATGGTCTCCCCCCCCCCCCCCCCCAGCCAGATGTCAGGATCCCGCTCCCGAGGGGGAAGAGAGGCCAGTTCTTGAAGACTCGGAGACCCTCCGGGAGTGCGGCCTTGGGGTGAAGAAGATGAAGCCAAGAGCGAGGCGATGTCCACAGTACCCCCTTCTTGAATTGTAATCCCCCCTTTCGTGTTGTAATTGTTGGCCTCGGCCTCCTTTGTAACAGTGTATTTAAACTCCCTTTTTTGAATGAATGAGTACATATATGCCCTCGGGCCTTTGACATATAACATGCTTCCTTTTGATTTGTTCATTGTCGAATATATGCCTTCGTCTTGCTATGGATGTATGCCTGTGTTTCTTTGAATGTATGTTTTAGGACTTAGAATTTTTTCTGACTGTAGCTTGCCCCTGGAAGCCTTCGGTAGTTGGGCACCCTCCGCTGGATATGCAACCGAGGGTTCAGCAGCAATTAGGACTTAGAAATTTTTCCTAAGTGTAGCACAGCATGAGGCCTTCGGGCGTTTGTAGTAACCCAAATCCTAGGACTTAGAAAAATTTCTAAGTGTAGATTTCCCCTTGAGAGCCTTCGGGATATGGCATCCCTTCCTGATGTGTGATTGTTGGACCGAGGGCCCAATGTACAGGACCTAGAAATTTTTTGCAAGTGTAGTATGCCACGTAGCCTTCGGCTACTGTGGAGCCTCAACTGAAATATTGAGTAGGCCGGGGGCCAATTCTTTAGGACTTAGGAAATTTTCTTGAGTGTTGATTCCTTGTGTACTGTAGCCTTCGATTGATAGGCAGCCTTCGGCAATTAGGTCCCTTGAGATGAGGGTGAAATATGTAGGACTTAGAAAATCTTCTAAGTGTAGAGTTTCCCTTGGGAGCCTTCGGGAGATGGCATCCCTCCATGATGTATGAGTAGCTGACCGGGGGGGAAAATATGCAGGACTTAGAAAATATTCTAAGTGTGGATTTTCCCTTGGGAGCCTTCGGGAGATGGCATCCCTTCTTGATGTATGAGTAGTTGACTGGGGGAAAAACATGTAGGACTTAGAAAATATTCTAAGTGTGGATTTTCCCTTGGGAGCCTTCGGGAGATGGCATCCCTTCTTTATGTATGGCCTTCGATTGTCATATTCCTCTAGCTGCAATACTGATTGAGCCGGGGGCCCATCTTTAGGACATAGAATTTTTTTGTTTGCAAGTGTTGTTGTATCTCATAGCCTTCGGCTATTGTATTCCCCTGGCTGTAATGTTGATTGAGCCGGGGGGGCAATTTTTAGGACTTAGAATTTTTTTTGCAAGTGTAAAGTGATGTCAAACTTCCAGGTGTAGAGCCCTCCGGATACATGAACGGGACCCTTCGGGTGATCGTGGGCCCCTTGAGTTGTTGTGGAATCCTGTTGTTGTGAAGAAAGTCAATGATGAGTGTGTGCCCTCGGCATACACTTTAAAATTTGCAGATTTTGACCTTTGCTGAAGCCTTCGGTGTTTGTGTGACCGGAGGTGGCCAGGCAGTGGACTTAGCCGTTCCTTGCTGCTATTTGTTCGAGTAGTATCCTTCGGGAAATAGGAGCCTTCAGTTACCGGAGGTGTTCCCGTGGGGAGCCCTCGACTTGTTGTGATCTGTTGGAGTGTACTCTTTGATTTCTCGCTGAGTCTACTCCCCTTCACCCCCTCTTTTTTTTTCTTTTTTTCTTTTTTTTTTTGGTTGGTGGTGAAGGGAAGGCATCAAGAAACTTGGTTTCTTGGTAAGGCTGGGCCTATTAGGAGACCATCAGAATACACCAATGGCTCTCCTCCCTCGGGTTAACCTTCCGAGTTCCGAGGGGATCGAGGGACGTTTCCTGGGCACAAGATATGGTGGTCCGTAACCTGCCTCCCCTTGGGGGATGGCGCGGAAAGCGCCTCATTTTTGAAAGTCGTCCCCTCGGCGCTAGACATAGTCCGTGGCCTGCCACACCCTTGGGGTGGTGGCGCGGGGAGCGTTTCGGTTTGGAAGTCGAATCCTGGGCATTTCTCATGCCTGTCATACCCTGGGGGTAGTGACGCGGATAGCGTTCCGTTTTTGAAAGTCGAATCCTGGGCATTTCTCATGCCTGTCATACCCTGGGGGTAGTGACGCGGAAAGCGTTTCAAGGAAGGGTTTTCATTTGCACACTAGTTGCAAATGGCCGGGGGCACTACGTGCCGCCGGCACCGATGGTGGCGCCTTCGGTATATGCGTCCTCGTGGGGTACGGCTTTTAGAAACAACACTTGGTGTTAGTTTCGATGTGTAGCCCCCGGTACTTGGTACCGAGGGGTCTTCTGTAGGAACACTTGGTGTTCTCTTTTGTCGTAGTTTGATGTAGGCGTCTACCCTCGGTACTTGGTACCGAAGGGTCTTCAAATGAAACACTTGGTGTTTCCCAACAGATGTTTGGAAGTTGATAGGAGAGCATATCCCTGGCACTGGGTGCCGAGGGGTCTTCTTTGAAACATTTGGTTTTTTTTTTCGTTTCGATGTTTGATGATGGAGGTGTACCCTCGGCACTGGGTGCCGAAGGGTCTTCTGTAGGAACACTTGGTGTTCTCATCTTTTCTTTTTTGATGTTGAAGGTGGGGATGTACCCTCGGCACTGGGTGCCGAAGGGAAATAAAACACATGGCGTTCCTTGTTGTTGGTGATAGGAGTTCCCTCCCTCGGTACTTGGTACCGAGGGGTCTTGACTGAAAACACGTGGTGTTTTCACTGTTTGTTGTAGGTGTTGATGGTGTCCGCCCTCGGCACTTGGTGCCGGAGGGGGTTCTTCTCGTGGTGAGGCCTGGGGCTTGTAGTCAGTATGAGGGCTTGATGTCTTGAATGTATCTTCATTCTTCGAAATTGGAGGCCTTGGGCCATAGGATAATACATTCACTAGTTATGAGGGCTTGGCCGCTCTTACATTATTGATAAAATTTAACTAAATGGTGTACATTCCAGTGCCTAGGGACTTCTTTCCCATTGGGGCGTTTGAGCTTGTAGGTCCCGGGTTTGATGATGGCTGCTATGATGTAGGGGCCTTCGAATTTTGGTGCCATTTTTCCTCCCTCGGTTGGTTGGCTGGCTTCCCTCCTCCGGAGGACATAGTCCCCCACTTGAAATTCTCGGGTGCGAACTTTGGCGTCGATGTAGCTTTTAACTTGCCTTCGGTAGTTTTCTGCCCGGATGAAGGCCTGCTCCCGGCGTTCTGAAATGAGGTGGAGGTCGAGGGCCATGTTGCTGTCGTTGACCTCGGGATCATATTGGATCACCCTTCGGGTAGGAAGGGTGACTTCCGTAGGAGCTTTGGCTTCAAAACCGTAGCAGAGGGAGAAGGGTGTTTCTCCTGTTGCTCGCCGAGGGGTGGTGCGGTAGGCCCAAAGGATGTTGTGGAGTTCTTCCACCCAGCCACCACCCTCGGCCTCCAGCTTCTTTTTGAGGCCCTCGAGCAAGGTCCGGTTGGCGTTCTCTACTTGCCCGTTGCCTTGAGGGTAGGCAACAGAGGAGAAGGTGTGTTTGATGCCCCATGCCTCCAGAAGGGCACAGAAGGGGGCTGCCTCAAATTGTGTCCCATTGTCGGAGATGATCTGCTGGGGGGCGCCAAACCTTGTGAGGATGTTCTTGAGGACGAAGTGACGGCACTTCGCCTCTGTGATGCTGGCGAGGGGTTCAGCCTCCACCCACTTGGTAAAATAGTCGACGGCAACAATGATGTATCTGTTGTTGGAGGTACCCCTCGGCAGAGGGCCCACAAGGTCTATCCCCCATCGAGAAAATGGGACAGAGGTGCTGATGGGGGCATAGTTGACCGATGGCCTGCCGGGAGCTTTCTGGAAATGTTGACATGCGGTGCACCTCCGGGCCAGGTCAGCACAATCCCTGGCCATGGTTGGCCAGAAGTAACCCTGGAGAATGAGCCTTCGGGACATGGAGAAGGGTCCCTGGTGAGCTGAGCAAGTGCCACTGTGCACTTCCTCCATTGCGACCTCGGCTTCATCTGGATGAAGACACCGAAGTAGCGTGCCATTGTAAGATCGTTTGTAGAGCCTTCCATCTTCGATGGTGTAGCTGGGAGCCCTCAGCTTTGCCAGTTTAGCGCGGGCCTCATTCTCGGGTAGCTGCCCTGTGGAGATGAAGGCGGTGATATCTGAGATCCAATCCTCCTGACGTTGTTGTATGTTCATAACGGGGCTTGCATGGATGCTTGAGAGGCTGAGTTCCTCGATTTTGGCAATTTTGGAGATGTGCTCGGGGGAGTCGGCCGAGAGCTTAGATAATATGTCGGCCTCGGAGTTCTGAGCCCTCGGTATTTGAGTGAGAGAGTGTGCCTCAAATACCTTAAGCAACTCCTTGGCCGCTTCCTTGTACTGTTTCATTCTCCCCTCCTTGGCCTCATATTCTTCGGAGATTTGGCCAACGACCAACTTGGAGTCGCATTTGATGTGGATCTGCCGAGCCCTCATGTTGGCAGCCAGCCGAAGGCCACATAGGAGGGCCTCATATTCGGCCTCATTGTTGGAGACCTTGAAGGAGAAGCGGATTGCATAGTAGGCCCTGAAGCCCTCGGGAGTAATGAGGACTACCCCTCCCCCGCATGCTTTGGTTGCGGAGGAGCCGTCAGTGTAGAGGGTCCACCAGTCGTCCGAGGTAGCCGAGGGCTCCCCGTCCGTGGCTGCCCTTGCGGTACATTCCGTCACAAAGTCCGCCAGGGCTTGGCCCTTGATGGCAGGCCTTGGACGGATGTCAATGTTGTACTGGCTCAAGAAGATAGCCCATTTCACCATGCGGGAGGAGCTGGTGGGGCTCCTCATGAGGGAGCCGAAGGGTTGATGGGTGAGGACCTGAACCGGGTGAGCCTGAAAGTAGTGGCCCAACTTCTTGACAGTCCAAACGATGGCTAACACCGTTTTATCCACAGGGGAGTACCTGAGCTCGGCCTCCCTTAGGGTTTTGCTAACGTAGAAGATGGCATGTTGGATGTCGTCTTCCTCCCGGATGAGCACAGAGCTGATGGCCGCCGGGCTAACCCCAAGGTAGAGGTAGAGGGTCTCCCCTACCTTGGGTTTGGAGAGCACATGAGGTGAAGATAGATATCGTTTGAGCTCGTCGAAAGCCCCCTGGCATTCTGGAGTCCATAGAAAGCCAGTCGTCTTCCTCATGATCTGGAAGAAGGGTAGAGACTTCTCCGCCGATTTAGATAGAAAGTGGTTGAGGGCTGCCAGGCGGCCCGTCAACCGTTGAACTTCCTTCACGTTGCGTGGGGGCTCCATGTTGATGATGGCCTGGATCTTCTCGGGATTGGCCTCAATACCCCTTCGGCTCACCATGTAGCCCAAGAATTTGCCTCCTTGGACGCCAAAGGTGCACTTCTTCGGGTTTAGCCGGAGGTTGAATTTTTGCATGATGGCGAAGATTTCCCGGAGGTCGTCAGCATGGCTGGAAGATTGTTTGCTTTTGACGATCATGTCGTCAACATAGGCCTCCATGGTGCGCCCTAGGACGGCTTGAAAGACCCGGGCCACCATCCGGGTGTAGGTGGCCCCTGAGTTCTTTAGGCCGAAGGCCATGACTAGGTAGCAGAAGATGCCCTCGGGAGTCATGAAGGCAGTTTTTTCGGCGTCTTCCTCGTGCATAAAAATTTGGTGATACCCTCAGAAGGCATCGAGGAAGGACATGATCTCACACCCTGCGGTCTCATCCACTAGTTGATCAATATTTGGTAGAGGGAACGGGTCCATAGGGCACGCCTTGTTGAGATCGGTGTAGTCCACGCACATGCGGAAGGTAGGGGGCTTCTGTGCGAGGACTACATTCGCCAGCCATGAGGGATATTTCACCTCCTTGATGTGCTTAATTGAGAGGAGCATGGCGACCTCCTTCTTCACGAATTCCCTCCTCTCGGCGGAGAGGGGTCTCCTTCGTTGTTGTACTGCTTTTGCCGAGGGGTCCACCGAGAGGCGGTGGGTGATGACCCTTCGGCTTATTCCTGGCATGTCCTCCGGCCCCCATGCAAAGACAGTGGAGTAGGCGCGGAGGGCGTCGGTGATGCCGGTCTTCAAATCTTCAGGGAGCTGGGCTCCAATCTTCACGACTCTCTCCGGCTGGGCCGGATCGAGCGCGAAGTCTTCTACGTCCTCGGCCGGTTCAGCCCTCGGCTTTCTTTCCTCTTGGTCGATGGCTCCGGTGATGGTGTCAACACGGAATTCCGTCTTACTTACCTTCTTAGTGACCTGAAGATAGCAGGCGCGGGCAATTTTCTGGTTCCCCCGGGAGTAGCCAATGCCCCCCTCGGCGGGAAACTTGAGGCAGAGGTGCCTCATGGAGATGATGGCTTCGAGGTCCTCGAGGGCTGGCCGGCCGAGGATGATGTTGTGGGCGCAGTCAATGTTGACGACGACGAACTCCACCTCGAGCTGGGCTCTATGGAGTCCGTCGCCGAAGATCACCGGGAGGGTTATTACCCCCTCGGAATCAATAGTATCGCCGGTGAAGCCGACAAGAGGGGTCTTAATGGGCCGAAGGGACCCCCTCTCCAGATGCAGCTCTCTGAAGGTGCTGAGGTACATTACATTGACGGAGCTGCCCGTGTCAATGTAAGTTCGGTGAATAATGGTGTCGTTTATCTCCGTCCGAATCACCAAGGCATCCCTGTGAGGAGAAGAAGTAGGAGGGAGATCTGCGTTGGTGAAGGTGATGGGTTCCTCCCTCAGTCGCTTTACCGGGGGCATATGAGTGACTTCCCCCACGTAAAGCGATTGAGCCCACTTCTTTCGTTGGCTGGTGGAATCGCCCCCTGTATTGCCACCTGTGATCATGAGGATGTGGCGTTTTTTTCCTTGGTAGTGGGGGTGTTCCTCCTCCTCTTCCAAGTTTCCAATCTCCCTCTTCTTGCCGAGGGGGATGGTATTCGGGTTTACCCATGCATTTACCTTCGTGTGGTGCCCTCGGGGAGGCCCCTGATGAGAAGGTCCCTCCTGTCGAGGGCTCTGAACAAATTGGGATAGGTGCCCCGTCTGTATTAATCTCTCGATGGCCGTCTTCAGCTGATGGCAGTCATCGGTCCTGTGCCCCTGGTGCCGATGGAAGCGACAGTAGGGGAACTGAGGGTTGATAGCGTGTACCTCCGGGGGTGCGCGAGAATCACGCTCAACGAGGCCCCTCTCCTCAGCAAAATCGAGGATAATGCTGACGGGGTGCGTCAATGGTGTCCGAGGGCGGTCCAGGAGAATGGGTTGTGCCCAGGTCTTGGGGTTGCTCTTATAACCTCCCCCGGACTTGGCTTGGCCTTGCCGAGGGCGGTCATCAGAGGGTCCCGAAGTCTTGGGGTGATTTGGAGGAGCCCCCGGCCCTCGGTTATGCTTGTTGTCAGCCCTCGGGGGCTGCTGGTCCGGATGCTGGTGATACTTCTCCACCTCCTCGGCCTCAGCATACCGGTCCCCCCGCTGCAAAGCCCTTATGTAGTCGCGGGGGGGGTTCAATGATGAGGCTCCTTGAAAAGTTGCCGGTGCGGAGGACGGTTTGTAAGAGGGCCAGGAGGGTCCCGTCATCAGCACCGTCGACCTTGTCGGCCTCCGTCCTCCAGCGCTCCAGGAAATCCCGAAGGATCTCATCCTTCTTCTGGCGTATTGTTAGGAGGTGGGAGAAGTGCTTCCTTGTGCGACGCCTCCCGGCGAATTGTGTCAAGAATCGTTGGGCGAGTTCTTGCCACGAATCAATGCAGCCCTCGGGCAGCCTGTTGAACCATTCGTATGCCGATCCCTCTAAGGTGGAGAGGAACCATCGACACAAATATTCGTCTGACGCCCCCACCATCATCATGTTGTTCTGGTATTTGCTGTAGTGTTCCTGGGGGTCCGTTTTCCCGTTGTAGGGCTGTATGTGTTGCCCTCGGTATTTCTCCGGGATCCGGGCCGCCAATACCCTTGGGGTAAATGGCGTCCGAGTCCGGAGCTGGATGACGGGTTCTCCGGAGCCCTCGGCCACCTTCTTCTGCAACTCCTCCATTTTGGCCATCATGGCCTCGTATTTGAGATCTGAATGAGGGGTGGAGGTGGTGGCGTGAGCTTTGTTGGACTCCATCTCGTCAAGCCGGCGTTGGAGGGCCGCAATAATTTCGTCCCGGGGATCCTTCGGGAGGGTCTCCGCCCCCTGCGAACGAACCCGGGCCGAGTGGGCCTGGTTGATCTGGTGGCGGGCGTCATCGGCATGAAGGGGTGCCTTGCCTTTGTCCCGAGGGGGACGCTCCTCGTCTGCCCTCGAAACAGATCCCCCGCTTTCCTGGGGCCTTTGGAGTGCTTTCCCCCCGAGGTGGTCTTGGACCCCTCGGCGGTCTGGCCCTCCTCCGAGCCGGTCGAGGGCGGAAGTACGGAGCCTTTCCCTGTTGTCATTATGGCGGTCCCGGGACTGAACTTCCTGGGAGGACGTATCTTGGGCCACCACCCCCTCGCCGTTCCTCACCCGAGGGGTGGGATTTCCGAAGGGGTGTGGCAGAGGGGGAAGTATGATGTTTTCCCCAACCTGAGGGTGAGCTGGAGCCAGGGTGTCGAAGGCACCCGGGTTCTGGGTGAGCGTTTGGATGAAGGCGGAGAGCGCCGATTGCACGTCGATAGTGAGAACCGGAGGGTTGACTTGGTCATCGCTCCGGTTTTTCTTCTTGGCCTCGATGCCGAGGCGGGCATCGGGGGCATTTTGTTGGATCTGAAGGCGTAGGTCGACAGCCGCCTGTTCCAGCCCGGCGATGACACCGCCCTCGGGAGCCCTGTGAGAGGCTTCGGGGGCGTTGACGTCGCCGAGGGCCAGGTTCTTGTCTTCTACGTTCTTTGAGTTGGCACGTGTTGTTCTCACCATTTTGATAGAGGGCTAGTGTTTTGTGTTTGGTCGAGGGGGAGGGTTTCTTACTCGATTGTTCGACCTCTCAACGAGAGCACCAAATGATGGATAGTCTACCCGGGGGTATATATCCGAAGGGTTATTGCGGGGAATAACTTAGAGAGAAGTCAGAGCAAGCAAGTAAATGTAGAGAGAGAGTGTATTCAGTATGAATGCCGTTTTCAGCGTGGTTACAAATGAGGAAATGGGGTGCTATTTATAGTAGCAATAAATGCCGGGCAGGGACACGTGTCAAGCGCTCATTGGCCGAGGGGTCACCTCAACTGGTTGGCGCTGGCAGCCGCATGTGGCCGCATTTAATGCGGCTGTTGGATGGGACGTCTGTGCAGGGTACGGTGATCTGTACGCATGTGAGGCGGATATCTTGTCGAGTGAGATGCCTTCGGCTACAGAGCAGTAGCCGAAGGCTCCTCCAACCGAGGGCACCTTGGTGCCGAGGGCTCACAGTACCGAAGGCTACTGTTTTCGCCATTTTCTCCCAGTTTCTTAGTTTGCTTGAGAAACCCGTTCTGTGAGAGTTTAGACCCTTCGGCCAGGGGGCCGAAGGCACCCCTGGCGCGTAGTGCGGGCTGCTTGGTACTCTGGGCGCTGTGATTTGGGCCTGTTGGACCTTCTGGGCCTGTTGGGCCTCTAAAGGAGTAGTAGGAGTCTGTGGGCCGGGGGTTCCCGGGCCATATACTCCATCACCTAATCTCGAGATCTTTAATCTCGAGCTCAAATCTCGATACCGGGCCTCCTTTATCGAAATCTGAGATTTCGATATTCAGATCTCGACATCTGATTTTTCGACTTTCTGCCTCTGAAAATCTTTTGATCAATTTTCTCGAACGGTCAGTTTAGTACAGCAATGGCTTCAGAATTCAATGCACAAGGGAACAGCAGTACCCCTCCTAGTCTCAGGAAGGGAGAATACCAAATGTGGAGGAACAGATTCCTTAATTTCCTCGAGCACAAAGAGAACTCCGCTGCGATGCTTGAATCATTGCTTGAAGGACCAGCTGAAATCTTGATTTCAGTTGGTGGAGATCCAGAAAAATAATCCTCCTATTTTTCCAGAAATAAGGAGGAAAGTGCCATCTGAATACACAGAAGCTGACAGGCTCAGACTTCGTGGTGACCTCATGGCCAAAACATACCTTCTTCAAGCAATTCCCAATGAAGTATATGTTCTCATAGACAGCATGCAAACAGCCAAGGAAATGTGGGATGAGATAGAGAAGCTGCTCCAAGGCACAAGCATCAGCCTTAAAACCAAGAAGACTACGATTCTAATTGCTTATGACTCCTTCAAAGCAGGTCCAGGAGAACCATTGAATGAGACTTATAACAGACTCGTTCAACTGATAAATGAACTCAGAAAAATCAAAGTATTCAGGTCCAATCTGGAACTGAATATTAGATTTTTATCCAGCCTGCATCCTGCATGGGAAAAGACAGTGAAGGATGTCAGATCTCGGATAGATTTGGACGAAATTGACCTCTGCACACTCTATGAACATCTGAAGCAATTTGTCAACGAGGTTGCCTGTGCTGAGGATCATCACACCACAAACCCCTTAGCTCTTGTAATGGATGCTCAGCCAAAAAGGACAACCACTTCACTAAAGAAGAAAAATAAGAAGGTGGTGGTTGAATCAGATGATGATGATAGTGATGATGACAAATCTGATCTAGAGGCTGAGCTAGCAGACTTACAGAAGGAGATGACACTGCTTGCCAAAAGATTTGCTAAGAAAAACAGCTCCTCCAACAAGCTGAGAACTTCCTCCTCAAACTACAAGCAGAAGAACCATGATCAAGGATCTTCCAGAAAGGCGCCATCAGCTGAAGACGCCCCCAAATGCTACAACTGTGGTAAGGCTGAACATGTCATCAAAGACCGCCGCCTCCCAAAGAAGAAAGATGTTAATTTATACAAGCAGAAGATGCTGTGGAATAAGCAGAAAATGCTGATGGTGCAGAAAGAAGAAGAAACTTCTGCTATGATTGCTGAGAATGAGAACTGGGCAGAAGATTCTTCTGAGGAGGAGGAGGAGGAAGACAACTATGCCCTTATGGCACGAGTGGAGGAAGATGAACGAAAGGGTGATGCTGCGATCCCCGAAAGCGAATGCTCAACAAGCTCTGTAAGTACCTCACATACTACTTTAAATAATCAAATGCAGTCCTTACTTGAGAAGGACAATCTAATCATAGAACTAAAGGAGAGACTAGACAATAATTACAGGGTACTGAAACAGAATCTAGACCAAAAGGCTTCCTTAAGTGTTCAACTTGAAATTGCAAAAGATCAGGTCAAAAAGGTGTCCTCAGATTTTGAAAGCTTTGAACTTAAGATAGCTGAATTAACTAGGAAATTTGAGGATAGTGAACGGGAAAAAAGCACAGCAAAGGCTGAATGCGATTTTTTGCATAACAAGAGAAGAACACTTTTAAATAAGGTAAAAGAACTAGAGGATCTAGCTGCTAAGAGAGGTCAATCAGAACAAACTGTTTTTCTACTTAACAGCAAACAAAAGGATGACCGATTTTACAATGCTAAATCAGGACTGGGCATAACCAACCCACGTAATCTAAAGAAAGTTAACTGTATTCAAATCTATAACAAAGACTACATGGATCTAGGGTTAGTCGAGAAAATGCATTTTCGAAGTGATGAAGAAAACGCTGAAGCAGAAGAGGAAAAGAGAAAGAATCCAAAGTCTGCGATTTCTTGTGACTATTCCTCTATTAATGAGAAACAACTTTCACAAGAAAAACCTACTTCCTGCTTTAGTGAATGCCTTGACCCCTATGCCAAAGATATTCCTCATATAGGACATCCTCTAGACCCTCCCCCAAGAGTAGGTATTTCTAAAACTGGTGAGGAACCCTGTATATTTCCCATGGCTCAAAAGCTCAAAAACCTACAGGAAACTCTTGATAATGAGAGAGAGAGAGAGATTTGAAACTGAAAAGAAAGGTTTTGAATGCAACTGGCAGGAACTTCTTCAAAAGTTCAATGATTTGAGTGAGCAGTATCATGCTAAAACAGACCCTTCTACGACTAAGCCTGACAGCTCACACACCTCACATGAGAAAAACAATGCTTTAAAAGGTTCATCCACTCATCTCTCTTCTCCTTTGTTTACAGGAAATGAAGTGAAGAAGGAAGGAGAAGAGAAGAATGAGTGGAGGAAAAAGAGGAAGGAAATCGCAGATGGCAAAAAGAAAGTTTTTGAGAATAAAGCTAGTCCTAGATCTAGTTCTATTTTTTACTCTAAAGTTAATTGTTATTCTGTCTCTACAAAACAAACTTCTAGTAGTTCAGTCTTGAGTCCCAAGCTGAATATTTCTGAGACATCTTCTAGACAACGTTCTATTTTTAATACAAGTGTTGCTTATGGTTATTCTGTTCCAGATCCCCATAATTATGAATGTCATGTGAATGTTGTTAAATCAAAGCCTCTCAGAAAGCTCAAACCTGACAAAGAAACCAAGAAAGGAACTTCTAAGGGAACGTTTTGTATTCCTGATATGAAATATGCCCTTAGAGTTCATTCTAGGAAACATCTTAATCGGCTTTCTAAAGAGGAGATTTTCAAAACCAAACTTAAGAAACAACCGTTCAATCACAAAGCACCTGTCTACTCTCCTCCTAAACCTAAAACGGAAACGTGGGTCCCCAAGATAAGACCCACCAAAACTGAAACTGAAAGGTGGGTCCCCAAGATGAGACCTACCAAACCTGAAACTGAAAGGTGGGTCCTCAAACGAAGACCCATCCAAACTGAAACAGAAAGGTGGGTCCCCAAATTCAGACCTACCAGAACTAAAATGGAAAGGTGGGTCCCCAAATTCAGACCCACAAGAACTAAAATGGAAACTGCTAAGTGGGCTCCAAAAATCAGACCCACTGCAAAAGCAAATCTGGCTATTGGAAAGCCCACAAAAGATAGATCTTTTGTTGAAAGAGCGGCTGACCTTGGATCACAGCTCAAAGCAAGATTTAAAAAGGTGTTTCTTGATAATAAGGAAGGACCCACTCCAAGTTGGGTACCTAAACCTGTTTGATTGTTTTGCAGGACGGTCATGTGTGGCACTTAGACTCAGGATGCTCAACCCACATGACCGGAATAAAGCACCTTTTGAGCAACTACACCAACTGCTACGGAGGCAATGTCAGATTCGGGAATGACGCCTCATCTCCTATCCTTGGGTATGGGGACGTCGTCTGTGCCAGTGTCACAATAAAAGATGTTTCATTTGTCAAAGGGCTCAAACACAACTTACTGAGCATTGGACAATTCTGTGACAGCGGGATGGAAGTGAGGTTCTTTGCAAAACAATGTTGTGTTCTTGACAGCACAGGGAATACATTATTAACGTGTTACAGAACATCAAATCTGTACACTATTGATCTGAAAAGCGTCCAATCCACCACTTCCATCTGTCTGCTGTCCAAAGCTTCAACTGAACAGAACAACCTATGGCACAGACGTCTCTCCCATCTGAACTTCAAACATCTATCAACCTTGTCCTCCAAGAAATCTGTAAAAGGGCTTCCTCTGCTAAAGTCTTCCGCTGAAAATCATTGTAGTGCCTGCAAAATGGGCAAAATGACGCGAAGCTCCCACAAGTCAAAAACCGAACCTTCATCTACACATCAGTTGCAGCTAATACACATGGATCTGTGTGGACCTATGAGAGTACAAAGCATCAACGGTCGCAAATACACTCTGGTGATCATTGATGACTTCTCTAGGTATACATGGACAAAATTTCTCCGTTCAAAAGACGAGGCTGCAGAAATCATTATGACCTTTATCAGAACCATCCAGAAACTGCTACAGCACAGTGTTCGAATCGTTAGAACTGACAATGGTACCGAGTTCAAAAATCAAACTCTAACTGAGTTCTATGAATCACTCGGTATCACTCAGCAATTTGCAGCAGCTAAAACTCCCCAACAGAACGGAGTTGTTGAGAGAAAGAACAGAACCCTTGTTGAAGCAGCACGCACTATGTTAATCCAATCCAGACTGCCTCACTTCATGTGGGCAGAGGCAATCAATACTGCGTGTTTCACTCAGAACAGAACATCGATCCATAAACGCTTCGACAAGACTCCTTATGAGATCCTATTCAACAAAACTCCCGACATCTCCTTCTTCAAGGTTTTTGGCTCCAAGTGCTTCATACTAAATGATCGGACAGAGAGAAGTAAGCTGGATCCCAAAGCCAGAGAAGGCGTGTTTATTGGTTACTCACTGCAATCCAAAGCTTACAGAGTCTATCTCAGAGACAAACGCACTGTCATCGAGAGTGTAAATGTTACATTCTATGAAATGGCAGACTTTGCGATCGAACATCTCCAGACTGATCCATCAACTGCTGTACCAGTAGCTTCTGATAAAGCTGAACCAAACACCGAACACGAAGATGTGATTCTCGACTCTCTCTTCAGGAACTTCTACGAGAACCCACAACCTCCACCTCCTGCATACACTCCAGAGTCAACATCAACTCCAACATCAGAGATTCCGCTCCTCACAGGACCAGACGATGTACCATCCACACCCTCAACCCCTCAAACCAATCCCAGAGGTGTGGATGATCACGACTTTGCTATGAGTCCAGAATCATCTCCCTTACACACCACAGTTGCTCCAGAGCCTTCAACCTCATATCAGGACTCAGATCAACCAATAATTACTCCAACTCCTCTAGCTCATGAGAGGAAGTGGACGAGAGCACACCCTGTTGAACAGATAATAGGTGATCCGAGTCAAGGTGTGCGAACAAGATCAGCAACGATGAATGAATGCCACTTCGCATGTTTCTTAAGCCAGTCAGAACCATCAAAAGTCTCTGATGCTCTACTTGATCCAGATTGGGTGATTGCTATGCAAGATGAACTCAATCAGTTTGACAGACTGGATGTATGTTCACTGGTACCCAGGCCTCAGAGAGACAATCATTGGCACGAAGTGGGTATTCAAAAATAAAAGAGATGAAGAAGGCACAGTCATAAGAAACAAGGCAAGGCTGGTCGCAAAGGGATATAATCAACAGGAAGGCATAGACTACGATGAAACGTTTGCACCCGTAGCTAGAATTGAAGCAATCCGCCTCTTTCTTGCATACGCGGCGCACAAAAACTTCACCGTCTTTCAGATGGACGTGAAAACAGCATTTCTGAATGGGACTTTAGAAGAAGAAGTCTATGTAGCTCAACCTGAAGGATTTGTAGATCCAAATATCCCGGACCATGTCTACAAGCTCAAGAAAGCTCTCTATGGGTTGAAACAGGCACCCAGAGCTTGGTACGATGCCTTGACTGAATTTTTGATCGATTCAGGTTTCTCAAAAGGAAAGATTGATACTACTCAGTTTATCAAGCGACAGAAGTCTGACATCATTCTGATTCAGATCTATGTTGATGACATCATCTTTGCTTCTTCAAATCCGCGCCTGTGCCAACACTTTGAGAAACTGATGAAAACCAAGTTCGAGATGAGCATGATGGGCGAACTTAACTTCTTCTTAGGCCTGCAAGTAAGACAACTCTCTGATGGCATTTTCATCAATCAGTCCAAATACATTCTGGATATGCTAAAGAGATTCAACATTGAAGGCAAATCCTCCATGACGACCCCCATGTCCCCAAACAACAAACTGGACTCAGACCCCTCCGGGAAGCCAGTTGATGCTACAAATTACAGGGCCATCATTGGATCTTTGCTATATCTCACGTCAAGCAGGCCTGACATTGTCTTCTCCACATGCTTATGTGCTCGCTTTCAAGCAAATCCGAAGGAATCCCATCTGACAGCTGTACGACGAATTTTAAGATACCTCAAAGGCACGGTGAATCTAGGCCTTTGGTATCCCAAGCATTCAGGCTTCGATCTAGTCGGATACTCGGATGCTGACTTTGCTGGTTGCCGGATGGACCGCAAAAGTACATCGGGAGCCGTCCAATTCTTGGGCGAGAAGCTAGTTTGCTGGTCTTCCAAAAAGCAAAATTGTGTGTCAACATCTACAGCTGAGGCCGAATACGTCGCGGCTGCTAGTTGTTGTTCACAAATATTATGGATGAAGACTCAGCTACAGGACTACGGTTACACATTCCGCCACATCCCGATCTACAGTGACTCTCAAAGCGCCATCGCCATCACAAGCAATCCGGTTCACCACTCCCGCACCAAACACATTGATCTGCGTTATCATTTCATCAAGGATCACGTGGAGAAAGGAGATATAGATATGTATTTTGTAAGCTCAGAGCTTCAACTGCCTGACTTGTTCACTAAGGCATTGGATGAAAAAAGATTCCAGTTCCTGGTCTCCAAGTTGGGCATGTTGAACCTCGAGCCTGTTTAATTTTTGTCTCCACTGATCTGAAAAGTGTGTGTGTGTGGGACTTGTAAAAAGTGTGTGTGCGTGTGATCTGTAAATAGTGTGTGTGCGTTGCATGTGTTGAGGGGGAGAAAACCAGAAAAATAACAAAAAATAGTGTGTGTGCGTTGCATGTGTTGAGTGGGTGGAAAATCAAAAAGAACAAAAATAGTGTGTGTGCGTTGCATTTGTACATATTGTTTGTTGCATTTTGGGGGGGGAGAAAATTTTCACTCATTGAGGGGGAGCTCTATATTTTTACTGGTATTGGGGCTCGAAAATCTTTTAAAAAGGCATTATGTGCTAGCCCAATCATTCAGGCTCAACTGTTATGAAGGAGGTCCAAATTTTTCTCGCGTATATAAGCCTCGCGAAAAACCCTTCTCTTCCCATTCTATTTTTTCACGAAGGACAAATTATTTCGCACTTCAGAGCTCTCAGACTTTCTCTGCATCGTCTTCCCGAAATCCCATTCTCGCAATCTACTCAGACCATCTTCACAAAATCCATCTCGTTCTTCTTGTCTCTCGACTACCCTTTTGAAGGTAGTTCGTCGCTCGAGTTCCATAAAAACGTATTAACTCGAAAAATAGCCTTTGCTCGAACGATCGCCCTTTCTCAAAATCAAAATCAAAAATTAGGGTTTTTGTTTGAATACAGGTCGAAATCATGAAATCGCTTGTTATCGTTTTGATATATCTTGTTTCTGTTCTTGCAGGTGGATTAATCTCTTCGAAATCTATGATTTCGAGATTTTGGTTTTCAAGATCTCGAGATCATCGATTCATCTTCGAGCAAGATCTCGAGATTTGCATCTCGACATCTTGATCTCGAGATTTGAATCTCGAAATCAAGATCTCGAGATTTGCATCTCGACATCTTGATCTCGAGATTTGAATCTCGAAATCAAGATCTCGAGATTTGCATCTCGACATCTTGATCTCGAGATCTGCATCTCGACATCTTGATCTCGAGATTTGAATCTCGAAATCAAGATCTTGAGATCTGCATCTCGACATCTTGATCTCGAGATTTGAATCTCGAAATCAAGATCTCGAGATTTGGATCTCGAAATCATGAACTCGAGATTCAGATCTCGAGATTTGGACTTAGCAATTTTTTTTTCAAAACTCCATCTGCATAAACTTATCTGACAACTTCAATTCAAACTCTTTCAATCAAATCAAACAGTTGAACTTCATGTGCTGACCCCTGCTTCTACAGTTTAAAATGGCAGGAAACACTCAAACACAGATTGACGACACCATCTACCCTAAGGGCAAGTGGATCAAGGTGCTGGACAACAACTTCCAGCTAGACCTCACCGTCTTCAAGTGCCAGAACCCGATCATTCCGGCCATAATGAAAGGTCACTATCTCTGGCCTGCACTTCACAACGCCAAACCAGTGCCAGAGATATACCTACAACAATTTTGGGGCCACATGCATACTGAATCGGCGAAGGATCGCTCCAAAATCAAGACTAAACTGAATGGCATGCGCGTAATCCTGACGCCATCAACACTGCAATCTACACTAGCGCTGCCAGTTCACGACACATATGATGCACTGCCATCCATCCCTGATCTGCTCAAAGACGTGGCATCTCTCGGCTACACCTCACTACTGCCACAACTGTCAAACTTCAATGGAGCCTATCTCCATCACCCGTGGAAGAGTCTATTCGGACTGGTGAATAAATGTTTGTCGCCAAAGCATGCCGGGTTTGACAAGTGCAACAAGCAGATCCTGCTAATCTTTCACGGCATTGCATTCAACAAAAACTACGACATGGCACAGCTCTTCTTCTCAGAGCTCATGGACCTCGTCAAAGCAAAGGAGAAAAATAGGCCAGGTACCATTCCGTACGCAAGATGGCTCAGGTTGATCATACACGACTGCATGGCAGAGCACGCCTCAATACCAAAACGCAGTACGGATCCTCACTTCACAGCACCGAAGCTACAGTATTTTAAAGCAGACAAGAATCCTACCTTTGGTATGAAGATACCTGGATTTCTGCTCAAGCTAGTCAAATCTTCAAATCCAGCAGTCCAGCAATACAAGGAAGCCACAGAGAAAACTGTCCCTATGGTTCAGCAAAACCCAGTTGGACCTACCCCAGGGGCAAAGCCGAATGTTGGTAAGGGTCCAAAGAGAGCCCAAAAGCCACAGAAACCAGTGGCCGGATCGCCCAATGAAGGAAAGTCTGACGACTCTCTAGAGACGAGTAAGGCGGCTGAGGGCACCGAAAAAGACGCTGAGGAAACAGCCAATGAATCGTCAAGTGAAGCCCAAACAAACACTGACGATGAGGCTTCCGAGAGTGTGGGCACAGAGAGCGGGGAATCTGGCTCGGATGATGACGACGATGACAATGACAGTGATGACGTGGAGCTCACATATGCCCTGATCAGAAAAGGGAAGCTGCCAGTCGAATCTCCAAAGAAGAAAAGAATTACTGCTGAAAACGCAGCACCAATAATCGCTGGCAGACCCAAAGTCTTCACAATCAAAGAAAAAGCTAAGCCGATAGTTGTTTCCAGCGAGACAAACTGCTCAAAGGACGACTATGACGAGGCAGCTCATACAATCAAGAACTCCGATGAAGTCGTCATCCGGGAGAAAAGCGCCAAAGTCAAGAACGATAAGACTGCCAAGGGAAAGCCCCAGCCCCGAGCCAGAAAGAGCCTGATTGATAAGGCAGACGAGCATATCTTTGCTGGCTGCGATACTTTTATCCAGATAAGCCGAGCTGAATCCTTAAGCACAGGAGCCGATCTTTTCGGTTCCCGGGTAGAAGTCGCAGCATCTGGCTCAACTGCGCAAGCACAGCCCTCTCCCAGCCACTCGATAGCCTCTCAACAGGCTATTGTTTCAAAAGAACGGGACTCCACCCCCTCGCTGGTTCCTTCTGAATCAGTTGAGCGTACAATTGACCTATCTCCCGAGGTCAAAACCCCTTCTTCTCACACATCGAGTCTAGGTGTCACATTCCCAACATTTTCTTCATTTTCTAGGACACCTACACTATTCACTGCACATACAGGTGCACACACCCTGAACGCAACAACCAGAGCGCAAGCTATGACGGTTGGAAGCCCTGCTACGCCCACAATGATTCCATCATTGAATGCAGGCCACACATCAGCAATCTTCACTGATGCTGTGTCAACAGTTACAACCCCCGTAACTGGTCACCCTACCTTTGAAGATGTAAACGTTCTACTCAATCGCTTCCTAGATTCCACCATTAAACCATGGGTGCAAGATGCAATGACCGCTCTAGCACAGGAATTTAGGACCACCCAAGCGGTTCGGTCTGAACAAACCCCACCCCAACCTTCACCTGAACCGTTCATCTCCCATACACAACCCGTATCCTCCACCCCTCTATCCCACCAATCCATAAACCAAATTTCCATTCCTTCTCTTTCTCGGGGAACCCAGGATACAGAACCTGTATTCTCCCCACACCCGACCACACCCTCCATCGATCTCTCCTCACTATCCTTTGACACACTAGCGTCGGCTTTGCTGAACAACCTCCTTAACACCCCTAAAGACAAACTTACTCTTCATCAGCAAGCCATACTTGAAGCCCTTCTTTCTTCACCAGAAACCAAGACCACTTGCAAGGAGAGTCCTCGTGGTCGCAAACGTTCCCATGAGGACCCCGATGATTCGGATCCTCATGAGGGGGAGAACAAGCGACCTCGATCACTTGAGCAAACTGCCCTACCAAGCCAAACTCCACAGCCCATCCAACCCGAAACCTCGACAAACCAACAGCCA
Source organism: Cuscuta europaea (assembly GCA_945859875.1). Lineage (NCBI taxonomy): Eukaryota > Viridiplantae > Streptophyta > Magnoliopsida > Solanales > Convolvulaceae > Cuscuta > Cuscuta europaea. The sequence goes on along the minus strand of CAMAPE010000074.1, from coordinate 5,440,724 downwards.
CCACCCACAGCCAACTTATCTAGCATGGTCGAGCTAGAAATAACATCCCGAGGCGTATCTCCCAGAGATACCAACCGAGGAGGGGATGGAAGTCCTGATAATGTTACCAGTGGTGCATCTTCTGCATCAGGCCATCAGTTGGAACCTAGTTCTAAGTTGATGTCAACGGGCAATCCAAGGGACCCGGTAGTGCTACTCAGGAACACTCACCGCCTCAAAAACAATAAAGAGTTCCATATATTTCCCCAGGCAAAGACATCCATGATGCACTGGAGGAGGCGGTGATATATGACAAATGGCCGAGACAATGGACAGAATGGGATGATCTTAGGAATGAGGCTGAACAAGAGGACATGCAAAGAAATTGGTGGCTACGAGAGCTAATTAACAGATGCTCTGAAGATATCATAAGGCTCGAGGACGATGAACGCAAGGAAGGGGAGAACTACAAGGAATCCCAGAAAACTCTTGAATCCGTAGTTAGACAATCAGCGGGAAGACTTCCCAAGACAGAGAAACCCTGGGATAACGTTCGCATCAAAGCCCCCTTCCAAGAAGAAATCAGAGAGCATATCTGGCGTAGACCAGACAGAGTCAAACCGCTGAATGAACTGAAGCTAAGAGGCCTTACTCATTTAAAAAGAAAGCAGGCTGGAGGTCATCTGCATATGCTGCTACAAAGGTCAACCGGTACACAGAGAGAACTGATGGAACAAGATCTGAAGTCGAATATTCTCCCGATTCATCAAATTCTACAAGTGAAGGCTGAAGATTATCATGGAGTAACATTCTACATTTACAGACTTCAACGCACTGATGGGAGCGAATTTACTTGCCAAGAGAACGATTTCATCATGCTGAAACCGGACGACATCTATCAAATGTTCATGGCCTACAAATACCTTCCAGTCAGGCAGAGCATAATATACAGCGAAGGTCTCGCAGCTATCAAGAGATTCATGCTTAGACAGATCCGAGTACACTCTTCACATGACCTACAGATGGCTATTGAGTGCAATCTGAAAAAGACAAATCTGACAAAGCCAAGACTGTATGGTCCAGAACTTGAAGACTTCCCAGCCTACCACATCTTCTTCACACCGCCAGCAGTCACCTATCTGAACCACAAGAACGAAAAACGTCTGATGGTAGTCAGTGAAATTGAGAAGTACTGTGACGGAACACTGAAGATAATCAAAGAACAGATTCTAAAGATGAAGGCAGATCTAGAGGAAAATCTTCAAGAGGCATCGTCTTATGTTCAAAAGGAACACTCTACAGTAGAGACAATTTTAAAGGCCATTGACGATCGCCTCGAAAAGAGAAATACGCTGAGGCAATATGAACATGCACATGGTATGAGGAAGCACTACTTCAAGTCTCAGAAGCAATAAGAGAATGGAACTTGATCACAAAGGGGGAGATTGTAGGAGATATTTAATTGTGAATCAAGTTTGTCATAGATTAGCTTTATATTTAATCCTTGTATTTAATAAGTGCATGAATTAGATAGCAATCGGGCCAAGTGTTAGGCCCATATAAACAGGCTAAAAGCCTTGTACGCCTAACCTAAACCTCGCCTATAAAAAGGGAGCCGAGGGTTTAAGAATAGGTTAACGTCGTACTTATTCTTCATAGCCTTACGCGCATACTTTTGTGTTGTACGAGTTCACGGTCTATCAAAGAGGGTTTTACGTTGATTCATTCTGTGTTCATCCTTACGTTTAATCTTCGTTGTTAGATCGTTATTCATTGCTGTTACAGAAACAGGGACTAACAAAATCAAGTTGAAATGTGCGATTTACCTTTGCAAATGATAAATTCATGAGTACATCCATGATATTTTTTGTTTTATAAAAATGTAAAATCAAAAGTTACATTTCTTTATGTGAAATTTCTTTATCACATGAATAATTGAGTGAGTTACAATACTAATTGAATGTGATTGATGAATGTCTTTGTCATGTAATGTACTAATTGTACAGTACACATATTCGAAGAAATGAGCAAAATTTTCAACATCAAAAGTATTGTTTGGTACATACAATTTAGATCTAAAAAAATCATAGTTTTGAAGTAAGACATATTCGATACATATTACGTAGTACGTATAAGTTATAACAAGTGTTAGCATATGAAAAGAATATAGAAACAAATATGGAATTGTATCTGTAATGTGATAAAGTGCTCCATTCTAATAAAAAAATCTGCAATTAAATTCGAGCAATTATCATAACATCATATTCTCAGATACCCAAGTGGATGCCAATTTCGAAATGTATGACAAAAAGAAGAATATATCATTGGTTTTTAATTTATATGAGCATAAACCTATCACGAGGAAGAGAATTGCATTCAGTTGAAAAAAAAATACCGAGCATGAATTATGGCAAATAAATCAAGCCAGCTGATTATATACGAAGTATAAAAAAAATATACAAATACTGAAATAGAGGTATAAACAGAAAATAAATATACCGAACATAAATATGGTTGAAATAGTTTTTTGCATCAAAGAGAAGGAAATCGATTGATTAAAAATTTTGGCATTAGCTTTCACCTAAATCAAGGTGAGGCTGACGGATATGAGTGAAACGAGGTGCAAGGACAGAGTACTGAGAGGAACTAGCCGTCTGGGTCAGCGGCGGTCGCACAAGCATGGCACGTTGGATATCCTCATTTGTCTTCGTACGTTGTCCGACAAAATGGCCGTGGTAGACTTGCTTCGATCTGGATCATGTGGAACGGAGGCGGCAACCTCCGTTTTGGACACCGTTAGCAAATACATCATCTTGTGCTTCACTTTCAGGGAAGTTCTGAAGGAGGATGCGGAAAATCGGTCGTTGGCGGCACAACCTTCGTTCTGAACAGATAGACATATCTAATTTTTCGGAGCCGAGGTGGTTGATGAAGCTGAGGTCGGCAACTGAGGTGAGCCGGAAGATGATCGCGTTAGGCTGATGGCGTCCCAGCAGGATCATCGGAGGGAATGACCGAGTGAGGCTTGGCCGCGTGGATGCTGAATGTAGGCAGACTAAACCTGCGGCTGAAAAAATCTTGAGAAGAGAGGAGAAAAGTTTTAAGGTTTGGAGCTTTCGTGCTGATAATGTGTTGTAGGGAGAATGTTTTTCAAGTTTCATTACCAAAAGCCCCTATAAATAGGGATAGAATAGGGTTTACAAATACTGTCCAATAGGCCCATAATACATAATTTACATAGAAAGCCTCTAATACATATTTTATCTAAACGATAGCACACAACATAGAATTTCCTTCAACAACCTATACTATATACCCTCATTTTCTTTCCTACTTTTTCATTCTATTTCCTACTTTTTCATTTAAACCCAACCCACTACACCTTTTACACTACCCCTATTATTTTTCTCTTAAATCTTGTGTCAAACCCTATAAGGCCATCTATTGGAGAACAGAAGGAGTATTGAGCAATTTTTTAGTTTCATTATTATTCAGAAAAGGGAATCAAAGAAAATCATTTCTTATAATAATTTAATTAACGCTTTAGTAATGTGAAATGTAAAAAATATATTGAATGGATTTTATTGAAGATGTTAGAATGCAAAAAAACTATATTGATGGAGTCGATTCACTGTTTTCATATCATATAATTCATATTCAAGTTTAAATTATAGTGTTGCTGATCATAATATTTGATATAAGTAAAAAATATGTTTATGTTGCAAAGAATGCATTTTATAATACATATGCTATTGTCATTAGTATTGTAATAATGTCAAGTCTATTATGAAAACATTGCTATAAATATGGAGTATGAAATATAATAAGGCATTATAAGAATATTTTATAACCCACCTAAATTATAAAATATTTTTGTTACTAACGTTGTCAACATCCGAATTCATTATGAACACTAGCATCATTATCACCGACATAAACTTATACAGAGTATTACATTCATCTCATTTTATGTCTTGTTTTGGTGCAAGACAATTATTAATAACTTGATTGAAAAAGTAAAAATTGTAGTTGATATTTGAATATAATGAGGTAAAATGTTGTGGCTCACACATTTCTTCCCAAATTAGAAAACTATGACATTTATTTTATGACAACCCAAAAAGGAAAGTAAAACAGATAAAATAGGACGGATGCAATATCATCGTTACAAAATAGCCCATGTAGGAAAAACTTCAAACAAATTTAAGTTTACAAAAGAAAATATCAAAATAGGAGGAATGTATTCAATGAAGTGATTTTTTCTTTACCTCAACATGGCCAACTAGAATATGTATATGCTCATGTCCTAATTGCCCTCATATGCTTTCCCCTGGTGGCCTGGTCATATTAAGATGACTCGTTTTGTCTCGCGAGTTTGGTCCATCATTTTTTAAAAAAAGGGAAATTTTCATAAGTAAGCTTAAAAGTGAAAATAATATCATTTTTTAACTTTTGAAAACATTTTTCAAAACTGGACTAACCGTGATTTTCTTTTCACAAATAGACTTTGTATACAAAACTCCTAGCTGACCGGATCCGTACTCCTAAGAAGCCACGTGAGATTCCCCTCCAACTATCCACGGTCTATTCTTTTCCATAAATCAATATAAACTCTAATAATTACTCAATTCTTGCTTCTAATAGAAAATGATGTACAAATAAAAAAATATAAAGAATTTGAAAATTACTAGCAAAAAATAAAATACTAGAAAACGAAAATAATAAAAGTAAAACAACACACTATATAAATTTGAAGTTGAAAACTTGTAAATAAAATTAAAAAATCAAAAAGAAATTAATTTTTTAAAATATATCAGAAAAAAAAATATAGAAATAGAAAAATTAAAAAATTAAAATATTGAAAATAAAAATGAAAAATTCGAAAAGCTGTTGGATAATATAATTTTTAAAATGTATTTTTTAAAAACATATACTCCTTAATTTATATAAAAAGAAAATTAAAAATGAAAATTTATATATCACTAATGAAAACAAAAAGGGGAAATAAGTAAAAATAAATACGCAAAAAATATATAATATACAAATTTAAAATAATCTAAAAAAATTAAAAATATGAAAATCTTCAAAAAATCCAAATAAATTTTATAAAATAAAATTAAAATAGAAAAAAATCTAAAAAAATCCGAAAATTAGATTAAACTTAAAATCATTAAAAAAAGAACACAAGAACGTGAAAAATTAAAATAAAATGAAACGTAACAATAAAAAAATAAAAAAATTAAAAAAGTGAATACTTGCATTATGTAATTTTAAATTTTTTAGAAAAGGTAATAATTCCAAACTCGAATGCCAAGTGTAAAAAAATCTAAAATAGTAAAAACGTAAAAAAGCTAAAATTATTACAAAGTATGATTTTTAATAAATTTGTAAGGACTAAGGAGCTACAAAGTTTAATTCTTATTATCATTTTGTTGTTATTTTTTGTTCCATGTTGTTTCTTTGTGTTTCTGTATGTTTATTTTTGTTGCAAATTTCAAATATCTGTTTTTTATTGTTTCTTCAAGTTTTATTGTTGATATTCATAAATCGAAATTTATCATTTTAGGTGATTACATATCTATAAATGATTTTTTGATTCCAACAAAGTAGCAAAGATATATGGGCAAGAACCTAAATAAACAACTAAAATCAAATTCAACTATAAACAACAATAAGCAACAAAATGCAACAAAAAGAAACACATATAATGCAACCAAAAGCAACAAAAGATAACATATGAAACTATCACAATAAATATATAATTTTTGATTTTTTGATTCTTAAGAAGTAGCAAAGATATATAAGCAAGAACCTAAATAAACAACTAAAATCAAATTCAACTATAAACAACAATAAGCAACAAAGTGCAACAACAAGTTCTTAAAATTTATATTAATTTTTAATTTCTTTTTGTTGATGAATTTTCATATTTTGTTTCTTAATGTTTATATTTTGTTTCTTATTGTTTAGTTTTGTTTCTTGTGATTTTATTATATGCAATTTTGTCACTACACACACATGTATAGGGTGTCTATGTACCAAAATAGGTAAAAACTCGGAAACATGAATACAAAATTAAGAAAAAAAACGGGCATTGATCAATATCAACATAAAGTAACAATATGCAACAAAAAGAAACAAGATGTAACAAAAACCAACACAATAAAACAGAGAAACAAAAAGAAAAAACAGCAACATACAATATACACATTTTTTGTCCATATTGTTGATTAGAATTACAAATATCATTACAAAATAAATGAGACAGTACAATCAAATTCATTTTCTAATATACATTTACAAGTAACCTAAAGAAAGTCCTTGCGATGCACCATTCCATATTCCAATTTACATGAAGAACAGACATGTTGATAAAAAATGAAGTATTTAAACAGATTAGCAATTATCAATACTTCTAGACATGATATTCTTATACAAGCTTTTGATTGAGGAAGCAGTAGTCATTATAGTTCAAGAGCTCCTGTCATTACAGTTCAAGTGCTGCAGTCAGCGACCACATAACTTTGTCAAAATCACCTTATATATAGCGTTTGTTTAAAAATTTAGCACTCCCATTGAAATGAAGGAATGAGGGATGTATCCAAACCCAACCACCTTGCAGACAGTTTTATAGCTTAAAAGCATACGTAGTACTTCGTATAAGCAGAGTTGCAGAATGCATGAACCATAAATGTCTCCAGCAGCTTTTATTTCAGCACATCCTAGCTAAATCCATCCAATCAAGGTCAATTACATCGGTTTCCAGACCAGGAAGTCTCAAGCTTGCTATTTTCCAGATGCAACTTTTATAAGAGAATCACAATTATCTCTAAACTCAACAAATGGATAAATAAAAGAGTTTTAACATTTATTCACCATCTAAACATGGTATAAAGGACCTGATATCCTATTTCTAGACAAGAAATTATATAAATTAAAGCCTTTCATGAAGAGCATGCATACAGAATTGGAAAACTATGGCCATTCTTTCATATTCGATAGTTAGTTTGAGAGTGAAATATCATTACTTTGATGTCAAGATCTAGAGGTAAATTGAAACAACATATGTCAAGTCATTATGTTACATCACTTAGCCTATAGCTTCCTAACCCGTAAGATCTACAAACAATTTAAAATAATAAAGGAAGCTAAGTTGTGAAATTTCAGAAAAAAATGTCATCATCGTTATATTGCAGTTCAGAAGCTTAATTGACTAGCTTTTTCACATGTAACATCTCCCTCTCTTTTCTAAAATTCTGCACATCTCGAGATCTCATAATGAATTGGGAAAACTATTACATTGTGGATCCAGTCAAAGTACTGAGACTAGCAAAGAGGCACATGTAATAGGGAGCATTTGGACAATTTCCACTTCAAAGTTGAGATATTTACATAATAAAGTGATCAATCATATATTGTTAGCTTTCTGAATTTTACCTTTCAATTCAATTTTTTCAAGAGTACACATCTTGTAGAAGTTAATTAGTGACTCAAATATTCAGTTATAGTAATTGATACTTCACATGGTACCATTACATAGAAAACCTACACAGCAATTGGATTTAGCATTAATAGGTAGAGTTACAGGGATAAATCTAATTGACACGCCAAGTTCTGGCATCTGATAGCTTCAATTAAACGTATGTTGAATATATGTAGTGGTGTGAGAAAAATGAGTTGAAATTTTAAAAAAGGAAGATAAATGCAAGGATTGACATACACACCGAGGCGCACAATCACTTGGCGACCCTGTACACTTGCAATGAATTCCTCTTAGCGCGGCTCTCCGCTAGATCTAACATCAACCTCACCGGAAAATCAACCTTGCATGCTCGGGACCTTGAAGGCGGTGCAGAGTTGGCGATTGAAACTTCTCGTCGCCGATGATGGCTTTGAGTTGGGCCTGGAATTTGGTCGAGTGGCTTGGACAACGTGATCTTCATGTCTCCATCGCTGTAGAATAATTCATCGGGGTCACCGTAGAACTTCATCGTCGATTAGCAAAGGGATGTACTGCGTAGGTTTTAATTTAGGATGAGATTATTTTTGAAATAAAATAGTTAAATTGAAAAGATGAAAGTCTAGGAATGAAAGAAAAATACTTACGAGACATAAATGAAATGTGACACCTAAAACGAGACTGTACGGGTAATTTCCACACAAAAAATATTTCGGATCATAATCAATAAAATTGCAGTCCAATTTTTTTTTGAAAACTGGTTAGAAATTTTGCAAATTGCTCTATCATGAGAAAACTGCTATTGCAATAACATTTTATCACCACTAGGATAGGTAAATTCGAGTGGGCAACTTTTGAAAAAAATATGACCATTGAGATGTTTTCTTTTGGATTGAAATTTACTAGTTTGGTTTGTTTTGATCTGATTTGGTAAATATCAGATCTTTGTGTATTTTATAAATATGGAAGTCTGATCTATGACTCAAAACAGTCCAAAAGAAAACTGAACATCAATTGAGAATGGATTGGGTTTTGGAAGAAAGGACAATGAAGTAAATAGCCCAAGAGAGCTCATAAGTATAAGCCCACGGGAAATTAAATTCAGAGGTGGCGAGTTACCCCACTTTCTGACTCACAACTGCGGTACTTTCCAGCTTGTCTCAACGGCCTCACACTCGCCATTTGCTTCGTTTACATCGAAACCCTCTTTACGATTTCATCTCACCGCACATATATATGCATCACCGCTACAAAAGAACCTGAACTCTCACGCTCTCTTCCGTCTTCTTGATCCAAGTAAGTTTCCTGCTAATCATTTTCAAATCCTATTTTACAATGTATATGCATTAGCGGAGCATAGACAGAATTTTCCTGTTTCTTTGGTTCAAAATCGAGATTTTCGTTGTTTTGGGTTTCCTATGTACTTGATCCCAAGCATTTCCCCATTTTCTTGAGTATATTATCAAAAATTGTAGCAAGTTTTTATACATTTTTTTCAACATCAGGGGTGCTTGTTACAGCAATTTATAATATTATCTACTACGTTGAGAAATCTGCATTTTCAGCATTTTTTATGGCTTGGGCTTAAGAATTTGTAAGGAGGTGCAGGATGCGGGATTTGATTGCTGGCGTGAAAGGAAAAAACACTTTTTAGTTTCATTTAGAGTAAGAGCAAAGGCTGTTTCCACACTCCATTCTTTGAGTGGCGGTAAATGTTAAAAGGGTTGAGTTTTATTATTGGGAATCACATATTAGCTAGCATTATTGCTGTTGCTGGAGTTTTGACTGTTGAATTAATAATAATTATCCGAACAACGCTTGCTGTACATAATATCCAAACAACAAAAGGCTAGAAACTGAAGCGAATTATATATATTTGAAAGATTGTTTAGCAATTAGCAGGTCCTCTTTAATGGAGAACAAACCTTTATTTTTTGTAGGAGATTGCATTATTATTTCTAGAATCTAGATTGATGTTAGAGATTTTTCCAACTCATCTTCTGTTCTACGTTGCTATCTCATCTTGCAGATTGTTATTTACCCTGGTGAAATTAAATTAGGCATCTCATAATGGCTGCTACTGCTGCTCCAAACCTGCAATTTGCTGCGGCTAACCTCTGTGTTTCTGCATCTCGTAAACTTTTCCAGTCCAACACCTCACGCCTCGCTTTCGAAAATAGAGGAAGATCTGCAACAGAGCTTAAAAGTTTGTGCTTGTTCTCCGCAACAAAACTATCCTCCCAGGGATTAAATACAGTTCCATTAAAATCTCAACGGATGCTTACTCGGGCAATGTCCAGTGCAATTGATAAGGAACACTTACCTGGGCTTGCCATTGACTTAAGAGGTTTTTATACATGTCTACTTTTGGAACCTTATCTTTTATGATTCTGTAAAGATTGTCTTTGTGTATTTATTGTTGCCTTCTTTATCTTCTTTCCACATTATTGTGTTTAAGTTTGTTTATACAATCTGGATTAGTTCAAAAGAACTGTTGATTTGCGAAGATTGTTAGAGTGTTTTTCATTTTTCTGTCAAAAGAATATGTATCTTGTCGGTATAGAAAATAAATGAACATAAGTAGTCCTCTTACAGTTTTAAGTGCATGTTTGTATACCATTGTTGTTTTTCTTTCTGAAGATCTTATCTATATTTATCTAATAAAACTGGAGTTGGATTTCAGATTCCTGTTGATTTGCCCTTGAATTTTTTTCTTGTAGTTAAGAATTTTGTAATTTGTTAACTAGTTGGCTTACAATGGCATAGTTAAATCTTATCTGCAGGAAAGAGGGCATTTATTGCTGGTGTAGCTGATGATAATGGCTATGGATGGGCAATAGCAAAGTCTCTTGCAGCTGCAGGTGCTGAAATTCTTGTTGGTACATGGGTTCCAGTACGTATTTATACACCTTTTCATATTGTTAAAGTATTCAGTTGCTCACTATAGACTACTAAAAAAATTCATGTATTTAATTGTTTATTTAGGCTCTAAATATCTTTGAGAGCAGTCTGCGACGGGGAAAATTTGATGAATCAAGAGTGTAAGGGGCAGACCATACTGTTCTTCACTGTTAGTTTCTATTTTGTTTTTTACTGAGTCACTGTTTTTATATACCATAATTCAGCTTGCCAGATGGCTCACTGATGGAAATAAAAAAAGTGTACCCGCTTGATGCAGTTTATGACACTCCTGATGATGTTCCCGAAGATGTACATGGTCTCATTTTCTGATTTCATATTCAAAATGGTATGGAAACATTCTGAGTTATACCTTTTTGTGGTATCAGGTGAAAGCCAACAAGCGTTATGCTGGGTCTGCAAATTGGACTGTTAAGGTGTTGTAATTTGGATTTTTTAACAATCGTACGTTTGGCAAATTTTACCTTAAAATTTGGGCCAAGTGTACTATTTTTTTATATACTCGTTCATGTATTCTCTGCAGGAAGTTGCTGAATGTATCAAACAAGATTTTGGCACAATTGACATTCTTGTGCATTCCCTTGCTAATGGCCCAGAGGTACACTTGTGGGGTTTTTCTTGTTTCACCACCATTTGTATTGTTATCTAGAATCTGATAATATTCATCTTTGATATAACAATTTCCTCAGGTTACTAAACCCCTACTTGAAACGTCAAGATATGGATATCTTGCTGCATTGTCGGCATCAAGTTATTCATATATTTCATTGCTTAAGCATTTTATTCCCATTATAAATCCAGGTAGACCGTTTTGTCATTAGTTTTTCTAATGTTTTTTGCTGATCTGTGAAATAAGTCCATGAATTTATAGTTCAAATCTATTGCAAAACTAAGATTCTCTTTTCAGGCGGTGCTTCTATCTCTTTAACGTACATTGCTTCAGAAAGGATAATTCCAGGGTGAACATTTCTTCGCATTGGTCCTTTTAATTTTCCACTTCTGGTCATGGCTTATGGTCCTCTTTTAGGTGACTTATTATATGGTTATATGATAAAAACCAACGGTAAATTGTACGAAAAATCGCTGGTTATGTGGCTGGGAACCAAAAAAGACAATAACCTAATAGTTATGAGACTGAATGTGGAATGTTTTCTTTTTCTTTTTAAATTGCTTAAATAATTTTCAATTTATCTGTACTTAATGTATTGTTCTGTAAATGCTGCAGATATGGTGGTGGGATGAGCTCAGCAAAAGCTGCTTTAGAGAGTGACACAAGAGTAAGTTATTTCTGACCCTTTTTTCACCTTTTTTTAATGAAGTTCAAATTTGCCATATGGTGTTGCTGATGTGGGGATGGTTGAAATCGTAAAGGTATTGGCTTTCGAAGCCGGAAGGAAGCATAAGGTCAGAGTCAACACAATTTCTGCAGGTATGACCCAGTTATCCATTCACATGTAGATAGAGCTGTCCTATATATCCAATAGTTGTAACTTGTAACATTCATTGGATACAACAACAACATTACCCCAGTGCCGCAAAGGCTCCCAGCAACTAGTAACATTCATTTGATACTAGTTGGTAAATTTATTAGGTGATTAAATCTTTAAATGTTAAACCTTGAAGAATGAAGATATGATGAATGAGGATTAGGGTCCAATACTACTATTATGGTTTGTACTTACCAGCCGTGTAGAACGTAAAGGTCCCATTTACAACTCAGAAAATGTTAGGGGGGAAATAGAGAGGAAAGTATAGATGAAATTTGGAAGTAAATAAATTGTCAAAGAAAAAATGAAATCCTTACACAAGATATATTAATTTAAGATATTAATTCTATGTAAAATTCGGAAGTAAATAAACTGTCTGCGCTTCTTTGTTATGAAGCAGCAGTCGGACCATGCAATTTTGGACGCGATTTTCACTATGGGTCATCCGGAAATAGTCTCTCTATGCTTTAGTACAAGGGTAAGACTGCGTACATCCGACCCCCCCTTACCCCACCTTAGGTGGGAGCCTTTGCGGCACTGGGGTAAATGAAAATGAAATGATTAATTCTATGTAAAAAGTTTAATCTATGTATAGACTAAGAAACCCAAGCTTATGTTAAATCACGAACAGATTAACTACATTTCATTTTCCTCCGTATTTTTCTAGCTAAGACCCAACGAAAATATACCATTTTCTTGATCTATCTCCCTTACCATCCTTTGAGTTCCAAACGCAGCAGCTTCCACACTTCAATATTTCATACTCTGCTTTTCAATTCCTAAAACTCCTGCCGAGACTGTGTCTCATAGGCATTAGGGTTGTCTTGTCGCTAATATTTTGAATTAACCGCACGCCCATCACCCAGTCCGCCTTTTTAGAACAATTGTTCTGCTGTGTTAGGTCCACTGAGGAGTCGTGCTGCAAAAGCTATTGGTTTTATCGATATGATGATTGATTACTCATCCGAGAATGCTCCCTTGCAAAAGGAGTTGTCTGCAGGTGAGCGACGTCCCAACAAAAATTGTCATTTTTGCTTCTTAATTGTTTACAAATCAACATGATGCGTGTATAAATGTTGCAGAGGAGGTTGGGAATGTAGCTGCTTTTCTGGCATCACCTTTGTCTTCAGCCATAACGGGGTCAGTTGTGTATGTCGATAACGGCCTAAATGCTATGGGAGTTGGAGTTGACAGCCCGGTGTTTAAGGGTCTTGACATCCCAAAAGACCAGAGCTATGAGTCTGCTAAACAACAAGCTGCTGCTGCTGTTGCATCTCCATGATTTCATTTAACCAATTTTGGCTCCCAAAATAAGTAAGTAATTTTGGGTCCATGGATATGCAGGCTGTTTGCTTAAATTATGAGGTATGGATTCTTTAGAGACTATCAATTGTGGTGGTTCATGGAGGAATGCGAGGTCTTATAAAAAATTTGTAATATTTTTCAAAGCAAATGTTGCCCATACTGACTTAGAAGTTGCAATTTCATCAATTTAACTTGCAGTATTTTAGTTCTTACAAAGGAAAAATAACAAAAGATCCATTGATGTGTTGGGTCAGTCTTCATCACCCGTACTAGTCAGAAAGTGTAGTAATAGAGGGGCGTACAAGAGCGAGTCCTCACAGTCACGCCCTAGAACCATGACCACATGCACCGGTTACTGGTGCAGTTCTGAGTTGGTTCTCTGCAGTCCAGTTTCATTTTTTTTCGGCAATAAGTTTACAATATAAAATAACATTAAAGACAATAAAGATGCTTGTTGAAGTATTAAAATAGTACACTGGAAATTAATTAAAGTGCACTTGAAAGAAATGGTAAAACTACGGAGTATATACTTCATACTTCGTATATCTCAATAATTGATTTTAGAACGTGTCAATAAAATTAGCATACTATTCTCTATAGTGTAATATAAAAATCAAAGTTAATATAGTTCTTTAATTTTTACGTTCTTAATAACATTAGTATGGAGAAGTAAACGTTTGACATCAGTACCTCACGCTCCATTTGATCATGGTAGCCTTTTACAAGAATTGCGTGGGGGTACGATATTTTTTTTGTCATTGAGCTCTTGCTTTTAATCAATCATGGAAATAAACGTGTATTCTGGTGATTACAGACTTAGACTACTTTTATAAACTAGCAACGAACAGAAAACTAGCTAAGAAAAAAGTATACTGGTATAATGAACTTAGAGAAAATGTATTAAGTATACTTCAGTCCGGTCCTGATTCTCATTTAGTGAAGATCGATCATGTAGTGGTTTGGACTTTGGATATAATTTCGAAGGATATGTTTGAAATCCTGTTTTTTTTGGTTTGGTATCATAATGGTCCGATTCGGCCATATCTAGGACAAACATGAGAATGTTTATAGCAAGACATTAGTTGTATGATTGTATCAAATCATATGGTGATATGGTTCTGAAATGTGTAAACAAAATGTAAGTGGATGTGAACACCATGTTGTACTTTAATAGTTCAATTCAATAATTTGTAAAATATCAATTGATTTTGAAAAATTTCGTAGAAACAAATTAAGTAGTTCTCCGGAAGTTCAAATATGTGGAGCCAAACACCAAACAAAGAAGTATTACATTTAAAATAGAGGTATAATAAATTGGAAAATTTGACAATAATGATCCTGCATTTTACCAATTTCTCAAAATAATCCAACTTTTACATAATATCATAATAATCTCACTTTTGCACCTAATTTCTTCTGTTTTTGTGCAAGGAGAAACACTTATTAAACTCATAGAAATGAACAAACAAACATCAAACTTTCCACCTACCCAAACGTCCCCTCTAAATTTCTTATAGCCAATGGATCATCTCACTCCCAAAATTAGGGTTGGACTCGGGTCCGGGCCGGGTCCGGGGCGGGCCGGCGGGTCAGAAATGGTGGACCCGGGACCGGCCCGGGTAACCACCGGGTCCGGGCCGGGCCGGGCCAAACCCATTATATATATATATATTTTTTCCTCTTCCTAATTAACCCCCCTCCCACCCCCAACCCCCCAAACCACCCCAAATGGCCCAAAATACCCAGCCCAACCCGAAAAGTTAAAAAAAATTGAAAAAAAAAAAAAATTGGCCCGAACTGGGCCCGGACCCAGCCGGGTCGGGCCTTGTTTTGGGTGACCCGAGCCCGGACCGGAAAACCCACGGGCCGGGCCTACCCGGACCGGTCACTGACCGGGCCACCGGGTCGGGCCGGGCCGGAACAGTGCCGGTCCCGGGCCAGTTCCGGGTCGGGCCACCCGGCCCGAGTCCATCCCTACCCAAAATTGAGAAAGACTAATCGTTGAAATGCGAGAGATTCGAAATGATTATCGGCTAGACTAGCTTGATTACTTCCTCTCATTGTAAGAGAGACACGTACTAGAAAGAAGCCCACATGTCCCTAATGTCAAAAGGAAGATGAAACCAAAGTACTGGACACCAAAAGAAAAATTAAAACAAATTAAATTATATAAAAATTTGAAAACCTTCATCTCTTCCCCACCTTTACCTGTCCCCATTAACACTACTTCTGCTTTCAATTTGCCGTTCAAAGATTCTATCAAAAGAAGTTCAACTTGGTTCCCTCCCTCTTAATTACCGCCTTCTTTCACTTTCAAACGGATTATCCCCACCTCTTCAGAAGATTGCGGCCAATCCATGATGTACTACCTTTATGAATTTCATGTTCCAAACTCCTATTGAATCATCGGCCTCCCCTGCTGCAAAGCTGTGACACCGCCCCCTGATTATAAATTGTTCGCAAATTAAAATTTCGACCAATTATGAATAAGTTCGTTAATTTTATTCTAGTTGTTAATTTTAACAATCATTAAATTAATTTTTGGAGCCCACACAGGGGGAAGGACCACTTAGCGTATTCCTGGGGCGCATATTAAATTCATCTGGGACAGAATAATAATTCAAGTCGGTGGAATTAATTTATTTTGGGTTAAGGAAAAAACCTTTGAATTACATAGATGTAAAATTGAAGGTTGAGCAAATAAAGGAGACTAGGGGCCCAAGGCCCGTTTAATAAGCCAATTAAAGTCTAAAAGGTAAACCTATTACCTAGCATACCTACGACAAACACAAAAACCTTACATAACTTTCTCAAATCCCCTCTCCACTGTTTTCCTTAAATTCAAGAAAGATGAAGCCATTTTTGAAGGAGCTAAAGCTTGGAGAAGAGAAATCACAACCAATAGGACCTGTGCAATCACGCTGTTTTCCAGGTGAGATGACAATTTTATGCCAAATAACTTCTGAGTCTCTTATTCGATTACCCATCTATTCGAATGAACAATGTTTTTTGTGATAAGAATGTTGTTAATGTATTCATATAGATATATGATGGTCTCAACGTCTGGTTTGGATGCAGAACGAAGGAGACAAGTCCCGTAAAGCTTGTGTGTTAGAAATTTCAAGTTAACTTGTAAACACCCATGTCGCAAACATGTTTTGTGTATGAGCAATATCTTTTTCTTTGTTTATTGTTTCAATATGATTCCTTATTAAGAGTTGTAGATATGCTTGAAAAGAATCAGATGTATCTGAAATTTCTCATTTTGGTGTAGCCAATTGAGAGTTATGATCCATTTAGTAAGATCGATAATTTTGGCAAAACTGGAGTAGATTTGCAAACTTGTTGTGTGTAAGAAGGGTAACTCTCTTTCTGTTGGAAATTTGGCGTTGGTGTATCCTTAAGAGTTGTAGAACTCAACGAGACGCATCCAAGTCTTCTCTAGTCGAAAGATTTTAATCATCCATCAAGAAGTTATGGATGCAATAGTGAACAAATTTGCAAACCCGCGATCTTGACTCACGATTTGCCACCCGCAATCCTGGCTCGAGATTTGCCACTCGAGATCTTGTTCCAAAGGTCACACCCATAATCTTCTTCCAAAGATCATACCCATGATCTTGTTCCAAGGATCACACCTGTGATCTTGTTCCAAGGATTACACCCTTGATCTTCTTCCAAAGATCACACCCGTGATCTTGTTCCAAGGATCACACATGTGATCCTCTTTGTGGATGGCACCCGTGATCCTCTTTTGAGGATGGCACTCATGATCCTCTTTAGAGAATGGCACATGTGATTTCCCACTGTGATCTTCAACCGCGATCGTCACCCGTGGTCGGGGCTTGCGATCGTTACTCGTCATCGTTGCTCGAGATGATCACCCGTGATCTTAGCCTGAGTTTGTCACCCGATTGGCACCCATGATGTTTGTCCCTTGAGATTGCCACACGGGTTGGGACTCGAGAACCCTGACCGTTTACCATGGTTGACTCAAATGCCCAATTGATGACCCGATTAATTAATGGATGAGAGCACATCCGCCTGAACTAATTATTGGAGATCCATCCAAAGGAGTCAACATCAGAACTGTGTCAGCCAACGAGTGCTTATTTTCATTTTTCTGAGTCAGAAAGAACCAATAAAGATGGTAGAAACACGAGCTGATACAGACTAGATTATTGCAATGCATGAAGAAATGAACCAATTCGACAGATTAAAGGTATGGACCCTAGTGCCAAGGCCTTACAGAAAAACCATCCTAGGCACCAAATGGGTTTTCAAGAATAAAAAAGATGAAGACGGTGTCATCATTAGAAACGAGGCACGCCTAGTTGCAAAAGGATACAATCAACAAGAAGGAATCGACTACGATGAAACTTTTGCACCAGTGGCGAGAATAGAGGGCATCAGACTGTTTCTTATTTATGTTGCTCATAAAAGCTTCATCGTGTATCAGATGGATGTTAAGACTGCATTCCTGAATGGAGACCTGAAAGAAGAGGTCTATGTTTCACAACTAGGTGAGTTTGTTGATCGTGAACGCCTTAATAATGTTTATAAGCTGAGAAAAGCCTTGTACAGACTGAAACAGGCACTGAGAGCTTGGTACGAAGCACTATCAGATTTCCTTGCTGAATCAGGCTTCTCGAAGGGAAATATAGATCCATCTCTCTTCATGAAATGTCATAAAGGTGACATCATGTTGATACAAATTATGTGGACGACATCATCTTTGCTTCGTCAAATCCAAATTTCTGCAAAAAAGTTCAACAATCTGATGTGCACCAAGTTCGAGATGAGTATGATGGGTGAGTTGAACTTCTTTCTGGGGCTTCAAATCAGACAAATGTCGGATGGAATCTTTATCAATAAGTCAAAGTACATCTCGACATGCTCAAAAGATACAAAGTGGACAACAAGTCAACGATGAAAACCCACATGTCTCCCTCACACAAGCTCGACTCAGACCCTTTCGGGAAATCAGTCGATGCAACCAATTATCGGGCTATCATTGGATCCTTGTCATACCTCACATCTAGCAGATGGACAATGTGTTTGCAACCTGCCTGTGCACTCGCTTTCAAGCAAATCTAAAGGAATCGCATCTGATTGCTGTAAAAATGATATTGAGATATCTCAAAGGAACAATCAATCTGGGCCTTTGGTAACCCAAAGAATCAGGGTTTGATCTTGTGGGATACTCAGGTGGTGATTTCGCAGGCTGCAAGATGGGCAGGAAAAGTAAGTCCAGAGGTGCTCAATTACTTGGGGATAAGCTAGTCTGTTGGTCCTTAAAGAAGCAAAACTATGTGTCCACTTCTACAGCTTAGGCAGAATATGTCGCGGCTGCTAGTTGTTATTCACAAATATTATGGATGAGAACTCAATTGAGAGACTACGGCTTCACTTTCTCCCATATTCCGATCTACGGTGACTCACAAAGCGCCATAGCCATCTTGTGCAATCCAGTTCACCATTCCAGAACCAAGCATATTGATCTTCGGTATTAGATCACGTTGAGAAGGTCACCATGAACATGTACTTAGTGTCCACGGAATTGCAACTAGCTTTTATTTTCACAAAGGCGCTGGATGAAAAGATATTCAACTTCTTGATCTCTATGATGGGAATGCAGAACTTGAACCCTTAATAATCTGCATCATGTGTGTGTGCGCGTTCATTGAAGTTTCAAAAAAAATATTTTTCTTTTTCACATTTGTTTTCTCTTTTCATTTTTCATTTTTCATTTTTTTATTTTTTCATTTCATTTTTCCTATCTCTCCATTTTTTCATGCATAAATAGAGGGGGAGTTTTTCAAAAATTATGCATAAGTTGAGGGGGAGCAAAATAGTTCGGGTCGTTTAAGTTTAAATTTTACCGACCCTATTAAAAAAGTAAAGTTCACGCACCCCCTCTGCATTCTTATTTTGCGCATCAAGGCTTTCTAAATTCCAAAGCAAGAACCTCCTCCCTCTCTCTCGTTCTTCATCACTTCGAATCTCAAAAAGGTTTAAATCTTCATTTTCTTCATATATTTATCTCAAATGATTAACAGGTACATGCGAAGACGATGACGAACAGGTTCCCTATGCGCAAAATTTCAGGCTCAAACCTCATGTGCAAACTGAGTTCGTGCGCGAACCTCGTTCATACGCGAACCCAGTCCATACGTAAACCAAGGTGATGCGCGATTTAGCTACTATGTGTGAAGTGTTATGCGCAAAATAAGAGTCATGCGCGAAAGGCTTCGTGCATGAAAGGCTTCGTGCGCGAAAAGGTTCCATGCGCGAAAAGGTGCTCCATGCACAAACTATACCCCATGCGCGAAGATGCCCATGCGCGAACTATACCCCATGCGCGAAGATGCCCATGCGTGTACTATACCCATGCACGAAGCACATATCATGCACAAAAAACTAATGATGCGAGATCTAGGACTTCGAAATTTATTTTTTCAAAATTTTTGATCAAGTACTAATGTTTATTCTTTTCAGATCAAATGGCAGCCATACCAAGAATTGAAGCTCTCTACGGGAAGGAAAGGTGGTATCCAATCAAAGAGAACAACTCAAAGCTAGACCCAAAGGTCTTCTCGTGCCAAGAAGACGTCGTCGTGGCTATACTCAAAGGGCATAAACTCATGAAAGACATGTAGTATCAGAGGTGTATCTCCAACGATTCTGGGGAACACTTAACAAGGATAACGATGCCTCTGGTGCCACAATTCAGACAGCCATCATTGACAACACTAAAGTGACCATTACCAAAGAGTTGTTGCATCAAGTGCTATAGATCTCGGCCCAAACATAATACGATGAACTCGCTACTGAAGAAGAGATCATGGCTGATACGATCACTCTAGGCCAGTACCCCAATCAAGCTCATCTCCCACATCAAGCCCGAGAGATTACCAAGACCGTGGAGGACTCTGATGGCAACACTGAACAAGTGCCTCACTGTCAAGCACTCAGGCTTCGACAAGTGTAGCATATACCTTCTGACCATCTGCCACGGTGTAGCATTTTGTAAAGACTACGATTACGTCTCCCTGGTCTGGGATGATATTGAGGGCCTGATAATGAAGAGGAAGGAAACAAATCAGATCAAGCATCTACCATATATGAGATGGTTCTCCATTCTGGTGCGACGCTTCTCCATGTCGACTCCAACAATTCATCGCATATTATCTACTGCGCACGTCGTCACCCCTGCACTCAAATATCTGCTGAAGGTCAAGGATGATTCTTCCCTTGTTCCACTTCCACTTCAAGTGTCTCTTCTACAGCTATCCAATCCTCAAGACGCATCTTTCATACGCTACTGCCAGAGGAACAACATTATACTCCCGATGGCTCAGATAAACCCCTCTGAGTTTGCCCAAGGATTTAGCCGAGAGTGAGTGGGGGTCCTGATAGTTCAACCCAACCACAGATACCAGTGGCAGGTCGGCCCCATGATGATTAGACTACGTTTGTTGCGGGCCACCCCCATATTGCTGAGGATGCTTCCCGTGATTCGTTAAGCTTAGCCAAAGCAACAAACGCTGACAAGGAGGGCTCTGGTAGCAAGGTTGATAAGAGCAACAAAGATGACAATGATGAGGACGACGGTGATGCCAAAGACAACAATAATCAAGCTGAAGTTAGGGAACCATCGTTGCGACGACGATTCATTATCAGGTTTCCTATGGCTGACAAAGAGGCGTCTTACTCACGGAGAAACCAAGAAGGCACAATTATCAGTGACATTCGCTCTAAGCATCAAAATGGTGTGCCCTCCCCATCATTCATTCCTACACAGAGGATACAAACCGCAAGCAGTCTCACTAAAGAAATAGCCTTATTGATCTCAACTTTATTCATAATCAAATAATATGAACCGGGTTAAACCTGCTCAAACCGGCACCGGTTCTATGCATGACCGGCACCGGTTGCCCCTGGACAACCGGTCAACTCTTAGTTGACCCGCTATTTCAAATCCAATATGTGTCAAACTTAATCACAACATGTATTAAGTTATAACAACCATATTATGCACCATTTATATCTAAACATATCACATATGTTTCTTATAAACGTTTTCATATCACAAATCATGCATATCTCAATAGTTCATTTCATACAAGCCTAATCACTTTGGCTAATCACATGTTTAATCTCATTTAAACATTATTATGAACGCATATAACATTTACTGAGGTAATCTCATGATTAATTCAAAAGTTACAAGACATTAAGTCATTCACTCACCTCAAATGAGCTTTAAGAAGTTCTACCCTTCTTAGTTGAACTCCGGCGATACTCTGGCGAACTCCGGTGAAACTCCGGCGAACACCGGTGAAACTACGGCGAACTCTAGAAAGACTTTAGTCAAGCTCCTAACATGGTTTCATCATAATAAAACCCATATCAACACAAATAACCTTTAAAAGGTTATTTTCCGGCGAACCGGTCGTTTTGGCGTCTAAGTCCATCCTTGGACTTAGAACCACCATCCAACCCCTTGTTCTACACTTGTAAACATGTAGAACAATCCCAGGGGTACTTCATATGGTATATAAGTCATATGAAAATCAAAAGATGGAAGAGATGTTGTAAGGAGTTCCTCACCTTTATTTTCAAGATTTTCTCTACTTTTGCAACTTTTTCTTCTTCCTTGAGATCCTTGCTTGTTTGAGCTTGCCTTGGCTATGGAGGATAATAATTTCAGAGTTTCTTTACTTGCCTTGAGTGTGTTTGGTCGAACAAGGAGATAGGGTGTGAGAGAGTGGCTTATTTTGTCTCAAATGACAAATAAATGATGGGAGGGGGTCCTCCATGTACTTAGATGCCAAAGTCACCTCCTCCCCATCTTCCTTTGTCAACTCCAGCCTCCTCGTGTCTAATTGAGCACACAATTTCTTGGGGTGGCCCCCACTCATGTGGGACATCATCACATTAAGTCCTGAACTGTACAATCGGTCCCGAAAGTTGTATTTCCCGGACTGTTTTAAATATATTTTATTTTATCAGGTCAAATAAAATATAACACACGTTCCTACTCATTGTAGGCCTTTATAATGGATGTACATTCCCCAATCCTTAATTTAGAAGTCTCCGAAATTCATTTCGGACTGTTATCCAATAAATTACCAATACCAGTAATTGAGCCTAGTTTGATTGACGGGTCAACCCTATGCCCTTTCTATGGCGCAATTAAAATATCCACCACCATATAGATATTATCTAGACAAAAATGAATATAATACGTGGTCCCGGGATTATCAGGTGGTCCCCGCTCCCGATGTGGGCCCCACGTGCAATTCACTATTCACGCAAAAAGTAATAACAAAAATTTACAACTTCGTAAATTCATAAATCATTATTCAAGGTTTATTACATGATTTACTAAAAAGTAAATATACTTGGGGACGGTGTTACACATCTTCATATGTTAAGCCACCGTTCAATGGGAAAGTAGCGTGAAATCCTGAATAATGACTTGAAGACAAGCAAATATCCTATCTGGAAAATACTAAACGTGTCTGAAGGAGATCATGCAGGAATAAAGCTCTACATCTACCGACTTCAGCGCACAGACGGAAATGAGTTCACCTGTCCGGAAAATGACTTCTTCATGCTAAAAATGGATGACATTTATCAGATGTTCATGGCCTACCGGGATCTTCCCGTCAGAACCAGCAAAGTGCTTAAAGAAGGGTATGATGCAATATAGAGATTCATGACAAGACAAGTTCGAGTTCATGCCTCTCACGATCTTTAGATGGCCCTAGAGAACAACATTCGTAAGGCAAATCTCACCAAGTCAAAGCCATACAGACCGGAACTCGAGGCAATTCCACCTTTTCACATCTTTGACGATCTGGTCGCGATAGTATATCTTAATCATGAAGAAAAGAAGCGATTGATGGTGAGTGATGAGATTTCCAAGTATTGTGATGGGACTCCTAAAATCATAAGAGACAAACTGCTTCCGCTAAAATTTGAAATCGAACAAACACTTGGTGACGCCTCTGAAGCAGAGCTTGCAGAATTGACAGAATAAAGAAAGTGCTAGATGCAATCAATGAGCGACTCAAAAAGAGAAGAATGCTACGCCAATACAAGCATGCACTAGCACTAAGGAAAAATTACTTCAAGAGGCAGAGATGAATAAGAGCTAAAAAAGGAACATCTGATCACAAAGGGGGAGAATGTTAGAGATATTTTATGTTGTGGTCAATGGTTATTATTAACAACCTCTTGTAGTATTTTACATTGTATTAAATAGAATAGAATACAATAGCCTAAAATAGCTAAAGTATGCAAAGGAAAATATATGATTTTTCTTGATTTAAGGGCCCAATCATTATAAACATACTCATTCCCTAGGCTATATATATGCCTTTAGGAATGAGATAGGTAAGCCTTTCATACCAGAAATATTCCACCTGCGCCGAATTTGGTAAAGTTTGTGTGTCTCTAAATCATTCTTACTTTATTCTTACTTTATCAATTCAATATCAACCACATAAACCACTTTTTATTAATTTGTGTGTCACTCCCTCTTGTCCCATTGTTAGCGGGACGGAGGGAGTACTACTTATAATTTACTTGTAAAATAATTTTTGAATATCCAAAATCCAAGTGCTAGATCTCCAACTGCTCTAATGTATATATTGTTCATTTGATTTCATTATTTTAAAAGATAAATGGTACTTCTTTCCATCTGTGCCCCTAATTTTGTCTCGTTTTACTATTTTCGTTCGTCCTATTAAGCTTGTCCCGTACAATATTTGGCAAAATTTGGGTTGTTACAATTCATTCTTACTTTATACAAACTTTAACAATTCAATATCAATCACACAATTCCATTTTTTCTTAAAAGTTGTGCTACACTCTCTTGCCCCAAACATAGTGGGAGGGAGGTAGTAAAATTTATGAAACAAATAAAATGGGAAAGTGGACAAACTTGATAGTAGTACGTAATAGTAGTTTTTTATAATCTTGGCATAATTCAAATTTATACATCATTCTCTCCTTCGAGACTTCTCCATACCACACAAACTCACTACATTAATTATCATCTTCATCTTCTCATTCCTCAATTGCTCAGCTGCTCGGTGAAGATAGAAAAATTATGTGAAGCAAGACCTCCCTGGTCGTGATCTCATCTTCCATAACCATATGTTTGGGAGTTAAATTTTGGAGGGGAGCGAAGGAGAAGAATGACGGGGATTATGATTCACCTTTTCATGTTTCCAAGTTTAAAATATTGAAGGGAATGGTTTTAGATGGCTTTTCAAACTCTCCAAAATCATCTAAATGCTCATTTTTTAAGTGCCTTCGATTTAGAGGGTTCTGAAGGATAATTAGCGAAAATGATAATTTAACCTCAATTTAAAATAAATATCAATTCAATTATTTGAATTCACATATCTGAAAGTGACTTTAATTATATTTTTTCAAAATCTCTTCTTCCAAATTTATTACGGAGTACTTCCTAATACGAATAAGAGTTTCCTCATCTAGTCACCTCCCCCTTCAACAAATACCTTTAGGGTCTGTTTGGTTTGAGGTAATCTCACATGAAGGCCAGAATGTGATGCACAGAATGTCAGATACCCATGTTTGGTTCACGGGTTTGAGAAAAAATCAGAAAAGTTGATATGGAATAAGGAAACCTCTTGGGGTTTGATATGTGAACGCTTATGTGTGTTATGCGCATTTCATGTGCGATTATAATATATGTGTGGTGTATTAAGCATGTATATCTATTTATGATTAGCTAAGATTCCTTAAATGTTTTAGTGGATCAAATGGTGACTTACTAAGCATTATTGCTTACGAGAATTCTATTCTCTTATGTTCTCATGTATAGGTAATAAACGAAGTATGGAAGCCTGAGAGAATGTATGGAGCCGGTGACAAGGTTTTGGATGAGTTAACAGAGAAGATCTGGCTATGTACTATGTTTTGCTTTTAGTACTTTGGTATTTCTACGGATTGTTAAATGATTTTGAAATCCTGATCAGGTGTAATAGTTTTAAAGACGTTTTTTATTTTGGATACCTTTTATTATGGTTATAAGATTGGATTATGAGTATAAGATATAAAGTTTCATGACAAGACTTTGTATCTTTATTTCCGCTTTGTATATCGAGTCTTGTTATGTCTGAGTATCGGAATGGCCGTGTTGGAGGTCGTAAGTGGATCGGCCTCACCCTGATCCCGGCCCCACCCTACCGCCATCCTATCCCAACTTCCTACCCTACCCCTACCTTACTCCAACCCCACCCCTACTCAATACCCCCACCCTTACCCCTAACCACCACCCTAACTCACACATTACCCCACCCAACCCCGTACCCCTAGACCTTACCACCCCACGCCCGACCATACCCCTTACCCCACTCACCCCACCCCCACCCATACCTTCCTTCCCTACCCCGACCCCTACGAGTAGGTATGGGTGGGTATGAAGGGTTTTAGGGGAGTATGGGTAGACTGTAAGATCGTGGTAAGGGTAGGGGTAGAGGTCAAGGGTGTGGAATTGGGTGTAGGGTGGGGTGTGAGGTATAGGGGCAAGGTAGGGGTTAGGAATATGGGTACATGTACAAGGTGATTGACCCCACATATTATATTATATATTTGTGTTCATGAATGTTTGTGTGTCTATATATGTATAGGGTTATTTTGGACATTTTAATGTTAAACGGTGTTTTAAACCTTTTGAAGTAAACATGATCTTTGGTATCATGCTTGTTCCAAGCCAGGATAAAGGAGGAGGGTGTTGTGGTAGGCGTGTGACGGCCAACAGTATCACTTAGTCACATCACATGACATGAATCGAAATATGAATATCGCTAATGCTAGGTCGTCACCTGATGTAAGTTTTCTCGCACTTAAAATAGATCGTAGAATAGTGTTGTAAGTACGAGTATCGTCACCACAGGGACGGACAAAAGGGAATTAAAGATTAAATAAATTCAGCGATTAAAAAATAAATAAAACAAATGCGTCGTGCGAGATTTGGTTGGTTGAATTGAAATTAAACTAAAGCGAGTGAGCGATTAAAATAAAAGGTCGTGTTCTTCTTAATTAATGACGAAGGGAACAAGGATTGATTCCGGGGTAATCGGATTTCTGGCAGATCAGGCTTAATTACATAAAATTAATTTAATTGAGCCTAGCTAATCAATACTAAGTTCTCGCGGCG
Organism: Cuscuta europaea; assembly: GCA_945859875.1. Taxonomy (NCBI): domain Eukaryota; kingdom Viridiplantae; phylum Streptophyta; class Magnoliopsida; order Solanales; family Convolvulaceae; genus Cuscuta; species Cuscuta europaea. Next base: position 5,414,374 of record CAMAPE010000074.1, on the reverse strand, counting down.
TAGAATACAATAATTTAGGGGACCAGACCGATCTCTCATGCGACAGGATCCTAAATTATTGACAAGACGAGCGAGCTTACAACCCCTTAATCGCTACTAATCTCTTAGCGAACGATTAAGTGTGTGTAAATGTGTCTTAGAATAAACTAGATCTCTCTTAATTTATTCTACAAGCAATTGTAATTTTAGCGGCCGTTCTAGGTTACAAGAGATATCAGTTAAATTATTCAAACACAAATTAAACGACATTCATGCAATTAAACCATCAAGAATCTAGCCACACATCATGCTTAACCCCTTCATCAATCCCAAATCCCTAATTAAAACTACTCCCGGATCATAATTGAAGAATCAATAGAATTGAGAAGAATAGAAACCATTGTCATTAATTAAAAAATAGTAACTTACAAAGAATCTCAAAGATTTGAAGAACAAGGCTAACAACCTCTCAAAATTCATCCTTAAGATGCTCTCTAAGTTCCCCCCCTCAAATCAGGTTAAATTAGGACTGAAATGGGGCACGCACGGTGCCCACGCATGCGTGCATGGCGTCCGTGTGTCCGACAGACTTGCGCGCAAAAACGTTGGACGCACGCGTGCGTCCCCTCACGCACGCGTGCGTGGCTGCCAGTGAGTTTTCCGGCTTGTCTAGCCCGAATTTGACAAAACATCCTTCATGAAAGTTGTAGCTAATCAAGTCCTCTATCCACCACAACTTGACGAATTGGATTTGAATCAACCAATCAAGAGATATGAATAAAATGGTGGAAGTTCTCATTCTGAAATCGCAACAGGGATCATCTGACTTCATCGTCTGTTTTCACCTTTTTCCTCTCTTATTCTCGAAATAGTGTCTTCATATTATTTGTATAACTTGAAGTTGGATTTCATATGGAACTTGAGTTGTGTCCTTTGGATGCTTCTACAAAGAGATATGCTTGAATGATTGACAGAAGGTCATCCTGATCGCCATTTTCAAGCTCTATTAGTCTTCTTTTGATCTCATAGCCAATCCTAGAGCTCTTTTATCATCAAATCTTCATCGTGAACCTCCCGGTGACCTCCAAAACTCTCATTTCACTCTCGAATGCTTCTCGAATCATTCCTTTTTCTCCTCAAGCGCCGGTGCCGGATTCTAAATTCCTGATTTTGACTCCAAACAACACAAAACTCGAATCAACGCCTGGTAAACATAACCTGAGCTAAAATTGAGACTTGTGACACAAAATAAATAGGGAAACTGTTGGAGATATTTAATTGTGAATCAAGTTGGTCATAGATTAGCTTTATATTTAATCCTTGTATTTAATTAGTGCATGAATTAGATAGAAATCAGGCCAAGTGTTAGGCCCATATAAACAGGCTAAAAGCCTGGTACGCCTAACATAAACCTCGCCTATAAAAAGGGAGCCGAGGTTTAGGAATAGGTTAACGTCGTACTTATTCTTCATAGCCTTACGCGCATATCTTTCTGTTGTACGAGTTCACGGTTTATCAAAGAAGGTTTTACGTTGATTCATTCTGTGTTCATCCTTACGTTTAATCTTCGTTGTTAGATCGTTATTCATTGCTGTTACAGAAACAGGGACTAACAATTGGTATCAGAGCAGATCGAGAACCGATCAGAAGAACTCCTGCAGAATACTCTGTTTTGTTTACGTTGTTCTTACTGTCGATTTTTTGCTCTGTAATTTTGTTTCTTGTTCAAAAATTGTAAAAGTTACACCTTTAGAATCGCCTTTTCAAAGCGATCAAGGGGTATACTTCAGATTGTATTTTTCGCATATACAGATTTCGAGATATCTCGAGTAGGGGTTGTCGACATCTTGCTTTTTCACAGGTTCTGCTACGTTTTTCGAGCTGAAAACTTTACCCGAGGATCTCAACATTCTACTCTACAGGAAACTACCTTCAGATTTTGTTTATCTGATTTTTACAGTTTGCAGGATTTCGACATTGAGGATTTCGACATCTAGGATTTCGAGATCTTGATTTCGAGTTAAGGTTTCGACATCTGGTCTCGACATTTGACTTCTCAGAATTAAGATTTCGAGTTTCAACTTCTCGACATTTCAAATCTCGCGATCAGCTTTTCGAAATTTGAAATCTCGAGATCCCTAATCTAGAGATCCTTAATTTCGAGCTCAAATCTCGATACCGGGCCTCCTTTATCGAAATCTGAGATTTCGATATTCAGATCTCGACATCTGATTTTTCGACTTTCTGCCTCTGAAAATCTTTTGATCAATTTTCTCGAACGGTCAGTTTAGTACATCAATGGCTTCAGAATACAATGCACAAGGAAACAGCAGTACCCCTCCTAGCCTCAGGAAGGGAGAATATCAAATGTGGAGGAACAGATTCCTTAATTTCCTCGAGCACAAAGAGAACTCCGCTGCAATGCTTGAATCATTGCTTGAAGGACCAGCTGAACTCTTGATTTCAGTTGGTGGAGATCCAGAAAATAATCCTCCTATTTTTTCAGAAATAAGGAGGAAAGTGCCATCTGAATACACAGAAGCTGACAAGCTCAGACTTCGTGGTGACCTTATGGCCAAAACATACCTTCTTCAAGCAATCCCAAATGAAGTTTATGTTCTCATAGACAGCATGCAAACAGCTAAGGAAATGTGGGATGAAATAGAAAAGCTGCTACAAGGCACAAGCATCAGCCTCAAAACCAAGAAGACTACGATTCTTATCGCTTATGACTCCTTCAAAGCAGGTCCAGGAGAACCATTGAATGAGACTTACAACAGACTCGTTCAACTGGTAAATGAACTCAGAAAAATCAAAGTATTCAGGTCCAATCTGGAACTGAATATTAGATTTTTATCCAGCCTACATCCTGCATGGGAAAAGACAGTGAAGGATGTCAGATCTCGGATAGATTTGGACGAAATTGACCTCTGCACACTCTATGAACATCTGAAACAATTTGTCAACGAGGTTGCCTGTGCTGAGGATCATCACACCACAAACCCCTTAGCTCTTGTAATGGAGGCTCAGCCAAGAAGGACAACCACTTCACTAAAGAAGAAAAAGAAGAAGGTAGTGGTTGAATCAGACGATGATGATAGTGATGATGACAAATCTGATCTAGAGGCTGAACTAGCAGACTTACAGAAGAAGATGGCACTGCTTGCCAAAAGATTTGCCAAGAAGAACAGCTCCTCCAACAAGCTGAGAACCTCCTCCTCAAACTACAAGCAGAAGAACCATGATCAAGGATCTTCTAGGAAGGCATCATCAGCAGAAGAAGCTCCGAAATGCTACAATTGCGGTAAGCCTGGGCATGTTATCAAAGACTGCCGTCTCCCAAAGAAGAAAGATTATAACTTCTACAATCAGCCATGATTGCTGAGGAATAAGCAGAAAATGCTGATGGTGCAGAAAGAAGAAGAAACCTCTGCCATGATCGCTGAGAATGAGAACTGGGCAGAAGATTCTTCTGAGGAGGAGGAGGAGGAAGACAACTATGCACTTATGGCACGCGTGGAGGAAGATGAAAGAAAGGGTGATGTTGCGATCCCCGAAAGCCAGTGCTCAACAAGCTCTGTAAGTATCTCACATACTACTTTAAATAATCAAATGCAGTCCTTACTTGAGAAGGACAATCTAATCAAAGAACTAAAGGAGAGACTAGACAATAATCACAGGGTACTAAAACAGAACCTAGACCAAAAGTCTTCCTTAAGTGTTCAACTTGAAATTGCAAAAGATCAGGTCAAAAAGGTGTCCTCAGATTTTGAAAGCTTTGAACTTAAGATAGCTGAATTAACTAGGAAATTTGAGGATAGTGAACGGGAAAAAAGCACAGCAAAGGCTGAATGTGATTTTTTGCATAACAAGTGAAGAACGCTTTTAAATAAAGTAAAAGAAATAGAGGATCTAGCTGCTAGAAGAGGTCAATCAGAACAAACAGTTTTTCTGCTTAACAGCAAACAAAAGGATGACCGATTCTACAATGCTAAAACAGGACTGGGCATAACCAACCCACGTAATCTAAAGAAAGTTAACTGTCTTCAAATCTATAACAAAGATTACATGGGACTAGGGTTTGGCGAGAAAATGTATTTTCGAAGTGATGAAGACAATGCTAAAGCAGAAGAAGAAAAGAGAAAGAATCCAAAATCTGCGATTTCTTATGATTATCCCTCTGTAAATGAAAAACAACTTTCAGAAGAAAAACCGACTTCCTGCTTTAATGAATGCCTTGACCCTTATGCTAAAGATATTCCTCACATAGGACACCCTCTAGACCCTCCCCCAAGAGTAGGTATTGCTAAAACTGGTGAGGAACCGTGTATTTTTCCCATGGCTCAAAAGCTTAAAAATCTACAGAAAACTCTTGATAACGAGAGAGAGATTTGAAACTGAAAAGAAAGGTTTTGAGCGCAACTGGCAGGAACTTCTTCAAAAGTTCAATGATTTGAGTGAGCAGTTTCATGCTAAAACAGACCCTTCCACTACTAAGCCTGACAGCTCACACACCTCACATGAGAAAAACAATGCTTTAAAAGGTTCGTCCACTCATCTCTCTTCTCCTTTGTTTACAGGGAATGAAGTGAATAAGGAAGGAGAAGAGAAGAATGAGTGGAGGAAAAAGAGGAAGGAAATCGCAGAAGGCAAAAAGAAAGTTTTTGAGAATAATGCCAGCCCTAGATCTAGTTCTATTTTTTACTCCAAAGTTAATTGTAATCCTGTCTCTACAAAACAAACTTCTAGTAGTTCAGTCTTGAGTCCCAAGCTGAATAATTCTGAGACATCTTCTAGACAACGTTCTATTTATAATACAAGTGTTGCTTACGGTTATTCTGTTCCAGATCCCCATAATTATGAATGTGATGTGAATGTTGTTAAATCAAAGCCTCCCAGAAAGCTCAAACCTGAAAAAGAAACCAAGAAAGGAATTTCTAAGGGAACGTTTTGTATTCCTGATATGAAATATGCCCTTAGAGTTCATTCTATGAAACATCTTAATCGGCTTTCTAAGGAGGAGATTTTCAAAACCAAACTTAAGAAACAACCGTTCAATCACAAAGCACCTGTCTACTCTCCTCCTAAACCTAAAACGGAAAGATGGGTCCCCAAGATAAGACCCGTCAAAACTGAAACTGAGAGGTGGGTCCCCAAGATGAGACCTACCAAAACTGAAACAGATAGGTGGGTCCCCAAACAAAGACCCATCCAAACTGAAACTGAAAGATGGGTCCCCAATCGAAAACCCATCAAAACTGAAACTGAAAGGTGGGTTCCCAAATTTAGACCCACCAGAACTAAAATGGAAAGGTGGGTTCACAACATCAGACCCACCAAAATGGAAACTGCTAGGTGGACTCCAAAAACCAGACACACTGCAAAAGCAGATCTGGCTATTGGAAAGCCCACCAAAGATAGATCTTTTGTTGAAAGAGCTGTTGACCTTGGATCACAGCTCAAAGCAAGATTTAAAAAGGTGTTTCTTGATAATAAGGAAGGACCCACTCCAAGTTGGGTACCTAAACCTGTTTGATTGTTTTGCAGGACGGTCATGTGTGGCACTTAGACTTAGGATGCTCAACCCACATGACCGGAATAAAACACCTTTTGAGCAACTACACCAACTGCTACGGAGGCAATGTCAGATTCGGGAATGACGCCTCATCTCCTATCCTTGGGTATGGGGACGTCGTCTATGCCAATGTCACAATAAAAGATGTTTCATTTGTCAAAGGGCTCAAACACAACTTACTGAGCATTGGACAATTCTGTGACAGCGGGATGGAAGACAGGTTCTTTGCAAAACAATGTTGTGTTCTTGACAGCACAGGGAATACATTATTAACGTGTTACAGAACATCAAATCTGTACACTATTGATCTGAAAAGCATCCAATCCACCACTTCCATCTGTCTGCTGTCCAAAGCTTCAACTGAACAGAACAACCTATGGCACATACGTCTCTCCCATCTGAACTTCAAACATCCATCAATAATGTCCTCCAAGAAACATGTCAAGGGGCTTCCTCTGCTAAAGTCTTCCGCTGAAAATCATTGTATTGCCTGCAAAATGGGCAAAATGACGCGAAGCTCCCACAAGTCTAAAACCGAACCATCATCTACACATCAGTTGCAGCTAATTCACATGGATCTGTGTGGACCTATGAGAGTACAAAGCATCAACGGTCGCAAATACACTCTGGTGATCGTTGATGACTTCTCTAGGTATACATGGACAAAATTTCTCCGTTCAAAAGACGAAGCTGCAGAAAACATTATGACCTTTATCAGAACGATCCAGAAACTGCTACAGCAAGTGTTCGAATCGTCAGAACTGACAATGGTACCGAGTTCAAAAATCAAACTCTAACTGAGTTCTATGAATCACTCGGTATCACTCAGCAATTTGCAGCAGCTAAAACTCCCCAACAGAACGGAGTTGTTGAGAGAAAGAACAGAACCCTTGTTGAAGCCGCACACACCATGTTAATTCAATCCAGACTGCCTCACCTCATGTGGGCAGAGGCAATCAATACTGCGTGCTTCACTCAGAACAGAACATCCATCCACAAGCGCTTCGACAAGACTCCATATGAGATCCTATTCAAAAAAACTCCTGACATTTCTTTCTTCAAGGTTTTTGGCTGCAAGTGCTTTATACTCAATGATCGGACAGAGAGAAGTAAGCTGGATCCCAAAGCCAGAGAAGGCGTGTTCATTGGCTACTCACTGCAATCCAAAGCTTACAGAGTCTATCTCAGAGACAAGCGGACTGTCATCGAGAGTGTAAATGTTACATTCTATTAAATGGCATACTTTGCAATCGAACATCTCCAGACCGATCCATCAACTGTTGTACCAGTAGCTTCTGATAAAGCTGAACCAAACACCGAACACGATGATGTGATTCTCGACTCTCTCTTCAGAAACTTCTACGAGAACTCACAACCTCCACCTCCTGCATACACTCCAGAGTCAACATCAACACCAACAGCAGAAATTCCGCTCCTCACAGGACCAGACGATGTACCATCCACATCCTCAACCCCTCAAACCAATCCCAGAGGTGTGGATGATCACGGCTTTGCTATAAGTCCGGAATTATCTCCATTACACACCACAGCTGCCCCAGAGCCTTCAACCTCATATCAGGACTCAGATCAACCAATAATTACTTCAACTCCTCTAGCTCATGAGAGGAAGTGGACGAGAGCACATCCTGTTGAACAGATAATAGGTGATCCAAGTCAAGGTGTGCATACAAGATCAGCAACAATAAATGAATGTCACTATGCATGTTTTCTAAGCCAGAATGAACCGTCCAAAGTCTCAGAGGCACTCGCTGATCCAGATTGGGTGATTGCCATGCAAGATGAGCTCAATCAGTTTGACAGACTAGACGTGTGGACACTCGTGCCTAAACCCCCTCAGAAAACCATCATTGGCACTAAATGGGTGTCCAAGAACAAGAAGGACGAAGAAGGCATAGTGATACGCAACAAGGCACGACTGGTCGCTAAAGGATATAATCAGCAAGAGGGCATAGACTATGATGAAACGTTTGCACCCGTAGCAAGAATTGAAGCAATCCGCCTTTTTCTTGCGTACGCGGCCCACAAGAACTTTACCGTCTTTCAAATGGACGTTAAGACTGCCTTTCTGAATGGAGTTTTGGAAGAAGAAGTCTATGTCGCTCAGCCCGAAGGATTTGTAGATCCCAGATATCCCGACCATGTGTACAAACTAAAGAAAGCTCTGTATGGGTTGAAACAGGCACCAAGAGCTTGGTACGATGCCTTAACCGAATTTCTAGTTGACTCAGGTTTCTCAAAAGGGAAGATTGATACCACACTTTTCATCAAACGACAGAAGTCTGACTTCATCCTGATTCAGATCTATGTTGATGACATTATCTTCGCCTCCTCAAATCCACGTCTGTGCAAACACTTTGAGAAACTGATGAAAACAAAGTTTGAAATGAGCATGATGGGAGAGCTGAATTTCTTCTTAGGCCTGCAAGTAAGACAACTTTCTGATGACATTTTCATCAATCAGTCCAAGTATATTCTGGAAATGCTTAAGAGATTCAACATTGATGGCAAATCTTCCATGACTACCCCTATGTCCCCAAACAACAAACTGGACTCAGACCCCTCCGGGAAGCCAGTTGATGCTACAAACTACAGGGCCATCATTGGATCTTTGCTATATCTCACGTCAAGCAGGCCTGACATTGTCTTCTCCACATGCTTATATGCACGCTTTCAGGCAAATCCGAAGGAATCCCATCCGACCGCTGTTCGAAGAAATCTAAGATACCTCAAAGGCACTGTGAATCTAGGCCTTTGGTATCCCAAGCACTCAGGTTTTGACCTAGTCGGATACTCGGATGTTGACTTTGCTGGTTGCCGGATGGACCGCAAAAGCACATCGGGAGCCGTCCAATTCTTGGGCGATAAGTTAGTCTGCTGGTCTTCCAAGAAACAGAACTGTGTGTCAACATCTACGGCCGAGGCAGAATACGTCACGGCTGCTAGCTGTTGTTCACAAATATTATGGATGAAGACCCAGCTAAAGGACTACGGTTACACTTTCCGCCATATCCCGATCTACAGTGACTCACAGAGCGCCATCGCCATCACCAGCAACCCGGTTCATCACTCCCGCACCAAACACATCGACCTGCATTATCATTTCATCAAGGACCACGTGGAGAAAGGAGATATTGACATGTTTTTTGTAAGCTCAGAGCTTCAACTGGCTGACTTGTTCACTAAGGCATTGGATGAGAAAAGATTCCAGTTCCTAGTCTCCAAGTTGGACATGTTGAACCTCGAGCCTGTTTAATTTTTGTCTCCACTGATCTGCAAAGTGTGTGTGTGTGGAACTTGTAAAAAGTGTGTGTGCGTGTGATTTGTAAATAGTGTGTGTGCGTTGCATGTGTTGAGGGGGAGAAAACCAGAAAAATAACAAAAAATAGTGTGCGTGTGTTGCATGTGTTGAGGGGGAGAAAACCAGAAAAATAACAAAAAATAGTGTGCGTGTGTTGCATGTGTTGAGTGGGTGTGAAAAAATCAAAAAGAACAAAAATAGTGTGTGTGCGTTGCATTTTTACATATTGTTCGTTGCATTTTTTGAGGGGGAGAAAATTTTCACTGATTAAGGGGGAGCTTTCTATTTTTACTGGTTTGGGCCTCGAAATGTTTTTAAAAGGACACTGTGTGCCAGCCCAATCACTCGGGCTCAATTGTTACGGAGGAGGTCCAAATTTTTTTCTCGCGTATATAAGCCTCGGAAAAGCCCTTCACTTCCTATTCTAAACTTTTCGCAAAGGCTTGAAAATCGCAGAGCTCCTCGACTTCACAAAACCCTTGTTCTCGCAAACCTACCTTCTTCTTCTTCGAACCTCTCTTTCCGACATCCTTCGAAGGTAGTTAACGCTCAAGTGGCAATCACCCATCTCGAATACGAACGATCATCTCGAAAACCTGTTCGTGTTCGTCTTCGAGAAACAAACGCTTGATTTCGCAAAAATAAAACCTTGTAACTTCTCAAAATCAAAATCAAATTAGGTTTTTTCGTTTGAATGTATGTCGAAATCGCTTGTTATTGTTTGTTAATCTTTGTTTTTGCAGGTGGAAAATTTCTTCAAAATTCGTCCGTTCATCTTCTCGAAATCAAGATCTCGAGATGGGCATCTTGACATCTTGATCTCGAGATTTGAATCTCGAAATCAAGATCTCGAGATCTGCATCTCGACATCTTGATCTCGAGATTTGAATCTCGAAATCAAGATCTCGAGATCTGCATCTCGACATCTTGATCTCGAGATTTGAATCTCGAAATCAAGATCTCGAGATCTGCATCTCGACATCTTGATCTCGAGATTTGAATCTCGAAATCAAGATCTCGAGATTTGGATCTCGAAATCATGATCTCGAGATACAGATCTCGAGATTTGGACTTAACAATTTTTTCAAAACTCCATCTGCATAAACTTATCCGACAACTGCAAATCAAACTTTTTCAATCAAATCAAACAATTGAACTTCATGTGCTGACCCCTACTTCTACAGTCAGTGGCGGAACCAGGACTCGTGACTCGCAGGGGCACAATAACAAAGAAATGATATACTAGTCTAGAAAAAAATCATATGCATTACGAGTATAGCAATAAACAAAAGTATAAAATTTAAATAAAACCACTGTTTTTGGAATGATCTGTTGCACCCATTAAAATCACTTTGTGTAAATTTAAAGTCACGCGGTTGGTAAGGACCTTTTCTCAAATAACGTCTCCTCAACTCATCTCTAATATTAACATCATAAGTCTCAATCGGCATAACTTTTCTGTCCAGCACTTTTCTGTCCGAACGCCGTCCGAACACCGGCGTTTGAGGCGGTTCCCGGCGGAATATTTTGATGAAATTTTTTGAGCATGTTTCTCATCAAGTCTAGTTTATCCATACCAAACTTCAGCTCAAAATTCGATCGGGGAGGCAGTCAAATAATTCGTTGAAGTTAACTGCGCCAAATTATACATAGAAAAACGCAGTTAACTTAAACGAATTATTTGACTGCCTTTCCGGTCGCATTTTGACCTGAAATTTGGTATGGATAAACTAGACTTGATGAGGAACATACTCAAAAAATTTCATCAAAAACTTCCACCTGGAACTGCCCCAAACGGCGGTGTTCGGACGGCGTTCGGACCGGGAGGTGCTCGACCTGAAAATTTTCCAATATATATATAAATCACCGCAGGGGCACGGGCACCCCCTAGCCCTAGGGTGGGTCCGCCCCTGTCTACAGTTTTAAAATGGCAGGAAACACTAAAGCACAGATCGATGATGCCATCTACTCCCAAGAAAAATGGATCAAGGTGCTGGACAACAATTTCCAGTTAGACCTTGCAGTCTTCAAGTGCCAGAACCCGATCATTCCGGCTATAATGAAAGGTCACTATCTCTGGCCTGCACTTCACAACGCCAAACCAGTGCCAGAGATATACCTACAACAATTTTGGGGCCACATGCATACTGAATCAGCGAAGGATCGCTCCAAAATCAAGACTAAACTGAATGGCATGTGCGTGATCCTGACGCCATCGACACTGCAATCTACACTTGCGCTGCCAGTTCACGACACATATGACGCACTGCCATCCATCCCTGATCTGCTCAAAGACGTGGCATCCCTAGGCTACACATCTTTACTGCCACAACTGTCAAACTTCAACGGCGCCTATCTCCGTCACCCGTGGAAGAATCTGTTTGGACTGGTGAACAAATGCTTGTCGCCAAAGCATGCTGGCTTCGACAAGTGCAACAAGCAAATACTGCTAGTCTTCCATGGGATCGCCTTCAACAAAAATTACGACTTGGCACAGCTCTTCTTCTCAGAGCTAATGGACCTGGTCAAGGCCAAAGAAAAGAATAGGCCAGGTACCATCCCATATGCAAGGTGGCTTGGGCTGATCATCAACGACTGCATGGCAGAGCACTCGTCAATCCCAAAACGCAGCTCCGATCCACACTACAATGCCCCAAAGCTGCAATACTTTAAAGCAGACAAGAACCCTACCTTCGGTCTGCGGATCCCTGGGTTTCTGCTCAACCTTGTAAAATCTTCAAATCCAGCAGTTCAGCAGTACAAGGAAGCCACAGAGAAAACCGTCCTTATGGTTCAGCAAACCCCAGCTGGACCTACCCCAGGGGCAAAGCCGAGTGTTGGTAAGGGTCCCAAGAGAGCCCAAAAGCCACAGAAACCAGTGGCCGGTTCGCCCAATGAAGGAAAGTCTGACGACTCTCTTGAGACTAGTCAGGCGGCTGAGGGCACCGAAATAGACGCTGAGGTAACGGCCAATGAATCGTCAAGTGAAGCCCAAACAAACACTGACGATGAGGCTTCCGAGAGCATGGGCACGGAGAGCGGGGAATCTGGCTCGGATGATGACGATGATGACAATGATAGTGATGATGTGGAGCTCACATATGCCCTGATCAGAAAAGGGAAGCTGCCAGTCGAATCTACGAAGAAGAAAAGAATTACCGCTGAAGACGCAGCACCAATAATCGCTAGCAGACCTCAAGTCTTCACAATCAGAGAAAAGGCTAAACCGAGAGCTGATCCCAGCGAGACAAATTGCTCCAAGGATGATTATGACGAGGCGGCTCATTCAATAAAGGCATCATTCAATTCAGAGGAAGTCGTCATCCGAGAGAAAAGAGCAAAGGTCAAGAATGACAAGGCTGCCAAGGCAAAGCACCAGCCCCAAGCCAGAAAGAGCCTGATTGATAAGGCAGACGAGCATATCTTCGCGGGCTGCGACACCTTTATCCAGATAAGCCGAGCCGAATCCCTAAGCACAGGAGCCGATCTTTTCGGTTCCCGGGTAGAAGTCGCAGCATCTGGCTCAACTGCGCAAGCACAGCCCTCTCCCAGCCACTCGATAGCCTCTCAACAGGCTATTGTTTCAAAAGAACGGGACTCCACCCCCTCGCTGGTTCCTTCTGAATCAGTTGAGCGTACAATTGACCTATCTCCCGAGGTCAAAACCCCTTCTTCTCACACATCGAGTCTAGGTGTCACATTCCCCACATTTTCTTCATTTTCTAGGACACCTACACTATTCACTGCACATACAGGTGCACACACCCTGAACGCAACAACCAGAGCGCAAGCTATGACGGTTGGAAGACCTGCTACGCCCATAATGATTCCATCATTAAATGCAGGCCACACATCAGCAATCTTCACTGATGTTGTGTCAACAGTTACAACCCCCGTAACTGGTCACCCTACCTTTGAAGACGTAAACGTTCTACTCAATCGCTTCCTAGATTCCACCATTAAGCCGTGGGTGCAAGATGCAATGACCGCTCTAGCACAGGAATTTAGGACCACCCAAGCGGTTCGGTCTGAACAAACACCACCCCAACCTTCCCCTGAACCGTTCATCTCCCATACACAACCCATATCCTCCACCCCTCTATCCCACCAATCCATAAACCAAATTCCCATTCTTTCTATTTCTCGGGGAACCCAGGATACAGAACCAGTATTCTCCCCACACCCGACCACACCCTCCATCGATCTCTCCTCACTATCCTTTGACACACTAGCGTCGGCTTTGTTGAACAACCTCTTAAACACCCCTGAAGACAAGCTCACTCTTCATCAGCAAGCCATACTTGAGGCCCTTCTTTCCTCACCTGAAACCAAGAGCACTTGCAAGGAGAGTCTTCGTGGTCGCAAACGTTCCCATGAGGACCCCGATGATTCGGATCCTCATGAGGGGGAGAACAAGCGACCTCGATCACTTGAGCAAACTGCCCTACCAAGCCAAACTCCACAGCCCATTCAACCCGAAACCTCAACAAACCAACAACCACCATCCACAGCCAACTTATCTAGCATGGTCGAGCTAGAAATAACATCCCGAGGCATATCTCCCAGAGATACCAACCGAGGAGGGGATGGAAGTCCTGATGATGTTACCACTGGTACATCTTCTCCATCAGGCCATCAGTTGGAACCTAGTTCTAAGCTGATATCAACGGGAAATCCAAGTGAACCCGGTAGTGCTACTCAGGAACGATCACCGCCTCAACAAAAAGTTCCATATATTTCCCCAGGCAAAGACATCCAAGATGCACTGGAGGAGGCGGTGATATATGACAAATGACCGAGAAAATGGACAGAATGGGATGATCTTCGGAATGAGGCCGAACAAGAGGACATGCAAAGAAACTGGTGGCTACGAGAGCTAATCAACAGATGCTCTGAAGATATTATAAAGCTCGAGGACGATGAACGCAAGGAAGGGGAGAATTACAAAGAATCCCAGAAGACTCTTGAATCGGTCGTAAGACAATCAGCGGGAAGACTTCCCAAGACAGAGAAACCCTGGGATAATGTTCGCATCAAAGCCCCCTTCCAAGAAGAAATCAGAGAGCACATCTGGCGTAGACCAGACAGAGTCAAGCCGCTGAATGAATTGAAGCTAAGAGGCCTTACTCACTTAAAAGGAAAGCAGGCTGGAGGTCATCTGCATATGTTGCTACAAAGGTCAACCGGTATACAGAGAGAACTGATGGAACAAGATCTGAAGTCGAATATTCTCCCGATTCATCAAATTCTACAAGTAAAGGCTGAAGACTATCATGGAGTGACATTCTACACTTACAGACTTCAACGCACCGATGGGAACGAATTTACTTGCCAAGAGAACGACTTCATCATGCTGAAACCGGATGACATCTACCAAATGTTCATGGCCTACAGATACCTTCCAGTCAGGCAGAGCATAATATACAGCGAAGGCCTCGCAGCTATCAAGAGATTCATGCTTAGAAAGATCCGAGTACACTCTTCACATGACCTACAGATGGCTATTGAGTGCAATCTGAAAAAGACAAATCTAACCAAGCCAAGACTGTATGGTCCAGAACTTGAAGATTTCCCAGCCTACCACATCTTCTTCACACCGCCAGCAGTCACCTATCTGAACCACAAGAACGAAAAACGTCTGATGGTAGTCAGTGAAATTGAGAAGTACTGTGACGGAACACTGAAGATAATCAAAGAACAGATTCTAAAGATGAAGGCAGAGCTAGAGGAAAACCTTCAAGAGGCATCGTCTTATGTTCAAAAGGAACACTCTACAGTAGAGACAATTCTAAAGGCCATTGACGATCGCCTCGAAAAGAGAAATGTGCTGAGGCAATATGAGCATGCACTTGGTATGAGGAAACACTACTTCAAGACTCAGAAGCAATAAGAGAATGGCACTTGATCACAAAGGGGGAGATTGTTGGAGATATTTAATTGTGAATCATGTTGGTCATAGATTAGCTTTATATTTAATCCTTGTATTTAATTAGTGCATGAATTAGATAGAAATCAGGCCAAGTGTTAGGTCCATATAAACAGGCTAAAAGCCTGGTACGCCTAACCTAAACCTCGCCTATAAAAAGGGAGCCGAGGTTTAGGAATAGGTTAACGTCGTACTTATTCTTCATAGCCTTACGCGTATATCTTTCTGTTGTACGAGTTCACGGTTTATCAAAGAAGGTTTTACGTTGATTGATTCTGTGTTCATCCTTACGTTTAATCTTCGTTGTTAGATCGTTATTCATTGCTGTTACAGAAACAGGGACTAACATAAACCATTAAAGTCGATCTAAATATGCATCAAATGTGTGTTTATATACAAACTTATCATCACCCGTAAGTGACGTGTCATCCCTCCGTCTGGGGGTGGTGTCGAATATGCAAGGGCGCGCTACACTTCATACACCTGGGTGTGGTGATAAGAATGCTATGGTTGCTAGGTCTCCGCCCGAAAGAGGCACATCATCCCGTTTCCCGGGGATGATGTCAAATATGCAAGGGTATGGTGGGTCCGAGATGGGGCTAAGAACAGTAGGTGGAGTGCTAGATTGCGTTTTGGGACATGGAATGTTGGGTCTCTTACACGCAGATCTTCCGAGGTAGTCGAGGTTATGAGGAGAAGGAATATCAACATTATGTGTGTACAAGAAACTAAATGAGTTGGAGAGAAAGCATGCGAGATTAATCCTGGAGGTTTTAAGTTGTGGTATTCGAGGAGAGATAAGACCAGAAACGGGGTAGGCATTATTGTGGCGCATGACTACGTTGAGGATGTGGTAGAAGTCTTCAGGAAGAACGAACGCATCATGAGCATTAAATTGGTGATAAGTGGTGAGATTGTGTCTGTGGTAAGTGCCTATGCACCACAAGTGGGATTGGATGCATCTACAACTCAACAATTCTGGGAAGATCTTGAAGACGTGGTGCGACGAGTGCCAAGGGGAGAGAAGTTGATCATAGGAGGTGACCTCAACGGGCATGTGGGCTCGATTCATGATGGCTTTGAGAGTATTCATGGCGGGCATGGTTTTGGCACTAGGAATGAGGCGGGAAAGAACATTTTGGATTGTGCTTTGACGTATGAGTTGGCTATAATGAACACTTGGTTTAAGAAAAGAGACTCTCACCTTGTAACCTATAAAAGTGGAGCTAATAGTACCCAAATTGACTACTTCTTAGTACGGACCACTTGGAGAACTAGCTACACTGATTGTAAGGTTATTCCAGGTGAGAGTGTTGTCACTCAGCATAGGATGCTTGTGCTTGACTTTCGAGGTAAGAACCATAGAACACAAGTTAAACAACAAGTGGAGCCAAAGATAAAGTGGTGGAGGTTTGAGGGAGATCTTCAACAAAGCTTTACACACACAATGGTCGGTGAAGATGTATGGCGTATTGATAATGAAACACATGTAGATGATGTGTGGTTATCAATGGAGTTGACCATTAACAAAGTGGCAAAAAAGGTACTTGGAAAATCTAAAAGATGTCTGCCACCTAAAAAGGACACGTCTTGGTGGAATGATGAGGTGAAACAAGCCATAAGGAACAAAAGAGATTGCTACAAAAAGTTGGGGACAAGTTGGAGTGATGAGAACATAGAAACATACAAGGAGGCTAAAAGACAAGCAAAGAAAGCCGTAAGGGAAGCACGAGGGAAAGTGAACAAGGAGTTGTATGAAAAGTTGGACTCTAAGGAAGGAGAACTAGATATTTATAGACTTGCTCGTCTTCGTTATCGCAGGACTCAAGATATTGAAAAAGTTAAGTGTGTGAAGGATGTCGATCAAAGGATATTAATGGACGACGGAGAGATAAAAGAGAGGTGGAGGTCATACTTTGATACACTATTCAACGGGAACAAAATTCAAGATATCAGTGATTTGTCCATACAACGGAAGTTAAAGAAGCTCTGAGGAACATGGGAAAGAAGAAAGCAGTGGGTCCATATGGCATACCGATCGAGGCTTGGAGAAGTTTGGGAGAGAGAGGCTTGGAGTGGTTAACAAGTTTCTTCAACGTGATTTAGAGAAACAACGAGATGCCAACGAGTTGGAGGAAGAGTACTTTTATCCCCTTATTTAAGAATAAAGGTGATGTACAAGAATGTGCCAACTATCGAGGGATTAAGCTTATGAGTCACACCATGAAACTTTGGGAGCGAGTGATTGAGCAAAGACTTAGAAAAACTGTGAAGATTTCAGAGAATCAATTTGGTTTTATGCCTGGTCGCTCAACAACTGAAGCAATTCACCTTCTTCGGCAACTTATGGAGAACTATAGAGACGCTCATAAGGATCTGCATTTGGTGTTCATTGACTTAGAAAAGGCATATGATAGGGTACCTCGAGAAGTTCTTTGGTGGGCCTTAACTAGGAAAGGCATATCACGCAAGTATATCAGCATCATCATTGATATGTATGAGGATTGTATTACAAGTGTCTGTACTAGTGTAGGAAGGACTGAAGAGTTCTCATTACTATCGGAGTGCACCAAGGATCGGCTCTGAGCCCTTTCTTATTTTCCATAGTCATGGATGAATTTACGAAGTCAATTCAAGACGATATACCGTGGTGCATGATGGTTGCCGACGATATTGTATTGATTGATGAGACGCAATCAGGTCTTAAAGTAAAGTTGGAAGTATGGTGACAAACATTGGAGAATAAGGGTTTCAAACTAAGTCAGAGCAAGACAGAGTACATGGAGTGCAAGTTTGGTGGAGGTAGAAGCAATGGTAATAGCGGAATTAATCTGGATGGTAAGGAGATACCAGTCATCGATATGTTTCGTTACTTGGGCTCCATAATTCAGAAGGACGGTGAGTTAGATGGAGATGTATCTCATAGAATCAGAACAGGGTGGATGAAGTGGAAGAGTGCATCAGGATTTCTATGCGATCGAGGTATGCCGACTAGACTAAATGGTAAATTTTATAGGACGACAATTAGGCATGCATTACTGTATGGCGTAGAGCGTTGGGCGGTGAAACAATATCACATTCAAAAGATGAGTGTGGCAGAGATGCACATGCTACATTCGATGTGTGGGCATACTAGGAAAGACCGCGTGAGGAATGAGACAAACAGACAAAGGGTGGGAGTAGCACCTATTGAAGACAAGATGCGGGAGTTGCGTCTACGGTGGTTTGGTCATGTGCGTAGAAGACCGAGTGATGCACCTGTCAGACGAGTTGAGATGTGTGGAGAAGAGGCAGAGAAGAGAGGAAGAGGAAGACCCAAACAGCCGTGGGTTAGGGGAGTTCGAAGTGATATGCTTCTTCTGGGGTTGGATGAGGGCATGACTTTGCAGAGAGCTAAGTGGGGGGCGGGTATTTGTGTGGAGGAGTGATCTCGTGTCATCTTTTTCCCTCATCTTTTTTCCTTGTTTTTTATCCTAATATATAAGCATTATTTGTATCCTTTTTATTTTATAATTTTTATGTATATTCATTTCTTTTTATATTATCTTTTTATAATAGCTTATCTTTTTTATCTTTATTTCCTTTCTTTTCCTTTTGGTGGTGATATCATGTATCGATTCATGTTAGCTGACCCCAATATCTTTTGGGACTAAGGTTTGGATGATGTTGTTGTTGTTGTTGAAGTAAACATGATCTTATAACATTGTTTATTTTATGCGTCACTTATTAACGCGAGTCTTAATAAGCACCGTTTAGTAACTCGTGAAGTAAACGTGTCACTCTTCTGAATGATCACAGAACTGGGTGAAAAAATTGATGAACATATTTTCAGATTTGAAAATGGAAAACTAGAAAATAGAAACAGAAAACTGGAGATAGAAAATCTGAAAAATAAATACAGAAAATTGGAGAACGAAAAATAGAAGTAGAAAACAAGAAAATATCTCTGTTAGTAAACATGCGCTTACATTCCCGGGAATGTAATATGGAGGGGAATCGTATAACCATGCATGTCTTAGGTTATCTTACATTCCCGAAGATGATCTAATTTTCTTCCGAAAATACCCTCAATTAATTATCTCTTTTCATTTAATTTCTTAGGTTATAAAACTTTTAATATAGTATCTAACTATGTAACTTTTATTTACTAAAAAACTTTTCATGATTCTTTTTTCCTTAACATTTAAGTTTTTTAAGGTATTTATTTTATAAGACTTATAGATTATTTAAGTTTTTGATGAATGGATTTCAAACTTTAATGGCAAAATAGATTATTTTTTCTTTAATTGGAAAAGAAGTTTTATGAATAACTTCAACATTTTTAAATTTTATTTTTTTGAAATAATAATAAAGATATTTAGATTACTATTTGAACAAAGGTTTTTTCACTTTTGAATTGGATCTACAACTTTTTACAAGTAAACGTAGTTTACTTAAAAATAATTCAATTAGATTTAATTTTACGGAGTATTTACTATTAAGATATTTCATTTTTTCTTTAATTTTAATTACTTTAGATGTAGGTTGTAATAGATTTATTGTGTTAAGAAAAAATATTTAAAGGACATTGAAGTAATCCACCATATCTGTAATATAAGATATCTTTCAACCAAGTAAGTTAATATCATATTCCCTTAATCTTAATTCTTAACCAAACACAAATGGGAATAAATTGGATACATTCTCCTCAATCTAACAAACCTAGCAATCTGACATTCCCGTGATAATCTGACATTCCCTGAACCAAACGACCACTTAAATGTTCCCCTCCTCA
Organism: Cuscuta europaea; assembly: GCA_945859875.1. Classification (NCBI taxonomy): domain Eukaryota; kingdom Viridiplantae; phylum Streptophyta; class Magnoliopsida; order Solanales; family Convolvulaceae; genus Cuscuta; species Cuscuta europaea. The sequence goes on along the minus strand of CAMAPE010000074.1, from coordinate 5,394,801 downwards.
AATCCGCATCCCTCTAAATTCTCAAACATACCCTAAGTGAATATTGAACAAGACTTCTCCCTAGAAGACATTTGGGGTGTAGAGACGGAACCAGGAATTTAGAATATAATGGGCTGGAAAAAAATTATACCGAACTTAAAAATTTGCAGAGTGGACTAAATATGAAAATTGAAAAAAATTGCACTAAGTAAATTAAAAAAAGAAAAATTAAGCCGCCCTTGACTTTAGCAATTCAGCCCACTATAGCTCATACTCCCTCCGTCCCGAAATAAATGTCCTGCTTTCTTTTTCGTTCCGTTTCAAAATAATTATCTTATTTCCTCTTTTGGCAATAATGGGTGGCTCATATCAATTAACCTTTTTCTACTCAAATCTCAACCACAACTTTTATCTTTTCAACTATTTTCATAAAACTTGTGCAAAAATAAACAAGACAATTAATTCAGAACGGGGAGTACAATACATAGATCCTCCGGGTGGATGGTGACTGGTGAGCCACATAATCTTCGCAAATTTATTAGCATTGGATGGTTTTGTAATGTACCCAAACCGGACCGGAACGGTGCAGTACCACATGATTTTATTGAAGTTTTTAAAGCACGGTGCTAAAGAATTCGTATGATTGGTATTGGACTTGACTGTATGAGGACAAGCTCGTTATCAATACTCATCGCTGGCAGACCAAATCTGGATTCAAGGCACTGACAAATTATGTAATTTCCAGCACAACTATGGTGTCCACTGGTCTCGCTATAATTCACTCCTATCGTGCTGGTAAATAGGGAGTATATGGTTAACATTATTTTTCTCATTTTTCACGAAATTCAAATAAATAATTTACACTTTATTATTCCATACAAAAGTCAATTATTGTAAAGTGTTGCGAGGCGGAGAAGTATTGAGCACATTAATATGGTTGAATTGACTAGACCTACTAAATAATGAAAAATATATTTAAAATAAATTTTATTAATAAAATAAATAAAATTATATGTGAAAAAATAACTAAAACAGTCATGTTCACCGATCTCGCCCAACTCGGTCGGTAAAGTAACTATATTCTCACTTATTTTGATGATTACAATGTTCAATGCACAAAATAAAAATTGTGTGACAATTTTCAGTATGTTTCAATAATTTATTTAATTATCTTTCAGATTTAGTTCTAAGTTGAACTTATGTGGGCATAAACTACACCTGATGAATAATATGCTCAAAATATTTCATCAAACAATTCCATCAGGAAGACTCATCAAACGGACTTGGTTGGACGACAGGTCTGGTGAGGCCCGCCTGACAGAACCTGCCTTCCGACCAAGGTCATTTGAGGCCCTTCTTTGTGGAATGTTTTGATAAAAAAAATTGAACATGTTCTTTATCAAATTTAATTTATGCCCACCAAATTTTAGTTTAAAATACTATCAGGAAGGCTTTATATATACTCCCTTCGTCCCCCTAACTTTGTCTCGTTTTACCTTTTTCGTTCATCCCATTAAGTTTATCTCGTACTATATTTGGTAATATTTGGGTGGTTACAATTCATTTTTACTTTATTCACACTTTATCAGTTCAATATCAATCACATAATTCCATATTTTCTTAAAAGTTGTGTCATACCTTCTTGTCCCAAACATAGTGGGACGGAGGTAGTATTATTTAAAACCACTACAGTATACTAGAGATGTGGTTTGTCCGGGCGGACAGGAATCGTCGTCCGCCCAAACGTGTTTGATAGCCTTCCGAGTCTAAGTTTTTTATGAAAGTTTGTGAGTATGTTCTTCATGAAATGTTGAATATTCAAACAAAATTACAGATTAAAATTCTACCAGAAAGCCGCTTAAATAAATTATTGAAAAACATTGCGCTATATATATATAAAGTGTAGATTGTTTCCATAATTTATTTAATTGACTTTCTGATTGAGTTTTAAGCTGAAATTTTGTAGAGATAATGTACATTTGATGAACAACATGCTCTAATAATTTTATCAACAAATTCGACCCAGAACTCCTGATAGACCCTCAAACGAGCTTGGCTGGAGGGCGGTTCATGTCACTCCGAACCAACCAAATTTCTAATCTCTCTTTAATAAGTAGTATATTTATAGGATGTGGTTCAAATAAAAGTAGCGCTTCGTGCAGAGTGTAGACAGTTGCACTTATTGTTATGCATGGTGCCCTTTTTTAGCTGCAAATATGCCACCACAATTTAGAGCGATTTGATCATAAATTGAGTGCACCGGATGTATTCCTTTTTTGGATGAAAGGTTATATATTTTTAGTTTTCATGAAAAGTGTACTTTTATTTTATTTGAGTTATCACACACATTTTTTTATAAAGTAAGAGAATCATTCTCAATTTGGACCAGGCCCGGTCCGTACAAATAGAAGGCCATGTTCAACATAAAATAGGAGACCCTAACATTTGTTAGGGAATATAATGCTTATAATAGAGAATAAAATATACTAGTGGTATCCAATTTTGTAAAGTGCAATTCTTATCATTGAGGTAATACAGCAAGTATCAAAAATTCTAAATCACATCCAACATCTCCTAATCCTAGGCATTACGGAGTATAATATATACTTCGTACAATTTAAAAGAAATAAAGAATTCAAAAATAATAATTAACTTATACTCCGTACTGCTTATACTAATCAATTAAAAGGAAAAAAAGTAGGAACAAAAACGCCTGAAACAAATGATAAGACAGCAGTAGAACGGATCAATGGAAGAATGCGGCCCTACTACTCTGCTACTGTCGGTGTCTGCACTCTTCCAACTGCCGCCCAAAGAGCCTCCTGAATCCTAAGTGTATGGTACTCTAATTTTAAGGTATTCAACTAAATCAAGGCAAACAATCCAATGAAAAATTCAGAAAATTTAAGCATCAAGTTATAAGATGGCCGCATATCAAAAGAAGAACCGAAGACATCAGAAATTCGAAAGGAATCCGATTATAGAAAATTCAAAATCGCAGATTAGCAGGTTGCTTCGTTCGTCGCCGATTGTTGGATACGACGTTAAAACCCTATTGGTATATAAATAAACTTTTTCATCTGCTCGAATTGTTCCAGAAATTGTTCTCAGAATTGTTGTGCGTGCCGTTTGGTTTCTCCAAGAAATGCATAGACAAATGAGGAGTCAGGTCGTGTTAAGAGGATTATCGATAAAGCAATGAGACACGTCACTGGATTGGACCGCTGATAATGGTTTATTTAAAAATATCATTCCTAATGGGCCTTGTATACTACTATCCTAATGGGTTTATTTGGCTGGAGTGGAGGGAATTCGGAAAAGAGGGATAAAATGGAGGGAGCGAAATTTTTGAAGGGGAGGGAGTGAAAAGTTTGGTTTGAAACTTTATACAGAGTATTAGTGCGCACCAGTTTTTTTAAACTCTTTTTGAAAGTTCTAATGAAAGTTTCACAAATTAAGACTTAATGTTTAATTATAATTTTTTACCTATTGTTGTTCTTTTTTTTTAATTAACAAGTTTTTATTCAATTATTATGAAAATGTTCAATAAACAATATTATTTAATGCTTGAGTTTGTTTGATTTCTTTTTTCAATCAAACTTATCACTTAATTTTTTTAATTTGTGCATTATAAAATAGCGGAATTGTTGTGCGTGCCGTTTGGTTTCTCCAAGAAATGCATAGACAAATGAGGAGTCAGGTCATGTTAAGAGGATTATCGATAAAGCAATGAGACACGCCACTGGATTGGACCGTTGATAATGGTTTATTTAAAAATATCATTCCTAATGGGCCTTGTATACTACTATCCTAATAAAAAATGGGGGCCCTTCAAAAATTGGGGGCCCTGTGCACTTGCACCAGCTACACCTGGGCCGGGCCGGATCGGGCCTGAATTTGGTTCGCAACACGTAACGGAATAGAATCAAGACTTTATTTATGATCTGGTTGAGGATGTTTTTATTTGGTTTGTTTTCAGCCTCATACGAGACTATACTTAAACATACTAGATCAAAATTTCATAGTTATAAAATACACATACACCAGACATTTATCAAATCAGAACAAACAAATCAGTAAATTTGAGTCCAATTAAAACCGAAAAGGCTTGCCTTGCTAGTGCATGAGCACAAGGATTAGGAGATCCTTTTACGATAATTGAAGTGCTAACGGATTTAGCTCAAGTGCATTCTTCTGCTATCCATCTTCCCGATGGAAACTAAAAGTCGACAGGCGCAGATGAAGTGTTCCTAACTTTGGGCTATTAGGATGTTTTTATTTGGACTATAATTCGTCCCAGATCAGACCAGATCAGATCAGACCAGACCAGTTCAGATCAGACCATACCAGACTTGGATAGTTATAAAATACAAAGAAACCAGATCAGACCAGACCAGACCAGATCAGACCAGACCAGCAAATTACAGTCCAAGTAAAAACATTCTTACAATGTTTTTGTGGAGGCCTAGCTTTGGGTCGGAAGATGATGTGGTTCTCGACATTATAGGCTCTCCGGGCGGACAACATTGGAGATTAACTGGTTTTTATGGTTTATCCGAAAAATAATAGAATTAAAATTAGCTAAATCAATTATACGTATTTCATAGTACATACATAATACTCCGTATTAACTAATGTATAGGGGTTTTTCCCTTAATATTACTAAATAAAAGTCATTTCAACCATTCTTGATGTACACACTCTTGTACACAATTTGTACACACCATGTTTGTGAAGCTTTTTTTTTTGTCTGTGAATCTGGTTCACATACAATGTTTTGTTTGTGCAAAACATTGTATGTGAATCGATGTTCACAGACAAGAAAAAAAGCTTTCACAGACATAGGTGTGTACAAAAGTGTGTATAAGAGTGTGTACAAACATCATTTTTGAAGTCATTTTCCAGAAATGTGACCACATTTATATTTAGACAAAAATGTGACTAAGATAAAGTGACAATAAAAAATTCATGCCACTGCCTAATTTTCATCTCACTTTCGGATATCACTGCCGACATATCACTATCGTTGCTCGCCATGTCACCACCGCTATCACCGCCGGTCACCGCCCCGGCCACAGTGACACCACCACAGTGACGCCGCAACAGTGACGCCACCACAGTGACGCCGTCAATGCACAGTGACACTCGATTTTAAAGTGTGCCCCCCACCGGTAGTTAATCTGGCCGCCCTTTTCCGGCCATCACTCCGCTCCTGCCTTTTGCCCCTGATACTGGACCACCTCTATTCCATGTCACAGAACCACCTCCGTCCCATTTGCATAGACCAAGCCACACCATCGGCTCCCTCGACCAGATCTAAAATCCAAGTACTTACACCGTGAACTTCACCACAGATCTGGAAATCAAAGCGGACATCGATGAAGCCGCCACCATCGTGTAATTTCGTCTCTGTCGCTGAAGCCCTCGTCCATGCAGCCTCACCCTCATCGCTGTAGTGTCACCGTCTTCTTTGAATCCTCTTTGGCAGGTCGTGTGGCGGATGGTTGATGTTGGAGGTCACGAGCAGTAGACCGGAGATGGAAGATGGAAGAAGGGGAAGGGCAGCTGCGGAGGTGCGATGGCCCACTGTGGAGCTACAATGGGCCAATGTGAAGCTGGAGAAGAAAGATCGTCATCTTGGTCTCATTCAACATAGGGTAGGACCGGTTCCGGTTCGGGCCTGGGCCCGGCCGGGCCTCGGTTCATGAAGGGAGGCCCGGAACCGGCCCGAGTAACCCCCGAGTCCGGGTCGGGCCGGGCCTCGGTTCTAATTATTTTTTTTTGGCTTTTCCTAGTTAACCCCCAACCCTCCCCCTCACCCCCAAACCAACCCTAACCACCTCAAATGGCCCAAAATACACAGCCCAACCCAAAAACTTAAAAAAAATCAAAAAAAAAACAAATTGGCCCGGGCCGGTTCACCTTTTGAAGGACCCGAGCCCGAACCGCCATCCCACCGGGCCGGGTGGCCCGAACCGGCCAACCAACCGGTTCACCGGGTCGATCCGGGCTCGCACAGTAGCGGGCCGGTCCAGGCCCGCACAGTAGCGGGCCGGTCCGGGCCCGCACAGTAGCGGGCCGGTCCAGTTCCGGGCCGGTTGGCCCGGCCCGAGTCCACTCCTAATTCAACACGATGGAGAAGGAGAAGTCCGCTGGCCGCTGGGTCACTTTTTTGAGAATACACAAAGTGGTCATGTTTTTGGAATTAGAAACTTAGGGAGTAATATTTCTAATGTATATACAATTTTAAAAGTGAAAACAGTTCCCTCAATTGCGCTTATAAAAGGATATTTTTATAAATTAGAGTGAAAACACTTTCTTTATACTCCTAAATTAGCACTTGACAATTGCGCTTACCTTCCCTCACTTAAACGTGTCTACACTTCCTAAATTTCATTTACTAACACCTCTAAAAACACTTTAAAGAGCACGAGTACAAACAGTTCAAAGTTCAAGGTGCAGAAATTGGTTGATAAAGCAAATCATTTGCCTATTGAAGCCGCTGCTAGAATTGAAAACTATACACATAATACTCCACTGAGACAGGTTCATAATAATAATAAAAAAATCACTCCAAATGTATGTATACCAAAAACAAAGTTTTTGGGCAGCATTAAAGAAATATTGTGCGTATAAGGCTCTAACTTATTCGCAGCAAATTTCAAGAATGGATTGAGCAATCAAAAACCTTCTATTTCCCATTGCCAGCTTTTAATGCCTTCTTCAGTTCGACATTCACATCTTCGGGTTTCTTCTCTTTCAACCCGCTCAGATCCGATTGTTTCTTGCCTGCACAAACTTTGGATCCCTTCCCATCGAAATCATTGATTTCTGCTCTGAAATCATTCAGAGCATTCCTCAATAGCCCGTTCTCGGCCTGAATAAGCTCTAGCTGCCTCTGCACCTTCAAGCATACGGCTGTAACATCCTCATTGCTGGCAGGGCCCTTCTTGGACTCGACCTTGGCCACGTGTTTGATGACGATTTTGTTCATCACGAGCAGGGGAAGATTCCTGAAAGAAATGCTGGGTGTACGACCTGTCTTACCCAGTAGAACACCGTCAGCGTCCCCAGACTCCGGCGGAAACCTCAGCCCCCATCGGAAGTCCACAACTGCTCGGCTTTTCAATGGAAGTGTTGTCCTAGCGGTCACCGTTGTCCCGGAGAATAACCTCTCAACCATACCATTCAACTGAGATTCGGGAGCCAGAAACCCAACTTTCCTGTCGACAAAATTGACATTCTCCCCCACATAGCCGACCTTCGTAGTCGGATTCACAAAAACATCGTCTGGGACGACGACATTCAATTTGGAAGCAGCGCTGAAATTTTTCACAAGATCCGAGGAGGAATGTGATTTCTTGACGCAGAAATCGCCAAACTGAGGCTTGAAGTGAACGAAGAAACTAGGGCTTTGAGTTCCTATCAGGTTGAACTCGGCACTCATGGTGAAAGGGCTCGAATTCGGGGATCCGAAGTGCCCAATACCCGTTTTCAGAACAAAACTAAACGGCTTCTGAGAATCGTTGGGCCGGTAAGAGAACCTAAGAGATGGTCCGGCGTCAAAGAAAGAACGGAGGCTTAAAGAGAGTTCCTTGGATTCCCCGGCGGCGATTCCAGATTGGAAAGGAAAGCTCAAGATGCTGATAGGAACCTTGGCTCTAAGCAATGGCTTTTGATCCTCACGAAACTTGATCGAAGCTTTCATGTTCCGAATCGCTACGAAAGTGAAATCACTAGGAGGAGCGGGTCTAGGAAATTGAGAATGGTGACGACCAGGATTTAACTAGGGTTTTATATAGCAATCGATTTTTTTTTTTAAATTAAGCAAGTTATTAACTTATTACTATTATTATATCGGATTGAATTGGTGGAATAAGTGGACCGGAGGCGGAGATTTCGTGATGCTGATCTGGCTCCTCTTAATTTTGGCATACTTGACCTTCTACGATTTCGCTCCTCTACATTTTTGTACCTTTTGGCTGACATTTTTTTGTAAAAATGCTTTTATAGCAAGAATGTTTTTATTTGAATGGTAATTTATTGGTTTAGTCTGGTCTGTTTAAATATATTCTTGTATGGTTGATCTGAACTGGTAAATGTCTGATCTGTGTATTTTATAAATATGAAAATCTGATATGATTTGGTTTGTTTAAGTCTAGTCTGGATTGTTTAAGTTCGGTCTGGTCTGAGACTGAAAACAGTTCAAGTAAAAAGATCTCTAACTCCTCTCTTCTCTCTTTCCCTCCCCTCCTCCTTTCTTTGGATATTTTCCCAACCAAGCCACTGTTTACTTAAACTTCTTGCACACACATTCTTTTCTTCTCTTCATAGCTTGACGATGAAAGCCGAAGACAGACGATAGGGGAAAGCGAACGTGCCATAGATAATGGATTATAGTGTTGAGGATTGACATGGGCGAGTTTATCGTACCCCAAAGAGAGGAGTTCGTGTCTGAAGCACCGACGATAGAAGATGAAGGTGAACGACGTATAGGGTTGTAAACGAATCGAATAATTTTGATTTGATTCGTGATTCGAATTCGAAAATGCCGATTCGAATTCGAGTAAGTAGAAAACGAATACGAATACAAATCTATTTTTTGATTCAAATACTTTACGAATATGAATACAAATACTATGATATTCGATTCGAATAATATTCGAATATATTCGAATTATATATATATATATATATTTATTTATATATTCATACAATATATACCACTTCTTATGAATACATATAGTTCAATGTAAAAATATTAATAACAAAATATTCATGTAAATATTTTGCATATTTTAATTTAAAAATTCTTACTTTACCAGGTCAAAATAGCTTAATTTACAATTAAAATTCTCCGTTGATTTATCTATATTGATATTAAATTTGAAGTGACTTCTATAAATGAATTTTGTTTCCTATAAAATATGTAATATGAAAATTAGTTAAAAGGGGCAAACTAACATCATAATTTTAATTATTTTCACAAATTAACTTTAATGTTATTTGAATTCGAATATTCGAATTCGATTCGAAAAAGATACGAATATATCAAACGAATCGAATACGAATACAAAATAAGATTCGAATTTTAAACGAATACGAATACGAATATTCGATAATTATACGAATACGAATAATATTATCAAGTATTCGGTTCGATTCGATTCGTTTACAACCCTAACGATGTATGAAGGATGTCGGTGATGGAGAGGAACATCATATTTCCAACGCCGGTCATGAATGAGGTACGTCGAACGTATGTTTGTGTACGCAAACATTTCGATGTTGCGGTGCTTATAGAAGTGAATAACCTTGTATTTATATAATTTATGATCTACCAGTGGTGGATCTTTCAATCGGAAGTTGGTTGTTCAAAAAAATTAATGGTTAAAATAATTCACAATACTGTTTTTCGATCCCACAATTGAAGAAATGCAATTTTTTAACAACAAAAAACATGCAAAAAGGGTTAAGGGTAACAAACATTATATATAAAATACACTATAAATTACATTATATATAAACATTATATATAATTCTATACATGTATTTTTATATTTTATTTTCAAAATTTTGGGTGTTCACCTCAACAGCCTTGAACAAAGCACGTCCGCCACCGTGATCCATGCATGCTACACAGACATTTTGGTGTAATGGTATTGTATTTGAGGTGTTGTATGTTTCATGCATGTGTACACAAAGTAGACGTTGTATTGTTATTGCATGTGTACACAAAGTAGATGTATTGTTATTGCATGTGCACAGAAGTTTATATTATTAATCATTATGTCAAAATCAATGTGAATAAAAATGAAATAATGCATCATTGAAACAATGAAAATATGGTAAGGTTCAAGAATTTTCTAGACAGTATAATACTCGGTATGCATTATGCATGCAATCATTAGCAATTTAACACTTACATACACACACGAATGTTCATGTCTAGCCAGGTCGGATAGAACCTCCGTCCGGCCACCTCATTTTTGAGGTGGTTCCCAGTGGTATTTTTTGTTGAAATTTTTTGTGTATGTTCATCATCAATTCTAGTTCATCCATACCAAATTTGAGCAAAAAAAAACTCAATCGGGAAGGTTGTCAAATGATTTTTGCATGATAACTGCGTTTTATATGTATATTCCGGACCAGTTTTCATGCAAAAATCATATGGCAATCTTCCCGATTGCATTCTTTGCTCAAATTTGGTATGGATGAACTAGACTTGATGAGAAACATACAAAAAAAAATTAGACAAAAATAGCACCGGGAACCACCTCAAAATGAGATGGCCGGACGGAGGTCCTGTCCAGCCTGACCGGACAGGAAGAGCACTATACATACACACACACATATATATACATATATATACATACATACATATATATATTGTCACGCCCCAGACCGTGTCTGTGCCACGTAGACAACCGTCGTACAACCCAATAAGAATAACCGCAGTTCATCCTTACTAAATTGCACAAGACGTCCGATAGATACATATATATATGCCAAAACCGATTAGTAAACATACATAACAACATCAACATACAATTAAACACATAGCGGAATATAAGTGTTTAATAAGAACCCACACAAGGGTAAAACAAGAGCTCGCAGGCTCCATTAATTTATAAGTCAAAAATAGTTCCATGAGCATTATTTAATTATTTAGAAATAGAACCAGAGGAAGCACGAACCACGTCTTCTCTCCATCGATCTCCCGAACAACGGGTATAGGAAGTAAGCTCTAGCTTCAACCTGAAAGGGTGGTTCCCCCGAGGGATCAGTACTACAGAAAAGTACTGGTGAGGGCAAATTGTATGTAATATAACTAACGTTTCTCACATGGGACCCTCAACATATGGTGATAGTATACGTATAGGTATAACTCTTGGCTACCCCTTTTCAAAAACATATCGTATACGTATATACATATGAGTAAAATATCCGGCCCGTGGGCCCATTTGTCTTTCAAATCATTTAGGCGTAACAGCCTCGTTAAATTCACCCTTCCCATGTCCTACCCTCGAGTGAAGTCACCCGCAGGCTAACTCACCCGATAACAAAGATAATTATTTCGGGGGCCCTTTGGGCTCCCATATCACAGACATGATTTAATTAAATTCCTAGACCAAGGAAAATACCCAATCGGGAACTCATTCCCGATTAAGCTTGTTTAATCATCTAAAATCATTACCTTGAGGTTCACCTACCTCGAAGACTATTCATCCTTACAATCATAGTTTACATTTCCGGGGCTAACTCCGTCTTGAGGAGTACGCATACACCCTCATCCTTTGTGTAATTTGCTGGAGGTTGACACACCTCAAGGACTACACAGGCCCTTGTTACCTATATGCAATTTGTTGGAGGTTAACACACCTCAAGGACTGCACTTGCCCTTGTTACCTATGTGTAATTTGTTGGAGGTTAACACACCTCAAGGACTACACGGGCCCTTGTTACCTATATGCAATTTGATGGAGGTTAACACACCTCAAGGACTGCATTTGTCCTTGTTACCTATGTGTAATTTGCTGGAGGTTAACACACCTCAAGGACTACACGGGCCCTTGTTACCTATATGCGATTTGATGGAGGTTAACACACCTCAAGGACTGTATTTGCTCTTGTTACCTATGTGTAATTTGCTGGAGGTTAACACACCTCAAGGACTACACAGGCCCTTGTTACCTATATGCAATTTGATGGAGGTTAGTACACCTCAAGGACTGCATTTGCCCTTGTTACCTATGTGTAATTTGCTGGAGGTTAACACACCTCAAGGACTACACGGGCCCTTGTTACCTATATGCAATTTGATGGAGGTTAACACACCTCAAGGACTGCATTTGCCCTTGTTACCTATGTGTAATTTGTTGGAGGTTAACACACCTCAAGGACTACACGGGCCCTTGTTAACATTTGAGTATAAAAGACTCATCCTGGTCCTACAGATTTTACCTGACCTTACTCGGTCCCGAGTATTCACCCGTTGGTGGATAGTCTACCCGGGGGTATATATCCGAAGGGTTATTGCTGGGAATAACTTAGAGAGAAGTCAGAGCAAGTAAATGTAGAGAGAGAGAGTGTATTATAAATGTGGAGCGTTTTCAGCGTGGTTACAAATGGGGAATTGGGGTGCTATTTATAGTAGCAATAAATGCCGGACAGGGACACGTGTCAAGCGCCTATTGGCCGAGGGGTCACCTCAACTGGTTGGCGTTGGCAGCCGCATGTGGCCGCATTTAATGCGGCTGTTGGATGGGACGTCTGTACAGGGTACGGTGATCTGTACGCATGTGAGGCGGATATCATGTCGGGAGAGGTGCCCTCGGCTGCAGAGGACTAACCGAGGGCTCTTAGTGCCGAGGGCTCCAGGTGCCGAGGGCTACTGTTTTCACCGTTTTCTCCCAGTTCCTCTGTTTGTTCGAAATATCCATACTGTTATAGTTTGGAGCCTTCGGCCAGGGGGGCGAAGGCACCCCTGGTGCGTATTGCGGGCTGCTTGGTACTCTGGGCGCCGTGATTTGGGCATGTTGGGCCTTCTGGGCCTGTTGGGCCTCTACTGGAGTAGTAGGAGTCTGTGGGCCGGGTGTTCCCGAGCCATATACTCCATCAGGAGTCCCTCACTCCTTTTGTCGAAAGGTATTTGAGGGAAAAGGAGTAATTTGTGCTTGCCCTTTGATGTTGTCCTGTCGTGATCTCTGAAGTTGGTGAGGAGTTGTTGCTTTTGTGTCCCTGCCGAAGGCAGTCCCTCAGTTACCCACATGTCGGGACTTGAGGGCTTGCTTTGTCGTTTGTTGGAATTTCACTAATTTTGTAATTTAATAATTTTCCCGAGGGGGTCCTCCAGTCCCCCACTCCTTGAGGCACTTTTAAAGTGGTGAAAAGGAGTAGAGTGGTTGCGTTGCTGTTTGTGGGCCGAAGGCTGACGCTTTTCGTTTCATTTTGGGGGGATGCCTCGTTAAAAACCTCATTAGGAAAAACCCTGTGGGAAAAAATCCTAATGAGGGAAAAAGAGTGCACCGAATTCCCCCAACGATGAATCGAAAATGTGAAACCTTGGTCAAAAATGGAGAATAATGGTAATGTCGAAGGCTCTTATTTTTCTGAGGGATCATGTGTTGATTAGCCGAAGGCTTGCTGCTGATGTCATGGGGGTGCCGAAGGGGAGCCCCTCAATCTGGGGATCGAGGGCGCGATGGATGAGGGCAGTAGTTGCATTGTCACCGGGGGGTCCCTTGCTTGTTGATTAGTTGGTGATGAGGATATCCGAGGGCTCTCTTTACCTGTGTGCTGGAGACTATCCGTCAATGAGGTATACTCCCCGGGGGCTAACCAGCCCTTACAGTGCTGAGGGGGAATCCCCGAGGGGTGCCCTGATATGAAGCCTTGGGTTTCTGAAGGAGTGATCCCGAAGGCGTCTGTTATGTGCTGTGTGGGGCACAACCCGGGGGCGTCTCTGGGTAAGTGTACCCGGAGGCTCTCCTTGATAAAGTGGAGTGAAGTAGAAAACCCGGGGGCTTCCAGAATATAGCCGTTGGAAATATAGCCATTGGAATATGTAACGTCAGGTTTATAGCCGTTGGGGGGGTACACGTGGAGTGTAGCCGTTGGCTGCTCGTGGGCGGGCGTCACCGGTTGGGTGAAACGACGGTTTGTAATGATGACGCTTGGCCGGAGGCCCAGTTTTTGGGCCCAAGCCCGGATCCTGGAGTCTATAAATACCCCATGGCCAGACCCATTTCTTCTTGTGCGATCATCTGTCTTAGCGAAGCTCTGCCGGAATTTTTCTAGAGAGAGAAAATCACCCTCGATCACAGCAACTTTCAGAGGTCAGTTCTCCTTCGGCCCTCAGCTCCATTTGAGTATTTAGCTGTGCCTTGTGCCCTTAGGTTAGGAGATAGAATTCTCTAGAAAACCTTAGTTCCCTAGAGCCCTCGAGCTATAGTTAGAATGTCGTCCCAGAGTGATTCTCAAGACATCTCGGGGGCGCCTCGATGGAGGATGAAGTCCTTTCGGATATGGAGTCCTCAAACGAACAGTCCTCGCCCCAGGAGGACGTTGTGATGGCAGTAGAGGTGCAAAAGGAGCTGCTGGCTGAAGTTGAAGCCGAGGGCTTCGAGCAGGAGGTTGAAGACGAAGAGCTGGCCCTCGCCATGCAGGTTGCAGAGGAGGAGGAAGCAAAAGAGAGGACGAGGGTGACCGTGGCCGTCCTTCCCCCTCGGGGTGCTGGTGAGGCCAGTACCTCTCGGCCGCTGGACGCAGTTCCCATCCGGGTGGCCCCCGGGAAGAAGAAGGCTAAGGTATCTGTTCCCAAGAAAAAGGGGAGCGTCGCAGATCAAGGGAAGCCCCTCGATATGCCCGAGGGGTACTCCTACCTCAACACCGCCGCATTGGAGATCAAGTCGAAGGTTGATGCGGCGGACATCTATGTCACCCAGCTTCACGTGGGCCCCTCGGCCATCGTGGTGACACCGGGTCCGGATGACGTCCTCTCCCGGGCTCCCGAGGGCTGCATTGCGGTGCACGTTCTCTCGGTATCCATGGGGCTCCGCTTCCCCCTGCACCCCTTCCTCCGGGAGTACCTTCGGTTCGTGGGTCTGGTTCCCTGCCAGCTGACCCCGAACAGCCATTCTTATATCACTGGCTTCCTTCAGCTCTGCAAGTCCCGGGGGTGACGCCTAGCCTAGACCTCTTCTTCCAGAGCTTCAACTTGTGCCGGGGGGGCACGCGAATGCCGAGGGATTCGCCAATTTGCAGCAGGTGTCCATGTTCAAACTCTTCACTGAGGCGCCCTCCTCGAACAAGGGGTGGAAGGACCGGTGGTGCTATGTGAAGCTGACCGAGAGCCCCTTCCCGAGGGAGCTACGTGACCGCTTCAGGAGGCACGAGAAGAGGAGGAGCGCCGCCCTCGAGAAAGATGGCAGGATTCTGGCCATGATCCCGGAGGGCCGGGACAAGAATATCACCATCAAGGAGTGCACCAAGGAAGCAGATCTCTACACCCTCGGGTTCCGGTGGTACCGGTTCCTGGGGGAAAGAGATGAGAAGTTCCCAGTGTTTGAGGGAGCCTCCGGAGGTAGTGGCTGAGGGCATTCTCACCCTCATATCTTAGCACGTTGTTTATTTGCTTCGTTTATTCTTTATGCCACTTATTAGTGACCCCTCGATCCTAACCCCTCATTGTTTTGCAGGTATCCCAGTAAACATGATGAACGTCAAATGCCTCGCTCGACTCAAGAACAAGCCGGCCAAGGATCCGAAGGGGTCGGACGCTGGCGGCCAAAAGCCCGTCGGTGCGCCTCCCAAGAAGCCCGAGGGCGATGCTGCTGCGGCGAAGAGGAAGCCGACGGCAAAGGAGCCCCCCCAGGCCCCCAAGAAATCAAAGAAGGGGGACGCCGCGAAGGATGACCCCCCGGTGGTGATTGTAGATGACCCTCCGGAGATGCCGATGGCGCAGGTGCCGAGGGGTGCCCGGGAGCCATCTCTCGAGGTCCTCACGCTCTCCCTTCCGGCTGGCACGGCCGTGTTGAATGGCACGGCTGACCCGAGGGCGCTCCTGAGAGGTATAACCCTCGATATCGACAGGGCAGCTCTCGGGGTCGATGATGATCAAGCCCTCGAAGACAGGATCCTCCGGTCTTCCCTCACGGTAAGTTTATAACAGTTTGTCTTTCTCTTTCCTACTTTGAACTAGGAAATCACGTTCGGCCCTGACAACTCATTTATTTTTGCAGACTTGCGTTGCCCTCGGAGAGCAGTTCCGACGGCTGGAGGAATGGCGCCTCCACAAAGCTGGGCAAGATGCCAAGATGAAGGAGCTAATCCTCAGGGACTCCCAGGGCACGAAGATGATGGCCCAGCTTGAAGAGGACCTCCAGCTTGCGAGAGCGGAGGCCGGGAGGCTCAGGGAGGAGAAGGCAAAAGCTGAGGAGGCTGCTGTGGAGGCCGCAAGGAGAGCCGCCGAGGAGGCCGAGGCCATCAGGGCGAAGGCTGTCGCCACAGCCCGGGAGGAGGCCATCTCCGGGTTCCTGGATGGGGGGTGGAAGACCGAGGGGCACAAGGCGTGGCTGTCCTCGGTTGTGGAGGCCTCAGTCGACGAGTGGTGCGAGGGCCCGGGCGAGGAATGGATGGCCCGAAAGGGTAAGCAATATTATGATGGGGGCGAGTTTTTCACTCAAGCCCTCATCTACCGGAGGATGGCCCGCCATTTGAAGATTGAGCCGAAGGACTTTGACCCGGCGGCATACGGGCTCCCCCCTGCATCCAGACATCCGTGTTCCTCCCCCCCCCCCCCCCCCCCGATGTCGAGAGGCCAGACCTGGAGGATTCTGAGCTCCGGAGGGAAGCCGAGGGTGACGAACCTGAGGCCGATGTAGAGGTCACTTCGAAGCCATCGGGGGAGGCGGCCCCCGGGAATGACGTTATTTGATGTGTAATTTGTATTCAGCAATTTGAACACTCTTTGTAATAGTCACATTAGTATGTTTTCGGCCTCGGCCACCATTGTAATAATTACATTTACTCTTTGTTGTGATGAATGATGGATGAGTGTTTGCCTTCGGGCTTCGTATATATGGCTTGTTTTCTCTAATTCCTTTCTTCTTGAATGTATGCCTCCGTTTTTCTTGAGTGTATGCCTTCGCCCTTTTTTGAATGTATGTCTAGGACTTAGAATATTTTCTAAGTGTTTGAACACGGTTGTAGCCTTCGGCAGTTGGGCACCCTTTGCTGGATATACAACCGAGGGCTCAGCAGTAATTAGGACTTAGAAAATTTTCCTAAGTGTAGCACACCATAGGGCCTTCGGATGTTTGTAGTCCAATTGCTGGGTGGTGACTAGGTTGAGAACCCAATGTACAGGACTTAGAAAATTGTTGTAAGTGTAGTGTGTCATGTAGCCTTCGGCTACTGTGGAGCCCCAACAGAATTGTTGATTAGGCCGGGGGGCCAATCTTCAGGACTTAGAAAACTTTCCTCAGTGTTGATTCCTTGTGTACTGTAGCCTTTGATTGATAGGTAGCCTTCGGCTATTAGGTCCCTTCATAAGTTGAGATGAGGGTGAAATATGTAGGACTCAGAAAGATTTCCAACTGTAGCTTTTCCCTTGGGAGCCTTCGGGCGATGGCATCCCTTCTTGATGTATGAGTAGTTGACCGAGGGAAAAATATGTAGGACTTAGAAAATTTTCTAAGTGCTGTTGTATCGCATAGCCTTCGGCTATCATATTCCCTTAGTTGTAATATTGGTTGGGTCGGGGGCCCAATCTTTAAGACTTAGAATTTTTTTCCCTAAGTGCTGCTTCCTTGTGTCGCATTCGGGGTGATAGGTGCCCTCTGACTCTGCATCACTCTTGCGAGATGCCCGGGGGCTACTCATTTAGGACTTAGAATATTTTCTAAGCGTAAATTGATGTTGAGCTTCCGGATGTAGATCCCTCCGGGTATATGAATAGGACCCTTCGGGTGATCGTGAGGCCCTTATGTTGTATGAGTATTTGACCGAGGGCCAAATATGTGGGACTTAGGAAAATCTCAAAGTGTGCTATAGATGTTGAACCTTCGGTCAGTGAGGAGCCTGTCCGGGGGGCAGATATTTTGGGATAAGCCCCCTCAGTTGGCCTTCGATGATTTGTAATAGATGCCTTCGGTTGTCGGATGATATATTAGCCACCGGTTGTTGTCATTTTCCAAAAGTGTGGACTTAGGAAAAGTATGGAATCCTGTTGTTGTAAAGAAAACCGATGAGGAGTCATGTGCCCTCGGCATATACTTGAAAAGTTGTAGAGTTTGACTTAGCCAGTTGTGTCCCTTGTCATGGGGTAGGGTGCCCTCGGTATTTGTTTGAAGTACCGTTTAGTGGACTTTGGATAGTCCAGTCCCTTCCTATTGTTGAAGCCTTCGGTGTTTGTGTGACCGGAGGTGACCAAGCAGTGGACTTAGCCGTTTCTTGATGATATTTGTTTGAGTAGTATCCTTCGGGAAATAGGAGCCTTCGATTACCGGAGGTGTTCCCGTGGGAGCCCTCGGCATGTTGTGACCTGTCGGAGTGTACTCTTTGATTTCTCGCTGAGTCTACTCCCCTTCACCCCCTCTTTTTTTTGGTGGTGAAGGGAAGGCATCAAGAAACTTGGTTTCTTGGTAAGGCTGGGACTATTAGAAGACCATCAGAATACACCAATGGCTCTCCTCCCTCGGGTTAACCTTCCGAGTTCCGAGGGGATCAAGGGTCGTTTCCTGGGTACCAGATATGATGGTCTGTAACCTGCCTCCCCTTGGGGGATGGCGCGGAAAGCGCCTCATTTTTGAAAGTCGTCCCCTCGGCGCTAGACATAGTCCGTGGCCTGCCACACCCTTGGGGTGGTGGCGCGGGGAGCGTTTCGGTTTGGAAGTCGAATCCTGGGCATTTCTCGTGCCTGTCATACCCTTGGGGTGATGACGCGGATAGCGTTCCGTTTTTGAAAGTCGAATCCTGGGCATTTCTCATGCCTGTCATACCCTGGGGGTAGTGACGCGGAAAGCGTTTCAAGGAAGGGTTTTCATTTGCACACTAGTTGCAAATGGCCGGGGGCACTACGTGCCGCCGGAACCGATGGTGGCGCCTTCGGTATATGCGTCCTCGTGGGGTACGGCTTTTAGAAACAACACTTGGTGTTAGTTTCGATGTGTAGCCCCCGGTACTTGGTACCGAGGGGTCTTCTGTAGGAACACTTGGTGTTCTCTTTTGTTGTAGTTGATGGAGGTGTCTACCCTCGGTACTTGGTACCGAAGGGTCTTCAAATGAAACATTTGGTGTTTTGATTGGAGTGTTCGCTCTCGGCGTTTGGTGCCGGAGGGCCTTCGGAGGAAACACTTGGTGTTTCCCAACAGATGTTTGGAAGTTGATAGGAGAGCATATCCCTGGCACTGGGTGCCGAGGGGTCTTCTTTGAAACATTTGGTGTTTTTCTTCGTTTTGATGCTGATGATGGAGGTGTACCCTCGGCACTGGGTGCCGAAGGGTCTTCTGTAGGAACACTTGGTGTTCCTTGTCGTTGGTGATAGGAGTTCCCTCCCTCGGTACTTGGTACCGAGGCGTCTTGACTGAAAACACATGGTGTTTTCACTGTTGTCGTAGGTGTTGATGATGTCCGCCCTCGGCACTTGAGGCCTGGGGTCTGTAGTTGGTATGAGGGTTTGGCCGCTCATAAGTGTTTTGTTCTTGGTGTCTTGAATGTATCTTCATTCTTCGAAATTGGAGGCCTTGGGCCATAGGATAGTACATTCACTAGTTATGAGGGCTTGGCCGCTCTTACATTATTGATAAATTTTAACTAAGTGGTGTACATTCCAGTGCCTAGGGACTTCTTTCCCGTTGGGACGTTTGAGCTTGTAAGTTCCAGGTTTGACGATGGCTGCTATGATGTAGGGACCTTCGAATTTTGGTGCCATTTTGCCTCCCTCGGTCGGTTGGCTGGCTTCCCTCCTCCGGAGGACATAGTCCCCCACTTGGAATTCTCTGGTGCGAACTTTGGCGTCGATGTAGCTTTTGACTTGCCTTCGGTAATTTTCTGCCCGGATGAAGGCCTGCTCCCGGCGTTCTGAAATGAGGTGGAGGTCGAGGGCCATGTTGCTGTCGTTGACCTCGGGGTCATATTGGATCACCCTCCGGGTGGGAAGGGTGACTTCCGTAGGAGCTTTGGCTTCAAAACCGTAGCAGAGGGAGAAGGGTGTTTCACCTGTTGCTCGCCGAGGGGTGGTGCGGCAGGCCCAAAGGATGTTGTGGAGTTCTTCCACCCAGCCACCGTCCTCGGCCTCCAGCTTCTTTTTGAGGCCCTCGAGCAAGGTCCGGTTGGCATTCTCTACTTGCCCGTTGCCTTGAGGGTAGGCAACAGAGGAGAAGGTGTGTTTGATGCCCCATGCCTCCAGAAGGGCACAGAAGGGGGCTGCCTCAAATTGTGTCCCATTGTCGGAGATGATCTGTTGGGGGACGCCAAACCTTGTGAGGATGTTCTTGAGGACGAAGTGACGGCACTTCGCCTCTGTGATGCTGGCGAGGGGTTCAGCCTCCACCCACTTGGTAAAGTAGTCGATGGCCACAATGATGTATCTGTTGTTGGAGGTACCCCTCGGCAGAGGGCCCACAAGGTCTATCCCCCATCGAGGAAAGGGGACAGATGTGCTGATGGGGGCATAGTTGACCGCTGGCCTGCCGGGGGCTTTCTGGAAATGTTGACATGCGGTGCACCTCCGGGCCAGGTCAGCACAATCCCTGGCCATGGTTGGCCAGAAGTAGCCCTGGAGAATGAGCCTTCGTGACATGGAGAAGGGTCCCTGGTGAGCTGAGCAAGTGCCACTGTGCACTTCCTCCATTGCGACCTCGACTTCATCTTGATGAAGGCACCGAAGTAGCGTGCCATTGTAAGATCGTTTGTAGAGCCTTCCATCTTCGATGGTGTAGCTAGGAGCCCTCAGCTTTGCCAGTTTAGCGCGGGTCTCATTCTCGGGTAGCTGCCCTGTGGAGATGAAGGCGGTGATATCTGAGATCCAATCCTCTTGGCGTTGTTGTATGTTCATAACGGGGCTTGCATGGATACTTGAGAGGCTGAGCTCCTCAATTTTGGCAATTTTGGAGATGTGCTCGGGGGAGTCGGCCGAGAGCTTAGATAATATGTCGGCCTCGGAGTTCTGAGCCCTCGGTATTTGAGTGAGAGAGTGTGCCTCAAATACCTTAAGCAACTCCTTGGCCGCTTCCTTGTACTGTTTCATTCTTCCCTCCTTGGCCTCATATTCCTCGGAGATTTGGCCAACGACCAACTTGGAGTCGCATTTGATGTGGATCTGCCGAGCCCTCATGTTGGCAGCCAGCCGAAGGCCACATAGGAGGGCCTCATATTCGGCCTCGTTGTTGGAGACTTTGAAGGAGAAGCGGATTGCATAGTAGGCTCTGAAGCCCTCGGGAGTAATGAGGACTACCCCTCCCCCGCATGCTTTGGTCGCGGAGGAGCCGTCGGTGTAGAGGGTCCACCAGTCGTCCGAGGTAGCCGAGGGCTCTCCGTCCGCGGCTGCCCTTGCGGTACACTCCGTCACAAAGTCCGCCAGGGCTTGGCCCTTGATGGCACGCCTTGGACGGATGTCAATGTTGTACTGGCTCAAGAAGATAGCCCATTTCACCATGCGGGAGGAGCTGGTGGGGCTCCTCATGAGGGCGCCGAGGGGTTGATGAGTGAGGACCTGAACCGGGTGAGCCTGAAAGTAGTGGCCCAACTTCTTGACGGTCCAAACGATGGCTAACACCGTCTTTTCCACAGGAGAGTACCTGAGCTCGGCCTCCCTTAGGGTCTTGCTAACGTAGAAGATGGCATGTTGGATGCCGTCTTCCTCCCGGATGAGCACAGAGCTGATGGCTGCCGGGCTGACCCCAAGGTAGAGATAGAGGGTCTCCCCTACCTTTGGTTTTGAGAGCACAGGGGGTGAAGACAGATATCGCTTGAGTTCTTCGAAAGCCCCCTGGCATTCTGAAGTCCATTGAAAACCAGCCGTCTTCCTCATGATTTGGAAGAAGGGTAAAGACTTCTCCGCTGATTTAGATAGAAAGCGGTTCAGGGCTGCCAGGCGGCCCGTCAACCGTTGAACTTCCTTCACATTGCGTGGGGGTTCCATGTCGATGATGGCCTGGATCTTCTCGGGATTGGCCTCAATACCCCTTCGGCTCACCACGTAGCCCAAGAATTTGCCCCCTTGGACGCCGAAGGTGCACTTCTTCGGGTTTAGCCGAAGGTTGAACTTTTGCATGATGGCGAAGATTTCCCGGAGGTCGTCAGCATGGCTGGAAGATTGCTTGCTTTTGACGATCATGTCGTCAACATAGGCCTCCATGGTGCGCCCTAGGACGGCTTGAAAGACCCGGGCCACCATCCGGGTGTAGGTGGCCCCCGAGTTCTTTAGGCCGAAGGCCATTACTAGGTAGCAGAAGATGCCCTCGGGAGTCATGAAGGCAGTTTTTTCGGCGTCTTCCTCGTGCATGAAAATTTGGTGATACCCTCGGAAGGCATCGAGGAAGGACATGATCTCACACCCCGCGGTCTCATCCACCAGTTGATCAATATTTGGTAGAGGGAATGGATCCATAGGGCACGCCTTGTTGAGATCGGTGTAGTCCACGCACATGCGGAAGGTAGGGGGCTTCTGTGCGAGGACTACATTCGCTAGCCATGAGGGATATTTCACCTCCTTGATGTTCTTAATGGAGAGGAGCATGGCGACTTCCTTCTTCACAAATTCCCTCCTTTCGGCGGAGAGGGGTCTTCTTCGTTGTTGTACTGCTTTTGCCGAGGGGTCCACTGAGAGGCGGTGGGTGATGACCCTTCGGCTGATTCCCGGCATGTCCTCCGGCTCCCATGCAAAGACAGTGGAGTAGGCGCGGAGGGCGTCGGTGATACCGGTCTTCAGATCTTCAGGGAGCTGGGCTCCAATCTTCACGACTCTCTCCGGCTGGGCCGGATCGAGCGTAAAGTCTTCTACGTCCTCAGCTGGTTCAGCCCTCGGCCTCTTTTCTTCCTGGTCGACGGTTCCGGTGATGGTGTCAACACGGAATTCCGTCTTACTCACCTTCTTGGTGACTTGAAGATAGCAGGCGCGGGCGATTTTCTGATTCCCCCGGGAGTAGCCAATGCCCCCCTCGGCGGGAAACTTGAGGCAGAGGTGCCTCATGGAGATGATGGCCTCGAGGTCCTCGAGGGCTGGCCAGCCGAGGATGATGTTGTGGACGCAGTCGATGTTGACGACGACGAACTCCACTTCGAGCTGGGCCCTATGGAGCCCGTCGCCGAAGATCACCGGGAGGGTTATTACCCCCTCGGAATCAATAGTATCGTCGGTGAAGCTGGCAAGAGGGGTCTTAATGGGCCGAAGGGACCCCCTCTCCAGATGCAGCTCTCTGAAGGTGCTGAGGTATATTACATTGACGGAGCTGCCCGTGTCAATGTAAGCTCGGTGAATGATGGTGTCGTTTATTTCAGTCCGAATCACCAAGGCATCCCTGTGAGGAGAAGAAGTAGGAGGGAGATCTGCGTTGGTGAAGGTGATGGGTTCCTCCCTCAGTCGCTTTACCGGGGGCATATGGGTGACTTCCCCCACGTAAAGAGATTGAGCCCATTTTTTCCGCTGACTGGTGGAATCACCCCCTGTATTGCCGCCGGTGATCATGAGGATGTGGCGTTTTTTCTCCTGGTAGTGGGGGTATTCCTCCTCCTCTTCTTCCAAGTTTCCGATCTCCCTCTTCTTGTCGAGGGGGATGGTATTCGGGTTCACCCAAGCGTTTACCTTCGTGTGGTGCCCTCGGGGAGGTCCCTGATGGGAGGGTCCCTCCTGCCGAGGGCTCTGAACAAATTGGGACAGGTGTCCCGCTTGTATTAATCTCTCGATGGCCGTTTTTAGCTGGTGGCAGTCATCGGTCCTGTGCCCCTGATGCCGATGGAAACGGCAGTAGGGGAACTGAGGGTTGATAGCATGTACCTCCAGGGGTGCGCGAGAGTCGCGCTCAACGAGGCCCCTCTCCTCGGCAAAATCAAGGATGATGCTGACGGGGTGCGTCAATGGTGTCCGAGGGTGGTCCAGGAGTATGGGATGTGCCCAAGTCTTAGGGTTGCTCTTATAACCTCCCCCGGGCTTGGCTTGGCCTTGCCGAGGGCGATCATCAGAGGGTCCTGAAGATTTGGGGTGATTTGGAGGAGCCCCCGGCCCTCGATTGTTTTTGTTGTCAGCCCTCGGGGGCTGCTGATCCGGATGCTGGTGATATTTCTCCACCTCCTCGGCCTCAGCATATCGGTCCCCCCGCTGCAAAGCCCTTATGTAGTCGCGGGGGGGGGGGGGGGGGTTCAATGATGAGGCTCCTTGAAAAGTTGCCGGTGCGGAGGACGGTTTGTAGGAGGGTCAGGAGGGTCCCGTCATCAGCACCGTCGACTTTGTCGGCCTCCGTCCTCCAGCGCTCCAGGAAGTCCCGAAGGGTCTCATCCCTCTTCTGGCGTATGGTTAGGAGGTGGGAGAAGTGCTTCCTTGTGCGACGCCTCCCGGCAAATTGTGTCAAGAATCGCTGGGCGAGTTCTTGCCATGAATCAATGCAGCCCTCGGGCAACCGGTTGAACCATTCGTATGCCGGCCCCTCTAAGGTGGAGAGGAACCAACGACACAAATATTCGTCCGACGCCCCTACCATCATCATGCTGTTTTGATATTTGATGTAGTGTTCCTGGGGGTCCGTCTTCCCGTTATAGGGCTGTATGTGCTGCCCTCGGTATTTTTCCAGGATCCGGGCCGCCAGTACCCTTGGGGTAAATGGCGTCCGGGTCCGGAGCTGGATGACGGGTTCCCCGGAGCCCTCGGCCACCTTCTTCTGTAATTCCTCCATTTTGGCCATCATGGCCTCGTATTTGAGATCTGAATGAGGGGTGGAGGTGGCGGCGTGAGCTTTGTTGGCCTCCATTTCATCAAGCCGGCATTGGAGGGCCGCAATAATTTCGTCCCGGGGATCCTTCGGGAGGGTCTCCGCCCCCTGCGAACGAACCCGGGCCGAGTGGGCCTGGTTGATCTGGTGGCGAGCATCATTGGCATGAAGGGGTGCCTTGCCTTTGTCCCGAGGGGGACGCTCCTCGTCTGCCCTCGAGACAGACCCTCCGCTTTCCTGGGGCCTTTGGAGTGCTTTCCCTCCGAGACGGTCTTGGACCCCTCGGCGGTCTGGCCCTCCTCCGAGCCGGTTGAGGGCGGAAGTGCGGGGCCTTTCTCTGTTGTCATTGTGGTGGTCCCAGGACTGTACTTCCTGGGAGGACGTATCTTGGGCCCTACCCCTTCGTCGTTCCCAACCCGAGGGGTGGGGTTTCCGAAGGGGTGTGGCAGAGGGGGAAGTATGATGTTCTCCCCAACCTGGGGTTGAGCCGGAGCCAGGGTGCCGAAGGCACCCGGGTTCTGAGTGAGCGTTTGGATGAAGGCGGAGAGCGCCGATTGTACGTCGATGGTGAGAACCGGAGGGCTGACTTTGTCATCGCTCCGGTTTTTCTTCTTGGCCTCGATGCCGAGGCGGGCATCGGGGGCATTCTGTTGGATCTGAAGGCGTAGGTCGACAACCGCCTGTTCCAGCCCAGCGATGACACCGCCCTCGGGAGCCCTGTGAGAGGCTTCGGGGGCGTTGACGTCGCCGAGGGCCAGGTTCTTGTCTTCTACGTTTTTTGAGTTGGCACGTGTTGTTCTCACCATTTTGGTAGAGGGCTAGTGTTTGGCGAAGGGGGAGGGTTTCTTACTCGATTGTTCGACCTCTCAACGAGAGCACCAAATGGTGGATAGTCTACCCGGGGGTATATATCCGAAGGGTTATTGATGGGATCAACTTAGAGAGAAGTCAGAGCAAGTAAATGTAGAGAGAGAGAGTGTATTATAAATGTGGAGCGTTTTCAGCGTGGTTACAAATGGGGAAATGGGGTGCTATTTATAGTAGCAATAAATGCCGGACAGGGACACGTGTCAAGCGCCTATTGGCCGAGGGGTCACCTCAACTGGTTGGCGTTGGCAGCCGCATGTGGCCGCATTTAATGCGGCTGTTGGATGGGACGTCTGTACAGGGTACGGTGATCTGTATGCATGTGAGGCGGATATCATGTCGGGAGAGGTGCCCTCGGCTGCAGAGGACTAACCGAGGGCTCTTAGTGCCGAGGACCCCTGAGTGCCGAGGGCTCCAGGTGCCGAGGGCTACTGTTTTCGCCGTTTTCTCCCAGTTCCTCTGTTTGTTCGAAATATCCATGCTGTGATAGTTTGGAGCCTTCGGCCAGGGGGGCGAAGGCACCCCTGGTGCGTATTGCGGGCTGCTTGGTACTCTGGGCGCCGTGATTTGGGCCTGTTGGGCCTTCTGGGCCTGTTGGGCCTCTACTGGAGTAGTAGGAGTCTGTGGGCCGGGTGTTCCCGGGCCATATACTCCATCACCCGTCATGTATAATCTACCACTTACCTCGTCCGGCTGTGGTCTATAATTTCTTTACTAATGACTAGTCCAAGTCTTAGCGTTTAAAATGTATTCGAAGCCTTAGCAACCAACGTGGACGGGTCCCACCCGAACGGCCCACGTAAACTTACTCAAAAACTGCATATTGGGTGTATAACCCAGTACCCGGTCGGGTATTTCCCATACCCGGTCGGGTAGGGTGAGCCAGTAGCCCCTGGGACTGTTTTTAACTAATACCCGGTCGGGTCTATACCCATACCCGGTCGGGTCTAGTGTGGCAGTGGCTCCTGGAACCATTTTTAACCAATACCCGGTCGGGTATTTACCAATACCCGGTCGGGTATTACTTTTGTCTTAACTTTCAACGCCCGTTTGACCGCCCAAACGAAGTCCGATTAACGTGAAATTTTATACACATGTACTTCTTGACGTACTTAATCCAAAAAGACCTTTTTGGGTCCTTGGAACATCATACATAATTAATTATC
The DNA here is from genome assembly GCA_945859875.1 of Cuscuta europaea. Lineage (NCBI taxonomy): Eukaryota > Viridiplantae > Streptophyta > Magnoliopsida > Solanales > Convolvulaceae > Cuscuta > Cuscuta europaea. The sequence goes on along the minus strand of CAMAPE010000074.1, from coordinate 5,368,361 downwards.
ACATTTTTAATCATCAAGCTTACTTAACATGCTTTTCAACTATATTTTCCATATAATCATGGAATAACACATACTTGATTATCTTTAATCATTCCATAAAATATATTCTTGATTACTTTAAGTAATCTCATGTCTCACTCAAAAGTTATAAAGCATAAAACCGTCTTCACAAAACTATTAATAAGTACTTCATACTTATTAATCGTTTATATATTTCATTCTAGTTTATTCTTCATAATTAGATTTAATGTAATGACATGTATGATTAAGTACTTGAATCCTTCAAGAATACCATCTTGAATTACCTAAGTTAATGTCCAACTAAATCATTCATGATTATCCTTCATCAAAAATATTAATAATTCTTTTACTCATTAATCATGCCATTTTCACATAACTTATAATCATTATAGCTAATCAAATGTTTAAACACCTTTAAACATTTCTATACATATTCACATACTAGATTACTCTAGTTATCTTTTACATAGTCCATGTATGCATTTTCATACATTTGACAATAATATATTCATGATTAATCCACAAATAAATCTCTTATTCATTAATCATGTAATATTTCCATAATTCATATTCACCATGACTAATCATGCATTTTAATCCATTTAATCATTTCTCAAATCATGATAAGGATTTTATTTAGGTAATCCCACGTTTGACCCAAGAGTTACAAGACACGTAGTCGTCCACTCACCTCGAAATGACGCTAGCAAGCTTTTATCCTCTTCGTTTGAACTCCGACGACTTTTGGAATTTTTCGGCGAAAACTCCGGCGGCTCCGGCGACTTTTCCGGACACTCCTAGATTCCTTGAGAAGTCTAGAATACCTTGGTAAAATTCCTAACAAGGTTTCACAACCAAAAGTGGTATAAACATCAAAACCCTATGGGAAGGTGTTTTCCGGCGAGCCGGTCTTACTCCGGTCATAACTCCGATCATGGTTAAAACTATTCTTCCAACCCCTCATTCTACACCTCTAGGAGTGTAGAACAAGATTATGGGTCTATCATATGATTTATAAAATCATATGAGATTAAAAGAAGGAAGAAAAATACTAATGTGATCATTACCTTAATTAATAAAGGTTTTTCTCCACTTTTACCACTTCTTCTTCTTCCTTGAGCCCTCTTCTTGCTTGAAATTGATTATGGCTATGGAGGTAAGTATTTTGAGAGCTCTTCCTTCTCTATTGGGTAGGTTTGGCCGAAATAATGGGGGTGTGGGGTGTGAGGAGATGGATTTTTGGCCTTTAACACCAAATGAGGTGGAGAGGGTCCCATTTCCTTCCTAATTAATTCTCATGCATCCCCCCATCAAACTCCAGCCTTCCTCTCGGCTGTTTGCTTGCATAATTACGTGGGGTGGCCCCCACCCATGTGGGAGGTCATCCCAATGTGTCCTAAAATGTACATTCGTTCCCGAAAGTTGTATTTTCTGGACTGTTTTAATTATATTTTATTTTATCGAGTCAAATACAATATAAATCATTTTTCCAATTAATATTGGACTCTAAAATGAATAAATATTATCTCACTTTAATTTAGTGGTCCCTGGAATTTATTTCGGTCTATTATCCGTTAAATTGCCAATACCGGTAATGGGACCTCATTTGGTCAACCGGCCAATTCTATGGCTCAACATGAATTTACACCATCAAATATATATTATCTAGACCAAGATGAATATAATATGTGGTCCCATAAATATCGGATTGTCCCCGCTCCTAGCGTAGGCTCAACGTGCAGTTTACTGTTCAAGTAACAGTAAAAATGAGAACGTGTCATCTCGTAAATTCATTAGTCATTTCTCATGACTCAATATGTGTTTTGATATTTTGTGACACTTTAATAAAATGTTACACTTCTTTTTAAGTGGTCCAAAATGTATGAGCAGATAAAATCTTATCTGTTTGTCCTCATACAAAAATATCTTCAAGGTAGGGTCCTCCAAAAGTACCCTCCTTTAATGTACCAATTTAATCATATATTTATCAACCCATTATTTTGGATTCTTAAAATATTTATATTTCTTCTGTCATTAATTCATAGCCTTCCGAATTATTAATAGTCTGAGAATTAAGAGCTCACAATTATCGATTAGTGGCCCTGACCCACGTGGCCGTCTAGTTGTCATTCTATATATCATTGGGGTCCACGACCCATTCCTACTATCAAAATAGTATTGTTTAGATCAACATAAATTTTTTATACGCTAAGAATACCACGGGTGGTCCCCGCTCCCGATATGAGTCCCGCGTCTGATCAATAATCCTTTATTAATTTAAGACAAGAATTCTATCTTTCTAACTTATCAAGGCTACTCTAGTCTTGATTTACCTCCTTTAACCATGTACTTGAAAAAAAAATTCTCTGGGTAAAATTCGGGTCCGGTGTTACATATATACATACACATATATATATATATACACATACATATATATATATAGAGAGAGAGGGAGGGAAGATCCCATGCAAACTAGGCTTCCGGTGCAAACTACAAACCAACAACATCCATTAGATTAAAGAAAATGGACACCTATCCGTGTGGGATGCATATTAAACTACTGCACTCACACGTAGGGAATAAAAACGGAATAAAAACTTTTAAGCGTGCAATCAATTTAAAAGGTTAAGGAAGTAATTTAACAAACCAAAAAGAAAGCCGCAAAAAACAAATTGCGATTAACTTTGGGAAACCCTGATTTTATGCAAAGTGGCCACTAACAAGGGTAACCGGCCATGAATAGCAACGGCGAGAAGGGTAAGGTGCAACACTTTGGCAATTGAAAACAGAGTGATCATCGATTTCAAAGCTTGGAGCAAGGTTTTTGGTGGATGTTTCTAGCTAAGCCAAGTGCAGGGAAGGCAAAGTGATTCACGATAACAGGCGATGGCTTCGCTACAAATGGAACACCTATTACGAGAAATACAAAATGAGTTTGATAAAGGTACTTGTTTGTAGTCGCAGGTTATTTCAATAGAGATTCAAAAAATTAATTTGGATGCATGTTTAATTTGACCATTGAAATGCATCTTATTGAGAAATTTAGGATGAATATTGTCATATTACAAGCATTCATCTGTCAATTTGTGATATTGAGGAGAAATATTGCATTCTTGTAATTGTAGGTGGAATCGAGTTAGATGTAAGATGCAGGGGATTTGGCACTTGGAATTGGACTTTGGAACTGATGTAAAGATGCATTACTTTTAGATGTAAGATGCAGAGGTTTTGGTGATAGAAAATTGGATTATAAACAGATGTAAGATGCAGAACATGAAGATGTAAGATGCAGTATTTAAAGATATTAGATGCAGAATATTAAATCATATGACTTGTGTTTGTGAGAAATATATATGCATGAGTGTATGCTAAAAGATGCATTTATTTAAAGTAGAATGAAAATGGAGGTCTCATAATTGTGTAAAGCATGGTATTGGTTAAATGTTGATTGAAAGTGAATACAACCTTATGCATGTTTTGGTTGTCGTATGTGTTTAGTAAAAGTCAAGTGTTATGGTTGAAATCACATATGATTGCACTTGTATCTTTGAGCTTCGTGTATGCATAAAGTTTTTTGATAAGATGCAAGTCTAATATATAATATCAATGCATCATTACAAATCTATAGTGCATTAGTTATTCATGGATGTATTTTCAATGAAAATAAGCTAAACAATGGCATGTACATATATTAGAAAATGAAGAAGAGCAACAGGTATTAGGAGCGAAAAGAAAACAAAAAGGTGCATCATCAAGTAACATCAAGCAGAACAAAAAGATCAAAGGGGTGAGAGAAAAAAGGTTAGACATTTTTTTGTTACAATGAGAAGCTTTTCAAATTATGTAATTCTAAACTAAATAGTTGTCAATACATTAGGAGTCGAAGGTCCACTGGTAAAACAGGTGCAAGCAAGGATGAATATACAACATGATGAATTCCAAAGAGCTGAAGTGAGAAGCAAAGTCAGGAAAGTAGTACTACGTACAAGGTTTTAAGAAACATGAAAACAAATTGAAGTTTAATTTGTTATGGAGTTTAATTTCATAAATTGCATTTGTTATCTAGTAATGCAATGATGTTGTGGTAACTATGCAGGTGTTGAGATAAGTATAAAAGATAGTGGAAGACTGGCACTGAGCATAAAGAGAAGGAGAAGGGGAAGAATTTGTAGATACAAGTAAACCAGAGAGGATGAATGCACCATGGTGGGAGTTGATTCAGACAACATGTGTTTTTGTTTTCATTTTACTTGAAAAACTACTATGGCATATCTTCTTGTGTGGGTGGACATCTATGGAAGTTTTTACATGCCTTAGTAATGAGACATCATTCATGACAGATCCTACTATGTTGACTCTTTGTTTTGTGAATGTGTAATACAAACACCAATTTTGGGTGAATGAAGTTTTGGTATGAGTTTACTTGCATCTTAAGAGCTTGAATAATGCACTGCAATGAGCAATAGTATGCATCATTACACGTTTGAGATATATAACATAAAATTTGACTATGGTGTGAGTATAGTGTTACCCTGAATTTGAAAAAGTATGAATATACATGAGCATATTTTTCATTGTCACGTGTGAATATATTGTGACAATAAAGTTTGAAAGCATTTCTCAATGTCGGTTTATTATTGTTTAAGTAGGGTATGAGCATCTGAGTTTTGAATGAAATTAAGTGTTATATGGGTTCGGATGAATAGGTTAGTTCAACAACATTAACATTTTGAGAAGAGATAGTGAACTATGCATTACATATCATATGATGATGCACCATTGTGATATATAAGGTGCATATTGTACGCATAATAGATTTACAAATCAAAAGAGTTAACTGGATTTATCTATATTAATTATGCAAAGAGGCGGTCTATAAAAAACAGGAATACATACTATGAAATGCATTCACTAATTTCATAAACTGTCATATAACACATAACTATTTGATACAAATAACAAAATAACAAGTACCCTCTTTAGTGAAATATATGTAATAAAGAGATGAAATTGTTATGCATATAATTGCATTAGAAAATGCATTTCAAAGTGCTATAAAGTGCGATATATGGGAAAAATATAATAGATTCATTTCTCAAATTTGTTTACATTTTACATACCAATATATGGAAAAATAACAAAACAACATAACTAAATAAACGTATTCATATTATCAAATCCTATTTATTTACAAGGTAATTCCTACTATCATTATGGGGCAAACTACAACTACAAACTCTTTTGTAGAACTTGATGCCTCCATCTACATAAAAAAATCACCACAATACTCTGGCAATTAGCTGCATAACCTGCTAATTACCCTTGTACCTCCTCAAGCATCGTACCCCTTCCTTCAGAACAAATTTGAGATAAAAATCCCTATAAGCAAGATCATCCCTTCTCTGTGGCCCTAGAAATTGTTTAGAAATTGACATTAACTAAAAGGAAGTTAAGGAAGGCCAGAGATGTAAAACGAAGTTTACATGCATCTTAAGAGACCATATGATACATCTTATAGTTATGACATCTGCATTCTAAATTCAATTTTCATGCATACGAAAATCATGAGATTTAGATGCATCATATATGATCATTATCTATGTATCCATGGTAACACATAGATAACTGCCTCATTATTCTGTTATATTCATATGACAAAGAAGTGATTTGAGAAGGAGATAACCATGTGAAGAATTTATTCAAAAGAGGGATCACTAAAATCACAACAACTTTGAATAACGAAATTGCTGAATTGATATGAAAACCAAAACAAAAGAATTAAAAAAAATCAGCGTATCAATTCAACTTTATGCCGGAATCCATGGCATTTGAGAATTTATGTTCTCCGTGTGTGCAGAATCCATGGCATTCAAATTAAAAAACACTAATCATATTGTCTTAAATTTGAAATGAAGATGGAGATGGAGAGAAGCTTTAATATCCTGAAGTAATCACATATTGGTGGACGAACCACGATCGATGAAAAAGCTGGAATGAAAGAAGAAAGGGAAATAGGTGGTTATGGAAATGGAGAAGGATGTGTTGATGGTGATCGTGGCAGGAGAAAAGGAAGAAACCGATGCAATCAGTTACGGAAAGCTAGGGTGATTGTTTTTTTCTAAAAAGACCAATAAACCCCTCAATTAAGGAATCAACTCCACGGTAATCTAATCAAAATGGAGGGTTGAGATTAGTTTGTAGGTTAGCATATATATATTATCCCATACATTATTTTTGGAAATAAACAAAAACTAACTTGATAGTTATATACGGAGCACATATATGGTGTCATAATTAGATGACCATGTGTCACATGTTTGGAGCCAGTTTGGTATCACTAAAATTGTCTGAATCGGCTAAATCGATTGAAATATATGAAGTTCTTCATGAAATTATTGCATTGATTGATTCTGCTGATTTATGAAAATAAAATAAAATATACTTTATTAATAAAATAAAGAAGAAAAATATGAAAAGATAGCTAAAATGGTCATCTGCACTAACTTCAACTAATGTTGCCAGAAAAGTAATTTCAATCTTATTTATTTTGTTTTTAACATAATTCAGCGCGCGAAACCAAAAGTAACATGTTTGGTGAAAAAGTTGACCAATAAGGCTGATAAGTCAAAAAAAGAGTCTCCAAATGGGATCTTAAGGATGTAAATAAACGTAACATCTAATATTGTATTGTAGTATTAATTAATAACAATACTAAGTAACTTCATATATAATTAGTTAGAATAGCCCGAATTTTAATACTTCTGCTACTATAAGTAGGGGAAATTCCCGAAATAGAAGTAAAAAAATTTAGAGTATAACAATATATAGGACTCATGTTTTTGTCCCCAAATATGAGTAGAGTTGTCAAGCTAAAAAATACTGTCATATTTAGATCGCATTTGATGACCTAAACTGGTTGAATCTGTTGAAATTGATGAAATTCTAACTGAAACGACTGAATGGGTAGAATTTGTTGATTTATGGGAAAATTATATTTAAAATAGTTTTCACCAATAAAACGAAGAAAAAGTTATATGAAAATGGCTAAAATCAGCTTCTACATTAATTTCAGCCTATTCAGGAAGAAAAATTGTTCTAACATTACTTATTTTGGTTATAACACAATTCAACATGCAAACTCCACGATTAAGTGTTTGGTGAAAAAGTTAATTGATAAGGCTAATAAGTTGAAAATATGGGTGACCAAAAGGGCTCTTAAAATCTAATAATGCCAAACATGGCGGGAAAGCAATTATTTAGACGGGAAACACATTAAATGCACCGGATATACAGGGTTTGGTGGTTGGGGGATTAGACACTCATAATTGTTAGACTAGACGTTCGGCCCCCGCCCCAGTAGGGTGTGTTGTAATTGTTCTCAAGTGCTTAATAGGAACTCGGCCCACTCAGAGCATCTCCAATGCTACGATGTGCATGGTGCACATGTGGCATTGGAGATAATCACATAAATATTAGTAAATAAATTATTTTTCTCCTTATTTGAATCATTTTATATAATTTTGATAAGTTTTTCTCCACAATGTCAAGAAGATTGTCTTTAGTGTCGTGTTCTCTTCTTGCTAAGTACTTGTACCTTCGAACTATCAACTAATCCATTAAAGACAACCAATCCACATAATTTTTTTACGAAAGCCCGGGGGAAAGTGTTGGGCGGTTGGGCCCTTGGAACTCAGATGAATAAACCTCAACAACTATGACTAATAGTTACTATAATGTAGTGTCATGGTAATTGAAGCTCAAAAGTTGAACATAAGTTACTAGAATTTCATAACTACTCTGGTCACTAGTCACATTTTTTTAAACGATCTGTATTTAGTTATAAATATGTAATTATTTCATTAGAAACCCAACAATCCACTTCTCATTTACTATTTTATTTCCCAACGTAAATTTTCATTTACTATTTTACCGTGTCCCGGACATTAAAAAGCAAAACATATCAATTAGTTACTTACTTAATCACATGGCCAAAATATATAGAGCACGTTTGGTAATACTCAAATCGGTTGTATTGGCTGATTCTGCTGAAATTTATGAAGTTTTGACTAAAGTGGTTGAATTGACTGATTCTGCTGATTTATGGGGGGGAATATTTAAAATATATTGTAGTAATAAAATAAAGAAAAAATTATATGTAAAACATCTAAAATGATCATCTACGGTAAATTCAGCAAATGCAACCTAAAAAGTAACTATAACCTTAATTTTTCTGATTATTACACAATTCAGCACGCGAAATAAAAAGTTACGTATTTGGTGAAAAGGTTGGGTGATAAGCATAATAAACCAAAAAAATGTCACCAAACGGGTGGTAGGCTTCTCATTTTAAGACTATCCGAACGATTAAAAACTAAGGCTTCTGGTTTAATTATATTAATGCATCTTGCTTGTTTTAAGACTTGATTACCGGTCAATCTTATAAACTTTGACATACTTCACTAATCTCGTCAGAAATATTTGAACAAGCTTCACCAACACCAAACTAGATGAAAATAAAAAGAAAAAACAAGTTTTAAAAAATCATGTCTCTTGAGTAAACAAATTCGTCTAAAATTTCATTGAAACATTTTTATGAACAGTTAATAGACATTCTTAATCTTTATCATAACTTAAATGCAATTACACAACCCCATAGAAAACTATACATAAATCGATTAGAAACAACAAGTTTCAAAACATCATCACTCTATGTAATCAAATTCATTTGAAAACTTTATGAAGACATTTTAAAAAAAAGTTAATAAACATAGGAAAATTATAAATTTCGGAATGAACTTCATACTTGCACAAATTTAATGCAATTACACAAACCCCATAAAAAGGTATACATGAAACTAACACAATATGAAAAACTAATAAATATTTAGTATCTAAAAAAGCCAATTTACCCCGATGGGACAGAACAAAGTTCTTCGGCATATAAGATCGAGCAAGTGGATGAGCTATGAAAAAAAGATGACACCCCATCCCTGAGGGCTCCCAACACCGACCAGACAGTTAGATGGGAGGATGTAAATTGGACTTTAATCACAAGCTGACAGATAGAGAGTGGGGCTCTCGCCCCTGTACTTGCAGAGGCCCTATGCATTTTTAGCATAGTAACCTCTCATCGCAGTTGCCGTGATTCAAACCCGAGACTTACCCCTTATGGCACCCCCTATCTACTAGTTGAGCTACGTCCACCGGTTAGAAAACAAAAGAGGAGCGGTGAAGTGCGGGCGTCGGCTAGGTACGATGAAGTGCAGGCATTGGCGAGGAGCGACGAAGTGCGACGTCATCTGGGAGTAATATTTTAAAGATCATGAAAGAGTTTTAGGGATATATTATCTCGGCCTACTATTGTTCAAGAGTCCCGCCGGTGAGGTCCATTTGAGTCCATCTGGCTCTGACTACATTAAAGTCGTTGTGTGCCTCAAAATAATTTCAATACGAGCACTAGATCGATTTGTTAAGAAAGTTCTTAGAAAGGAACTTCTTAACATCATGGTCATATCATTCGCAGCAAACAAGATATCATCAACATATAGGACTAAAATTACAAATATGGTCTTATATTTTTCGATGTATCCATTAGATTAGAGTCACACTTGGTCTTAAAGACCCACTTACATCCAACTCGTTTGGATCCATCATGTAACATAACTAAATCCCAGACTTTATTTTCATACATGGATTTAAGCATTTCATTCATGGCATCAATCCAATTATCTGAGTTTTTACTATCCATGGCTTCCTCAAATCACCAATGCTCAAGTCACACTCAGGAGTTGAGGGGATGATGAGGTGGATCAAGAGGAGGAGGAGGAAGAAGAAGAAGAAGAAGAAGAAGAAGAATGTTGGGAATATTTTATGGTGTTCAATCTAGTTAGTTATCTTTGTATTTGTGTAGTTATTGATTAAATGTGTAATACGGGCCACAAATGTGTAACAACCCGTTAGCTTCCTTGTAACCCGTAAGTTAGCCAACTTCTCCTATAAAAGGAAGCTAACTTACGGGAACCCTAAGAATCGAAAAGAGGCTTAGAGTGCGTAGAGGTGAGATAGAGAGAAGGGTTTCCGCTGCTCTCCTTCTCGAGGGAGAGCAGCAGGGTTTCATATGGTATACCAGATTCGTGTATAATATCGACATCCTTCCATCTGCTTCTTCGTTGTTACTTGCTTACGATTGTTTGATTGTTAAATACTGGGTTTATCAATTGCTATCAGAGCTGAGGCGTGAAAAAGGTTGAATCTATCTGCGTTTTTCGAATATGCCTTTTCGACAGACTCTGTTTTTCTCTAGTGTTTCATTATCTCGATATTTGCCTTTGTGATATTGTTTTTGGTCGAAACTTTGTAAAAATTATACTGTTGGAATAGCCTCCTCTTACCGATTCTACAACACTTCTTTGTTTTCGATTTCTGCAATTTTTCGATTTCGAAGATCTCTATACTGAGATCTCGAGATCCTATTTTTTCACCGTTGCAGAAACGGTTTTGTCTTGAATTTGGTACAGGAGGAATCGCGAGATCAAGGGCTTTTCAAAACTATTTTCAAAATTTCAAAACTCGAAATTTTCAACTTGAAAGATTTCGAGATTTTGTTAGATCTCGATACCTTGGAAGATCTCGAGATTATGGTTTTTATATGACAGGTAAGATTTCGAAGTTTTTGAAGATTTCGACATTTTACGAATTTCTTGATGTTTTGAATCTTTCAAAGTTTGGAGTTTCGTGAAACTCAAAATCGTTCGAAGCTTGATATCTTTCTGTTCAGAACATTTTGAAGCTTAAATTATAGGATTTTTGGATGAATCTCTGCTTTTCAAAGTTTTCAAAGTTTTCGATGTTCTGATGTTTTTCAATCAGCAAGTTTTCGGTATTCTGACGCTTTTGAAACTCCAAAGTTTTCGATGTTCTAAACATTTTGAAATTCTAAAGATTTCGAAGTCTTGAGGTGTTGTTTTTGCAGGTGGATTTCGACGTTCTTCTAAGGGATAAACTCAAGATTGTAATCTCGAGATTTAAACCTCGAGATTGTAATCTCGAAGATTAAACCTCGAAGTTTAAACCTCGAAATTGTAATCTCGAATTTTAAACCTCGAGATTGTAATCTCGAGATTTAAACCTCGAGATTGTAATCTCGGGATTTAAACCTCGAGATTGTAATCTCAACGTTTAAACCTCGAGATTGTAATCTCGAAGTTTAAACCTCGAGATTGTAATCTCGAAGTTTAAACCTCGAGATTGTAATCTCGGGATTTAAACCTCGAGATTGTAATCTCGGGATTTAAACCTCGAGATTGTAATCTCGAGTTTTAAACCTCGAGATTAGGATTTCGAGGATTTACCTAAGAATTTTCTTTAAAATGCACCTGATCTCGATATTCTAAATCGAGAACCTCAACTTCGAAAAATTTCCTCAAAATCTCAAAATTCAAAGTTTTTGCATGTCTTCACTGTTTTGGCCATAACTTTTGACTCGGTGATCCGATTTTAGCAAAAAAAAATTATGTTCGAAACCTAACGAAAATATCTACATTTATTCTAGGGGTTTACCCCAGAACCCACTTTCACGCGCCCTCACTCGCAGTCTTTGAGGGTCAAAAGGGTGGTTTTCCGAAAAACTTTGTAAATCACCGATGTCAAAAGGCCAATTTGGGCAAATCTGATCAAATTCTTTCAAAGTCAAACAAAAGGTCAAATAGGGTCTAAGCTTCACTGTAAAGGTCCGAAAATCGTAGATAATTCAATCAACCTCGCGTCAACGGTCATCTTACAACAATCAACAATCAACTAGTGAAGCCTCCTCTGACTCATCAACATTATGTGATCATCAATATGTTGAAATTCTACATGATGAGCTCAGGAAAACCGTCATGTGTGGTACTTGTTGAGATTTCCCCACACACATGGCGGGTATGACGAGCTATGAGCAATCAATCCTTGCACATTCTGAGGGGGAGTTTCAGTTTTCTCCTCCTGGCGCCTTACACCGACAAAGCAAGGAATCTCTCAACGGATGCAACATTCTAGGGGGAGTGTTCAATGTTATCCTCCCCGGTGCCTAACAATGACAAAGCATACCAAGTGCTCCAGTTGAGGGGGAGTACAGAGAGAAAATGAAGAATGTAATGAGAGAACATGTCCCTATGGCTTAGTAAACCCAACTAAGCCTATCCAAGGGACAAAGCCGAGCGTAAGTGAGTGAGTGAGCGAGTGAGTGATTGAACACTATGAGCGTTAGGAAGCAGAAGGCTCAAGTGAGCAAGAATACAATAATCAATGATGAGTCTGCTACCTCAATTGCCTGCTATGAATTGAACATTTACTCTTAGCCACTAAAATACTCTGGACAATCCCCATAGGTTCAGGACTGATTTAATCAGATCCCGGGTAGAAGTCACTGCATCTTGTCCAACAGTGCATGCTTAACCTTACCCAAGACCACTCACTTGACTCCCAACAGACAGGTGTTTAATCACATTTCACGGGGAACCTCATCTCGCATTATTGTCTCCTTTTGAGGCAAGTGATACTGACTACAGTGGCCTCAGCCCATGCCACTGAACTTTCATTGATCACGTCATGTCTACTTACTCACTCCCAAATGTTTTGAATTTTTCTAGGACACAGGCACTTTTAGAGTCAGTTGCAGGTCTACATGACCCGCGAGAACTTCCATAGGGCTCATCTATTACAGATGTAGACCAATAATTGGAAGGAAGTCCTGCTGTTGCAACATAAGAATCACCAACATTTTTAGGCCATTGCTAAAGAGTTTATCTCTATAGTGATGATAACGGGCGTCTTCACGACCTCGGGGGGCTACGTTATCTTCTTTACATTCTGCTTGTTTTTGCTGTTTTTATTTCCGCAGAATAAAAGAATAAAGGCATGACGCCCCGATTCACCGGACTGTCATGAGGGGGAGAGTGTTCCACATGCTGTTAACTGTCAAACAATCATTCTCGGACACTTTTCTCTTCCTTCACTCTCTCTACTATCTCCGCAACTCAAATGGTCAGCTACGCTCACAAGTCAACCATCATTTTCCGTTGTGCCACCGACAAGTTCTCCTCAAATGCATCCATTCCAAATAGTCAAAAAGACTACATTGTGGAGGAGACAAAGGTCAGATAATCAAACTCTGAAGATGAATTCCATGGGCGTCTGAAACTCATCAGAACTATCATTCTAGAGGCGCCACCGGACTTCATCCAAGCTTATCAAGAGCAACTTCTGGAAGGCAAGGTTTTCAAGAAAAAGATTCCTCAACCCCCGACATCAAAGATCAAATTGCTAAGAAAACATCAAAGGGGAGATTGCGAGGATTTCTTCATGAAGCCTTTCCAAGAAGTCAAGTTCAAATGAAAAGGAAGCTGAATAACAACAAAGACAAAGTTATCTGCGCTGCAATGCAGATTTAACACGATTGATCACCAAGGGGGAGATTGTTGGGAATATTTTATGGTGTTCAATCTAGTTAGTTATCTTTATATTTGTGTAGTTATTAATTAAATGTGTAATACGGGCCACAAATGTGTAACATCCCGTTAGCTTCCTTGTAACCCGTAAGTTAGCCAACTTCTCCTATAAAAGCAAGCTAACTTACGGGAACCCTAAGAATCGAAAAGAGGCTTAGAGTGCGTAGAGGCGAGATAGAGAGAATGGTTTCCGCTGCTCTCCTTCTCGAGGGAGAGCAGCGGGGTTTCATACGGTATACCAGATTCGTGTATAATATCGACATCCTTCCATCTGCTTCTTCGTTGTTACTTGCTTACGATTGTTTGATTGTTAAATACTGGGTTTATCAAAGAAGAAGAAGAAGAAGAATAGTTGTCAATTGACCGGTTGTTGACGTGTCCAGGTAGGTCCGGGGCATGACACTAAGTCTAAGAACGGACTTAGAAGCCAATTGACCGATTCGCCGGAAAACAACCTTTTAGAGGTTATTTGTGTTGATATGGGTTTTGTGATCATAAAACCTTGTTATGAGCTTGACTAAGGTGTTCCTAACTGTCGCTGGAGTGTCATCGGAGTTCGCCGGAGTTTCTCCGGAGTTCAACCGAGAAGGGTAGAACTTCTTAAAGCTATTTCGAGGTGAGGATGACTGATTACATTGCTTATAATTGTTGGGTTAATTTTATAAGATTACCTAAAGTATTAAGTGTGATTTTCATGGATTATTAATGATTAATAATGCCTAAATGAAAATACTATTGCATATGAGTAAATGAAGCATGATATACAAATTTAGAGAAATTGTGTATGATTGTGTGTTATGAATATGATGGCATGATAGTAGGAATTTACTATCAAAATTTGTGATAAAATATACTTTTACTTCATGCAAAGAATTCATGAATGAAAAAAGGGATATTTATGATATTGAGAATGAATTATATTTGGATTGGAAAGTCATTGGAAATGAATCATTGGACTATGAATTATGAACTTGGTTACGTTGTTCTAGGATTATCCGACTAGTATTGAAATACTAGTCGAGAGATTGAAATGAATGATAAAGGAATTAATCCTAAGGGATTAGAATATGAATAGTGATGCCTTAAGTATTCCTAAGAGATACTTTAAGGATGAATTGTATGGGCTCTAAGGTATGTTAGGGGTAAGCCTTAAAGGTTACTCTATGTGAATGGATTCTAAGCATAGGATTTGTTTGAGAATCGGACTAAAATGATGAATTAGAGCCGGAGTCTAGAATTACATGGAAACATAGTTGGGTCGAGCCCTTGCCATGTAATTGTGAAGTACATGGAAATGTAGTTGGGCCGAGCCCTTGCCATGAAATTATAAGATTGCATAGAAATGTAGTTGGGCCGAGCCCTTTCTATGTAATAGTGACGTGTTGAATTTTGGCCAGCGGATATCATAAAAATGTAGTTGGGCCGAGCCTTTGCTATGAAATCGTGGCATGATGACCTATATGAGTTGTCGTGACTTGGGGTCACGGGGAATAGATATGGCGAATTCTAAATGAATATGGGCCTACGGACCGAATACTTTTTTTGGGGTGAAATGTAAGTATATTAAAAAGACACCCAAGGAAAAGGGATTGCAAGAATGTACAAGTGTCAAAAAGAAGCTAGCTAAGCTAGAAGACTAACCTATGATAGCTACACCGTTAACACCCCCCACCCCTACCTCACGGCAAGGGCAGGGGAGTACGAGCCGAATACTTTACTTTATGTAAAGTAAGTATATTTTTAAAACGGTGTAACCGAGGGTTATGGCCTATAATATAATATCACCCTAGATTGAGGGTCTTAGAAATTGAAACATTGATTATATTCAGTGTAGTTGTCATTGTACTTTTCAAATGCTTCAAAGTACTGATCTCCCCTTCATGGGGGAGGTCACCTCACAGTTTCAGGTAGAACTTGAAGGTTGCTACCGCCGCCTGTTGCTTCAGGAAGATCGAGGAGGGAAGACTTGGTTCGTGCTTCCTTCGTTTCTGTTTAAAAAACAATTAAATAAATGCTCATGGATGTTACTTTTTTTCTGAATAATTATTTGGGGGCTTGTATGCCTAAGTTTTCCAAGTGTGGCTTGAACACTTGTAATATTGTTTTCGCTGCTTTAATGAATATTTTACGTTATGTTTGTTTATGGATGTACTACGTGTGAATGATATTCCAAATGCCTTGTATAGTATGGATGTGTTGGACTGTGATTGACTATTCGTACTGTACGGCGGGTTGTTGACGTGTCCGGGTAGGTCCAGGGCGTGACACCTCTTCTTCCACCATGGCCATCAGCGCCATGTTGTCTTCTTCATCAGATGAGTCGTCCATCTAGTGATCCTTTTTAGCCATCAGAGCACTTTTACTCCCATCATCTTCCATAGCCAGAAATATTTTCTTCTTGTTTAGATTTATCTTCTGCTTGTAATAGTCAGCATCCTTCCTCCTTTTAGGCAGCCTGCAGTCCTTGATGAGATGCCCTATCTTCCCACAGTTGAAGCATTTAGGGGCACATTCAGCATCCACACCTTCAAATGTATCAAACAGTCTTTCCTTCCGCTTGGTGCTGGTTGAGGACTTGCGAAGCCGGTTAGAGGAGGAGGAGGAGTTCTTGTTCTTCATCTTCTTCTTCTTCTTCTTATTATTATTATTATTATTATTATTATTATTATTCTTCTTCTTCTTCTGTTTTGGCTAAGAACAGCTTCGCGCTTGCAGGTTCGCGCACTAGCAAGTTCGCGCACGGAGGATGTTCGTGCACTAGCAGGTTCGTGCACAGAGGATGCTCGCGCAAGGGAGCTTCGCGCACCATGCTTCGCACACAACTTCTTTTGCGTAGCAGTGAAGTTTCCGCACATATGAGTTTGCGCACCGAGCTAGATCCGTGAACGGTTGTATCGCGAAGAGACTGATGCGCCAACCTGAAACTTCGCGCTCCTCTTGTTTAACTTGTATGTTACCTAAAAATGTGCGGACGATGCAGAAAATGATCTACATCAATCAGCAAAACATCTTCCAACATTCATTTTTGGCCTTTTAACCTCCAAAAATATCAAACAGAAGCAAGAAAAATGTCGCACACGAAGTAGAGTGAGTTCGCGCATGAGTAAAATCTTCAGCGTCAATCTGTCATTCAGCTCCGGCCTCTGATACCAGATGTCGGGTCCCTGTTTCTACACTGTAAATATAAGAAATGAAGCTCAAAATAGGCGAATGAAGTCTCCCGTTGAAGAAGATGAGGTTTAGAAAATGATAGAAAACTTTAGCGTAAAACTTCCATGGGTATATTTCTCTCTGCGCTCAGGTGTGGAATAATCAAGAAAGGTTTACCTACTCCATTCCCTTAAAGGCATATTTATAGCCTAGGGAATGGGTAGGTCACAATGATTGGGCTCTTAATTTAAGGAGGCCCATATCCCACTTTTGCACATTATCTATTTAAGGCTATTCAACCAATTATTTAATACAACAAGAGGCCTATAATAATAACATTGATCACAATATAAATGCCTATGAGTCATATTTTCTCACATCTAAGCCGATGCCACTTTGTAAGCCCTCACGACAGCAGCTTCTTAGCTCAACAAACAAGCCAACTATGTAAGTCCTTGAAAAACGCAGTTTTCAGCGCACCAATATAGGCAACTATGTAAGCCCTCACACAAGGGACAATAACCTTTACGACTCCCTATTTGCGTCTTTCCTTAGCATTAACCGCGGGGAAGATAAAGGCTAAGCTGAAGCCTGAAGGGTTGGGCAACTTCACAACACACTCCTCGAGGAGTAAGTCTTCGCACTTACTGAGTAAGTGTCAAGATGAACCTCCCTAAAGCAGTGGTAATCTCCACGAGATTGGACTACTTGACACTCCTGGCCTTGAAGGGTACCCCTCACTCTTCAACCTAAAGGTGGGCTCTCGTACAAATCCCACAATAGTCGAGCTCTCGAACGAATCTCGCGAATTGAGGGGGGTAACCCTTTAAATCGATCAGCTCCGGGCGAAGGGCCGAGGCAGCTTGACGGCCTCGGTTAGGCGAGAGTGACTTCATCACACAGATGCCTCCACAATTTTTCCTACCGGCTCTAGCCGGGGAACAGGGCTACTCAACGGCATCGGACATTTATCACGATTGATTAACTCGATCATTTTCCGATCATCTTTATTTAAAGGCCTGGCTTATCTGTTATGATCGATTAACTCGGTCATTTCTTGGTCATATTTATTTGATGACTTGGTCTTTTATTATGGCATATCAAGGTCTAGTTCCCGGTCATCTTTATTTGATGACCTGGTCCTTTCATTGTGATAGATTAAGAATCATCTCTCGATCATCTTCGTCTCTGACTGGATCTATTACTTAGCGTCGATTGTTTTGATCATATTGGCCATATCTTTTCATGTTGGTTGATTAACTCGGCCCACCTTTCAGTGATCATTATTCGATGATCTGATTTTCATATTTTGATTTATTTAATCTGTCTATCATCTTTGTTTTGATGACAAGGACCTCATACTGTGTTATGGCAATTGGATGAGGCCGAACTTGATATGGTTGAGGCCGAGCTCGACATGGCTGAGACAAGATTTATTGTCTAACATGACTTGTCCTACATTTTATATTTTAATTGTTTTGTAGGTACAACTGAATGAGGAATGTTTACTCCTTTTTACCTCGTCTCCACTCGCCTCAAGGAGAGGGGGGCTAGGGGACTTATTGTCTCCACAGAAGCAACTTAGGAGCTAGCACAAAAGATCACCGAGGGCGAGCTTACTACACTTGATCCCAACATGACCGAAGCCGATCCCGATATCACCGAGCACAAGGATATGAGACTGGGTATACCAGACACATTTGGCACCAGAGTACCGTTCTCAATCCTCCTCCTCATGGATGGTGACCGTTGCTTATTCAAAGGCTAGTCCAAGTCATCCTCTTCTGATCGCCTCTCAACTCGGCGGAATGTGCACTTTCACCCTACACCCGCTTCGAGGGCGGTGCACTCTTTTTCATCGATTATGATTTTTGTCCCATAGGTTTTTTTGTCGAGCGGAGGTTTTTTAACGAGGCATTACCTCATCGCGGGAAAGGCCTGAGATCCTTTCCGAAGTTCAAAGAGCATTTGGACTACTCCCTTTCATCTCGAAGTCTTCTCGCCTTAGGGAGTGGAGGACTCATGATGATATATCCCAGACCGTGGTACCCGAGATGATGTATTTCTTGTATTGGGTCTAGCCCGCTAGATTAGTCCCGGCCCATGACACTCTCTAGGTCATGTGGTCCCCTCTATATAATTTGATCTTGTAACCTAGAAAGGAGGAGAAACCTGATTCATTCATACTACACATTATCCCTCTACTTTGTTCATTCTCTCCACTTTCTATCTAGATCTAAGGATTAATTTTCACCACATTCTAAATAGAAAGTCATTCTTTTTATAAATAGAAAGTGTGTAATCTCACTATCAAGAGAGGTCAAGACTTCCGTCGTGCGTTCTATTATCTCTCAAAAGCTATAGAATAAACTCTAGAGGAGAGAAAGACTTTGAAAAAGCGTTTTTTGAAGTCTATTCAGCCCCAATCTATACTTTTGCCTCAACAGGGACCATCAAATTTGACATACTACGTAAATAATTATAAAGCTCATGATGATTTAATACTTTGATTGTTGAATTCATTAACACTTTATGATTTCTAATTGTCATTCCGAATCTAGAGACGATAATGTCCAATAATGACATCATATAATATGGTTGTAAATAAAAGTCAAGGACATTCATTTTTGCATGACGATTTTTATTAAAAACACCTGTTTAGTTACACAAAATTTTACTTTGTGGTGTCACGAATAACAATGAGAATATGTTTAAGATTTTGGTTTCAAATGAAGATAAACATTCAAGCAACAAAATTATGAATATCATGAATAAAAAAATTCCTCAAAGTCTGAGATTTTAACTAATTTTGGCTTGTGCATTTAATATTGATGGATAGTCTACCCGGGGGTATGTATCCGAAGGGTTACTGCGGGGAGTAACTAGAGAGAAGTCAGAGCAAGTAAGAGAGAGAAAGTGTATTGAATATATGAGTTCAAAGTGTATTCCGAATCTGGTTTACAAAGGGGAAATGGGGTGCCATTTATAGTAGCAATAAATGCGAGACGAGGACACGTGTCAAGCATCCAACGGCCGAGGGGTCACATCAACCGGATGTCACTGGCATTCGCATGTGGCCGCATTTAATGCGGCGGTTGGATGTGACGTTGTACTTGGTACGGCGACCCAAGCGCATGTGGAAAGGATATTCTTGTCGAGGAAGGTACCCTCGGCTGTAGATGATTAACCGAGGGCTCTTCCTGTCGAAGGCCCCTTAAGGCCGAGGGCTCTAGGTGTCGAGGGCTACTATTTTTCGCCGTTTTCTCCCAGTAACTTTGTATGCTGAAAATACCCTTTATGTGAGTATCTGGAGCCTTCGGCCAAGATGCCGAAGGCACCCCCCAGTGTGCATTGTTGGCTGCTTGGTACCCGGGGCGCTGTGATTTGGGTCTGTTGTGCTTCCTGGGCCTATTGGGCCTTGGTTAGAGCAGTAGGAGTCTATGGGTCGGGGGTCCCTGAGCCATATACTCCATCACGAGTCCCTCACTCCTTTTGTCGAAAGGTACTTGAGGGAAAAGGATTAATTGTGTTTGTCCTCTGTCGTTGTTCCGTTGTAGTTTGTAAAGTTGTGAGTAGTTCGTTGTTTGCATGTTTCAGTCGAGGGCAGTCCCTCAGTTACCCACATTTCGGGACTTGAGGGATCAGGTTTGTTGTTGTGGGAGTTTTTTGATATCTTTGTATTTTGAGATTTTCCCCGAAGGGGTCCTCTAGTCCCCCACTCCTTGAGGCACTTGCAAAGTGGTGAAAAGGAGTAGAGTAGTGCTTGCCTGCAATATGGAGCCGAGGGGTGACGCTTTTCATTTCATTTTGGGGGGATGCCTCGTTAAAAACCTCATTAGAAAAAACCCTGTGGGAAAAAATTCTAATGAGGAAAAAAGAGTGCACCGAATTCCCCCAATGATGAATCGAAAAGGTGAAACCCTGGTCTGAAATGTGTGGCAGTATTCTTGCCGAAGGCTATCCTTGTCTGAGGGCGCGTGTGTTGCTCTGCCGAAGGCGCGCTGTTGATATCCTGGGAGATGCCAGAGGGGAGCCTTCAATTCATGGGAATGAGGGCGCGGTGAATGTAGGTGATATTTCCTGTGTTGTCGAGGGGTCCCCTATTTGTTGATAAGTTGAGGGCCATGGTACCCCGGGGGTTTCCTTTTTGCGTAGCCAGGGGTAACTGTTGATGAAGGTGTGCTCCCCGAGGGTTACATGGTCTTCAATGTGTTTGAGGGCTGAGTGTTCCCGAGGTGTGTGCCCGTTGTGAATCCGTGGGCTTCTGAAGGAGTGAGCCCGAAGGCGCTTGTGATGTAGTATGAGGGGCACAAGCCGGGAGCACCTCTGGGTAAGTGTACCCGGGAGCTCCTCTTGATGAAGTGGAGTGAAGGAGAAAGCATGGGTTCCCAGAATATAGTCGTTGTAATATGACCGTTGGAGGGAGTGTACACGTGGCGCGTGGCCGTTGGCTGCCCGCGGGCGGGCGTCACCGATTGGGCGAAACGACAGTATGTAATGATGATTTTGTAACCGGAGGCCCGGTTTTTGGGCCCAAGCCCGGATCTGGGCGCTTATAAATACCCCAAGGCCAGGCCATTTCCCCTTTACGCATCCTTGTTGCAAAGAAGTGCTGGCAAAAAATTTTCTAGAGAGAGAAAATTCCCTTCGGTCAAACCAAGTGCTTAAGGTCAGTTCTTCCCTCGGTTCTTCTTCAGCTGCATACTTAGTCTTTCCTGCCTTAGGTTAAGTGCTAGGGTTGGTTAGGAAGCCTTCGTCCTTTAGCCTTCGACCTCTAGTTTCGAGAATGTCATCCGCAAGTGATTCGCAAGACATTTCGAGGGAGCCTTCAGTTGAGGCGGAAACTTACTCTGACGTTGAACCTTCGAGCGAGGAGTCTTCGGCGGGTGATGCTGCTGCTATGGCCATGGAGGTGGAGAAGGACCTCAGGGCCGAGGTCGAAGCCGAGGACTTTGAACAAGTAAACGAGGACGAAGAGATGGCCCTCGCCGTTCAAGAAGCTGAGCAGGAGGAGCAAAAAGAGAGGATGAAGGTCACCGTTGTTGTTCTTCCCCCTCGCGATGCAGGCGAAGCCAGCACCTCTTGGCCCTTGAACCTGACGCCTATTAGTGTGGCTCCCGGGAAAAAGAAGAAGACGAGGGCTGCTCCGAAGAAGAAAGAAACAGTCGTGGACGCCGGGCGGCCAGTAGGTATTCCCGAGGGCCACTCCTTCCTGAACACCGCCGCCCTAGAGTTGAAGACGAGGGCATCCCCGGCGGAGTACCAGGCCATTCAATATCTGGTTGGCCCTTCGGCACGTGTGGTGGAGCCAGGGGTCGATGATCTGTTACGATATGCACCCGAGGGCTGCTTCGCTGTTCATACCCTGTCAGTGGAGATGGGGCTCCGCTTTCCGCTCCACCCCTTTCTGCTGGAGTATCTGAGGTTCGTGGGGCTGGCCCCTTGTCAGCTAACGCCCAACAGCCATTCTTATGTGGCCGGCTATCTCTCCTTGTGCCGGAGCCGAGGGGTTCCACCTACCCTCGACCAATTCTTTATGTCTTTCAACTTGTGCCGGGGGGGGGGGGGGGGGAGGGCATGCGAACGCTGAGGGCTTTGCCAACTTGCAGCAAGTACCGGAGTTCAGGCTTTTCGATGACGTGCCTTCGTCCCACAAGGGATGGAAGGATAGGTACTGTTACATACGCCTGGAGGAGAACCCTTTTCCGGCTCCGCTCCGCAATAGCTTTCGGCGTCATCCGAAGGTAGGGAGTGCGGCCCTAGAGAAGAACGGAAGGATACTCGCCAAGAAACCGGAGGGGTCCGACAAGCATGTGAAAATCAAAGACGTTACTCTCCCGGACGAACTGTTCAAGCTTGGCTTCCGGCAGTATCGGCCGAGGGGCTCGTTGGATGAAAGATACCCTCCGATAGATCGCGTATTCGAGGGAGCAGGAGGTGATTAACGAAGGGTTATACGTTTTGTACTTAGAGAATTTTTCTTCGTTTTTTTGTTCAATCCACGTCATTGTAACTGATACCCTCCGGCCTAATCATTTTGTGTCTTGTCTTTGCAGGTAACAATATGGACGTGAGCTCTCTTTTCGCCCTAAAGAACGCCAAAGGGAAGAAGAAGGGTCCAGTGAGCGCTTCCGCCAGGGAGGAGTCCTCCCAACCTGCTGGTGCCGGTGCTGGTGCCGGGGGGTCCAAAGGTGCAGGGGCCACGAAGAAAAAGAACTGTGGTAAGGGGACCGATCCCCCTACCAAGAAGTTGAAAGCTGCGGCCTCCGGCAAGCAGCCGGCCGCTGACGTTGTCGTCATCATGGATGAGGGGCACGCCTCCGGCCCCATCCCTCAGGAGCACATCAACCAAGACTTCTTCGGTCGGGAGAAGTTGGAGGCGATAGTGCCGAAGGGGGCATCCGTGCTGGAGGGTAGCCTCAACTCTTCGGCGCTGATGAGTCAGATGTTGCCCTCGGCCGATCGGTTGGCCCTCACCAGGATGGACGAGGACTCCCTTGAGGCCAAGATTCTACTGAGCAGTGTCTCCGTGAGTCACGCTTTTCCTTTTCCTTTGTATTCGCTTTTGTTCTTATGTATTGTGTGCACCATGTCTAACCGTTATCCTTGTTGACTGCAGAACTTCATGGGCCTCTGTGAGTATCTCCGAAGGGTGGAGCAGATGAAGGGAGCGAAGGGTGCTACTGAAGGGGAAGCTGCCAGCCTTAGAAAGAGGCTGGCTGAGGCCGAGGATTCCCTCCGCTTGGCCACTGACAGCATGGAGCAGTGAGTGCAAGCTGCGAGGGCCGAGGGGAAGAGCGAGGGTCTGGCTAAGGCCGGGGAGGCTGCTGCCGAAGCCGCCCGCGTTGCTGCCGAGGAGGCCCGTGCGGCTAAAGAGGAGGCCACCGCCAAGGCCCGAGAGGATGCTGTAGCCGCCTTTACCGCCGAGGGGTGGAAAGAAGAGGAGCATAAGGAGTGGCTGTCCTCGGTGGTGGAGGCTTCCGTGGATGCTTGGGTTGGAGGCCCTGGCAAAATGTGGCTTGCTGAGAAGGGTGACTCCTATTATCAAGGTGGGGAGTTTTTCACCCAGCGCCTCATCTACCGAAAGCTCGTTGGGCACTTCAAACTTTCACCGGAGGAGTTCCAGCCCGAAGCTTATGGTCTTCCCCCTCGGCAACCAGACGTCAGGGTCCCCCTCTCGAAGGCGGAGAGAGGCCGGTGCTTGAAGATTCGGAGACCCTCAGGGAATGCGGCTTCGGTGGTGATGGAGATGAGGCCGAAGGCGATGCCACCTCCAAAGCTGTCGAAGGGGGCGACGCCGCAGCTGCCGATTTGTGATTTGTACTCTGAACAATTCCTGATGCACCTTTGTAATAACATTGTTAACTCTTGGCTCCGGCCCTTATGAACACCCTGCCCTATGTTTTTGATGAATTGGTGCCTCTGGGTTTTTGTATATAATTTGCTTTTATTTTTGAATGTGTGCCTTCGCCCTCTCTTCGTTAATGAATGTCTTCGTACTCTGATGTTTTAGTCGTTAGTCGTTTAGGACATAGAGAAATTTTGTTAGTGTTGTCCTCCCACCAGGCCTTCGGTTGTGTGGCCCCTCGGGCTGCATGGGTGTTTGACCGAGGGCGAAATATTTAAGACTTAGAAAAATTTTCCAAGTGTAGTTTCACCAAGCCTTCGGCTGTGTGGCCCCTCTGGCTGCATGGAGATTTGACCGATGGTCAAAATATTTAGGACTTAGAAAATCTTTCTAAGTGTAGTTCTTCCACCAAGCCTCCGGTTACCATGGTCCCTCAGATGCATGATGATTGGTCTGAGGGCCCAATCTTTAGGACTTAGTACATTTTCCTAAGTATGAGACAGGAGCCTTTGAGTGAATGTGTGGGCCTTCTTGTAGGTGTGCCTTCGGTTGACCGGTGACTTGACAGAGGGCAAAACATCTAGGACTTAGGAAAAATTTCTCTAAGTGTTGTTTAGTACCACGCCTTCGGTCATTTGACATCTCTGGATGTGAGAATACTTGATCAAGGGCCAAATATGCAGAACTTAGAAATTTCTAAGTGTTGTTTCACCAAGTGGCCTTTGAGTAATGTAACCCCCCCGATTTGCATGGGGTAGGAGCTTCCTGGTGACCTCCGTGGGATGGCCTAGGGCCAACCATTTAGGACTTAGAATGTTTTCTAAGTGGTTGAGAATCATCTGGCCTTTCAGAATGGGGGGCCTTCAGGGTTGTAGCCTCTTTAGGTGAGACCTCCCTCGGTCATGACGGTAATCCCGGGGGCACCCACCCTAGGATAGTTTCCTTTGATCCGTGAGCACTGGCCTTCGGTGATGTGTAGGAGGTGCCTTCGCTCCCTGAGTAGCATATGGGCCTTCGGGGTTTGTCAGGTTCCCCCAATGTGGACTTAGGAATTTTCATAGTCCAAGTATAGTACGAAAAGATAGACGCCCTCGAGAAATGTTTAGGCACATTCCCTCAGTGTTTTAGTGAAAATGTCGGGGGCAACTGCTGCTTGAAATGTTGTTGAGTGGACTTAGCCAATTCTATTCCTTTAGTTGGATTAGAGCCTTCGGCGGCAGTGACTTGTCCATTTGTTGATGACATCTGTTGAATAGTAGTCTTCGGGGATTAGTAGCTCCCATGCACCGGAGGTGTTCCCGTGGGGAAGCCATCGATATGATGTTGAGATTCCTTGTAATGCCGAAGGATTTCATGTTGTGATTTGTTGAAGTTATGTACTCATTGATTTCTCGCTGAGTCTACTCCCCATCACCCCCTCGTTTTTTTGGTAGTGAAGGGAAGGCTTCAAGAAACTTGGTTTCTTGGTAAGGCTGAGCCTATCGGGAGGCAATAGAATACACCATTAGCTCCGCCCTCGGTTTAACCTTCCGAGTTCCGAGGGGATCGAGGGTCGTTTCCTGGGCATAAGACATAGTCTGTAGCCTGCCTTCCCTTGGGAGATGGCACGGAAAGCGCCTCAGTTTTGAAAGTCGTCCCCTCGGCGCCAGACATAGTCTGTGGCCTGCCACACCCTTGGGGTAGTGGCGCGGGGAGCGTTTTGATTTGGAACTCGAATCCTGGGCATATTAGATGCCTGCCAATCCCTAGGGGAAATGGCGCGAAAAGCGTTCCGTTTTTGAAAATCAAATCCTGGGCATATTACTTGCCTACCATACCCTTGGGTAGTGACGCGGAAAGCGTTTCAAGGAAGGGTTTTCATTTGCACACTGGTTGCAAATGGCCGGGGGCACTACGTGCTGCCGGCACCGATAGGTGGCGCCTTCGGTATAGTGCGTCCTCGAGGGGTACAGCTTTTGAAATAACACTTGGTGTTTGTTTCGGTAAACGGCCCCCGATACTTGGTACCGGAGGTCTTCAAAAAACACTGGGTGTTATTCTGTTGGTGGTGATGGGGGTGTGCACCCTCGGTACTCGGTACCGAGGGGTCTTCTTTGAAAAAAACTTGGTGTTTTTCTTCATTCGTTCTAGGTAGCGGGAGAGTGTACCCCCGACACTTGGTGCCGAGGGGTCTTCTTTGAAAACACTTGGTGTTTTCTCCACCGTTGTAGGTGATAGTAGTGTCTACCCTCGGCACTTGATGCCGAGGGGTCTTGCATGTGTTAAGGCCTGGGGCCAGGAACTCGTGCGAGGGCTTGGCCGTACATAAGGGCCTTGTTTCTTGTCCTTGGTGTCTTCTACACGCCTTCATTCTTTAGAAATGGGAGGCCTTGGGCCATAGAATAATACATTCACTAGTTATGAGGGCTTGGCCACCCTAATGTTATTGATAAATATTAACTAAGTGATGTACATTCGATTGCCTAGGGACCTCGGTCCCGTTGGGGCGTTTGAGTTTGTAAGTACCTGGTTTGATGACGGCTGCAATGATGTACGGGCCCTCAAATTTTGGTGCCATTTTTCCTCCCTCGGTTGGTTAGCTAGCTTCCCTCCTTCGGAGGACATAGTCCCCTACTTGGAACTCTCGAGAGCGAACCTTGGCATCGATGTAGCTTTTGACTTGCCTTCGGTAGTTTTCCGCTCGCACGAAGGCTTGCTCTCGGCGTTCTGAAATGAGGTGGAGGTCGAGGGCCATGTTGGCGTCGTTGACTTCGGGGTCATATTGGATCACCCTTCGGGTAGGAAGGGTCACCTCCGTAGGAGCTTTAGCCTCAAACCCGTAGCAAAGGGAGAAGGGTGTTTCACCCGTTGCCCGCCGAGGGGTGGTGCGGTAGGCCCATAAGATGTTATGGAGTCCTTCTACCCAGTCCCCCCCTTCAGCCTCCAGCTTCTTTTTTAGGCCCTCGAGCAAGATCCGGTTGGTGTTCTCTACTTGGCCGTAGCCCTGAGGGTAGGCAACGGAGGAGAAGGTGTGTTTGATGCCCCATGCCTCTAGGAAGGCACAGAAGGGGGCTGCCTCAAATTGAGTCCCGTTGTCGGAGATGATTTGCTGGGGGACGCCGAACCTTGTGAGGATGTTCTTGAGAACAAAATGATGGCATTTGGCTTCGGTGATGCTTGTGAGGGGCTCAGCTTCCACCCACTTGGTGAAGTAGTCAATGGCGACGATGATGTACCTGTTGTTGGAGGTAGCCCTCGGTAGAGGGCCCACAAGGTGTATGCCCCATCGAGCGAAGGGTATGGATGTGCTGATGGGGGCATAGTTGACCGCTGGCCTGCCGGGGGCTTTCTGGAAGTGTTGGCATGTGGTACACCTTCGGGCGGGATCCGCACAATCCCGGGCCATTGTAGGCCAAAAGTAGCCTTGGATTATGAGCCATCGGGACATGGAGAAGGGTCCCTGGTGAGCTGAGCAAGTGCCATTGTGCACCTCCTCCATCGCAACCTTGGCTTCATCTTGATGAAGGCACCGAAGTAGCGTCCCGTTGTATGATCTTTTGTAAAGCCTTCCGTCCTCGATGGTGTAGCTGTGAGCCCTCAGTTTTGCTAGCTTGGCATGGGCCTCATCCTCGGGCAGTTGCCCTGTGGTGATGAAGGCGATAATATCTGAGATCCAGTCCTCTTGCCTTTGTTGCATGTGCATGACGGGGTTAGCATGTATGCTGGAGAGGCTGAGCTCCTCGACTTTGGCAATCCTTGAGATATGCTCAGGGGATTCGGCCGAGAGCTTCGATAAAATGTCGGCCTCGGAGTTTTGAGCCCTCGGTATTTGAGTAAGAGAGTGTGCCTCAAATACCTTAAGCAACTCCTTGGCCGCTTCTTCGTATTGCTTCATTCTTCCTTCCTTAGCTTCGTACTCCCCGAAAATTTGGCCGACGACTAACTTGGAGTCGCACTTGACGTGGACCTGTCGGGCTTTCATATTAGCTGCCAGCCGAAGGCCACAGAGGAGGGCCTCGTATTCGGCTTCGTTGTTGGAGACCTTGAAGGAGAAGCGGATTGCATAATAGGCCCGGAAGCCTTCGGATGAGATGAGACCCACCCCTCCTCCACATGCTTTGATAGCAGAGGAGGCGTCGGTGTAGAGGGTCCACCAATCGTCTGAGGGAGCCGAGGGCTCCTCGTCCGTGGCCGATCTTGCCGTGCACTCCGTCACGAAGTCCGCTAGGTCTTGGCCCTTGATGGCGGGCCTCGGACAGATATCGATGTTGTATTGGCTCAGGAAGATAGCCCATTTTACCATTCGGGAGGAGCTGGTTTGGCTCCTCATCAAAGCGCCGAGGGATTGGTGAGTCAGGACCTGGACCGGGTGAGCTTGGAAGTAGTGGCCCAACTTCTCGATGGTCCAAACGATAGCCAACACCATTTTTCCCACAGGGGAATATCTGAGTTCTGCTTCCCTGAGGGTCTTGCTGACATAGAAGATGGCATGCTGGACACCATCTTCTTCCCGGATGAGTACTGAGCTGATGGCCGCCGGGCTAACACCAAGGTAAAGGTATAGGGTTTCCCCTACCTTGGGTTTGGAGAGCACAGGGGGTGAAGATAAATACCGTTTCAATTCGTCGAAAGCCTCCTGGCATTCTGAAGTCCATTGGAAGCCGACGGTTTTCCTCGTGATCTGGAAGAAGGGTAAGGACTTCTCCGCCGATTTCGACAGGAAACGGTTGAGGGCTGCCAGGCGGCCCGTCAACCGTTGGACCTCCTTCACGTGCACAGGGGCTCCATGTTGATGATGGCCTGAATTTTCTCGGGGTTTGCCTCGATACCCCTTTGGCTCACCATGTAGCCTAATAATTTGCCTCCTTGCACGCCGAAGGTGCACTTCTTCGGGTTTAGCCGAAGGTTGAACTTCTGCATGATGGCGAAGATCTCCCTGAGGTCGTCAACATGGCTTGTTGATTGCTTGCTTTTGACGATCATGTCGTCAGCATATGCCTCCATGGTGCGCCCCAGGACGGCCTGAAATACCCTGGCCACCATCCGGGTGTAAGTGGCGCCTGAGTTTTTCAGGCCGAAGGCCATGACAAGGTAGCAGAAGATGCCCTCGAGAGTCATGAAGGCTGTTTTTTCGGCGTCTTCCGTCTTGCTTACCTTCTTCGTTACTTGAAGGTAACATGCGCGGGCGAGTTTTTGAATTCTCCTTGAGTAGCTGATGCCCCCCTCGGCTGGGAACTTGAGGCAAAGGTGCCTCATGGAGATGATGACTTCGAGATCCTCGAGGGCTGGTCGGCCAAGGATGATGTTGTGGGCGCAATCGATGTTGACGATGACGAACTCCACTTCGAGCTTGGCTCTATGGAGTCTGTCGCCAAATAGTACCGGGAGGGTTATGACCCCTTCGGAATCAATGGTGTCACCGGTGAAGCCGGCAAGAGGGGTCTTGATTGGCCGAAGGGACCCCCTCTCCAGATGCAGCTCTCTGAAGGTGCTGAGGTACATTACATTGACGGAGCTGCCCGTGTCAACGTAAGTTCTGTGGATGATAGTATCATTGATCTCCGTACGGATGACGAGGGCATCCCTGTGGGGAGAGGAAGCAGAGGGGAGATCGGCGTTCGTGAATGTGATGGGCTCCTCCCTCAGCCGCTTTACCGGGGGCATATGAGTGACTTCCCCCACGTATAGCGATTGAGCCCACTTCTTTTGTTGGCTGGTGGAGTCCCCCCATGTATTGCCACCGGTGATCATGAGGATGTAGCGCTTCTTCTCCAGGTCGTGGGGGCACTCTTCTTCTTCCTCTTCCAAATTCCCGATCTCCCTCTTCCTGCCGAGGGGGATGGTGTTTGGGTTAACCCAATCATTTGCTTTCGTTGGGCGCCCTCGGGGTGGCCCTTGGTGGGGGGACCCTATTGCTGAGGGCCTTGGACAAACTGGGACAGATGGCCCGTCTGTATTAACCTCTCGATGGTTGTCTTCAGCTGATGACAGTCATCGGTTTTGTGCCCTTGATGTCGGTGGAAGCGACAATAGGGGTAGTTTGGATTGATGGCATATACCTCCGGGGGTGCGCGAGAATCTCGCTCCACCAGGCCCCTCTCCTCAGCGCAGTCGAGGATGACGTTGACGGGGTACGTCAAAGATGTCCGAGGGTGCTCCAGAAGAACAGGCTGCGCCCAAGTCTTCGGGTTACCCTTGTAACCTCCCCCGGACTTGGCTTGGCCGTGCCGGGGCGATCACCGGGGGGTGCTGAACCCTTGGGTTGATTATGAACCCTTGTGATGGCATTTTTCCACCTCCTCGGCCTCGGCTTATCGGTCCCCCCCCCCCGCTGTAGGGACCTTATGTAATCGCACGGGGGGGGGGGGGGGGGGTCGATGATGAGGCTCCTTGAGAAGTTTCCGGGGCGGAGCACTGTTTGGAGGAGGGCCATGAGGGTAGGGTTGTAAACGAATCAAATCGAACCGAATACTTGATAATATTATTCGTATAATTATTGAATATTCGTATTCGTATTCGTTTAAAATTCGAATCTTATTTTGTATTCGTATTCGATTCGTTTGATATATTCGAATTCAAAAAACATTAAAGTTAATTTGTGAAAATAATTAAAATTATGATGTTAGTTTGCCCCTTTTAACTAATTTTCATATTACATATTTTATAGGAAACAAAATTCATTTATAGAAGTCACTTCAAATTTAATATCAATATAGATAAATCAACGGAGAATTTTAATTGTAAATTAAGCTAT
This sequence comes from Cuscuta europaea, assembly GCA_945859875.1. Lineage (NCBI taxonomy): Eukaryota > Viridiplantae > Streptophyta > Magnoliopsida > Solanales > Convolvulaceae > Cuscuta > Cuscuta europaea. The sequence continues at coordinate 5,337,622 of CAMAPE010000074.1, read as the reverse complement.
TTTGACTTGGTAAAGTAAGAATTTTTAAATTAAAATATGCAAAATATTTACATGAATATTTTGTTATTAATATTTTTACATAGAACTATATGTATTCATAAGAAGTAGTATATATTGTATGAATATATATATATATATATATATATATATATATATATATATATATATATATATAGGGGAGAGTTCAAATAAAAATTAGTCTTCCCGTGCAAAGTGCGAAATTTGCACTTTTATAAGTTTCGCTTGCACTTTTGCTTGTTTTCGTTGCAATTTTTCGCGGTAGGGAAAAAAATGGTTTATTTAAAAAACTGCCACCGTGGTTTTGCCCGAATTTGGCCAAAGTCGCAATGACAAAAAAGTGCAACGAAAACACGAAAAAGTGAAAGCGAAATATGAAAAAGTGCAAATTTCGCACTTTGCACGGGAACAACACTTTTTATTTGAACTCTCCCCTATATTTCTGTTGCACCTTTTCGCGGTGGCAAAAAAAATCGTTTTAATTACGAAATTGCCATCGCGTTTTTGATCAAATTTAGTTTACCTTTGACTCACTTTGAGCCATTAGATCTGGAAATGAATGCACGAGATTAATTCTCACTTTGCATGGGAAGACCTCTTTGTATTTGAACCCTCCCATATATATATATATATATATATATATATATATATATATATATATGTTGGGCCGCGGGTATGCGGTGCCAGCAATAGCCAGCCTGCCGGTGCAATCGGACCGCGTGGCGCTTCGCTCGTGCTATAAAGGGGGAGGAGCGTGCTTCACTATCAGCGATTGCTTTTAGTGTAGCGGTAAGCGCAACGATCCACAAGTGGTATCAGAGCCAAGGTCACGGGTTCGACCCCTGGCAACAGCATGCTGCGCAGTTGTAGGCTGGCAGGTGGTGGGGGGGAGATTGTTGGGCCGCGGGTATGCGGTGCCAGCAACAGCCAGCCTGCCGGTGCAATCGGACCGCGTGGCGCTTCGCTTGTGCTATAAAGAGGGAGGAGCGTGCTTCACTATCAGCGATTGCTTTTAGTGTAGCGGTAAGCTCAACGATCCACAATATATATATATATATATATATATATATATATATATATATATATATATATATATGTAATTCGAATATATTCGAATATTATTCGAATGGAATATCATAGTATTTGTATTCGTATTCGTAAAGTATTCGAATCAAAAAATAGATTTGTATTCGTATTTGTATTCTATTACTCTTGATATTAGTCAATATATAATACGAAGTATACATTTCTATAGTCAATTTATTGACCATTTTTTAGAAATAATTGCTAATTGGTGACTTACTATTACTAATATATTTAATGTGGAAACTATGAAAGAAGCTGTTAATTTGTTCAAGAAAATAATGTTTAGGAAAAAATCCAACAATTAATGGAAGAAATGGAACCCTACGTCCAAAACTCCAAACAGATCTGGGTAACCCCATCATTTATCTAACCCCGCTCGCCGGCTCTGCATCTTTACTCTCCGCTGACTCCACTCTCGCCTGCAGGAAAAGCCCATCAACTCGCTGCTACCTGTCCCCTTACGTCCGTACTCCGTCGACTGTAAGCATCCCCGTTATATTCAGCCCGGCCGTGGTCGAGGCTTTTGGCGCTGTTTCCGGCCAACCACGCACTAGGTGGAGTGTCCTACACGTACACGTGTCCACCATTGCCCCTGTGTCCGCCACGCCATTTTCCCAAGTCTGGCGTGTCCCTTTCATAGATCCCATGGAAGTGAATCAGCTTAAACCATGTAAGTTCTCGTTAACCTGTCGTTTTCCTGTGAACTAGTTGAACTGATATTCTTGCATCATCATTCTTTAACAGAACCTCGTTTCTAGCTTGTGAGCTTTTCAATTCTAATGAGCGCCGAACATATAGGGAGGTGATTCAAAACATTGGGAGAACTTCCTTCTTGGAGGGTTAAATCTTATGATATTGAATAGCTAGGGATATTGATTGAGCTGACGAATGCCAATATTAGATAGCGGTGCATACTTTCTTGCTTTTGAGGCTTAGTCCACTGCGCGTAGTTTTGATTGTAAGCAAAGCAAAGACTCCATTTTCTTGCCATATGATACCGTGCTTCAGATTAAACTTTATCAATGTTTGATTCAATTTCTTGTTTTGATTTAAGTCAATAATAAGTAACAATATTCTTCTTTGAGCAGACCTTAACCTGAACAATCTTGTGCCTCTGTACAAAAGAAAAAAATAGAAGTGGTATTACAAAAAACATCAGTGAATGTTGCAGCTGATCTTTGGAACATTGGATGAGATTAACTTAGGGAGTAAACAAATGCACAAGTCTGGATAGGATCTAGGGAGGTCGAAGATTGAGAGTAGTTGTTATTTTAGTCCACCTTTATACTTATCATTTGTTTGTAATTGTATTTGTTATTTTAGTCCACCTTAGAATGAATGTTGCTGCTGATTATTTATTATGTTTGGTACTTATTTACTAATATTATTTGTTCATTATTTTGTTAAGATGTGGTTCTTTCCAATTCCCATAGTCCTAGATTTGCCCCTAATCCATCTAATTTCCTGAATAGTATCTATTTTCAGCAGTTTGGATAGTTATAGATTCACTTGTGCTTTAATTCTAGTGTAGAGAAATATATCATGTTTTGAGGTATACAAAATGAGTTAATGTGTAAGAAATTAAAAAATAAAGTAAATCAATAAATACTCCCTCTATCCCTATATAAAAGTCCCGCTTTGAATTGCAATCGTATTAAGGAAACACTTTTTTCCCTTTTACTTCCTGAAATGCCCCATTTACTGAGAGATAAACTTTACTATATTGTACACTGTTTTGACACTGTTTAACATAGTTTTGCACTTTGCTGTCATTGTTATTTAAGGGTAATAGAGTAAATTGATATAAATTTGTTTACCGAATAGAGAAAGGAGGCTTTATTTAGGGACATCCATAAAAGGAAAGTAGGTAGTTTATTTAGTACCCAATAAAGCACAGCTTAAACTTACCCAATAGTAGGCAGCCGATGATATGAAATAATTGGGTCAATAGCTCATACAAGTAATTGATAACAATGAGTCGCTTCTCTATTCCGCCTCTTTCCTCTCCCTCCCCATCTCCTGCTCATCTCTTACCTCTCCCTCTCATCATCTGCAAGAGTCAAGTAACATCCGAGCATTGAGTCACTTCTCCATTCTGACTTGTTCTTCCGCAACTCGCAAGTTCGCAACTCCCTGCATTGTAAGTTTAATACTCTAAAGTCTGGATTTCTTCAGTTTTTTACTTCTTTAGAAATCATTAATGCTCTGTTTGGGTATGATAAACTTAAGTAAACCTAGTGTAATAATGTAAACCTAAGGTTTTTATTTGCTTGTATTTAATTAGTGTTTTCCTTTTGTATTTCACCCACCATGTTGATTTCCAGGGCTGTTGGTAAATTTGTAAAAAGTTTTACTTTTCCTAGAAAGTTGATTATAAAAAAGTATATAAAATTAATAGTGTACATTTAAATTTTTGGCATGTCAGTAAGTTTTATTTTTCATTGAAATTTGATTATATAAAAGTATATATAATTAAATTTGCAACATTAAATTATACTACGTATATTGCTCTCTATACTTTGCGTTTATGATGTTCAAATCATGTGTAATATAATTTAATTTGCTTATTTTGCTAAAACTTAATTATATACGGAATATTAGAAATTTTGTATTGCTAAATATTAAATGTATACTTTTCATATGATCTGCAAAATTAGATGTTCTTGCAGTAAGGTACAATTTGTTTACGAATTACGATGGGTAAGTTTGACTCGGCTTGGGAACATGGATGTATACTTTTCATATGATCTGCAAAATTAGATGTTCTTGCAGTAAGGTACAATTTGTTTACGATGGGTAAGTTTGACTCGGCTTGGGAACACGGGTTTCAAAGTAGAAGAAGTGGGGCTACAAGGGAAATCATACAAGTATGTTAGATGAAAATATTGCAATAAGCCAACAACATGAGGATTAGTAGGTTTAAAAAACACCACGGTTTCATACTTTATGACATTATTATTGTTAATGTTTATGAGATGTATTCATGGATTGATTAATATTTATTTATGGTTACTTCTATATTATGCACAATTTTCCTACATATTAAGACTTATGCCTCATCGTTGCGCCGCAATCCGACATAAGGTTTACCCAATACCTCAAAAACGCCTCGTTTACGCAATTCAAAATTTTGAACATTGATTTAGGGACAGAGGGAGTACAAACAAACAAAAAATGTCAATGAGGCCACTTGGTCTTAGAAAAGGTTATTGGTGATAGAATTATATTCTTAGTCAATGGTATCCTTTTATGATCTTTCTATCTTTGTTTGAAAATAATATGTTGTAATTGGAGTTGGAACTAGGGTTAATTATCAAAATAGGACTAAAAGTCACTCACTTTGCACAAATAAGACCAAAAAATAAACTATGTTTTCATAGGACTAATTATGTGTGTCTTGGACAAATATACCCTTATAGCTATTGAAATGTTTTAATTCATAATAAAATAATAAAAAAATAATAAAAATTCGTAAAAAATACTAAAAAATTAATAAAAATATTTCGATAATAATTTATTAAATTTTTTTCTTCAAAAAATAAAAAATATAAAAAAATATAAAAAAAATAAAAAAACTCAAAAAAACAAAATTAAATTCACCGCCGCCTCTGCACCACCACCTCCAGTCACCAGGGGAAAAAATGCCAAGTTCATTACGAATGCCATATTTATGGCTGAAACAATGAAAATGTTGGCATTTCCAAAGAGAAATATGCCATGTTTTTGGCATTTTCAGAAAAAATGGCAGTTTTCAGGAAAAATGACATTTTTTTCACCGGCCGGAGATGGTGGTGCAGGGAGGTAGTACAGGCGGTGGGAAAGGCATCCATATTTTTTTAATTTTTTATGGAGTTTTACTATTTTTTAATATTTTTTTTAAAAAATAAAAAATTAATTTTTAAAATTTTTTATTTTATAAATATTTTATAATTTTTTAATTATTTTTCTACAATTTTTTGATTTTTTTTCGAATTTATTATGAATTAAATATTTAATTAACTCATACTTAAAGGAAGGGTAAGAATGGAATGAAAAAATAGATATGCTTCCAATAGGACTAATATGGTCCTATTTTGAAAAGAAAAACATAGTAAGTCCTATTTTGTGTTTTTGTCATAGTTTTAGTCCTATTTGGAGTAATTTCTATTGGAACTATGAATTATTTTTATTGTTTTTATTATTGCCATTATCAAGAGGTTGTGAGTAAACAATTAATCTTTTTTAAGATTCTCAACTTGTGTATTTACTTTCTTTAAATGTGATATTATGGTATAGTTTATTGGCTTGAAGTCACTAAAGTCTGATACTATTCTCAACTTGTGTACAACTCCTACATCCTTCTTTAATTTAAGAATATTTTTTAGGGTTGAACCATCTGCTACTGGATTTGTGACTTGGAAATATAAAACTTTTTGCTAGGCAGTTGCTTGCCTATTTTAAGTTTCTGTTGTAATATATAAATACCTTCATGTTTTTGTTATGTTTAAACTTTGAACATTGGATGTAAGGGAATGGCCATAACTTTGACAGTTGTTGTTTAATAAGTTTTGAAATATGATTATTTTTATGTACAACAACAACATTCAAGCCTTTAGGAACCGAAAAATGTAAGAACCGAACCGGTTAGACCTCTTCCAGAACGGTTCTACTTTTTTTACTAAAACTGAACCGATTTTAACAACTACGTTTTTAAAACGGTTGTACTAAATTTCAACCAGAACCGATCTGATCCCAGGCCTACCTTCACTTTGAGTTTGTCTCGTTCTGTGATGATATCCTTGTGATTTAGAAATTTGTTTCCGATCACATGTTCATGAATCATTGATGAATCCCCCCCCTCTATTTATGCAGACACTTTAGTCATGTCATAGATATCTCATTGTCATGTCGTCTAAAGGCTCAAAAACTAAACCTGACCATGAAACACGTGCCAGGCGACAAAAGGTACATATATCGACCTCTGCTTGATTTTGCATTTCGCTAAAGAAGTTTCAGAGGATATGGCATTCATTTGTATATCATTGGCTTTTAATGGTTGTTTTAAAATGATTTGCTAATTTGTTTTGTTACTCTTGACCATGAAGACAATTGGTAGAATGATCTTCAAAACGTAGTATTTAAAAATGAGTTTTTTCTTCAAAAACATTAATGATTGTGAAAGTTAAAGATCTAATTTTGTTTATTATGTTGATCCAATGTCATTTTCATGAGATATCGGGGTGGCCCTAAGGGGAATCTTGAAGTCTTATGTAGTTATGTGTACTAAACACCATGCTTGATATGGCGTCACCTAGGCGACAAGTAGGCGCCACTTATGCATCAAAGGGAAGACTGAATGGCATTGTTTTGGTGTTCATGGTGGTGCCCAAATCTTTTTATTGCCTAATCAATTTTGACCCTGCAACCAGACAAGAAAAGGAAACTCTTATATATAGAAATTACAAACCTAAAGAGAAACGCTGCCGTCAGTTGCTCACCTGCTCTGCTCTCCACTGCTCACATATGCTGCTCGTCTCTGATGCTTGCCAGCCCACCTTTTTCTTTCATCCTTTTTAAATTCTTGATTTCCCTCCCTCTTCTTTCTTTGTTTTCTTTCTTTAGGCAGCAGTCACATCATTTCCTTATGTTTCTTTTTCTTTCCATTTCTAGGCATGAGTTGGAAACAGTGTCCTCATATTTGAATTTATTTTCTTTCCTTTCAACTTGCAGATTTTTTTTACTTTACAAATTATTATTTTATTTTGTGATGATATTTGATACTTTGTAGCTTTACTTAATGGAAAAGAAATTCACCGTTTTCATGAATATGATTTATTAAGTAATTCTATATATATTTTATAATAATCATGGTGATTATCAACAACTTAATCTCAACTAGTTAGGTTTGGTGTCATTAAATCTCTAGCGTTAATTAATTGTTTAAATTTTTTATACACTAATTCGTGCAACAAAGCACATCACAATGATTTACAATATATTGTATTAAATTACTACAAAAGCCGGCTTGCCGCGTAGACAGTTGTCAGTTGCCTAAGCAGCCCCCTCTTGGCCATAAGGCATTCAGCTGGCTCCTCACTCCGCCAAGCCATTGTGAGACCTAAACACCCTGTCCCTGTGCCGCGGTAAAAACGGAAACCATGAAGGAAAAGAAGAATAATGTTGTACATTGGAAATGATATATTTCAAACGCCCATAAATAGTTAGGATGGTGATTTCTTTAAGTTAAAGAAACTGTTCTTATGATACATGTATATTTTGCTTACTTTTCATTCTAATTACCAGGCACTTGAAGCTCCAAGAGAACCTCCACGCTCTAAAACACACTGGGATCATGTTCTTGAGGAGATGGTATGGCTGTCAAAGGTAATGGTTTCACTTTCCTTCAACCAGAGCAATAAGCAGTTTACTTATAAAAAAGATATAGTTACTATTTCTTTGACTGTTACAGGACTTTGAGTCCGAGAGAAAATGGAAATTGGCTCAAGCAAAGAAGGTTGCAACAAGAGCAAGCAAAGGTGCAGACCAGGCATCAAGAGGAGAAAAAAAAGTGAAGGTATAAAAATTATTTCACTACATGAGAGATTCGAATACCATTATAACAGATTGAGGTTGCACTGTAATATTATGTGCATTTGTTCTTATAATTCTATTAGGAAGAAGAGCTACGCTTGAGGAAAGTGGCCCTGAATATATCCAAGGATGTAAAAAAGTTTTGGATGAAAATCGAGAAGCTGGTAACTACCCTACAGGGGAATCCCTCGCACATCAAAGTTCAAATTGTCATTTTGCACTTTGGAGCACAAACTTACCCATGCTTTATTCTTTCAGGTTCTCTACAAGCATCAGTTAGAGCTCGATGAGAAGAAGAAAAAAATACTTGATAAACAGCTTGAGTTTCTTCTTGGGCAAACTGAGAGGTGCAATTCTTTCATTTGTGGTTTTGGTGTGGACTTAAGTTGTACATGTCTCGACCAATTTGATGTGACATTTTCTATTATTATTATGATCATTATTGTAGGTACTCAACAATGCTGGCAGAGAACCTAGTTAGCTCACCAACACAGTGCAAGGGGATTAAGAAATCCTCTTGTCAGGAAAACTTGCAAACTCAACATGGAGAAGGAACTCTAGATGATGAAAACAGAAGTGCTGAAGAAAAATTTGGCAAGTTGATGAATAGTTTATTTACTGCATTTTGTAATCTCATCTTTGGGTTGCTTTCGTTCCCTTCTCTCACAGCCTTTAAATTGTGACAGAGTCTCAGTCAGTTGTTCCTGATAGAGATGATGATTATGGTTTAATGTCTGAGGATGGCTCAGTAAGTTGCTTAGTTGTATTTTACTTTTGCCACGTAGTGCCTTAATAAAAGTAAGCTATTTAGAAAATGTGCAGGGAGTGTACTAATATCATATATTATTTCCCCATGTGGTGAATGCTAATACTGATTTAGGAAGATGATGAGCATACAATTGAGGAAGATGAAGCTCTTATTACTAGGGAAGAAAGAGAAGAAGAACTCGATGCCCTACAAAAGGAAATGGATCTACCTATTGAGGAGCTTCTGAAACGTTATGCAAAGGAGCAAGGTATACCATACTTCCTGCCTGGTTGGAGACGATATCAAATTTCTGCTCTCATGGACCCCATAACTGAAAAACTATATTTTTCCTTGGGCAAACTAGTGTAACCGAGTGCAAAATATTGATTCTGAGGCTTTATCTATGACTTGTTTTGTCGAATCATTCCTCTGAATGTTTCTCCAATCATTTATAACCCAGTGCAAAATGCTCTCAGTCTGCAGAGAAAATAGCCTAGTTGAAGATGACAATGTGCCTAAGGTGATTAGCTCTCCAGAAGATAATGGTAAGGCAGATGAGCATTTTTGGATCATTATGTATTTTCCTAATGCTGAAAAATTAAACTTCCATCTGATGCGAGCAACTTGTTGTCCAGCCAAAGAGGGAGATTTTGCAGTTGGTTCTGATATTGAAAGAGACACCTCCTCTCCAACTCCTGGTCGTGGTTGTGTAAGTTGTATGTGTTTGTGGTTGCAGCCTTGAGTATAAAGCATACATATTTCTCAAGTTAATATTTCCTTTTGGTTCTTACAGGTTGAAAACAATGGTGTTTTGTCAACTTCTGATAATCATTTGAAAGAACTGGAGCCCAAGTATAGCAACACACGAAGGAGACTCCAGGGTTCCGGCAAAATGCATATTTTAGATGAATTTAAAAACGAGCAGGTGCTTTTGTGAGCCTGTTATTAATTCGACTTATGTAACTTATTTAATTTTTAGATGAGTCTGGCTATTGAAATTCCAATACTAGAGTTCCCTGGATCCTGTGCTTTTTGCTATTATGGGTTTTAAGAGCACATACACAAGCTATATTAAGGACTTGAGGGACATGCTTATACTGCACGTTTGAAATTATAGGTTTTATACATGGTAGCTAAATATGAAACAGTGCACAAGAGTTGCTTTACAATTCTTTATTGTCATTAATTCCCATATCCCATGACAATTAACATACATAGTACATTGATGGAATTAAAAATAACTAGTGCCTTTAAATTCATTGTGTAGTTCATGCCTGTTGTCTCTCACGATTGGTATAGAGTGGTAACAGATGTGGCCATTTTTAAACTTTTATGCAATAGGAGTGTAAATGATCATATTGGTGGTTCTTTATCTTGTTGGTGGAAAAAAGATTTCCTTTAACACCGTTAAGTAAATAATTCACTGTTGTTATACATCTGCAGACATCTTTTATTTATGACTATGAGGCCTTGCATAGGTTTCACCCGCCATCTGCTTACTTAAAAGAAGGAATAAGTAAAAATCATGTTATAGATAGATATAGCGATGCTGTCCCCGGTTGTTTTTATTAATAATGTTCTGTAGATAAACCCCAACAAAAACAATGAAATGCCTTTTTCTTTTGTTTATAACTTTTATTTCTCAGCAGAACCTATTCGTATTTATAAGATTTTTATGGGCAAGCGTTTGATGCTATTAATAGTTCTTTTCCAATCGGTGCAGGATGGTGTTGATGATGATGGTGATTTTGTTACAGCTTTTGAAGACAGTGAAAGTTATGTGGTAAGAAGCTTTTGTTATAGCTTTACATATTCATTCATTCATCATCATTACCCCAGTGACGCAAAGGCTCCCACCTACGGTGGGGTAGGGGGGGGGGGGGTCAGAGAGACTGTTTCCGGATGACCCAAGGTGAAAAGCGCGTCAAAAATTGCATGGACTGACTGCTGTTTCATAACAAAGAAGCGCAGACAGTTTAGTGAGCCATTTTGCTTTATTTCATCACATTCCCAAGCCAAAAGATGGTGAATCTTTGGCTCCATTGCAAATGATGGAAATTGTTATAGCTTTACATATATTGAAAATTATTTCTTGTTACACCATAATCTCCTATTGCCCTTGTGGGTAGTGATGTGGCACTCATTATTGTTCCCATCATTTATAATTTGGATTCTTTCTTGCTTTGACTCCATAATTTAGGCTGTTATACCATAAATATCTTCAGGATGATGAGACGACTCTTTTAGAGGAGGAGGAGCTAGCAAAGGCAGAGCCAAATGGTGGGGAAAATGAGGTAGACGTTGTCTTGGCTTCTACAGAATTCAACATCTATTGTAGAGTTCTGGTAGGTTTTCTCTATAAACCAAAGGGTGAATGTACAATTTGTGATTTTCAGATTCTACTTTTGCAAATGGAGGGTGAAATTCCTATAGATGAACTACTTGCAAGGTATAAAAAGGTATGCGCGATAATTCTTGCATGTAAACTTATTGTTACTTCTGAGTTTTGATTTTGTTATTGCGTCACATCTCCCTTCATAGGACAATGAGTATGATGATAGTATGAATAGTGGCTCTGAATCTGCATCCTCATCGGGTTCTGAGGGATTATCTGGTTCATCAATGCACGGAATGTCCAATCTGAAAATACTGGATGATGAATCAAGAGTTGTGCAACCCATTGCATGCCCTGATAAAGAAGTTAATGAAACTGATGTTGTGGTTAATTCTGGTGAAGGAGAAAGTGAGAATCGACTTGCTGATGCAGCCGCAGCTGCTAGATCTGCACAACCAACGGGTAATACATTCTCAACAACAAAAGTGCGTACTAAGTTCCCTTTCCTTCTGAAATATTCTCTACGTGAGTACCAACACATTGGGTTGGACTGGCTTGTGACAATGTACGAGAAGAAACTAAATGGGATCCTAGCAGATGAAATGGGTTTGGGGAAGACAATTATGACTATTGCTCTTCTTGCTCACCTCGCCTGTGATAAAGGAATATGGGGCCCTCATCTCATTGTTGTCCCGACTAGTGTCATGCTTAACTGGGAAACTGAATTTCTCAAGTGGTGTCCTGCCTTTAAAATACTGACGTATTTTGGCAGTGCAAAAGAGCGGAAGATAAAGAGGCAAGGATGGTTGAAACCAAATTCTTTCCACGTCTGTGTTACAACTTACAGACTTGTAATACAAGACTCCAAAATTTTTAAGCGGAAAAAGTGGAAGTACTTGATTTTGGATGAAGCCCATCTTATTAAGAATTGGAAATCACAGAGGTGGCAGACCCTTCTTAATTTCAACTCGAAACGGCGTATTCTGTTGACTGGTACTCCGTTACAAAACGATCTTATGGAGCTGTGGTCTCTGATGCATTTTTTGATGCCTCATATTTTTCAGTCTCATCAAGAATTCAAGGATTGGTTTTGCAATCCCATATCTGGTATAGTTGAGGGGCAAGAAAAGGTGAACAAAGAAGTTGTTGATCGTCTGCATAATGTCCTCCGCCCCTTCCTACTCAGACGATTGAAAAGAGATGTGGAGAAACAGCTCCCCCTAAAATATGAACATGTCATCTATTGTAGACTCTCAAAGAGACAGCGCAATCTGTATGAAGATTTTATTGCTAGTGCTGAGACACAAGCAACTCTAGCTAGTTCAAACTTCTTTGGCATGATTAGTGTTATTATGCAACTCCGTAAAGTCTGCAATCATCCTGATCTATTTGAAGGACGCCCTATTGTAAGCTCTTTTGATATGAGTGCCATTGATATCCGCTTGAGTTCTTCTATCTGCTCAATGCTTATGCCCAGACCATTTTCTGCTGTTAACCTTGTTGGTTTGGGGCTTGTATTTACTCATCTGGATTATTCAATGACTTCTTGGGAGAGAGATGACATTCAAGCTATTGCTATGCCACCAGGCTTGTTTGATGGTCTTGCAAATCTTGAAGAAACGGAATCTGAATTAAACTACGAGAGAAAGTCTCACGGATCTAGCATTTTTGCAGAGATCCAAAGGGAACTTAGGATGGACAGACTAAATGAAGCAAAGAAGCATGCAGAGTCCCTAGCATGGTGGAATTCTTTGAAGTGCAAAAGGAGACCCATTTACTCAACAGATTTACGTGATATAGTCACTATAAAATATCCAGTAAATGACATTCACAGTCAAAATAACAATCCATTTACTTGGTCCTCTAATCTTTCTCATATTGTACTGTCACCTGTTTCAAGATTTCAACAGATGGTCGATCAGGTTGAAAGCTTTATGTTCACAATCCCTGCAGCACGTGCTCCAGCACCTGTTTGTTGGTGCAGCAAAAGTGGGACATCTGTGTTCTTTCACCCAACTTTCAAGCAGAGGTGTTCTGAAGTACTTCTGCCCCTTCTAGCCCCTCTTCGCCCTGCAATTGTCAGAAGACAACTGTACTTCCCTGACAGGCGGCTGATACAGTTTGACTGTGGTAAGTTGCAACAGCTTTCAGTTCTGCTGAGGCGGTTGAAATCAGAAGGCCACCGCGCATTAATTTTCACCCAAATGACTAAGATGCTTGATGTTTTAGAAAATTTTATTAATTTGTATGGTTATACTTACATGCGCCTGGATGGTTCCACTCCACCAGAAGAGAGACAAACCTTGATGCAACGCTTCAACACAAACCCCAAAATTTTTCTCTTTATCCTATCAACCCGCAGTGGAGGTGTTGGCATTAATTTGGTTGGTGCAGATACAGTTATATTTTATGACAGTGACTGGAATCCAGCTATGGACAGCCAGGCTCAGGATCGTTGCCACAGGATAGGACAGACGCGTGAAGTACATATTTATCGATTAATCAGCGAGAGCACCATTGAAGAGAATATTCTTAAAAAGGCAAATCAGAAGCGTGCTCTTGATGATTTGGTCATACAGAGTGGTGGCTATAACACAGAATTCTTAAAGAAGCTGGATCCTCTGGAGCTGTTTTCGGATCATAGAACATTTCCATTGAAAAATGCTCAAAATGGGAAGAGCTCTGATGGTGCCGAGGTTCCTCTCTCTAATGCTGATGTAGAGGCCGCTTTGAAGAATGCTGAAGATGAAGCTGATTATATGGCACTGAAGAAAGTTGAACAAGAAGATGATCTGGACAATCAGGAATTTACAGAAGAAGCAGTTGCAAGGATGGAGGATGATGAACTTGCTAATGATGAAGAGATGAAGGCTGACGAGCATTATACTGATGATAATAATAATAGTAATATTAATAAAGAGAGGGCTGGTATCTCAAATGGTGGTGATCTAAATGAAGACCGGGCTATCACATTGGTTGGTAAAGATGAAGATGCTGATGTGTTGGATGATGTAAAACAGATGGCAGAGGCTGCTGCTGCGGCCGGTGCAGGGCAAGCAATTTTGTCTTTTGAGAATCAACTACGTCCAATTGATAGGTATGTTGTGCGTTTTCTGGAGTTGTGGGACCCTATCATAGATAAAACTGCAGTGGAGTTGCAAGATCGTTTTGAAGAAACAGAATGGGAACTTGATCACTTAGAAAAGCTAAAGGAGGATATGGAAGCTGATATGGATGATGATGAAGAGCCTTTAGTTTATGAAAGTAAGCCTTCTTGTATAAGTATTTTCTTCCAAGTTTTGTTCTTGGCACTGCTATATTCTGAGAGATGTAGTTGACATAGTATACAAATTCTTAAGTTATAGTTTCTCATAAATGTATTGATCTTGTGCATATACTTCTTCTAAGAACTTATACTAATTGGATTTTCCTATTGGCATCAGAATGGGATGCTGATTTTGCAACTGAGGCTTACAGACAGCATGTGGAGACATTGGCTCAAATTCAGGTCTTCATCTCATCATTGTCATTCTTTAAAACTGCTCCTATGCCTCCCAAGGAGTGAAGGGAGGGGTAAGGGATTAAACTTGAGTCCAAATTTTATATTCTCTAACTTCACCCAATTTTTGTCTGACTTAATAGTTGAAGGAAGAATTGGAATCTAAAGCTAGAGAGAAGGAGCTAGCTGAGTATGAAAATTCTATTGGGTAAGCTCACTCATAATAACTTTCTTTTGGGACTTGCCTAAGACACTATTATGTCTTTTCACATTTTGGGATCTAGAGTTTAGATAGTTCTATTTTACATCAATCACTCAATGGTTTGTCACACGAGCTTCTATTTGTTTGGCAGCAATGATGTTGTAGCTTCTTCTAAGCCCAAGCTAAAGAAGAAATCAAAGAAAACAAAGTTCAAATCTTTGAAGAAAGGTGGCCTAGGTGCTGAATCAAAACCGATGAAAGATGAGTCACCAACTGAATACATGTCCACAGATGATGAGATATATGAAGAGGTTGTCACCACCCCAGAAATTGCATCTGCACGCTCAGTTCAACCTAGGAAGCGTAAACATGCATCATGTGGAGAGGAGTCTAAACAATTGAAGAAGTCAAAAAAATTCAAGAAGACTTCAGAGGTTTCTCCCCTATGTCTAGAACTGTCATTTCCGATCCAGCAGGATGAATCTACTGATTTAAAACATCTTGAGAGGAACACAGTCGATTCTGAAATTAAGTCATCAAGCAAGAGCAAGATGGGAGGGAGAATCACAATTAACATGATGCCAGTAAAGCGCGTTCTTACTTTAAAACCAGAGAAGGTGAGAAAGAAAGGTTTATCTAAAGATTACTTTCCTTCTGCTGATAAATGGTTGCCACAAGAAGATGCTATATTGTGTGCGGCTGTCCATGAATATGGCCCTCACTGGAGTCTTGTTAGTGATATCTTGTATGGAATCACCGGTGGTGGAGTTTACACAGGGAGATTTCGCCATCCTGTTCA
The DNA here is from genome assembly GCA_945859875.1 of Cuscuta europaea. NCBI lineage: Eukaryota > Viridiplantae > Streptophyta > Magnoliopsida > Solanales > Convolvulaceae > Cuscuta > Cuscuta europaea. Next base: position 5,322,365 of record CAMAPE010000074.1, on the reverse strand, counting down.
TTGCAATGAAAGGTTTAGGGAACTCATACACAGATACATTATTTCTGCCCCTGAAGTTATAAATAGTGATAAGGTTAACAATATTTGCACCGGAAAGGGCCTCCTAAAGGTAACCGAGGTAAGCATAAAGATTATTATAATCTTATTTTAATAAACTATGTAGCTCTATGTGTTCGACTCATGTCATGAAGCTTATATGCTCCCATTAAATGTGACAATCTAGCAGTTATTTATTTAAAAGATGATAGATGACCTAGCTTTTTGTATCCTATATTGTACTATTTGTTTATATCCATCAAGGGTGCACTGAGATAGAGAGTTTTATTTAATGATGAGATTGACAGCCAAGTAAGAGATTAGTACAAGATGTGGTCATATAAAATGATATTTCATCTATTATCTTCCTATTTATGTTATGTCATTGTTATAAATGACATTTTTTGTCAACATGTTGCAGCAACAAGAACGTAGCCCTCCATTCATCCCGATTTTTTACCAAGAACTCTTTGTTACCAAAAAGAATCCCGTTTGAAAAAAGAATCTGATTTTCATTATACTAATGTATATTTTACTTTCAAAAGGGGTCCAAACGAGTTATGTATGTCAGAAATAGCGAGTTCCAATAGGTGCACCTTACTAGATAAAAATAGAGTACCTTAGTGAAACATGACTCCTTTGTTTTCAAATGGAGGCAGTATTTCAGATCCAATTAATTATTGCAATTTTTTTGTACAGGAGAACCTACAAACATTGTTAGATGTGGCCTTGGAATTGCCAGATCGTGAACCCCTCATGCAAAGGCATTTTTTTGCCCTTCTATCATCTGTCTGGAGGTCCAGGAAAAGTGGCACGTGCATCAGTTCATCTTCACAAAGTGGTTTCAGTTGTTTAATGTTGAAATCAATGGTTGGTCGTTATTATTCTCAAAATCCCATCAGGCCACAGGCTAAATTGGCATTTACTAACCTTAGACAGTGTAGCATATTAGTAGGAGCTGCACTTATGGAGAACCCCTGTAGACAGACTGATAAGGCTGTCTCTATCTCTAAACTGAAGAAAGAAGCCTCTGTTTTTTCTGAGGAGCGGTTGGATGTTACTCTTGAACTTCAGGCAGAAAAAGATGATAATGACATCTCTATCCCACATCTCGTACGGCTTGAAATACTTGGTCTTGATTCACCTCCATCAAAACTGCATACAGCTGAAGATATCCACTTGAAGCCTTCCCAACACACAGCTGAAAACCGATTTAGGTATGGATTTGGAGTTCACCACCTTCTTTTTCTGTTTTGAGTGATATCAGTAAATGATTTGTTTACCACTTACTAGTCATAGCTGTGGTTGAATTTTCATCTTTTATCAATTCCTGAAATTGAATACGCTTGGATGTTGTATCAATTTCTGAAATTGAATATGCTTGGATGTTGTTGTTGTATCAATTCTGAAATTGAATACGCCATGGTCTCATCTGGACTGGTTTCTGATTCCCGGGAATAAGGGAATCACTATGAGTTAGTGTGATGCCACGTGAATAAATGAATTCCTGCGGTTTCTCAATATCTGAATTTGAGTGCATTACATAGCTCTCTGATACGCATGGGATCTGGTGATTCTCGAGAATTGGATGAATTTCTTTCCTTTGAAATCGAGATTTTATTTAAATCTTAGTGATAAAATCCTTAGTAATCTATTTCGTAGTAATTCAATTGCTACAACCAAATCAACCCACATGAGGCCGTGGAGTTCTAAGTGGTTCCATGACTTCCATCAGACCATCTCTTGTATGCAATTGAGTGAACTCCCATCATTACGTTCGAGATCTTCCCTAAATCTTAGTAAATCATTCCCAATCACCAAATCAATCTAAAGATGTCTCTTTTTCATCTGGTCTAAAGATATGTCTAAATTTGTATTTGTTTTACACCAATGAACAGTCTAGTCCTGACATCATATCCATGAACGGAAGAACAATATACCGCATCTCCATATTTATAACTTGTACTCACCGAGCATGTTTTGACTTGTCTGATTAAAGAACTTTTTTACTCTTCCCCTTCAGGGATACATTAAATGCTTGCTTTGAAGGCTGTGGGGATTGCCCATCACTCACTTTTCCTACTGTGGAGTCCAAGCCAAAAACAGCATCCAAACCACCAACTGCAGGAAAGAACAAACTAGCTCATTCTGAATCAGCAAGAACTTCCAAATCAAAATCCAAAAAGGCTCCAGTCATGCATACTGATCCACATACAGCTATTGGAAAAGACCAAAGTCAAATCTTCCAACCAACCGCAGCATTAGAAGTCGGAATACATCATCATGATTTTGAAAATACCTTCACTCTCGACATGAATGACAAGGATGAACTTGATGTTGAGTGTATAGATCTTGTGCCCCACATTTACACCCCTGGCTTGTTGTCTGGGCTAGATGACTGTTCAACTTTCCTCGAATTCACGGATATTGGATAGTTTAGGAACATCATGTGTTCTTGATGAGTCTAATGTGAGAGTGGCTCGTAATTATGGAGATACAAAGTGGGCATGTGTTCCCAAACAGCTGGAGTTCCATTGCAGGTATGAAGCTGTTTTTGTTTGAGGATAGTTGTTAATTGTGTGTCGTGCTAACAGTTTTGGATCACGGAGAAGGTTGTCAAAGGCGGGGCAAATTTGAGGCTTGGTAGTACAGAATTAGGAAATTAGCTGTTTTGATAATAATATATTTAGGCAGATAGGTTTCTGTAGCTTTTATTGTTAGAGAGGAAAGTGTTGCTTGCAGTTTTTGTTTTTAATTAATTTTTTTGGCAGTACAGTCCAATTTCTGAGCTTATGTCCCCACTAACTCTTGGAAATTAGCTATTCCATTAGAAAGTACATGTGCCCACCACCCTGCCAACGTTCGGAATCGGGTTCAAATGTGAAATCGTTGCACCGCCCGCTAGTAATGTGGCGTCACCAGAAATTAGGTGAACGTGTGATGTTGCTTGTGTGACACTTGTCATGCATCTTGATTATGACATTATGTCTTTGTGAACCTTTGTCTCAAGGTTGTGTCTGCCTGGGATTTCTCTTCCTAACGAAGCTTGTATCAGTCACCTAGCAATCCTAGCATTTAGTGCACGGACTGTCTGACTAATAAAGATTAGTCACTTCTGGAAATAATGAGAACTATTGAAACCCTTGGAGTCCACTAGTTACACAAATAGTGAACTTCAAGAGGCCGGAGCATTGAGTTTCCAGGAAATGGTGAAAACGCGGGGCATTGCACTTGTCCCAAGCTTGAAAATGCTTTAGCGCCATATTGTATGATGATACCTCCCTAGTCCCTACTGTGTATAAAGCATGGGTATAATTCTCCCCAAAACATTCCTCACTTGTAGCGGTAATGGTGGTGGCTGGGTTGTTTGGCTTGGGAGTTGGAGTGGAGCAACTGAAATTTATAAACAACATATATGAGAAAGCACCAATACTCTGGCTTCTGTGCGGTTACCCGTTACCCATGTATCTCATATTGATTTCAATTATATACAACTATACAAATAATGTACGTATTTAGGCGGCATCTTTATTAACCTATCTCACCTATTTGTACAAATTAACACTACCTGTCTCATTTTATGCGTCTTACTTTGGTTTGACACAATTATTAGTAAAGTGGTTGAAAAAGTAAAAATTGTGCTTGTTATTTGAGTATAATAAACTGGAATGATGTAAAAAAACAAAGATATATGTCAAACGGAGAGGAGAGCTCTTGCGATGAAGGAAAATCCATCGACGGTGGCGGTGTCGCCACCTGGGGGAGGAAGAGTGTGGGACTGTGGGTAGGCAAGTCCTTTGCAGATGTCGTGGCTGATAGATCAATTGAATCTGGGAAGACTCATTCCAGACACAGACACAAAGTTCTGAGGGCGAAATTCAAGTTCTGGTGGACAAACACAAACGTGCATTGGTTGGTTACTTTTTCAAAGGTAAGTCTAGTCTTTTGGTTGTTCGCAAATCTTTTGAGATTATTGGCTTTAAAGGTGAATTTCAGTTGGGTGTTCTCGATCCCAAGCACATCTTGATACGATTCCAATTGGAAGAGGATTTTTTTGCAATGTTTGAATAGACTGGCTTGGATTGTTCAGTGTCATACTATGCGGGTTACGAAATGGACTCCAGAGTTTTGACCTAATGTTGAATCACCGGTAGTTCCTGTCTGGATTGGTATGGAAGGCCTTCCTATTCATCTACAGGATAAAAATGCACTATTTGAAATTGCCAGCTTGATTGGGAAGCCGTTGAAGATTGATTCAGCAACAACAGTCCTATCCAGACTGTCCATGGCAAGGATTTGTGTGGAACTAGACCATACTAAGGAGATGCCTACAAAGGTTTGGATTAATTGTGGAAATTCAGGTTTTGCACAGCCTGTTGTGTATGAAAACAAGCCTGAATATTGCTCTGCTTGCCTTCATTTAGGGCATTCACATCAAAAATGCCTTAAGCGACAACTTGATCAATCTAAACCATTTCAGAATGACAAGTGGGTTCAAAAGAAGCATACAAAATTTATAAGGGAGGACGAAGGAAAAGATATAATTATAGACTTTAATAAGCAATCTACTTCTAAAGTAGTTTTGGAAGATGTTCTTTCAGAGGATGAAGAGATCTTTTTAGATCCTATTGATCACATTGCAGCGGATGTCAAGAATCAAATTCGGGAGCTTCTTGACTCTCATGTTCCAGGAATCAAGTCATCTGCCATCAATGACATCCCAAGGATTAATGATGACTTTCAGGTTAGTAAAATTGAGAAAGCCCTTTTTTATGACCCTATTCATATAAGTAGGGAGTACCTCTCTGATAGGGAGAAAGATGTCAAAGTTCATCCAGATAATTTCATGAACTCTTGGGCTAAAATCTGCACAAAAATAGAGGACATTGTTACACAACAAAAGTTAAAAGATGCAAACAAAGAACCTGCAAATTCTTCTGATAACAGTGAATCAACATCTTTGAACAACATCACTGGGGTTTTACAACAGGAAGTGGGGTCTCAATCTGATAAACCGCAGGATGAGGCTCATTTTGATGATGAAGGTTTTATAAAGGTTGCCAGAAGAGCATCCAAGAAGAAAAATACTGATGATGGTCAACCAAAGAGAACAACTAGAAGTGTGGTCAAGGAGAAGGCCATATCAACGGGGGGTCATGAATTGTCTATTTTGGAATACTAGGGGTCTGGAATCCTCCAGTTCCAGACTATGTTCCCTAGTCCTTCAGTGGAGGATACAAATTTTAGTTCTGATGGAACCCATAGTGGACAATAGTAAAATTGATTCTTACAAATCCGTTTTAGGTTTGGACACTGCTAGATGCTCTTCTCTTAATAAAATTTGGCTCTTTTGGAATTCTTCAAACATTACAGTTCCAGATCTGTTTTGGCACTCCTAGCTGGTTCATTTTAAGGAATTTAAGGTGGTTGGAGATAACTTTGTAAGTTGGGTGACTGGGGTGTATGGTAAACATAACTACATTGAAAGGAGAGAAATGTGGGATGCTCTTGCTAACATTTCTAGTAATATTTCAGAATCTTGGATGGTGGGTGGTGATTTTAATGCAATAGCTAAACATAGTGAGCATATGGGTACTGTTTTACCTACTATTAGAGGAATAACTGATTTTTCTGATTGCATAGCTGCATGTAATTTGGTGGATCTTCCTTATGATGGGCCTCAATTCACCTGGATAGGAAACAAATCAAATGGCAGAGTTTGAAAAAGATTAGACATGGTGCTTTTTCATAGTACTTGTTTGGACAAATTTGATTCTATTAAAGTTTCAATTCTGAACAAAACTCCTTCTGATCATAATCCTATATTGGTTCAATGCTCTAATTTGGGAAGGGGGAAAGACCATTTTGGACACTATGGTTTTAGGTGAAGTTCAAATTGGCCACTAACGTTTTAGAAGGACCAAATAAACACAAAATCAACTTCTTTAGTAAGTTATGGACACTTACTAACGGTGTTGAAATGAAAACAGTGATCGTTTCTCTCTCGCTATCCACTCCAGATCCACTTCCACACTTTCCAATCTCCCTTACTAACCCAACAACGTATCCCCTCCCAAAAAAGTAAGCAATTGCGATAATGGATACTATGTATTAGGTTAGAAGTTTTCGTAGTTTTGTGTCAATCGATCTGGCAGAGGCTTCCATCATCTTTCAATTTTCTTCTTTAAGATTCCATTTCTCAGCAATTCAAATTCAAACCAGAGCTTGAAGGTTTCAGAGGAACGTGCATAACGGGGAAGAGTCATAGGTTGCCAAAACCGCACAGGTTTGCCAAAGCATTTTTTCTGTGCACTTGCTTAGATTTTTCACTCGGTTTTGGTGGATTGTAGGGTGGAATTAACTAGATTTGTAATAAAATTGAATTCCAGTGCTTAAATTAACCATTTGTCGGTAAAAAAAATCAGTATGATTTAATGTTCATTGCAGACCTATTTTCTTTAGCTTTTTATATCCCAATCGCACAATCTCTTCTTTAAGTTTAACCTTGCATTTCTAAGATTCAATAAGTTGGCCCGACATTTCCTTCTCGTTGCAACTCTACTTCGGATGATCATTCTTTTCAATAATTGAATTACAGAGACGAAGTGGCTGAGGGATAAATTTTGGTTAATGGTCTGGAGTGGATTGGAAGTCATCATCATTGAAGAAATAAAAGAACAGGAAGAAATTAATGAAAAAAGAAACAGTAAAAATTAAACAAACGGTTCTCATTTTTAAGTGACGCCGTTGAATAGGAGTGACTTAATTGAAACGAAAAAGTACTTCTGAATGTTTCATTTGTTCCAAAAATAACGTTAATGTCTAAATTGAGATACAGGTACACCTTCGGTGTCATATTTGATCTTTATCGCATTTGGAAATGACAAGGCCTAAAATGTTCAGATTCCAAAATATGTGGTTAAAGCATGATTCCTTTATGGAATTTGTTCAGGATAAATGACTGACAATCAACACAGGAGGAGGCATGAGTGGATTAGTCAAGAAGCCGAAGCATCTTAAATCTGAGCTTAAAGTTTGGAATAAGGAGGTGTTTTGGTAATATTTTTGAGGAGATTCAGAAATGTGAGCAAGATGTTTTACAGGCTGAAAAAAACTTTGAGGATTACCCTAGTGATTCTAATAGAGAAGAATGGTTCTACAAGAAAGGTTTACTTATTCAGAAGTATAAGTATGAGAGGAAATTCTGGAAACAAAAAGAAAAAATCCATTGGTTAAAAGAGGGGGATATCAATACTAACTTTTTCCATTCCTTTGTTCAAACTAGAAGAAGAAAGCAGAGCATTATTTCCATCAAAGATCAGAATGGTCAAACCTTGGATTCTCCATCAGTGATTGGGAAGGCTGCAGTCAAATTTTTCTCTGACCTGTACATTGAAAAAGAAGGCAATATTAGTCAAGATATTCTTCAATGCATACCCAAAATCATTACTCAGGAGGATAATTTAATGCTCACTAAAATACCAGACAATGAAGAAGTTAAAAAGGTTGTCTGTGATCTCAATCAGGACAGTGCTCCTCGCCCTCGCCCTGATGGATTTCATGGTAAATATTTCAGGAAATGTTGGGTCATAATGGGTAAAGATGTGGTTAGAGTTGTTCACGAATTCTTCATTGGTCTCCCTATACCTCAAGGTATTGCTAATTCTCTTATTATTATGATTCCTAAATCTGAAAACAGTACATTATTTGGGGATTTTAGACCTGTTTGTTTATCAAACTTCATCAGTAAGGTGTGTACTAAAGTTATGCCCTCAAGACTTTGTGATGTGCTTCCTAAAATTATCTCAGAAGAACAGAATGGGTTTATGGCTCAAAAAGATATTGCTGACCAAATTTTGATTGCTCAAGAAATGGTGCACTGTATTGATAAGAAGATTAGGGGCACTAATCTGATGGTCAAGTTGGATATGGCTAAAGCCTTTGATAAGATTTCCTGACAGTTTCTTTCATCTATTCCGACTAAATTTGGGTTTTCAGCTCAATTTACACATCTGGTTATGAATAATTTGAAAGCTACACACCTATCAATTCTGATTAATGGATCCCCATTTGGTTTTTTCAAACCAACTAGGGGTGTTAAACAAGGGGATCCCCTGTCACCTTTTCTTTTTATTATTGCCTCTGAAGCTTTTTCAAGGGGGCTTAAGTGGATGGTTGGGACAGGTAGGATTAAGCCTTTCTGGATGGGTAAGAATGGTGTGCCTATATCTCACTTGGGCTTTGCTGATGATCTCCTTATTTTTCTAAATGGTGAGGCTAGATCTCTGATGAATTTTAAAAGCTTTCTTAGTAGATATCAAGAGGCTTCTGGACAGGAGATTAGCTTTGAGAAAAGTTCTATCATATGTGGTAAATCCAGTGTGGCAAGAAAGAATAGAATAAAAACATTACTGGGTATGAAGTTGGCAGATCTCCCTATTAAATACCTTGGGGTTAATCTTCATAAAGGCATTAATAGGTATAAATATTGTGGGAATCTCATAAAACAGTTTGAAACAAGTTGACCCCCCGGAAACAGAAAAATATTACTCAAGGTGGAAGATTGATTCTAATCAAACATGTTCTGAATGCTATTCCTATGCACATTCTTGCAGTTGACAATTTACCTCGAAAGGTTATTAAGACTATAAACAAAAAAGTTGTCTTCTTTCTTTTGGGGCTCCTCAAATCATATGAAGAAACATCACCGGATTTCTTGGTCTAAGCTTTGCCTCCCTACTTTGGAGGGGGGACTGGGGATAAGATCATTATCTGATCTTGAGAAAGCTTATTCTCTTAAGCTTTGGTGGAAGTGGAAGACAGGGGACTCACTTTGGACTCAATTTATTAAAAAGAAATATGAGAGAAATGGAGCTATGGTACCTAAAATCACAGATTCTGGCATTTGGAGACGTCTATGCTATGTTAATGATCATGCTACAGCCCTTGTTTCCTTTGATGATGCCGGGAACATAACCTGGAATAATGAGATACATGGGTTTGAAGAAGTGAGAGAGCTCTCATTCAGTTCAATTAAGTTTCAGAATATTTGGGAATCCAAGTTGGAGCTTAAAATTAAAATTTTACAATGGAAAATGGCAAAATGTATCCTGCCTATTACAGATATGATGGGGAGGTTTTCTATGGCGCTTAATCCCTCAATATGTCCTTTGTGCGGGAAGAATAGGGATACTATGAAACATTTGTTCTTTCAATGTCCCCAGGTCTTACAGGTATGGAGATATTTTATGGGAATCCCTTCACTACTTGAGTTCGAACATCTTACATTTGGATCAGGAAGATCAATTGGCGATACTAAAAGCCTGGTAGGAGTGTTCAGGAGGAATATTTTTGGTATTATATGCTGGCACATCTGGAAAATATACTCCAATCAAATTTGGGGGTCGGGGGGAACTGTCCCAACATCGGATCAAATTATTCTTCAAATAAAATTGTATACTCAAGATTGGGTGTTAAACATCTCCAATATGAAAGTAAAATCCGTGGGAAACATTTTGTTTGAAGAGCAGCTTATCCCTAAAGGATTTAACTTAATCAAACCTAGGATCCAGGTGATTCGTTAGAGGAAACCGAACAACAAAGGTAAAGTTAATGTTGATGCAAGTTACTTATCTCATAAAGTGGCCGAAGGTGCTATCTACAGAAATGAAAAGGGTGAGTTACTGGCTTCCATTAGCTTTTGGCTTCAAGCTTCTTTGGCTTTGGAGGCGGAGCTCCTTGCTATCCTCTTCGCAACGAAATGGATGGTTTATCGAGGCTTTGATGGGTTTATGGTGGAAACTGATTCGATCTTAGCTCTGGAATATCTGGAGGAGGAGAAGAAAAGCCTATGGAAGGATAAGATTTTGGAAATCACGCATATGGCTAAAAGGAAACTGGTGGTTTTTGGACATACTATGCGAGAAGCAAACAAAGTGGCCCATTATCTAGCAACAGAATGTGTGGACTCTTTCAGCTCTTATGACAGCCCAAGATCCCTACCTACTTTGGCTCGACGGGCCTTTTGGACAAACTATTTTGGGATTCCTTCCCTTCGTTATTAATTTCTTTTTATTTTGATTGTTATTTTCTGATGGGTCAGGTCCAGCCCCCCATCAGTTTTTTCTTTAATTTCTTTGGTGTTTTTTTGGGAAGGGATGTCTTCCCTGTAAAGGTTTTTGGTCCAGCCCAAGTCCCCCTTTCTTTTGTAACTCTTTTTTATTAATAAAATCCGGTAAATGTCCCCCGACATTTACCCCACTGATTTTGGTGGTTTGTCTTCCGGGGTGGAAAAAAAACTGGAATGATGTAGACTACATTTTACTTTGTGACACTTTTTTGGGACAAACAAAAAAGAAAACAGACTATGTAAAATGGGACGGAGGGAGTACCAAATACGTCCTCACACTTGTATCTAGGCATGGACTGGACCGGTTCGGCCCGGCTGACCGAGTCTGGGACCGGGGCCCGAACTGGGGATAGGGCGGGTGGGCTACGGGACACTGGAATTGCTGATCGGCTCAGATGGTCCAGTACCAATTGCAATGTTTACACATAATGACATTTTTTTTTGCGATCGGAGTTGGCATTGCAAGGAGGTGGACGACTGGACGAGGCTGCAGGGAAGGTCTTCAATTTTTTTTATATATTTTTAATGTGTTTTATCTATTTTTATTTATTTTTAAAGTTTTTTAGTTATTTTTTATTACTATTAGTTACTCCCTCCATCCCGAATTAATCGTCTGGTTTTGACCTTCACAGAGATTAAGAAAATGAAGTTGACTTCACACTGTAGCGACACTGTTTGGCACTGTAGCGACACTGTTCGACACTGTGGCGACACTGTTTGGCACTGTAGCGACACTGTTTGGCACTGTTTTACACTGTTTCGTATAGATTTGTTTACCAAATAAGGAAAGTTTCAAAGTAGGACAATTATTTCAGGACGGACCGAAAAGGAAAGCATGACAATTATTTCGGGACTGAGGGAGTATTTTATTATTTTTTAAAAATAATTTAATTTTTTAATATTTTACTATTTTTTATATATTGAAATATTTTTTATTATTTTTCGCTTTTATTATAATGTAAAATATGTTTATCCTGTTAAGTTACGATAAGAGTAGAACTAAAAAAAAAGATAGAGTGTACTTTAGTTCTATTTCGGAAAAATAAATAACATAGTCCTATTTGTGCATTTATGATTACTTTAGTCTTACTTGGGAGCTATTTTCCAAAAATATATTAGTGATGGAATCAAGGTAAGAAAATGAAAAAAGAAATAAATAAGTTTAAGTACAAAGAAAATTGACCAAAAGTTAGCATGGTGAGAAAAAAATATTTTATAAGAGAGTAACTAATTCCAAAAAAAAATATAAAAATGAAAGTGAAATAATAGACGGGAAGAAGAAAAAAAGAAAAAAAGGAATACATAAACATGAAAAGAAATAAAAATAAGAATAAGAGGACGAAGAAAGAAAATAAAAGAGTCCATATGATAAAAATAAAAAGGGATTTTTTAGGGAGGTTGAATATATGATAAAAGGGTAATTACCTTAATAGGAGTAAAACATTGCATATGTGCATAAATAGGGGTTCGATGTTTTAAGGGCATCCTCCATCCATGAGTTTATTTGAAGATCAATTGGATGTTGTGTAAGATTATTTTAAAGATTATCATTGTGAACGAGACATTATTTAGTGAGATTATTGAAAAAGAAAATCTGGTATCGAGATTCAAATCTCGGATTATTTTAGACCGTAGTTAAATTACATTTAATGCATGTCCAGGAAAAACTGATTATTTGAGTATTATTTTTGATGAAGAGTTTTAAATTTTGAGATTATTCAAAATTTATTGAATAAATGTGATATGACAATGATGTGTAATAAAAAAATCGTTTATTTAGAGAGCATGAAGGATTGAATGAAGATGCTCTAATAGGAGTAAAAATGTTTAGAGTTCAATGTTTAATAGGAGTATAAATGACTTGACTAAAATACCATTAATGAAATTCTAGATTTATTACAATTAAAAATAAACTAAAAACAAATCAAAACCCGAGCACTATTGTTCAATAAGTGGCCAGTGAGCCGCCTCAGTCTCTGTCCGGCGAGTCCGCCACCGCCGCCATCTGGCGAGTCTGCTGCCGTCTGGAAGAACCACGGCCGCCGGCCTTCGTTGACTCCAGGGAGTCATCACCGTCCGGATGAACAACCACCTCTAGCCTCCAGCGAGTACGCAACCGTCGAGCTCTCATTTACCACCACCGCCGTCCGCCGGTGTTCATCTGGCGTCGGCGTAGAGTTATCAACTGCTGCTTCCTTCTCCTTTAGATGTACCACCATCTCCGTTGCTTTGAGCGTCTCTTATAGCCATCTTGATAAAAATGACATATTATGTCAACAACAACATTCAAGCCTTAATCCCAAAAGAATTTGAGGTTGACTAACATGAATCGATCTATGATATCGATGCCAAACAGAGAAGACGAACAAGAAGAGAAAAAAAGTAAGATGAAACGGATAAAATAAAGATAAATAAATATAAGATAACATAACACAAGGATATAAGAAACATAAAAGATAGAAAGATAAAAGAACATAAAAAAGCTATAAGATAAAAATAACATTAGAATATAAAAAGATAGAAGATAAACGACAAAAGAGAAGAGAGAGGAAAGGTAGAAAAGACATCAATCGTCGACGCGGATGTGCACCCCCACTTTGCTCTCTCCAAAGCCATACTCTCATCCAATCTAAGAAGACGCATATCATTTCTGATTTCTTTAATCCAAGTCTGTTTGAGTCTTCCCCTCCCAATCTTCTCTACCTCTAATCCAATCCAACTTTTCTCAACATCAGATTGCGTCTCATCAATAAATAGAATAGCGTCGGCAAACATAATGCACCACAGTATATCTTCTTCAATTGACTTCGTAAGTTCATCCATGACTATAGCAAATAAGAAAAGACTTAGAGTAGATCCTTGGTGCATTCTGATAGTAATAGGGAACTCTGCGGTCCTCCCTACACTAGTGCGGACACTTGTAGTACAAGCATCATACATATCATGATACTGATATACCTACGTGATATGCTTTTTCTAGTTAAGTGACGAGCACTTTGTCACGGTGCGTCAAAATAAATTCAATACTAAACACTTATACATAGTATAGCGTAGTAGAGTTCGTATCCACAGGGAAAGGAATGATTCTCTTTTTATGAAACTAGTAATTAAAAGGGGGTTTTTGGTTTTGAATGATTTAATTTAATTAAGAAACTAAGATGAACAACCTATATGTGTTTAATTCAAGAATAAAAGGGACTTGGCTTTGCTACTTTCCACTTGTTGATATATTTTAGTCGATCCTTGTCATATCTATAACTTATCCCCTCTCGAATACTCAATCGAGGAGTATCTCCAATTCATCGAGGGTAGTTATTAACAACGACCGTTCATTAACAACCCTTACTATTAATCAAATATAGAACAACGCCGTATACCGATATAATAGTAGCATTCAATCTTTTTAACTCCTTGATGAAATCAATTGAGATTGATAACATTAACACAACGGTTTCGGTTTAACCAACAAAATTGACCCCTCTTAAGTTTATTAACCACGACCGTGCATTAATAAACCGAAGTTACTTACTTGTGAAACCACCAACGATTAACCATCGGTTCGTTGGTCGTTTCTAGTAGTAATTAATGTCGGAACGTTAACTAATCGTCACTTAGCAACCTTCCACCATTAATATAGAATGAGATTAAGGGAAGAATTAATAATCAAGAGAAGAAGTTAAGAAAATAACTCACAACTTTAATAATCAACAAGCTTCAAGAGCAAAACCAAGAATGGAAGTTTAGCTCCTCATTTGGAAACTAAACATAGCTAGAAAAATATAAAGAAATGCTATTCTAAATTGAGCTTAAGAGTATGGAAGAAGGGATTATTTTTAGAGAAGAAAAAGTGTGCTATTTATAGGTGTTTTTCAACACCTTTGGCCGGGTACCCGACCGGGTCAAGTACTTACCCGACCGGGTCCGGTCAAAATCAGATAATCCGCCACGTTCTGGTGATCTTCGCACTTCGTTTTGTCCCGGGTCACATCTGACCCGACCGGGTCAAGTAGGGGATCCGACCGGGTCCAGTGATTTTCTTGGCAATTTCGTCTGATAAATCATACCCGACCGGGTGGGGGTTTCTACCCGGCCGGGTTTTACTCCTGGGCAGTCAAATTTCTTGTTTTCTTCTCTTCAAAGTCTTCCTTTCCAACACCACAAATCCTAACTATGCTTTACAACTTATAAATAAAGACTAAAATACAATTACAACTGAAATCATATAAATGTTTACAACCTAAATAAAACGTCAAACAATCAACATAAATCAAACATAAAAACATATAATTATGTACTACTAATTAGTGTGCATCAAACACCCCCACACTTAAACCTTTACTCGTCTCGAGTAAATCAAATCCGGTCCAAGAAGTCCTTAAAATGACAAGAATATCAACACACACATCCACGAGTGTTTTTAAAAACACATAAACTATATCCCCAAAAATATAACAGTAAAAAGGGTCTTCAAATCCATATTTCTTTATCAACCTCAACCTTTTTTTTCGTTACCCTTAGGATCTTGCAGAATATGGAGTTGAAAATGAACTTCCCACTTTCCTTTTTTGGATGTCCCCAAAAAAAGTTCTCATTTCCTTAAATGACAAGTTCATCTACATCAAAACAGTGTCAAACAGTGCAAAACAGTGCCAAACAGTGTCGAAACAGTGTCAAAACAGTAAAATTTACCCCATGGTAAGTTTATTTCCTTAATATATGTGTAGGTCAAACTGTGAAGTTCATTGTGGGACGGAGGGAGTATCATTCTCTTTTGGTCCTTATTGCTTGTTTCACCTCATCATTGCACCAAGACGTGTCATTTTTCGGTAGCAGACATCCTTTAGATTCTTCGAGTATCTCCTTCGTCACTTTGTTAATGGTGAACTCCATTGATAATCACACATCATCCAAATGTGCATCATTAACAATACCCCATACATCTTCCTCCAATATTTTGTGTGCAAAACTTTGTTGGAGATTCCACTCGAGCCTCCACCACTTTATCTTTGGCTCCCGTTGTACCTTAACCCGACTCCTCTTTTTACCTTGAAAATCAAGCACAGACATACTATGCTGAGTGACAGGGTTCTCACCTGGGATAACCTTACAACAAGTGTAGCTAATTTTCCAAGTCGTATGTACTAAAAAGTAGTCAATTTTATTAGCCCTACTTCTATAGGTGCCAAGGTGAAAGTGTTTTTTCTTGAATCAAGTGTTCATCACAACCAACTCATATGTCAATGCAAAAATGACATATTATGTATTTCTTATTAAAACAATAATGGCACTTGGGTATAAGAAAATATGGCATTTATATGTCTAAAACATGACATTTAGAAATACAAAAATATGGATTTTCAAGATAAAAAGATAGCATTTTCATATGATGGTGTGGTGGAACTTTAAAATAAGATGGAACTAAAAATCAAAATATAAAAAAGACAAGCAATAGTAATGCAATCTTGATAAAGAAAAAACTAGAAAATGATACTACGAAAAGATAGCAAGCATTAGTTTAAAGTTCTATTTTCAGAATGTTATTTTTCTGATCCAAATAGTTGGTGTTTCAAATTTTCTAATCCAATTTTTTCCAGATATCAAATACTCCGAATTTAGAAAATCAAATTTCTAGCCACCCTGAAAAAGTAATTCAAGAGAAGAAGAAAAACAGAATTTGGATTAGAGATTTTTTCAGTTAGAATTTCAATCAAAAGTAAACAAAAAATTAATGGAAAACAACAAAAAATCAAGAGAAGTAGAAAAACGGAGAAGATGGGAGAAGTAGGAAGAAGAGGAGAAGAAGAAGATGGAGGAGAAGAAAAAAGAGAACAAGACTCACCTGGGTGGCTTGCCGCCGCTGAACAATCACAGCCGCATGCCTCCGTAGCCTCATCTCGTCTAAAGAATAAAATATTGGATTGTTTCTTTTATATTGGGCCTGTTATTTTAGCTCATCTCATATTACATTAGATTAGCCTTTTTAGCCTTTAGTATATAAGCTGTATTTCCAGAACCTAATATCTAACTATTCATTCGTTCATCTTCTTCAATTTGAGATTGTAGCTTCCGCATTCTGTTCTCATTCTTCATCTGCAAATTTACATGGTATCAGATTAAGGTCGATCCTTACTGATTCTTTTCGATTTTTCTGTTTCATCTTGAATCGATTTCTATAATCGATTCCTTTTCTAAATCAATTTCTTCTTGAATCGATTTCTTTTTAAAACCCTAGAATAATGGCTTTGCCTCTTAATCCTCTTGAGGATCCTTCGTCGCCCTATTACCTTCATCCGAGCGATCATGCTGGCCTTCACATCATCTACGAGACTCTTACTGGAGATAATTTTGGTGCCTGGAAGAAATCGGTGTCTATGGCTATGGCGGTCAAGAACAAAATGGGCTTCCTTGACGGAACTATCACTCAGCCAAGCTCGGATACTGCTCTCTATTCTACCTGGTATCGTATCAATGCACTTCTCCTATCTTGGTTAATATACTCTATTTCTCCCAATCTTCGCACTACGTTTCTCTATTTTACCAATGCTAAGGAACTTTGGGATGAAGTTCAACTTAGGTATGGTAAAAGTGATGGATCTAGGCTTTTTCAACTCGAAAAATCTCTAGGAAGTCTTTCTCAAGGATCTCGAAATATTACTGACTATTGTAATTCCTTCAAAGAACTTTGGGATGAATATTCTAATTTCCGTGCTATTCTTTCTTGTACCTGTGGTCACTGTACTTGTAATATCTCTGAGACTTATCAAAAATTACTCCAAAAAGAGTCTATCCTCAAATTCCTTGTTGGTTTGAATGAATCTTATGCTCATTTAAGAAGTCAAATTCTTCTTAATACTGAAAAATCCACTCTATCTAACATCTACTCTATTTTCTTGCAAGAAGAATCTCAAAGATCTCCGCAATCTTCTGTTTCCTCTACTTTATTTTCTGAGTCTTCTAATTCAGAAAACTTCAATCATGATGTTACTACTTTTCTTGTTAAAAACTACAAGAAAAAGAATTCTATTACCTGTACTCACTGCGGATACCAAGGTCATTCTTCTGAAAAATGTTTTCAAATCATTGGTTATCCTGATAACGGGAAAGGTCCTAAAGGGAAGAGAGTTGCTCCTGGTTTTAAACCTCACTTTAACTCAAACAAAAATCCTCAAGCCAATATGGTTACCAACCACACTGAATCCACACCTATATCTCCAACTGCTCCTTCTGCTACCACTGATTTTCTTGATCCAAGTCTTTATGAAAAGTTCCTTCAATTCATGCAAACTCAACAAGCCAAGAATGCTTCTGCTAATGTGGTTACTGTGGCTCCCAATGCTTCTCCTGATTCTCAAAATGATACTCATTTTTTAGGTAATCACTTTGCTTTCAATTTTTTTACAACTTCTAACTGGATATTGGATACTGGAGCATCAGACCATATGGTTTATGATGCTTTATTATACACTACTCCAACAAAACCTATCTCTATTAATATTCAGTTACCTACTGGTAATTTTATTTCTGCAACTAAAATTGATGATATTAAATTGAATTCTTATCTTACTTTACATAATGTCTTATATGTTCCTAAATTCACTTATAACCTTATATCTATATCTAGCCTAACTTCTCATGATAAAATTTCTGTTCATTTTACTTCTAAACATGCTATATTGCAGAACCAACTTACTCACAAAATGATTGGCTCTGCTGATTTACAAAATGGCTTATACCACTATAAATGTGATGCTTCCATTACTCATACTCCTACTGTGTATTCTGTTAACAGTCAACATTCTTCACATGATACTTCTTCAACTGTTCTTTGGCATTTTAGATCAAGGCATTTACCTGTTAATAAACTTTCCTTTCTGTCTGATTGTAATATGTCTAATAATGAAAAACATTCCTTTTCTTGTGATATCTGTCATTTTGCTAAACAAAAAAGACTGCCTTTTCCTATTAGTTCTTCTCATGCTTCTAATGCTTTTGATTTAATTCATATGGATGTTTGGGGTCCTTATAAAGTTACTTCCTATTCTGGTTTTAGATACTTTCTCACTGTTGTTGATGATTATACAAGATGCACTTGTGTATTCTTACTTAAAAATAAATCTGAAGTTAAATTTCATATGTTAAATTTCTATACATTCATTGAAACTCAATTTCAAAAGAAGATTAAAATCATTAGAACTGATAATGGAACCGATTTTTTATATCCTGAATTTTATACTTCAAAAGGTATTCTTCATCAATTATCTTGTGTTGAAACTCTTCAACAAAATGGTAGAGTTGAAAGAAAACATCAACATATTTTACAGATTGCTAGAGCTTTATTATTTCAATCCTGTTTACCTATATCTTTTTTGTCTGATTGTATTCTTACTGATGTTCATATAATTAATAGATTACCTACTTCAGTTCTTCAAAATAAATCTCCTTATGAACTGTTATATAATCATGCTCCTGATTACAGTCATTTAAAGATTTTTGATTGCTTAGCTTTTGCTTCCACTATCTGCTCTAATAGAACAAAATTTGATTCTAGAGCTCTTAAATGTGTCATCATTTGTTATTCTTTAGGATATAAAGGATACAAGTTATATGATTTAAACACTCATAAAACTTTCATTTCAAGAAATGTGAAGTTTTATGAGATGATTTTTCCTTACAAAACTCAAGATTCTAAAAACAAAACTGTTTCTGATAACATTTATCCTTCTGATCATAATTCTATTACTGATTATCTTAATACTCTTCCTCATACTTATTCTCAAAACTATATTGACAATGAAATTAATGATGAGATCCATCCTTTTCAATCTGATAATGAACATTCCTCCACTAATGATTCTGTCACTAATAATTCTTCCAGTGTTATCCAGACAGGTAATGATCAAATTGATCACAATATTACTGATAACAATTCTTCAAGGAAATCTACCGGAGTAAGATCTGTTTCTATTCATTTTGTTAGGACTTTCAATATAATTTACCTACTTCTATTATTCCTAATGTTTCTGATTCCTTTTGTAATTTTGTTAGGTATCCTATACAAAACTATATTTCTTATAACAATTTAGACTCTTCTCATCACTGTTTTACTGCATCTCTTTAAAATATTATTGAACCCAAAACTTATAAACAAGCCATTAAGTCTTCTGGCTGGAAAAATGCTATGAACACTGAAATTAAAGCTCTTGAAGATAATAACACCTGGATTCTTGTTGATCTTCCTAAAGATCAACATATTATTGGTTGTAAGTGGGTTTTCAAAACTAAACTTAAATCTGATGGTTTGGAAATTCTATTTTATATAAATCCCGTCAAAAAGGCTAAAGGCTATACTCAAGAAGAGGGCCTTGATTATTTTGATACTTTTTCTCTAGTTGTTAAATTAACTACTGTGAGAATTCTTTTAGCTGTTGCTAGTTTAAAACATTGGTATTTACATCAATTAGATGTAAATAATGCTTTTTTACATGGAGATTTAAATGAAACAATTTATATGCAACCTCCTCCTGGTTATTTAGCTGATAATGATCATAGAGTTTGTAAATTTCTTAAGAGTCTATATGGTTTAAAACAGGCCTCAAGACAATGGTTTTTTAAACTCTCTGAATCTTTAAAATCCTTTGGTTATAAACAACCTGAACCTGACTTTTCCCTTTTCACTAAAACAAATAATAATTCTTTTACTGTGATATTGCTTTATGTTGATGATCTTATTCTTGCAGGTAATGATACGATTGAAATTACTTCAGTCAAATCCTATTTACATCATAAATTTACCATTAAAGATCTAGGTGAGCTGAAATACATACTAGGTATAGAAGTAGCTACATCTGAAACTGGACTGGTTTTAAATCAAAGAAAATACACTCTTGATATTCTTTCTGATTTTGGTTATCTTACTTCTAAACCTTCTTCTACCCCTATGGATCCCAAAATCAAACTTTCAAAAAATGATGGTACTCTTTTAACAGACCCTAAACGCTATAGAACCTTAATAGGCATATTACTTTATCTTACTGTCACAAGGCCTGATATTGCTTATTCTGTGCAAACTCTTAGCCAGTTTCTTTCTTGTCCTACTAATATTCATATGATTGCTGCACATATGGTGTTAAGGTATCTCAAAAGTTCTCCAGGAAAAGGTCTGTTCTATCCCTCTAAGTCTACTTTTCAAATTCAAGCTTACACTGATTCTGATTGGGCCTCTTGTATTGATACTAGAAGAAGTATAGCTGGTTATTGTTTTTATTTAGGTGAATCTTTGAGTTCTTGGAAATCAAAGAAACAAACTGTTGTCAGTAGATCTTCTACTAAAGCAGAGTATAGGGCTGCAGCTAATGCAGTTTGTGAAGCTCAATGGCTTACTTACATTTTTCAAGATTTAAAAATTCCTATCTCCTTGCCTATTACACTTTATACAGATAATAAATCTACTTACTATCTTGCACATAATCCTGTTCAACATCAAAGAACTAAACACATTGAATTAGATTGCCATTTAATAAGAGAAAAAATTAATTCAGGTCTTATTAACCTTACACACATTTCTAACAGTTGTCAACTTGCAGATATATACACCAAACCTCTTGGAAATCCTCTCTTCAATCAGTTTGCAAACAAGATGAACCTGCTGGACATCCATGCTCATCTTGAGGGGGCATCTAAAGAATAAAATATTGGATTGTTTCTTTTATATTGGGCCTGTTATTTTAGCCCATCTCATATTACATTAGATTAGCCTTTTTAGCCTTTAGTATATAAGCTGTATTTCCAGAACCTAAAATCTAACTATTCATTCGTTCATCTTCTTCAATTTGAGATTGTAGCTTCCGCATTCTCTTCTCATTCTTCATCTACAAATTTACATCTCGCCTCCATTGTTGTGCCTAGGATACGCGCCCACCATGCTCCCTGAGTCCGTGTGTTGAAAGCTTGCTGCACTTCGGCGCATGAACAACCTTCTCCGGTGGATTCTCGCATGATTCGAAGTGGAGAGAGAATCCGATAGAAGATACTCCCTCCATATCATATTAGTTGCAACATTAAAATTTACACACTATTCATGTACACTACTTTGACTACATTTTATTTATTAATGTATGTGAATTATTTTTTTTTGAAAAATATTGTTGAATTCGTCTCATTACAAAGTTTCATAATTTGATTTTTAATTTTTTTTACTAATAGGGAATTAAATATAATGATGATCAAAGTTGTGCATTGGTTAGCGTGAAAAAGGGAATGTTGCAACTAAAAAAGAACTGAGGATAGTATAAGATAACTACTATTGGGAAATGGATACATTAAATAATAGAGGGGCAAAAATGCCCGGACACCTAAAAAAGACTCATATTTTTGCAATTAAAAAGATCAGCTGGCTCCTATTTGAGTACACATCCCTTATTTTACTCCAGTTTTGGACCATTTCTCATGATAAAAGAGTCCATAAAGAAGAGGATGCAAGCGTACACTTTTTGGGATTCGAGCGGAGGTTGAACTTGTCCACGATCTTGAATTTTCGTGCTGAAAAAAATCACTTGATAAACAACAGGGCTACACCAGATAGCCCTGAAGCAGGAATCAAAGCCAAGCCAAGGTTATTTGCACAACCTTAGTCTCGAAAACATTCTGTACCTAGCAAAATTATGTTAAGTCACAGCAGAGGGATGATAAACCAGCTTATGGCCCATCCTCAATCAACATATGCCTGTGAACTCAATTGAAATCAAATATGAAAATTAAACCGGAAGAAAATGCACATATCAACAGGCATACATTCCAAGAACAGTAATGTAAAGTGTTTGTTACAATAGGCTCAACAGCCAAATAAAAGCACGAATTGATAAAATGGTGGGGCTCACTCCTCCTCCTCCCCCTCGCCCTCCCCATCCCCCTCCTCCTCCTCCTATTTTGTGAATCAGTCGCACCTTATATGAAAAATTTTGTAAATCAAGAACACATAAATCTTTTCGAACTAGATTCCCACAGATGGCACCAGTGTTGATGTTAATCCAATACGAAATAGAAAATAAATGTATATAAATTATACAAACACTCTGCTTTAACGTGGAAATCCGAAAGGGTGAAAACCACATAAATTTTCAAGCTAATGTCCAAGTCACTCTTTTTTATTAATCTCTCCTCACCATTGACATTGTACAAGTATCAAGCTTTAGAAGTCAAACGCTTTAGATAAAATCAAATACTATTGAACCGAATTTAAAGCGGTGATCTGTATCACTTAAATATCACTCCTTTCATATTACTTTAACTACCTCATACTTCTTGAAAAATGCGTGGTGTACACCTTTTGTGTACACCAAGCAAAGTTGATACTTCTTTCTGGCTATATCACATTAATTGCCACCCTTCCATTTTTGGAAATATGTCTACCCTAAAAGTAATTACTATACATTTTAATAAATTACACACTACAAGTGAATGGTACTCTCTTTTCCTATTCTACTCTTACAATAACTCAATAAGAAAAACATTGTATTTATAATAAAAATAGTTTCACTTTTTTATTTGTTGAATAAATTAATAAAGAAAAATAAAAGTATTAAATACTCCCTCCGTCCCTTAAAGGTTTGCCAAATTTGACTGGCACGTAGAATAATAAAGTAAAAAATGTGTGGTAGATATTTGTGCAGAGCAGATAGAAATAATATGAACCAAAAATGGATCGATTAAAATGGAAAGTGACAAAGTTTTTGGGACAACCAAAAAAGGAAAGTTGACAAAGTTATAAGAGACGGAAGGAGTACATGGAAGGCTCTCCCATGGTCGATGTCATCTCTGTCTCTCTGGTGACCGAAAAATGACATCTTGTTTTAGAAAAGTAACTTTATCTCTGAAGATGTCATAAAGTTGACAATATTATAATTTGGAAATGCCAAAACATGCTCTGAAATTGACATCAAGATATAATACTGATGTAAGTTGCCATTTTTGTAGTGGCCGAAATTGACAGTGTAAAGTGAGTGAGGCTAGGATGGACTGGGATGGGCCGACCCGGCCTGCTACCCGACCCGGCCCGCCACCGTGCAGGCCTGACCGGGTTGACCGGGGCCAAGTCTGGGGCCCGACACGGATGAAGAAGTAGGCGGTACCAAGATCTTATTTTGGTGGACCGGCCGGTCTCGGTCCGGACCCAACGGTCACAATTTTTTTTCCCATTAGGCTGGCTGCTGGGGGTCGGGCGTTTTGGAGGGGATTGGGGATGGGGGAGGGATGGTCGGAATTAATTCAAGAAAAATTAACAAGAAATAAAACAAGCCCGGCCCGACCTGACCGAGGCCCGATCTGGTAGCTCCGGTGTACACAAATAATGTACTAGGTATAAAAAATGTAGTCGTATAGAAGAAGTGTAGCATGACTCTTTAGTTTATTCGTGCAGAGTACGCAACTAGGAAAACATTAAAGAAAACTGTCGACAGGTAGAGAAGCTATGTTAGGGTTGTGAAATAGCGCGAACACATTATCTTTTCAGATACCTTTGAAATTCTAGGGCTTTCCCCCCATCTTTTCTCCTTAAATTCTCGATTAGCTTCCGCAATTTCCCCCCATTTCTCACTAGACTCGATTGTCTCTTTTTCTCTCCATCTATAAACGGACGCGCAAAGCATGTGTGTGACCGGAATCATCCCTCGTTTATAAATTAGAGAAACTGTTCTTCCCCTTCTGGTTGTAAGGTATGGTGCGAGCAGTGAAGCGCGAAGCGGAATGTTCTCAGAGTCGAAAGCACGGAGCATCAGAGAGCAATGGTGGTGATTGTAGCCACAATAGTTCCGGGAAGGCCGACCCACTCGACCGCAGAGTTCTTCGTTCGCGATATCTCAATGTTAAGACTCGGATTTGTGGTAATTTCCGACTTACCTTCTGATCGTGCCTTGCAATTTGCACATGTGTCATAACAGGAAGTTGCTTTGTTTTCTGCGTTAATTATATGAGAATTGCATAAGGCTTGGATGATTCTTTGAGATTTTATCCATCGAAATCAAGTTGAGAACATGTTATCTAAGTAATTACAAGAAAATTATTTCCTTTTACTTGTTCTTCTATTTGTTTATAGGCTTTACTACTCTTTTAGTCGGTTTAAGTTACTTGTTTAGATTGACAGCCATATTTGATCAGGAAGCTTAGTATGTGCAAGTTGGAGTGAGGTCTCTTGTTTATGAAACTATCCAAAAATATTGTTTTTGTACAATGCAGATGGAAAAGATGATTTATCCAGGTTTGATTCAGATAAGTTTAGTTCAATATTCGAAGAAGTAGAAAGGTTGCACGAGAAAGGTATTCTTCTTCTACTTTTACTTGATGCTAAATTCATTGCTGCTATTCTCTTTTCCTGCAAGCCACTGATACTCCTATACTTTTGCAATTGCACCACAGCTTGTATTATACGCTTCAACAAAGTTTACAAGACAAACTGATACAGTTATATTGTGTTAATGCGTATAATAATTGGTTCATTTGCAGTACAAAACCCTAGAGAACAAGTTGCAGATGCTGAAACATTACTGGACATCACAAACAGTTTAGTGACCTCTGTGAAGTCACATGGAAATGAAGGAGTTACCCCTACAGATTTTATTACGTGTTTGCTTAGGCAGTTTGGGGATCAAGCAGGGCCCAGTTCTGGCACAGACTATAGTCGAAATTCTATTCGCTGGAAGGAAGTTAGCCATGCTGTCCCTGATTTTTTTAAGAGTGCTCCTGGATGCTGCACAATGTTAGTATTCATAGGTTCCCATTTTTGTTCTTCATTTTTTTTGTTTCAAACCCTTCAAACTAATTTTACATCTTCTTGTTTTCAGGATTGGGCCTATAAGTACTGAAATTAAGCAACGCAAGGTTGCAGTACAAAGAAAACGTGTAAAGCCTACTGGTAATGAACGACCAGAGGAGGTAAAGACTTTTCTGATTATGTGACTGATCTCTTTTTAATCCTAGAGATTTGTTCCGACGCCTTCATCCTTTTACTTTTTCTGTAGCTTGCAGATAGCTCAGCAGACAAAAACACGGACACAGATAAAAATATGGAAACAATGTTCCAAATCTTAAGGAAGCACAAGAGGGTCAAGCTTGAAGTATTGCTGTTGAATAGAAGATCATTTGCACAAACAGTAGAAAATCTATTTGCTTTATCTTTTCTGGTCAAAGATGGAAGGGCTGCAATAACCGTTGATGAGAAGGGCGTCCACTCTGTTTGTATGTTCCCCCAGATCTACATCTTAACTTGTTTTACTCTGTTTCTCTTCTGACTGAATAACACAGTATTTTTTTTTTCTTTTCAGCACCTAGGAATGCTCCTGCTGCAAATGCAATTCTTTCTGGAGAAGTTTCACATAGTCATTTTGTTTTCAGATTTGACTTTAATGATTGGAAGGTACTTCTTTTCTCATACACATCCATCTCAAAATAGTTGACTTTAGACCTTAATTTTTAGCCCTATCTGGCTTAGCTTATTTTGATTACCTGCAGAAAAGTCACAATACATAAAATTTGACTTGGCTATCTGGTTGAAATGGGTTTTACCAAATGCCTTTTCCTTGAGCAAATTTGTCTTTTTCAACCAAATTACAATTATTAATTGGTCACATAAAATTAAGTTTTACTACAGATTTTATGTCTTCCAAGGTTAAGTAGCAATAGGACCAGGGAGAATTAGCCCAGAAGATGAGTAAACAAATGTGTTGAATTCTTAAATGGTCAACTACATTGAGATAAAAAGGCTAAAATGACAAATAATTTTGAACTTCAGGCAATCATATTTTCATTGGTGTTTGTCTCTGAAGCTGGTATGATTTTTTACTAACGCATTGCCCCTTCTTTGAATACCAGCTAATGCTGGCTTCTGTTGGGGATGGGCAGGAGTTAATGCCTCACCGAAATGAAGAAGTCCAGACTAAGTATCCAGAAGCAGCACGAGCAAATGCTGAAGAAGAATCAGAAAGAGGAACAACAACACCGATAAGGAAGTTGTCTAGAAACAGAGGTCTGGTTTTGCAGGAGCAACAGTTAGTGGTGGATGATTCTCCCGAGGCTAGTGCAGAATCAGGAACAGCAAGAGCTGCTATCAGAAAAGGAAAACGCAAGTTATAGAACTTGGGTTAACAGGTCGAGGTGGGGGTCTAATTCAAGGAAGCTTGAATTTGATTTTGGGGGCTTCATTCAAGGCTTGAACTTTATGTGTTGCTATGTCTTGTTAACATAACTTTTAGTACGTAACACTGTTTAGTACAAGCATTCTAGATTGCTAGTTTGCTAGAAGGAAGCCAGATGTACATAGCTTGTTTAATTCTTTCAGCATTTTTCTGCTTTTCGTTTTCTAAAATCTCTGTGTCATTCATTAACTAAGGGGTTTCCCCAATCTTGGTGACTTGGTGTACTAGCATGTTGATGATCCTGTGATCCTAAATAATTTCTTGGACTTTTTTTTATTTGGATATAGAGAGTATATATTAATGGAAATATGGAATTGCATATAAAAAATAAAACCTTACCCCAACCTATCATAAAATATATGTAGGTGGATTCACCATACAACTTTTCTATAACATGGCTTCCAAAATGAGCCCCTGACTGTCTCCATATTGAAAGAGTACATGTCCAGAGCAAACTTTATCGGTAAACCAAAATTTTATTTTTCTGTAAGAAGGAAGTTGAACACTCGCTGACCATGAAAATTACACCTACTTCTAGGCTGCTAGGTTATGCCAGAAGAGTTAGAGGGGATGCCATTGTCTCATATTCCAAGAACCCCATATCTCAGTCAATGTCAATCTGAAACTTTTATCATGTCATCTCTTGATTCTCTTGATTTTCAAGAACAACCCCAGGGGTGGAGAGCTGTCTCCATATTCATGCATGTAGTGTAATGTCTGCTCTTACATAGCATATCATACTAGTCTGTAATTTATTACAGAGCACTTGTTATTTATTAGAAATGCAGTCACGCACAGTAACAATAAGTTCAACTCTAAGTGCCTCGGTGCCATAGCCTCTGGTGCCAGAGGCATTTGTATTATTATGAGGGGTGGTGCTCCGGCCTCGTGGTCCCTGCCATGGCGGTTCCAATTGGGTGAGACTCCACCACCCCTTCGACCACCTCTCCCACCGGAGCTCCAGTGCTGTGCCCTGGCATGGCTGACATCTGATGAGCGCCAGTCGGATGCCCTGCTGCCCCGGTAGCAGAATATGAGTAGGATTTCCCGGCTCCGCCGGTAGCCGCCTCGGCTTTGTGTGCCATTAATTTCTCTCGCTTCTCCAGCTCGACCTGGTTGATCCGTTCTTCTTTCTTTTGCGTTGCCATCTCTTTTTCGAGTGGATCATGCGCTGTCATCCTTTCCACCTTCAAACAACATGAAGGCACATTAATAACTCATTAATTAGCATGATGTATCATAGCATACATACATATGTGCAGCATACAATGCATGCATGCATATGTAATATCAAATCATCGATCACAATCGTTATGAACACCTAAAAATGGTAAGTGTACTCCAAACAGACTCCATATCTAAAAGTGTGAATATATAAAGTGATTTTTTGAAGTAAATTTAGAAAATATTCTTAATAGTAAAAGTTAATCGTGTTCGAGAAAAAAAAATGCTTTAGAAAAAGTAAAAGTGAGTAGTGTTCGATAAAATAAGTGAATTAAATAACCTCTCGACCTGCTTAGTTTAAGTAGGAAGCTGTCATTTGAAAGCACTCATTTCAGCCTATTTAAACCAGAAGTTGAAAATCACTATTTTTAATCTCTTGCAAACACTCCCTAATCAAGTCTTCGCAGTAAAGAATAAAAAGCGATGTATGTTCTCTTGAAACGCTGGCTTCTTCTACAAAATTAGAAGAAAAACACTATCTTTTAGTAAGAGTGTTTAACATCAATTAAATGATTGATGTGATGTGATTATGAATGGTTCATTTTGAATTTATTGACATTCAAAATACTCCGAATTAAAAAATGAACCAGAAGACCTTTCAGAAAGAAAATATTTCTGCTAAATTAGGCACACAAGTGGACCTCATGATGGAGTTGCTTTGATCCTAAAAGTCCAAGATACATAATGTGTTTTTTGTGAGGACCATTTAGACACAGCTAAAGAGCTCTAATGCTTCTTAGTTCTCTAATCTTTTGAGATCTTCTGAAAAGATAGAAGGGAAAAGAAGAAGATGAAGAATAAAGAAGAATCATTTCATTTTCATTTTCATTTACCCCAGTGCCGCAAAGGCTCCCACCTACGGTGGGGTAAGGGGGTGGGGTAAGGGGGTCGGATGTACGCAGTCTTACCCCTATACTAAAGCACAGAGACACTGTTTCCGGATGACCCATAGTGAAAATCGCGTCCAAAATTGCATGGACTGACTGTTGCTTCATTACAAAGAAGCGCAGACAGTTTACTGAGCCATTTTGCTTTATTCCATCATAATCTCAAGCCAAAAAATAATGAATCTTTGGCTCCATTGCAAATGATGGAAATATGAAGAATAAAGAAGAATGAAAGAAGAAAAAAAGAAGAAAGAGAGGAAGGGGGAGTGCATATGTATCAAGAGGGGAAGAGGGAGAGAGAAAAGAGTGGGGTGGGAGGGAGGGAAAATGGGGGAGGGTTATATAGGGAGTCTTGACCGCATACAAACTTTCTACCAATATAATGAGGACATGCATTTCAGAAAATTATTTTCTATTTCTAGTTTAATTTTTTTCATTTTTCAATATGTAACCCACATGCATTTCAGAAAGGTACAGTACATAATGTGAATAATCGAGTAGAACTTCTAATGTATACAACCTTAAAATATGTTGAGAAACTATGGGAGTGTTTGCTTAAAAAGTTGAAATGCGTGTTTTCAAATGATAGTTTAAGCAGATACAAGCTAAAAGTTAGAAACAGGTGGATGAGTGCTTTAAAAGACTACCAACTTTTACTATCAATACTTTCTCCAAAATCATTTTTTGAAGTAGAAATAATAGCAAACACTCCATATATATAGGAAATACAAAGCTAGCGGCTACCGTGGCACCAAAGATGATGTCACTCCGACACTAGATCTTGTTCGCTCGTAAATTTGATGGTATATTTGCAGTTTAAGATGTTTAATCGATGATTAAGCAAATTGGTTAAGAGTTAGAAATCAATAGTTATTTATGTTGACCAAGTATGCGAAACACATTGGTCAACATAAATAACTGTTGATTTCTAACTCTTAACCAATTTGCTTAATCATCGATTAAACATCTTAAACTGCAAATATACCATCAAATTTGACCGATAGTATTGATTATTAATTAATAAAGAAATCAGATTTTTTCATCAACCCATTGTTTTTTAGTTTCTATGAAACATTAAAGTCCTATTATTGCAGTTTACTTGTAGTTATAAAAATGGAAGAAACGTTCAAGAAATTCTATAAAAATGAAAGAGCAAATTGGATGGGATGGTTCATAATGAAAGAAGGGGTAGGGACCTTTTCTTGAAGGACGGCTTTGGTTTTCTCCATCCCAGATACTGCCGAGGCGCCGATGTTGCCGGCTGTCTCTTTCACGCCCTTCATTTTCATTCAAAACCTTGCTGCTGCGTACGTAAGCGGTTTCTCTGATCAATTCGATCTAATTTACAAAAGTACAATTCAATACAGCTAATTATTTTGCATGTATATATGTACCAAGTAGTAATTAATTAATACTACAACTACGTAATATAATATAGGCAGTCTTTCTTGTATGCACGTGTTGTAGGTAAAGAAACGTGTCATTTGAATGTAACAGGTGAGTCATGCTTTAATTCATGATTCATCGCGTCGCAACATCTATCTGATTTATGTACCATACCGTTAGTTCAGTTGGGTGAGTGGTGGAAAATTTGAGTTAAGGGATCAATGTTCGGATCCCTTTGCATAGGGTTAATTATCAAAATAGGACTAAAAGTCACTCACTTTGCACAAATAGGACCAAAAAATAAACTATGTTTTCATAGGACTAATTATGTGTGTCTTGAACAAATATAACCTTATAACTATGGAAATGTTTTAATTCATAATAAGATACTAAAAAATAATAAAAAATACTAAAAAATTAATAAAAATATTTCGATAATAATAATTTATTTATTTATTTATTTTAAAAAAATACAAAAAAAGTAAAAAAATAAAAAACTCAAAAAAATAAAATAAAATTCACCGTCGCCTCTGCCGCCTCTGCACCACCACCTCCAGTCACCAGGGGGGAAAAATGCCAAGTTCATTACGAATGCCATATTTATGGCAGAAAATAATGAAAATGTTAGCATTCTGAAAGAGAAATATGTCATGTTTTTGGTATTTAAAAAAAGGCAGTTTTTAGGAAAAATGACATTTTTTTCACCGCCCGGAGATGGTGGTGCAAGGAGGTAGTACAGGTGGTGGGAAAGACATCCATATTTTTTTTATGGAGTTTTACTATTTTTATTAATTAAAAAAAAATAAAAAAATTTTAAAAAATTCTTGTTATAAATTTTTTGTTCTATAAATATTTTATAATTTTTTTAATTATATTTCTACGAATTTTTGAATTTTTTTCGAATGTATTATGAATTAAACATTTAATTAACTCATATTTAAAGGAAGGGTAAGAATGGAATGAAAAAATAGATATGTTTCCAATAGGACTAATATGGTTCTATTTTGAAAAGAAAAACATAGTAAGTCCTGTTTTGAGTTTTTGCCATAGTTTTAGTCCTATTTAGAGTAATTTCTTCTAAATGTGAATATTGTTAGGATTAACCAAAACGTGAGAAAGGTGTCGTGCACCTATAAACATGGTCGTATGAATACATCCATGCATAAATAAGAGCATAAACATTTCACTCTCATTGTATTCCTTGGAAACATTTGTGACATAACATTACGATAACTTTGATTAGCAAACCAACTCAATACATGTAATTGCAGAATATACATAAGAATTGGAATTCTTATTTCTCACCAACAGAAAGGATACACAACTGATAAATTATATGGCCTAGGACCTCCCGCTCCACATACTCTTGTCACCTCAATAGGCCCAACAACCGCAATCGGTCAAAACATAGCAACTGGGCACCCCTTGGGCACCTGCCATAGGGCTTCAAACATCAACATCTCATAGAGGACCACTTCGCAGATGCAAATGAGATCATTCCCGGCTTGGGGTGAACCCTCAGGTAGTAGCCTTCGGCTCCCAAGGGTGAAGCCTTTAACCTCGCCACAGAGAGCTTTCTGTCTCACGCCTCGTAGCGCCCAATCACTGCATTTAATGCTACGCCATGTGCCCACGTCTACTCCACATAGGTGCTCTCCGCCGTACGCGGACTCAGAAACTCAGAATCACGGGGTCCCTACTGTAATGTAACTAATTAATAAAAAATTAATAAAAAGAAGAAGTAAAATAGTAAAATAGCATAACATATCATAGTTAACATAACGTATACAACAATTTTAAAGAAATGTCTACTATCAACTAGAGCCCGTTTGGTAACACTGAAATCGGCTGAATCGGCTGATTCTGCTGAAATTTATGAAGTTCTGACTGAAGTGGTTGTATTGACTGTTTCTGCTGATTATGAAAAATTATATTATATTTAAAATATATTATATTAATAAAATAAAGAAGAAATGATATGAAAAATAGATAAAATGGTCATCTACAACAACTGTAGTCAATACAGCCTGAAAAGTAACTTCAACCTTATTTTTCTTATTATTACATATTTCAGCGCGTAAAATCAAAAGTTACATGTTTGGTTGAAAAGTTGGTTGATAAGCCTGATAAGCCGAAAACAGAATCACTAAACGGGCACTAAAATTTTATAAAGTTAATGTCCTCTATCAACTAAAAATAATGGGCATGCATATGAGAAATCAAATTTAAAAAGCCTACATTTGAAAATTTCTATCCAATTACTTCGCATTATTTTATTTGGATTTTTATTTAAAATATATTCGTAAGCTTTGTTTCTATTTTAATTTAATACAATTACCAATTTATTTGTGTAACTTTAAGAACTTTGTTGTTTGGCTGATTTTAGTCTTAGATCAAATCACATAAAGTCAAACAATGCGACAATGGCTCAAGCGACTGAAACTGCTATATTAGGAAATAATGATATTTAAATTATACTTCTTCCGTCTCTTTTTAGTTGCAACAGTCAACATTTCACGTTTGCCAGCGCACAACTTTGACCGTCATTATATTCAATTCTGTATTAGTAAAAATAAAATAAAAATCAGATTATAAGACTTAATAATGAGACGGATTTAACAATATTTTTCAAAAATAATTCACATACATTAATAAATAAAATGTAGTCAAAGTAAAGTAAATGAATAATGTATTCCAATGTTGTAAATAATGTGATACGGAGGATAGTATGTTATAAGATATGAAAAAAGTCATATGAAAAAGTGGCTAAGATGATGCTCTTACGGTAACTTCAGTCATCTCGCCGAAAAAATGATTTTAACTTGCTTATTTTAATTATTACAAATTCAGTGCGTGAATTCAAAAATTACGTGTTTCATGATGAAATTAGTTTATAAAACAGATAAGCTCAAATTTGGGGATACATACTGACTTTATAATAGTATTTGTTATGAAAAAAATTGGGTATAGGTTGAGAAAATTAGATTTAGATTAAAAGTTGGGCTAGAGAGGTGCATGATAACAATAGGTGCCCCAAGTTGTTCCATAATATTTTAATTATTACAAATTCAGTGCGTGAATTCAAAAATTATGTGTTTCATGATAAAATTAGTTTATAAAACAGATAAGCTCAAATTTTGGGATACATACTGGCTTTGTAATAGTGTTTGTTATGAAAAAAATTGGGTATAGGTTGAGAAAATTAGATTTAGATTAAAAGTTGGGCTATAGAGGTGCATGATAACAATAGGTGCTCCAAGTTGTTCCATAATTTTATTTTCAAAAAAGTGTACTCCCAAAGGAATCGATCCCTCAACCTCCTGCAAAAGAGCCTCAAAATTGGGCATCCAACCATTGCTCTAGCTCCATATTTATGTTGTAAACTAGTTTCAATTGTATAAATACATTGATTACTTAATTTTATGTAAAATATATACAAATATATATAGGTATTTTTTGTAAGTCCATGGGGTCCCGGGACCCCATGGGACCCTTAGTTGGCCCGCCACTGTCGCCGTATACTAACTTACATGTGTGTGTGCATGTAATGCATTTAGCTTTTATGACTAGTATAAATAGCAGTCTCTTGGCTGCGCAGTTGTAATGGTTTGAATATTCATTAATACGATTGTTCTCTCTCTCACTCACTTAATAGCTATGACTTCTCTCTACATACCGTTAGTGGTATCACGGTATCAGCTACCTATCAACAACCTTCTCTCACCAAGACTTTACCAATCCATTATACTCGTGAAATCAAATACACTACTTTGCCAGGATGTTTTTACTTAGATTGAAATTTTATGATCCGTTTTGGTCTAGTAAATATCTGATCTCTTTGTATTTTATAACTGTCCAAGTCTGATCTGATCTGATCTGGGACCGAAAACAATCCAATTCATAACATCCTTAAAGTTGATGATGTTTGCTGCTGCAAACACATTCAAGAAAACACAATGGATATTTATGAAATAAAGGAATATTGAAGCAAAAAATGTCGATAATGAAATACCATGCCTTAAAGAATGGTGAGCTGCAAAATCCGGCTTGTGCTAACAATTAAAGTTCTCAATAAAAATCATGCGATGAGTTTTAGTGATGATTTCACTGAGGCAAAATGGGAAATATCAAGGGTCTAAAATCATAACTGATCAACAACGAAAAATTAAAGAAAATATTGGTATCATTAGCTTCAGAATCATTACATCAATAAACGAAAAATTATACCCGACACCAACTAACCTCCACCAACTACGACTATAACCCCTATTATTAGATATAGAAATGGTACCGTTGAAAGAGCAACACGAATCGCTAACTCAAACTATTTCGAGGACATTGATGTATGCTGCCTCTCTAGCTTTGCTATTAACTCCATCAATAGCAGCAGTATAAGGGTAGCCGGTAGATAAACTACTTGTCTAGAGATAGTAATGATTTCCCGCTGAGCAAAATTTGTGAAATTAGCTACACGTACCTTAGGACTTTGATTTCTATCCACAATGGCTGCTGATGTAACCGGGTCTCCGATATGTGAAGCTGAATTTTTCATACCTATAAAGATTTCAGGAACCACTTGGTTCTTATTGTTCCTTGTGTTGGAAAAAATGTGTTAAAATTGAATTAGATGGTCAATTCGGGGCAATATTTTGAGTGGGGTCTACTTCCGATTTAGATCGGGTCAAAGTGGTTTCGGATTGTCCTTGTTAAGGGATACAATTTGATATATGGTACACTCAAAACGGATAACGGGTGAACGAGAAATTGATTATCGAAATTCACTCGTTGAAATGGAAAAACTGGGAAAAGAATGAGTTTCTAGTGTGCTTTATCCCACACAGGAAAAACCCAAGGGATTTTCACCCCTTTATAAAGGGAACCCCCTTGAAGGAGTTAAAATTTCTAAGGGGAAATGCTCCCTTCACACGCAGGGGGTGCTGATCAAATCCAGAAAACGGAGATGAAAAACCGCGACTTGCGTGCGCGGGTGACCTGCGGAGATGGATGTCGTCCGAAAATCTACCACCATTCAAGGATACGATTTAATTTGTTGAGTGTTCAAGCAATTGTGTTCGTAGTCATCCTATCCTGGGAAATGATCATTTCAACGCTCCTAACACCTAGGGAGGCAACAAATATGTTTTAAAGACACCATGCGTAGCACGGGCTTTGGCTAATTTCTTTTCCATCTCTTTTTTGTTTTTTAGCTATTAATATTAATTAATATTTCTTTGATTTCCGAGGCTTGAGTCACCACAAATAATTGCTCCTCGCGTTCATTGTCACCATAGCCGAACGTGTCTTCAGAGGAAGGTTTCAACTGATCATCCAACTCCTGCTGTGAATCTTGGGACTCGGAGATAGATTAAGACCGGGGAGATTCTTGCGCATGATGAAAAAAATCTTGCGCACAAGAAGATTTTTCTCTTGGTCATGTCGTACTATGATGCGAGTGGATAGCAGATGGAAATACCTTTGGACTCAGATGCGAACTGAGAGAAGTAGTTTGCAGATGCAAACTAGGAGAAACGAAAAATGTTGGAGCTGATTGCGAAGACACCTACGAACGAATGAGGGAGTCGACTTGCGATGACGAACTGTAAGGGGAAACAATAGTTCGCATAGAAGATTACGAACTGAAAGAAATTCTAGGCGATCGCTTATACTGGTTCTCTGTCTTCCGACTGCGTGTAGGCTGGAAACGCTGAGTTATGGCTTCCTTCAGAGCCTTCCAATTCTTTTCTCTCGTTTGAGTTTCCCACCATGGAAACCAGGCTAAGGCCCTTTCCTCCATCGCACCTACTGCTACTTCGACTTTATCTTTTTCTGCAGTAGCCTTGAGGCAGAAATACTCTTCCATCCTAGCAATCTAATCGTCTTCATCATCCCCGTTAAACAACGTTAAATCAACATTTCTTCTGGTACGAACAGGTCTTCTACGACTATCGTGACCCATACTCAAACGAGAGTGATCGGAATTACCTTCTGATGCCGTTGGACTCTCCGATTCTCTTGTTCGTCCGATTCTCCATCTTTTCCAGCGTACAGGTTACTCCTAGCGATTCACTTGCTCTGATACCAATGATAGAACACTGATAGAGATCAATACAATACAATGGAAAATCTAGAGAAATCAATCTAAGAACAAATCAACAAGCGTTTATTGAAGTAGGGAAAGATCACAGAAAGTAGACAGCGCCACAAAATATTCAAGACGCCTAATCTCCAAGCCAAGTCTCAACCGAAATAACAACCTACCTCTTAATCCTCCCCTCCCCTTCTATTTATACTACCTGTATTACTTGTATAATTTATTATTATTATTTCTATCAATAGTTTAATAAGCTTGATTCATATCAAATTCTTGAAAAACGATAACACGATTATGCATTTACCAATTATCATCAATATAATCTGCAAGTCACACCAAAATAATACAAATGATGATAAGTGTCCTCTCATATATCACTACAAATAATAACACACCAATCAAAGTTTGCGAAAAACATCTTTAATTTATCCTTTTCCAAAAAATATTGCCCTATAACTTGTTTTTTAATTGTTTTACGACTATAGTTTCGAAATTGAGGATTTAAAGCACCTTGAGCGTAATCACAAACGGAATTTAATTCAGACATAGCAGTAAGACTTTCAAAAACAATAAAATACAAATTTTCTTCACTTATTAATTCAGACATAGCAGTAAAATGTTTCACATTATCATAAACGGAATTACTAAAGGGTTGATTATTTCCAAATATGGGTGGACTCGGGTCCGGGTCGAGCCTAGGCCCGGGCGGGCCAGCGATTCAGGAGTGCTGGACCCGGGACCGGCCCGGGTAACCACCGGGTCAAGGCCAGGTCGGGCTTATTATCAATTTTTTTTTTCGCTCTTGCTAATTAATCCCCCTCCCACCCCCAACCCCCCAAACTAGCCCAAATGGCCCAAAATACCCAGCCCAACCCGAAAATTTAAAAAAAATTTAAAAATAAAATCAAATTTGGCCCGGCCGGGTCGGGCCTTGTTTTGGGTGACCCGAGCCCGGACCGGAAAACCCACGGGTCAGGCCTACCCGGACCGGTCACTGACCGGGCCACCGGGTCGGACCGGGCCGAAACAGTACTGGTTCCGGGTCGGGCCACCCGGCCCGAGTCCATCCATATTTCCAAACCTCAGTATTTGTGTTTTCTTCACATATTAATTCAAACATAAGATTTTAGTGTTTCACATTATCCGGTCTGGTTCAAAAACCGGCGGTTTCGGTTTTGGTTCAAAAACCACCACTTCCAGTTCCAAATTTTTAGTAAACCGATTTGGACTAGTAAACCTCTAGTTCCAAACCGGCGGTTCTGGTTCCGGTTCAAAAACCAGCGGTTCCGGTTTAACTGAAAACCGCAGACAAGTCTAGTCCTACTTCTAAAGCCTAGAGTACTAATTTTTCTTCCCAGTTTTGCTTTTTCTTCCAAGTTTGATTTATAATAGACTATCATCCAATTTTAAAAGTTCTATCAATCCTGTTTAACAAAATGCAAGCATAAGACCTGCGCAGGATATCGAAAACATTCTGAAATCAATCAGTAAAGGAAAGAAAAGAGAATCTAGAAGACAAGAACTAAACTTATGGCAAAGATAGAAGAACATACAAGGGCAGTAAAATCTTTATACAAAGTGAACTAAACTTATTGGAAAGATAGAAGAACATACAGGGGCAGTAAAATCTTTATACACAGTTGCAGAAGATTCTGTATTACATCATTATGCTACAAAATGGCAACAAATGCAATCACCAACCATCGTCCAGACTGGCGTGATGAAAACACAAGACACTGCAGACGAATATGAAAAATGATGTGAACTCTATGAACATCGCCCCTGTCCCTATCAAAGCCGCATGTTTCAGTATAATGGGGATGGCAATGCTCCCTACTGCAGATGCCCCCGTTAAAAATTTTGCAGCTTTAATCCAGCTGTGGTTGAGAACAAGAGTCAATTTAATATGAGGGAAAAAACGGTAAGAAAAAATAAAGAAATAAAGAAAAATTAAACAATGTGATAGAACTGATGATAAATGAGATAGATTCCTAATGGAACAAGAGAAACAATTAAGGTTCACTAAAAGAATATTTGGCTGGATACAGCGTTTGGTAACAATCAGCAGAACAATCCTTTCAAAACAAGCACTAGGCGAAAAGCTACTTCAGCTTATAAGAGAGATAAGAGTACCAAATGAAGCCTATAATCAAAACAGGTTCTAAAATTATAGTCCCCATTATGAGTTGGTGTCGACTGCTTGTCATATTGGAGAAGCATTTGCTAGCCTAAAGCACAGCCACCCGAAAAAAGATTGGCAGATGTGTGTGGATGGACAATAGGACTGTAGGCGGAGATTGGAAGAAATTAATCAAATGCCAAAATGCAGAACCAATGCCAGACGTGAGATGAAAAGCAGAAAGTGTGGAAACCCCTCCCTTCAATTTTCTGTCTTCTTGAATTTCATAATTCTACAGTTTTTTCGAAGATGATCATACAAGTAATTTTATATCTAATTCACTCATATCCAATAACAGCAAAGTAAAAAACTTACCCATCACCATCTCGGCTCATTAAGATTTGAGTGGATCCACCACCAAAGAACATACAAGGCATGGGCACCAGCACATACATAAGAGCTGTCAAAAGTATTCTCTTTATTATGCTAAGTAAGGGTAAATGTCAATCCTGTCCAAATACATATTTAGAGCAAACCTGATAACATTGGCCACCAATTGTTGTATAATACACAAGCCTGGAATTTCCAATATAAATAATCACTAATTGACTTATTACAATTTACAAGCATATGCTCAGAAGTCCCATACCAAGCCTATAAGGTTTACCAGTAGAGTAAAAATATTTTTAAGGTTGACTAATTTAGTTTCTCTATTTCAAATTAGAGGCTACTCCCTCCATTCCAATTTGATTTGCAAAAGTTCACTGGAATAAGAATTAAAAAGGCTAATAAATCAAGTATGGTTTTAATATTTTTACCCATCTCCTAAAAAGTAGAGACATTTATAGGAAATGGGGTAAAACTAAGGGTAAATTTGTCACTTTTATTCATCTTTTCATACATAAAATAGAAAGTGGAAAATCATTTTGAAACAACCAAAATAGAATATTTTGCAAAACAAATTGGGACGTAGGAAGTATTAATTTAACTTATATAGGGTTTTGAGAGGCCAGTAACCGAGTACCGACACACCAATCTCAAACCCGTTCAGGCCATTGAATATATTTTCATACATGTCTCAATCCCATTACAGCTTTTGAATTTAGTCCCGTGAAGTTTGGTCACTTCCGCACACCCTATTACACTCAACTTATTGTCATGCCTCGTGCCTACTACTACATCATGTTATGCATGCAATGGAAATTAAGCAAAATTAGATGAACCTACCAGGATCTGTAGCAGGATGCTGGTGGAAAACATGAAAGCGAGTCCCGCAAGCCTGTTATAACAAATCACATTTTGAATATACACTTGTCAA
Source organism: Cuscuta europaea (assembly GCA_945859875.1). Lineage (NCBI taxonomy): Eukaryota > Viridiplantae > Streptophyta > Magnoliopsida > Solanales > Convolvulaceae > Cuscuta > Cuscuta europaea. The sequence continues at coordinate 5,282,991 of CAMAPE010000074.1, read as the reverse complement.
AAGTTTTAGCATTACATAAAGCTAGTAATGATAAAGACTGGAATACTGTAACTTACACTTCAACCAACAATTGAAGTCCAGATAGTGGATCCACATGACGCCAACACCATGGGAAAAGAATGTTAATATAATGCACTCAAATCACATGAATTTTAAAAATGAAGAAGGTGAAAAGCTCAGAACAGCTAAGCTTTTACACGGCTATATAATTTTCTCTCAGTGATTTCAACATATGCAAACTATACAATCATATTATAAAATACGGAGTAATAGTAAAAATGATATACTTACACGAAGTATATACTAAACGTTGAAACACTATCAGGATGCTTTGGGGATCCGGATAAAGACGATGAAATACTAGTGTAGATTTGCTTTATTAGACGTTTCTCATTAAAAACATGTGGATTCATTAGGGTTATAAGTGCGGGTGTAGCCTTAAAGGCATGCCGAGAGAGGAAAGGGAAACTAATCCAAATCAAAGGATATCTTGTTTTGTTTTTGCATTTTTCTTGAGTTGTGAAAACTTGAAGCATTGCCACAAATGAATGAGAACAGTAACCGTATGAATCTCAGTTTCTATAAATTTGATAATCTTTCGAATTTATAGACATGTTGGGTGGAGGATGTACCTTCTACGCTCATCGTCATCCTCTTTGGTTCGAAGAAGAAGCACAAATGGACTAAAACTTTGATCGCTAACCTAACGTCTGAACAAAGCATGCCCAAACCACGCAAAGAGGAACAGAGTAATACCACGAAGTACCACTGATTTTGGGTATTTCTACTCCACTCAATTTCTATTTTAATCCCCAAATTAAATTGTACTCCATAATAAGTTAGGATGTGTTTAGGGAAAATTCCCAAAATAGGAGTTAAAACTTTTGAGCATTTCAAATTAGGATTGTGATGTTTTTATTCCCTAAATAAGAGTAATCACTATCAAACTTGGAAAACATTGTCATGTTTGAAGTATGGTACTCCCAAAATATGACGATAATTACTCATATTTAGAAAATAAAAAAATGATGGTCCTATTTTGGATTACAAAAACATTATTACTCTTATTTAGGGCAATTTTCCATATTTTTACTTAGGATGTTTTTAATTGGATTGAAATTTTATGGTTTGGTCTGATTTACACTGGTTTGGTTTGGTAAATGTTTGGTCTGTTTGTATTTTATAAATGTCAATGTCTGATCTGGTCTAGTCTGAGACTAAAAATAGTCTAAGGGGGGTGTATTGGATATGGATTGTGGTGGACTTTTTTTTAATCCATGGATTTCTAAAAAAGTCTATGGACTTCTTAAAAAGTCTATGGACTTTTAAATCCATAGACTTTTAATCCGCTGACTTTTAAATCCGTAGACTTTTAAATCCGTGTACTTTTAAAATGAATGACTTTTAAATGAATGACTTCTATGGATTTCAATAAATCCATAGACTTTTACTTGGACTTATTTAAGACCATATCCAACTAGACCAAACTTTAATAAATAAGAATCGCTGCATAGAAAATATGACAAATATAATAGCTAATGTTCTCTATTCCGAATGAGGTGAAGCATAAGCATTAAAAAATATAAGAACAAAAAAAATAAAGTCATCAACACACAAAATGGGAACAAACGTCTTGTGCTACTGAACTATGGATCAAAATTATTCATTTTCTGCGGCTGCCCACATTTGAGTAGCAAGATTCATCCTCCATTCATTGGCCTTTTCCCTCTGTTGATCTTGTGTCTGAAAATCATCCCATTCAAGATTGTCCTCATCATCGCTAGGTGGGTCTTCTTCTGGATCCGGAGGAAATTCATCAGAACGACATTCACGTCGAAGAAAATTATGTACTCCTGCACATGCCAAAACTAATTCTGCTTGTGTTTTATAAGAGAAAGGAGGTGCTGTTTTGAAGATTGTGAAGCGTGACTTGAATATTCCAAATATCCGTTCAATCACATTCCTTAAAGAAGCATGACGAAGATTGAATAGTTCAACCGCATTAACAGGGTGATTTCCTTCACCACCAAAATCCTTTAGATGATACCGAGTACCTCTGAATGGAGCTAAAAATTGACACCGATTTGCAAATCCACAATCCCCCAAATAATATTTTCCTAGACATTGAATCATTACATAATTAGTATATCATACAATGCAATAAGTAATTGGTAACAGAGATTTGGATAAACATGTTAAAGTGTACCTGGTGGCACTTTAAGACCATTTGGTCTTGAAATTGCATCATTTAACACTTTTGAATCATGGGCAGAACCCTCCCAACCGCTAAGCACATATATGAATTGCAAATCAAAGTTGCAAGCAGCTAGTACATTTTGAGATATAGTCCCATGACGATTTCGATAGCTGTTCACTTCTCGTCCAGGTACTATTGCTGGAATATGAGTGCCATCTATTGCTCCGATGCAATCCTAGCATTAGGAAAAGAAGAAATACCAAAAAATAATTAATCGATTATCATTAATCATGTAAAATTGGTGAAGTGCATTAGTAAAAGAAAAAATACCCAAAAAAATTAATTAATCATTCTTAATCATCAATAAAGTTTTGCATTACTGACCTTGAAATGAGGATAAAACCTTGTACTCTCTCTGATGACATGTGGTATAGATTCCGGTTTGGCCATAAATTCAGGAGCTATTGTATTCAACGCTTTCAATACTTTGTTGAAGCTTCTGCTAATGCTGAAGTGTGACCGCTTAAATATCATTCTTGGTTGACAATAGCGGTTATTTTGGCCGATAATAAGTAAAAATGTTGCTACCATTTCTTCAACACAAATATATCTTGTATCTCGTAAAGGCGTTTTGTTTCTTAGGATACAACATAATTTTTGAAAAATGTTAGGATACATTCTGTATACATTTCTAAATGTTTTAGGATCTTCGGCCATTATTTCATCCATATATTTAATCCCATTAGCCGTCACAGGTCGGCGAGTCAATGGGCGTGGAACATGTTCATCATTAATTCTTGAAGTGAGATTGTATATCAAGTAAGTTATTGCTTCTATTGCCATTAGCAATATCTTAAGAGTCCCATAAAACTCAACCTCATCTTCATCTGCTCCATACATATCTGTTTCACACATTGCTAAAAGAAGAATAAAGGCATAAACTTTAAAAAGTGAACTATAATATATTTTAAAATAAAAGCATTCTAACGGATAATACATAAAATAGTTCAAATAATCCCTTTGCAATCCAAATAAATTAAATCACTCCAACAAAAGATAAAGTAAATACGCAACCATGACCTATTTATTATTAGATATCTCTAGAGGACAAATCTAATGAAGTTGTTTAACGATTGACAATCCAGTGATAGCGTTGTTCGGGAGTCATCCTTAAAAAGAAATCCTTCATTTGCTTTTTCCTCATTTGGAGACTAAACTAATGTTAAACTAGCTCTAAAGGATGAAGGATGGTGGAATTTTAACATGAAGGATGGTGGATCCTTCATGTTTAGGATACTTCATTTGCTTTTTCCTCATTTGCTAAAGGATCGGGTCCCCTTTTTCCTTTAGCTCTATTGCTTGATGAAGGTGGATCCTCTATATTTGTACCACCATCTTGTGGAAGATATGATGAGTCCTCCCTCTGGTGGGATGATGCATTTTCACTCGGTGTGAACATGTTAGTATTTGGATCAAAAAATAATCCATCAATGCCACCAATTCCACCTGATTCATCATCTACTCCTAACACTGTAGCGTCTGTATTTTCACCAAGACCAATTGCACCCATCCCAGTTGCAGTTCCATTCCCCACTGCGATTCTCAGATCCTCATAGTCCGGACAAGTTTCTGACCGAAGGTGTGCATGTTCTTTATGTGACTGATATAAAAAAATATAAAGTTTGTTATTATGATGTTATAAAATAGATACACAAATGAATAAAAAAAAATGCCCACCTTCAGGTAGTCAGCCCATACTTCTTCGGAAGCGGTGAATTTCTTTGTGGCCGCATCCCATCCGAATCCAGAGTTGTGCCGCATAAGTTGAGAGTAATTGGAGTATTGTTTTTTAAACCATCTGACTCTACTTTGGTAATGATTAAAACTAATTTCATAACCAAGCTTTTGCTTAAGTTTAGGAAGGAGTCTGGTCTCTACCATTTGTTTACTTATCACTCCATTGATATCACGAAGGCCAAGTTTGGCACTTTCAACCATTAGCTGAAGCAAGACATTACTCTCTTCTATGGTCCAAGTTTTATAATCCTTTTTTTTGGCATTACCTTGTGAATCACCCATCTATAAGACATGCAAAACCAATCACACAAACAATAAACACTAACTCATACCCCTTGATCTTTTCAAAGATAAACTGTATTAAGTTTTTGAACACATATTATATCGCCTACAAACTTAACTACAACACACTTATACATACAGAGGTAAAAACATAAAAAATGAACAAGTGTCTACAAACTTAAGTGCAGCACATTATACTTATCACCTCTTCCTTGTTTATTAGTTTTAAACAAGGAACAATCCTTTATTGGCACATGAATCATTACACATTGGAATTTTCCTACGGTTAAAATGTGTCCTTGACATGTTGCCACTTCACTGGTCAACAACTATGCTCATTTAAAAAAGAAAGACGGAAGTGGGGACTGGGGAGAGCTACTAGTCCAAGAAAATCGTATATACTCATTTTTTTTATATAATTTCTATATCATAGAACTATCTTTTATAAGAACACTTATATGTTAAGGCAGAAATCCAAGTTTATATACCATCTTGATAAAATATAAAAGATGTTAATCTGTGTACAAGGCAGAAATCCAAGTTCATTCCTTTCTCTTAATTAATGCTGTAAACTTATAATAGTTGCTCAAAATCTAAATTAGATTAGATGCAAGGGAAAGAAAAGTGAAGTTTAAAGCCCTCCCAGGTTCTTGATTGCTGTTGCGGCTGCTTGCATAGGAAAAGGAAGAAACCTGCTCTGCTGCTAATTGACCAAAAACGAAAGAAAAAACTCATACCTACGGCTGCTATTGTCTAAAGAAGAGGCAACTCCAATTACTCTTCATTGAAAACAAACGTATTAGTTGGATAAAGTGTTATGCTTTAACAAATACTAGATGAATAAAATTGCCTAGAAGTTTGAAACTGTTTGCAGATTAACAAGAAACATACAAGTGTTATGAAAATTAGCCGCAACACTAACAAGAAACATACAAGTGTTATGCTTTAACAAATACTAGTCCTTGTTTATTTTATGTGTATATTCTAATTAGCTTAATTAAGTGCTGATCGCCGTTGAATGCAACCCTGGCTATCACTGTGAAGACACACACACAATGGCCTGTCGAGCTCTTTTAAGGAAAAGGAAGCTCGTCTCAGACTATTTAGAGGCATCTGTTCAGTCAATTCAAAAATTTCAGAAATTCAGCTCTCTTCAGCCCACTCATTGTTTTGGAGGTGTTGCCTCAGCCGGAAACCACCTTTGTCAAATTCAGCTCTCTTCAGCCCACTCGTATTTCTTAACCTCTATATACTCTGATTTCTAAAGCAAAAAGAAGTTACCTAGAAGTTTGAAACGGTTTGAAACATGGTGGAATTCTACTCCGTACAAAAATAACAACGAACAAATATGGATAAGCAATTCAGAAAAGAGTAACTTACCTGGAGTTTTTTTTCTTGATGAAACGGTTGTTCTTGGCGAGGCGAGCAAGAGGAGAAGACCCAAGGAGAAAGTCTGCGTGAAATCTCTTGGGAAAGCACGAGACAATCGATGATAAGGACTATATATACGATTAGGTCTAAAGTCCAGGAAAATCCATTATTTTGTAATTCCATAAGATTTGTTAATATTTTGAATACACCCGTACTTTTATTGACTTTTAGAAATCCTAATTGAATACACCCGTACTTTTATGGACTTTTAAAAGTCCTAATTGAATACATCTAGATTTCTAAAATCGATAGACTTCTAAAATTTTGACACGAAATCCCAATACAATACACCCCCCTAAGTAAAATTATCCTTAGACTTATTTCAATCTCAAACCAGACTAGACCAGATCATATCAGACCGAACCAGATCACATAAAACTAGACCAAATTTTTATAGTTATAAAATACACAAAACCATACATTTACCTTACCAGACCAGTTCATGTCAGATCAAATCAGACCAAATCAGACCAGATGAGACCAAACCCGAAAATTTCAATCCAAGTAAAACATCCTTGGAACTTTTAATATATCCAATTTATTACCATTTAACTAAATATAGCTTGATCCCTTCCAAAGAAAAAATATAGCCACGTTTGGATGGGGTGATACAACTAGGTACTTTCATCCTATTGTTAAGAACAAGAATGCAAAAAATTCTATTGCTTCCCTTAGATTGGAAGATGAAAGTCTTACCCAATCGATAGACCAAATTGCTAATGAGTTTGTTGTATTCTTCAAAGGACTTTTTGGGACTAATGTGCCCTCGGTTGACTATGATCCAGGTGTCATTAATTCGGGTGAGATCATTGATCAAGCTAGTGCTGATGACCTTGTTAGTCCAGCTACTGATTTGGAAATCAAACATGCATTGTTTGACATTGGTAGTGGTAAAACACTTGGAACAGATGGATATTCATCAACTTTCTTCAAATCTAATTGGAGTATAGTTGGGGATGATTTGTTTGCAGCAGTAAGGGAGTTCTTTGTTTCTGGGACTATGCTTAGACTGGTTAGTCATACAGTTGTAGCATTGATTTGTAAGACAAATCACTCCCCCACTGTCTTGGATTTTAGACCAGTTTCTTGTACTAATGTTACATACAAGGTTATTACTATGATCTTAACATCTCGTTTAGGTCCTTTTCTTCCTAGTATTGTCCACCCTTCACAGGGAGCCCTTGTTAAGAAAAGATTGATGGGTGATCATATCTTCCTTGCACAAGAGTTAGTGAATGGATATACTAGGAAAATGGTAACACCTAGATGTATGATAAAAGTGGATCTTAGGAAAGCATATGATACAGTTTCATAGCATTTCAAAATGATCTTTTCAACGAGATATAATACATTTATAACAGAACAACACACAACAAGATATGAGTGTCACAAATACTACATAAGAACAAAAGGCGTCATAGCATGAGAGCAAGATCTTAATCCAGAGACTTCCCATGGGACTAGCTCTGTTTTTAGTTTCCACAATTTTTCGCTTTTTGTATTGCTTTCCCATTTTCGTTATCACTTTGTACTAATTTCCTTTTCTAAATAAAATTTCTCTTCTTTGTTAAAAAAAGAGTGTCACAAATACTAAGTCTGAACTTTGTGATGCAGCGTTTTCAGTGTAAATAGAGTATTTTTAACGTAAATACAGTCTATAATTTGAAATTCAGTTCAATATGCAGTTTTCCACTAACATTTTGAAACCAACGTCTGAAAAAAAGTTTAGAACTCGATAAGATCTTTCCAACGAGATAGAAAATGCTTTAAACAGAATTAAATACAGCAATATATGATCAGATGAATTTCTACATATGTTCGGAGCTAAATAGGGAATGTTTGTGAATTTAAGGTTAATTTCTACCTTATACTTAAATGCATTGAAAATTGAGTAGAAACAATAGCTTTAGAACTCAAAATGAGAATGATCTTTCCAACGAGATATAATATACACTTGAAACGGAAGAACATGCAGCAAGATATGAGTGTGACAAATACTAAGCCTGAATTATGTGATTTAGTGTTTTTAGTGTAAATAGAGCATTTTTAGTGTAAATACATTATGGGATTTGAAATGCATTTCATTAGGTGTTCTTCCCGTTATATTTTGAAACGACGCCTGAAAACGAATTTTAAAACTCGATAACATCTTTCCAAACGAGATAGAAAACGCATTAAACGGGACTAAATACAGCAAGATATGATCAAATCAATTTCTAAACATGTTCAGAGTGAAATCTGAAATGTTTGTGAATTTCAGGTTAATCTGTACCTTATCCTTAATGCATTGTAAAATGATCTTTCCAATGAAATATAATAGGCTTGAAATGGAAGAACATGCAGCAAGATATGAGTGTCACAAATACTAACCCTGAACTCTGTGATTTAGCGTTTTCAGCGTAAATAGAGCATGTTTAGCGTAAATACAGTTTGGGAATTGAAATTTGGTTTATTATCTAGTCTTCCGCTAATATTTCGAAACCGATGTCTGAAGATGAGTTTTAGAACTCGATAAGATCCTTTTAACGAGATAGAAAAAGCTTTAAACGGAATTAAATACAACAATATATGATCGGATCAATTTCTACACATGTTTGGAGTGAAATCGGGAATGTTTGTGAATTTCAGGTTAATTTGTACCTTATACTTAATGCACTTTGTAAATTGAGTCGGAAGAATAGCTTTAGAAATCAAAATGATCTTTCCAACGAGATATAATACGCTTGAAACAGAAGAACATGCAGAAAGATATGAGTGTCACAAATACTAAGCCTGAACTCTATGATTTAACGTTCCAGCGTAAATAGAGCATTTTTAGCATAAACACAGTCTGAGATTTGAAATTCGGTTAATTAGGCAGTCTTCCCATAATGTTTTGAAACCGATGCTTAAAGACGAGATTTAGAACTCGATAAGATCATTCCAACGAGATAGAAAACACTTTAAATGGAACTAAACACGGGAAGATATGATCAGATCAATTTCTACACGTATTTGGAGTGAAATCGGAAATGTTTGTGAATCTCTTGGCTCACGTAAGACTCTTTTCCCTCACGTAAAATTTCTCACATTCTTCCTCATTTCTCCATGGATTCTTCTTGTTTGAGCTTAGTGATACGTTCGTAATTTCCATATGTATGTTTGTGTTTTTAACTAGTTTTGATTGATTTTCACGGTGGAAATTACACACTTTTGGTGTAATAGTTTAGTGTATTAAATTCTTGTAAATTGTTTAGATTAGGTTCATTCTGAGCTCAAACAGGTCTATTATCACTCAAAGGACAGTTGGTGAACCCCAAAAGTGGTAGGAAGGTGCAAAATCACAAGACAAAAGGAAGATCCTGATTTTTTGGTCTATACCCGGTCGGGTATGACCTATACTCGATCGGGTATCTTGTTGAAATTTCAAATCAGATCGGATCCAAAGACAAAGGAACATGAAGGGAAGATTTTGACCACGATCGAGTGTCTATACCCGATTGGGTACACCGACACACCCGATCGGGTATCCCTTCTGAACTAAGCCCGAAATCGATCGAGTATACCTCGGATCTGAGGTTCTACACATACTCGATCGGGTACAAGTCTACACCCAATCGGGTGTGCTTATAGAATATACCCCATAATCGATCGAGTATACCTCGAATATGAAGTTTTACACATACCGGGTCGGGTACCGTGTGACACCGTCCCCGAGCATGTTTACTTTTAGTAAATGATGTAGTAAACCTTGAAGGATGATTTATGAATTTACGTAATAGTTAAAATTTTATTACTTCTTTTACGTGAATAGTAAATTGCATGTGGGGCCCACAGCGGAAACGGGGACCGCCCGATAATTCCCGAACCACATATTATATTCATCTTGGTCTAGATGACATCCATATGGTTGTGGACATTTTATTTGGGCCATAAGAAAGGCATGGAGTTGACCGGTTGGTCAAACGGGGCCTAATTACCGGTATTGGTAATTTAACGGATAACAACCCGAAATGAGCTTCGGAGACTCCTAAAATAATGTTGGGGAATGTACATCTATTCTAAAGGCCCATAATTATTAGGAACACGTGATATATTTTATTTGGCCCGATAAAATAAAATATGGTTAAAACAGTCCGAGAATTACAACTTTCGGGGCCGATTGTAGACACCGGGACATAATGGGATGACCTCCCACATAAGTGGGGGCCACCCCACGTTTTTATGTGCTCTAGTTGACTAAATGGGAGCTGGAAGAGCATCAAAACAAGGTAGGGGCGGATTATTAAGTGAGGTGATGTGCAAGACAAACACCCACACCCTTTGGCCCATACTCCACATTATTTTGCTCTTTGATTGGGAGGGGATACTTCCTCCTTCCATCCTCACCATTCGGACAAGCCAAAGAGGAGAGAGCTCAAGAAGAAAGTCTCCAACAAAGTCCAGGGTAGGAGGAAGCAAGAGGAAAGAAAACCCAACACAAAAAGGCTAAGATTTGAGGTAAGAACTTAGCTAGTATACATTAACTAGTATTTTATTCATATGATTTTTAAGAAATCATATGGTGGATTAAACATGATGTTCTACACGTTTAAAAGTGTAGAATATTGATATAGAATGGTGGTATTTAACTTAGAAGAGTTGTGGAATCGATAGGAGTCGAAACCGCCGGGAAACCGCCATTGTTGGGGACTGTTTTCGAGCTGCATGCCCGAAAGCCGCCCACCTTTCACGAAAGCCGCCCGGCTTTCACTTGATTTCCAGATTTTTCACTCTTGAACGACCTAGAACAAGGACGGATCGAGGGGGTTCCGCTAGGGCAGCTAGTTGAGCACATCACAAGGTGAGGATGGCTGACTATATTGCTTATAATTAGTGAGTTAATTTCATGAGATTACCGAAGGTAATTAAATGTGTTTTTATGGATTATTAATGATTAATAATGCCTAAAAATGAAAAGACTAAATGTCTAAAGAAAAAGGAGCATGATATACAAATTTAAGAGTAAATTGTGTATGTTCATGTGTTATGAGTATGTTGACTTGAAAGTGGAATTTATTATGAAACATATGTTGAAATATACTTTTTTCTTCATATTAGAATATATGAGTGATTAAAAGTGATATTTTGAATATTGAGATAAATGATATTTTCAAAGGAAAATCAGTTGGAATTGTCTATATGACTATGAGTTGAGAACTTGGTTTGTTGATATTAATTTGACTAGTATTAAGATACTAGTTGGACATTAAAATGAAATGTTGTTAAGATTGATCCTAAGGTTGGATTGTGAAATGTTATGCCTTAAGTAGTCTTAAGAGATGCTTTAAGGTAGGAAAGTATGAACTTTAAGTTATACTAGGGGTAGGCCTTAAGGGATACCCAAGATAATGTAAATATTAAATTGATCCTAGATATAGGATTGGCCTACGGGTGTGCTCGGTAGTCCTTGTGGATAGCCGGTTGAATTATGGAAATAAGTAAGGACCATGGCCCTTCCCGACTCTAGAGAGCGGGGTTGGATAGCATGGACTTACATCGTGATCACGGGTTAGGGTGGAATCCGAATCGGAGACCTAACTAGGTTCCGGTAGTGGTAACACATAAGATAGGACCCCGAAGGGCCTTACCTTCCTACGGGATGATGGGTATGAGTCCAGGGGCGGGATGTTGGAGTCCGAACTGGGAGCCTCATGAGGTCTCGGACAGCGGTAGCAAGTCCCGTAGAAATAATAGGACCCAAGGGTTGGGTTGTGCAAATGATAAATGAAAAGGGATATATAAGAAGGGTCGTGTGTCGACAAATAAATAAATTTACTTATTATAAAGATAATAAGTGGGAAATATAAATTATTATTTATATTATGATATCACCCTATTTTGAGGGTCTTGGAAATTAAAACGTTGATTATACTTAGTATAGTTGCTATTGTACTTATCAAATATTTTCAAGTACTGACCTCCCCTTCACGGGGGAGGCCACCTCACAGTTTCAGGTAGAACTTGAAGTTGCTACCATTGCCCGTTGCTCCGGGAGGCTCAAGGGAGGAAGACGTGGTTCGTGCTTCTTCCGTTCTGTTTTAAAAACAATTAAGTTAATGCTCATGGATACTATTTTCTTAATAATTACTTTGGGGGCTTGTATGCCTAGTTATGCCAAGTGTGGCTTGAACAATTGTATTAATGCTTCCGCTGTTTTAAATGCATGTTTTACATTATGTTTGTTTATGGATGTACTATGTGTGAATCATATTCATGACGCCTTGTATAGTATGGATGAATTGGACTGCGGTTGACTATTCGTACTGTACGGCGGGTTGTTGACGTGTCCGGCTAGGTCCGGGGCGTGACATACCGTGTATATACACGATCGGGTACCCGAGCTGCATCCCCTAAAGCCTATAAATAACCTCATTTTCCTTCACTTTTAGACATCCCTTCTTCCATACTCTTAAGCTCAGTTTAGAATAGCATTTCTTTATATTTTTCTAGCTATGTTTAGTCTCCAAACGAGGAGCTAAACTCTTCCATCTTGGTGTTGCTCTTGAAGCTTGTTGATTATTAAAGTTGTGAGTTATTTTCTTAACTTCTTTCCTTGAATATTAATAACTCCCTCCGTCCCGGTCATTTCTTCCGGTTTTGACCGGTATCGCAAATTTAGGTAGTGGGAATAAAGTGAAAATGTATGGTTGTAGTTGTGTAAAAAAGGTGAATGAATGTGAACCACATATTTTTTCCAAAAGTGGAAGTTGGAAGAATTAATTGGGACGACCCAAAAAGGAAAGTTGGAAGAAATGACCGGGACGGAGGGAGTATTAGTTTTTTCCTTAATACTATCTCTATATTAGTGTTGGGGAGTGTTGCTAAGATGACAATTAATTAACATCTTGACATTAGTTGGAGTAGTATTTTCTTCCTCTATATTAATATTGGGGAGTGTTGCTAAGATGACAATTAGTTAACATCTTGATATTAATTATAGTAGGATTCATCTCCTTAAATAATATTCTTCCTTGAATATTAATTAATTCCTATTCATATTTCATATTAATATTTTGAACATTACTTATTGGATCAACTAGTTTTGTTTCATATATTAATTATTACTAGAAACGATCAACGAACCGATGGTTAATCGTTGATGGTTTCACAAGTAAGTAACTTCGATTTATTAATGTGCGGTCGTGGTTGATAAACTTAAGAGGGATTAATTTTGTTTGTTAAACCGAAACCGTTGTGTTGAGGTTATCAATCTCAATTGGTTTCATCAAGGAGTTAAGAGATTAAATGCTACTATCAAGTCGGTATATGGCGGTGTTCTATACTTGACTAATAGTACGGGTTATTAATGAACGATCGTTGTTAATAACTACCCTCGATGAATTGGATATACTTCTCGATTGAGTATTCGAGAGGGAATAAGTTATAGATATAACAATGATCGACTAAAATATATCAACAAGTGGAAAGTAGCAATGCCAAGTCCTTTTTATCTTTGAATTAAAATCTCATATAAGTCTTTCATCTTAGTTTTTAAATTAAATCATTCAATCCCAAAACCCACCTTTTATTTACTAGTTCGTAAAAAGAAAAGTATTCATTTCCCTGTGGATACGAACTCTACTACGCTATACTACGGTATTAGCCCTTAATAGTGAATTTAATTCGAGGCACACTACGACAAAGTGCTCGTCACTTAGATATTATTTATATTGCCTTCATATCTTCCTTGAGGTGTAATATTCCTAATTTTTAGCTCTCTTTTGGTGTCTTTGGAGAAAATCGTCGAACTGAACCACAAAAATATTATTCATTTCCGAAAGTCAACACATAGATCCTTGTTGATTGTCTTGCTCAAATTTTGATTGGGATATGGGGTAAGCGTCCCCTCACCTTGGGGATCCACATACTCCATTTTCATCATCATAAAAAACTGTTGTACAAGTGAGCCTCCATTGGTACGAATATCCTAGCTTCCATTAGTACGGATTTGAGCTCATACAAGGAAGACATCATAGGTACTCTCTTTGTACTAGGGGTGGCTACCTCCTAGCTTCCCTTTCCTTTGATTTGAGTTCTTTCTTCTCTTCTCTTGTTACTCTCATCTTCCACCAAGCCGAAGATTATGGCCAAGAAAAAAGATATTCCTCCACCAACTAAATCTTCCACACGGCTTAAGGCTAATGCCCAATCTAGGGAGATAGATGAAGCTATTGCGGCTATGGTCCAAGAAAGTGAAAGCGAGTTGTCTAATTTCGAAGATGACTAACCAAGTGAGGATGAAGAGTCCTCTAAGAACACCTATGAGCAGAAGTCAGAAATTGAACCAACGATGGAGGTAACCTCTTCTCCTCTCCAAAATGATGTTGTTGTTTTCCAAACCGAACCCTTGGAGGACAGTATTGGCCTAGATGAACTTCTAAAGGATAATGGAGATGTGCTACTTCATGAGGATGCTATGACTTCTGTCCAACCTGATTCTAATGTCATGGCATTAAGAGTAAAAGATGTGGTCAAGCCACAAAATTGGGAGGATACTGTTACATCTAAACCATGGATGGGTATCCCTCTTTAAAGATAATAGGGAACCAGACAAGGGAATGAAGCTAAGATATATTGAACCCGTGGGGGACATCATTGACCTCACAAACAAAAAGCTTTCTTCCATGGTAGAGATTTTGGGGTATTGCCTTTTGGCATACTTTTCTTGTCGTTTCTCCAATTTCAAGGCTATACATGAGATCGTACACAAATGGGGTGCTCAATTCAAAGTTAGAGCCCGTGATAGGGGGTGGGTTATTTTCAAATTCCAATCAGAAGAGGATAGGGCTAAAGTTCTTATGGAAGGGCCGTACACTTTGTTTGGGAAAACATTCCATATGAAAACACTTTCGGAGGACTTTGTCGTGGATGATGAAGAGTTTCCAGGGGTTACTGTTTGGGTCCAATTCCCTCATCTTCACTACTAGAATAATAGCTATTTGCTGCGGTTGTTTTTGGCTATTTGCTGCGATTTTGAATCGCAGCAATTGAAGGAGCAGCAAAATGTAGATTTGGTTATTTTAATTCACTTATTGCAGCGGTCGTACACAACCGCAGCAATTTATACATAAAGTATAAGTTCCGTTAGTTTCTTGTTTACTTTTCCAAATGGATGATGAGCACGTTTTTTCTTTTTACCCCAAATAAAAAAAACGTACCTATACTGTATGGAGCATATACATATAGGTACCTATACGTACCTATACTTTTTGCTTTATGTATAGGCTATACATAAAGTATGGAGCAATATAATCAATCATATTCCATCACTACCAATCTTTATGAGTGGTATAGAGTACAAAAATTACAAGACTTAAATTATGGAGCAATA
Source organism: Cuscuta europaea (assembly GCA_945859875.1). Taxonomy (NCBI): domain Eukaryota; kingdom Viridiplantae; phylum Streptophyta; class Magnoliopsida; order Solanales; family Convolvulaceae; genus Cuscuta; species Cuscuta europaea. The sequence continues at coordinate 5,267,932 of CAMAPE010000074.1, read as the reverse complement.
CAATCAATCATATTCAGAGGTAAATTACAAAAAGTCAAAAACATGGGAAATAGTCGATACAACAAGACTTATAATCTTACAATACAATATTTATGGGTGGTATAGAGTACAAAAATTTATCACAAACACATATCACCCATTTATCCCGAACTTCAGCAATTCATTTATCATTTAGAGTGCTTTTGTAAATCTGAAAAATTAAGCAACTCCAATTAGTACATGTTTACATTTATAGCATCAAGTAAATAATTATATTAATAATGATAAAGTAACTTTATTATAATCATATAGTTGTCATTTTTATATTTATTGCTTACTAACGATGAATAATTTTCAAAGGTTAGCTTTATCTAGAACATGAGTAGGATTTACATTTGTTATGCTCTTTAGAGATAGCAAGCTCCAGACCTGAAAGTGCAGAAAAAACTGCAAAAAAAAAAACAAGGTGCATTGGTTAACAAATGATAATAAAAAAATGTCATTTTTTTTAATTGCAAGTAATGAGCTCATACCAGATATGGCAGGTGAAAGAATACCATCACCTATGACCATACAAGCTCCAAGTAAAGCCAATACAAGCTGCAATACCCTATGCCTCTCCAAAGAAGATTTTAGCCCTTTCCCAATAGTAGTGTGGGGTGGAGCAGTTCTATCATTCTTGTAAAATGACAGTTCTTCATCTGCTGACTGACAAGTTGGCAATGAGCTAACCCTGGCATGTCTACAGAGGAGAGAATACAAGTTGGCATCGATACAGGTATATTCAGGTTCAGAGCCCATAAATGTTGATGTTAGAAGTAACTCTCAAAGCTGCACAAACACCCACTAAAACTGCAAGTATTTACTCCAAGCCAAGAAAATAAATGAGAACAGAATACATAGAGAGGAGAAGAACTAAACCATTAATCTCACCAATTACCACCCATTAGCTAAATAAATTGAAGACTGGATAAAGAGAAGATGCAAAAGCGAAGGCAAATCAGTTAATGTTGTGCCCACCTCTATCTTTAATTGAAATCAAAGATTTAAACAGAATGGTTAATCTTCCTTCCCAGCGCACACCTTAAATATGAAGAGATTGAAGAATCCCAAAATGTCGAACTCCAACAATCACTAACCCCAAGGGACTAGTGCATATATACCGTCTAAATCAATTACCAAGCCTCAAGCGAATGCTATCACTGAAGTATTAGTCTCTGATAACTGAAAAAATATTCCAATTGTCAAGTTACGAAGAAATGATAGATAAAGCGGTTGCAAGTTCATGAAAAGTTTATAGTACAATAAATGAGGCATCTTAATCTCCGTTTAATTTTGGCAGTGGTAAAAATAGTAGTACGTACTGATTTTAATTTAATATTTATGATGATCGTATCACTGGCCATGACACTTTAATTCTAATTCAATTAAAATAAAAACCACGCACTTGGAGAAGACAATGAGATAAAAAAAATCTTTAAACATCATTTTTTCCTGCTAGGATAAGCACCAAACGAATGAAGTTGCAGAAGGTCAAAGAACCATTATCACATGTGTCAGATTTATAATACATCGATTCTTAATAGATTGTAATGAAAGACCAACCTGAGGGGCTATAGAGGTTCAACTAGTGCAAAATCCTCAGATTTCTTTAGTGGAATAATCCAATTGATGCATTTTTCATGGACGATTCGTGAAGACTCAGTCGAGTTGTTTGCTACATGCTTTCAGTGGCCATAAATATCCCAAATGAGTCTGAAAACTGAGATCCATGTTTGTATTTGAAAATGTTGGTTTCCTTTCATCTAAGAACCTTAAAAAGCACCATAAACCTGTTCCATTGGCAATGAAACTCTGTAATCAATAGCCAAAGAAAGATGGTAAATTTATAGATTAATCAATAATGAAAAGTATAACAACAAAAATAAAATCTGTTCACTTTCATATTAACAGAACAAGCCATCCACGTTCACAAACACTTTTGATTGAAACGCTTAACTTTTAATTATCATCTTCAATTCAACTTTGCATAGCTAAAATTCCATTCTGAAAGCTATGCGTAATTTTAATAAAAAATGGCATGTTTTGTAATAATGAACGGATGTCTTAAATCTATGAGCAACCAAACATAAATATTATATTTCTATTTTGGATTAGGTTGAACCATTCAAACATGGAGTCCAGTCAGTTTCTAAAATTAGAATTCAATTGAATGGCAACACTAACCTTTTCATTAAATTTATAAATCGATAAAAATGAACATTACAAACACAAATTTAACAATCAACAGTACTACTAATACCAACACCAAATATCATTACTCTTCTCTAATTAAAATTAACCATACTAACAAAAAATTTACTAAAATGATATAAAGATACTCACTAACCTTGAAAGAAGCTGGGTGGAGATGTGGAGACCTAGAAGCTGCCCCCTAAGGAGCTAGGAGGCGACGAACGATTAATGAGAAGCGGTTGCAGACGTCGAGCGAGAAATGGATCAAGGTGGTGGCAGTCAAGCGAGGGCGGTGGCAGTCTTCGAGAGAGCGGCGGTGGCGGTCTTTGAGCGAGCGGCGAATGCAGACATTGAGCGAGCGGCAGCAAGAAGACAAACGAGAGGCGATGGCGATGGACGGGCTGGGGTGAGGACGTGGTAAGTTCACAAAAGGGGTCAAATAAGTTCTTATAAGGTCGCCGCCTCCCGGTGGAATTTTTTGATAAATTTTTTTGAGCATCTTATTCATTATGTCTAGTTTACTCATACAAATTTTCAGATAAAACTTCAATCGGGAAGACATTCAAATGAAGTCTTGAAGATAACTGCGCAGTTAAAATCGCAATTATCTATAAGACTTCATTTGAATGCCTTCACAGATTCAAGTTTTAGCTCAAATTTGGTATGTGTAAACTAGACTTAATGAATAAGATTCTAAAAAAAAATCATCAAAAATTTCACCGGGAACTACCCCAAATGGTGACGGCCGGACAATAAGGACGTCATAAAGACTTATTTGACCCTTTTATGCAACTTCCAGAACCAAACCCACCCTTACCTCTTTGCTTATTTGACCCTGCCGCAGCTAATACTTCAAATTATTACTTATTTGCTGCGGATCCTTGTTGACCGCAGCAACTACTTGAAAATTATAAGTTAATTGATGCGATCCCTCCTTGACTGCAGCAAATAATCTAAATAAATTAACTATTTGTTGCGGTTTAGTTATGACCGCAACAAATACATAGCAGCAAATATGAAAAATTCTAGTAGTGTTTCCAATGAGAATTTTGGAAGAAGACATCATTAGTGAGGTGGCATCTAAAGTTGGGGTTCCTCTAACCACGGATAGAGTTACCTAAGAGAAGGCAAGATCTCACTTTGCTAGAGTCTTGATTGAGGTAGATGCATCCAAACCTCCTCCTCTTGAATTCAAAGTTAGATTGCCGAATGGGAAGCTTCACATTTAAAGGGTGAGATGAGACCTTTCCCAACTATTGCTTTCATTGTAAAGCATTTGGCCATCATGCTTTTACATGTAAGACAATTGTCGAACTTGAAAAGAAGGAATTGGAAGAAAAGAAGATCAAGAAAATTGAAAATGTTGGAGGGGAAAAGAAGAAAGAGGAAGCCTCCTAAAGCTAAGAAAAAGGAACAACCCGACCTTTTTTAGAACAGTCAAGTGTGCTAAGGGAAAGAGAAGAAAACCACAAAGTGAGAAAGATGATGAATCTCCGGGTATGAGATCCAAGATGAAAATAAAGACCAAGAAGACCAAATTGTCTGTACACCCCAAACCTTTAATGATGCATATTTCGATGAAGTTGTACTGGACATGGAATCGGAGGAAGTGCTAACACCTATCATCAAAATCAAGTAAATTTATGAAGTTGACAAAAGTGCTACCATTTTCAAATTGGATCATAACCTTCCGCTAGTGACCAAGAAAGTGCGTGTTCGAAATGTTTTTCACTAAAGAATGTTTAGAATCTCTACCTAAAATCAAACCAATTAAGAAAGAGAGGATATGTGTATAATACCCAATTCATTAAATGTGTCTATAGGCACTATTTGAATAGGTATTTTGAGGATGGATGTCTACGTGAGATGCATCTAAAGTTAATTTTACAGATTTGAAGAAGTTTAACATCAAGGAGATCCGAATTGTTAAAGACATAAGAAAAGCATATGTTGATGATGTGTTGGTCAACATTGAACTAGACAAAGACAAAGGGCCGAATATACATCTTAAGCACCATGAAATGATTCAAGAGAAGTTGGTAAGATTGGACAACTATTTGGGAGTCACACAAGATATATTCACCAAAGGGTTCAACTTCACCAAAAAGTGCATAGAATCTTTGTCCATTGTCATATCACAATTATTGGAACATGCATATTCTTTGTTTTTCATTGATAGGTACAAACGGAAGGAGGGCCAAGCTATCCGAGTGGACAAAGGTGGTAGGAAAGGAAATGGGACCAACACCTCTAAAAGGTATTACGGAGTATATATGTGTGTATTATTTGATGGAAATAATACTTAAATGTACTGATAACACCTTTTAGAACAAAATATTAAAAGTTGAGACTATTAGTTGTTAACCAATATTAACACTCCTCTCCTCCATGATGAAATATATACATATGTACCAACACCACAAGAAGAGGAGAGAACATCACAACTCAAAAAAATTAGTTTTGCTTGACTTTTACATTGGAAATTACACACTTTTGGTGTAATAGATTAGATTGTTAAATTCTTGTAAATAGGTTAGATTAGATATATTCTGAGCTTAAGCAGGTTTTGGTCACCCAAAGTACAGTTGGTGAACCCAAAAAGTGAAGAGAAGGTGCAAAAGTTCAAAGACAAAAGAAGATCCTGAATTTTGGTCTATACTCGGTCGAGTATTAGCTATACTCGATCGGGTATTAGGTTGGAACTTCAAATCGGATCAGATCCGAAGACAAAGGAACATGCAGGGAAGATTTTGGCCACGATTCTATGTCTATACCCGATCAGGTAGACCGACATACCCGATCGGGTATGCCTTTAAATTGCAAACGAAGATCGGTCGAGTATAGCCCGAATACCACTTTCTAAGCATACTCGACCGGGTATTCATATATACTCGATCGGGTATACACTTAGAAAATAGTCTGAAACCGGTCGAGTATGCCTCGGATCGGGTGTTACACACATACTCGATCGGGTACCATGTATATACCCGATCGAGTACCCGAATCCCATCCCAAAAACCTATAAATACACCTCCTTTCCTTCACAAAAAGGAATCCAATCCCTTGTACATCTAAGCTCAGTATAGAATAGCTCTTTCTTTATATTTTTCATCATGTTTAGTCTCCAAATGAGGAGCTAAACTCTTCCATCTTGGTTTTGCTACTTTGAAGCTTAATGAATTTGTAAGTTGTGAGTTATTTTCTTTAATCTTCTTCCTTGAATATTAATTCTTTCTTTCAAAATACTATCTCTATATCAAAGTTGGGGAGTGTTACTAAGATGACAATTAGTTAACATCTTGACATTGGTTGTAGTAATAGCTATTTCTTCCTCTATGATAATATTGGGGAGTGTTACTAAGATGACAATTAGTTAACATCTTGATATTAATCATAGTAGGATTCATATATTTTAATATTCTTCCTTGAGTATTAATTAATTCCTATTCATATTTCATGTTAATATCTTAAACATTACTTAAAGTATCAACTAGTATTGTTTCTCATATTAATTATTACTAGAATCAATCGGTTAATACGCTTGTTATTAATCCGGTTCTTTCAACGGTAGTAAACTTGGAATAGTAACGCATGCATCTCATGGTTAATATGCCAAGGGGAATTAATTATATTGATTAAACCAATAAACCGCTTGTGTTGAGGTTATCAATCTCAATCGTTTTCATCTTAAGTTTATAGGTACTATCAAGTTAATATACGGCGCTTGTTCTATATTGACTTGATAGTAAGTTTTATTAATGAACGCATCTCGTTATTAATAACTACCCTCGATGAACTGGATATACTCCTCGATTGAGTATTCGAGAGGAAGATAGTTAAAGATATAATCGGGATCGACGAACATTTCATTAAGTGGATAAAAGCAAAACCAAGTCCCCATCTCATTGAATTAAACTCATATAGGTCGTTTATCTTAGTGTTATTAAAGCAAACAAATCTAAACCCCCTTTTGTTACTATTTATATAAAAGAAAAGTATTCCTTTCCCTGTGGATACGAACCTTACTACACTATACTACGTATTAGTGTCGTATTGATTAATTATTTTGAATGCACCTAACGACGAGTGCACGTCAAGAGGAGAGAACATCACAACTCAAAAAAATTATACACTCCATCTATCACTTGTTTAAAAAGGAATTACACATCCATTTACTTAGAGCAACAATGGTATCATCTTCATCCAATCTCTCACAAATACTCTCCAAACAAGTTCCTATGAATTTATAATTATGATTTGGTGTGTGATGTTATTTGGTCTTGGTTATAAGCATATGAATTTATTGATTTCCATCAGTAAATAGAACATTTTGAATGTGTAAAGTAATATCCAATACTCGTTAGAAACTTACACTGAGTTTTTTAACAGAAAGTGAATATATGTACAACGACTTGAACAAAAGAACCTAAGCCGGTGACATTGTAGCGTAAGTGCCTAAGCGTAATTGAAAAATATCTTGAAGTGAAACACAATGGGGTTGGTTGAGGCAGAGTTTCAATGGAGTCCACTTGACTTCTCAACAGTAGACAACAAAAAGACCTTTTTCTTCCTCCATCATGTGTTGCAGCAGCAGCATAATAGAAATTATTGGTGGCAGTGACCCAGATTCTCCCCTTCATGACATACATTGTGGGCCCTCTAACCAACCCCACCCCACCCCACCCCACCAAGAAACAGCTTTTGATGTGGGCTCTTTTCCATTCCCCCTGGCCTGGACTTGGAAAGGGTTTGTTTGATAAGCCCTTGTATGAACCTACCCCATTTTAGAAAGGCAATTTGCCACAAAATCTTGGATTCCCTCCTCTGAATATTTGAATTCTGTTTATTTTATTTTATTTTATTTTATTTTATTTTGAGTTTGCACGTGGCCCATAGTCAGTGTTATATGTCACCTCCACATATCTTATCCCTGCTGATATCTCATCAGATTTGAGTAACCCAAATCCTGCTGCTGCTGCCATTACATTCAGTGCATCAATGTTAGCAAACTCCCCACCGTCATAAACAGTGTTCGGATCCAAATAAGTATTTCAAAGCGTACACAAAAGATTTCCACTCAACAAAATATCTTACTCCCTGTAACGCTTTTCTTGTTTCTTAAGCTACCAGTACAATTACGTTGTTAAAAAATTATGAACAGAAAAGTAATACTATCATCTTGAACGTTTTCATAACAGTTTGACTTTCACATTCGACAACGAACAACTTCAATGTAATTGTATTTAATTACGTGTTAGTAAACATTAATAAAATTAAAGATTAATATTTTGGAAGTTCACATTATTAGAAATTTAATACTAGTAACATTTTATACACAACAAATTCATTATATATATATATATTAGAGTCAAAGTAAAGTGTGTAAATAGTGCAAGAAATCAATGCTGCAATTATTAAAAAACGGATGGAGGAAGTATGAGCAGCTAAATCATTGATAAAAAATGGAGACAACAAAATAAGAACGATGAGAGAGTTTAATGAGATAAAGTGTGTGTGTGTGAATCTATTGGTGAAAAATGTATAATTAAAAAGATAGGTTTTGTGGTTCCTTTTTAAGGGTTAATATATGGATTGCATTCATGGAGGGATGGCCATGGTGTTTGAAACTTGTGTACTGCCCTATCTAGTAGCTAGATACAATGTACAGACCGCATTAATGCAAACATAAGAGTATTTGAAACTTGTAATTTTAAGTTTAAGGGTACGTGGTTAATCAAGGACATCGATCATCATGGTTTGACTAAACTACCAAATAATTAAAATGAAGATAATGATTAATGAGCTTAAACAGTAGAGTTCACGTAGAGCGTGAATGTGATTAATTAGTGTGAAAGATCCAGTCCGAGAATCATTGTGGATCTAAAATTAAAAGCAAATCGTACGTTTTGTCACTTTCGAACCCAAAAATAGTGCACAGGCAAAATGCTTTTCAGTCTTGACCACTTTGGTTTTGTATTCTAAGGGCACCGAATTTGGTTTTGTCTAAAACTGATTATTGACAACATAAAAGTCCAACTTGCAAAGCTGCCCAGTTATTTATATTAAATAATTTCACCTCATACCCTAATATAATTCTCACCATTTTTGTGTTTCACATTGACCTATATATTCTCCTCCACTTTTAATAACGTCCGACGAAACATTTAAGGGTATATTTGGCACAATTAGCTGAAAAGATACTTTTGTACGTGAGTTTTGTAATAACTGTTAACTTTTAGTGACTGAAAAGATTTTAAAAAGAAAAGGTGGTAGCGGTTTGGTAAAAAGCTGACTGTTTGATATAGTTCGGTTTGGTATACAAGCTGTTAGGATTAATTAATACTAAATGTCACGGACTTTTCTCAGATGCTATTCCCTGTAGCATCTCAAAAAAGATCTTTTAATTTTTGAAAAGCTTTTAAAAATTGTCATGCCAAACATTCAACTAAAAAGTTTTAAAGATTTTTTATAAGAAATATAATGAGAATTAAGAGGTGGTACGGTTTTGGCACACATAATAAATGATTGGTCCTATTTACGTTAAATAATACTACGTGCTACCATACATATGCTCTATATGTAAATATAATACTCCGTATTACATAATAATAATAAATGGTTACAGAAATTACGTAGTGATATATGCACAACTCACGTTTTGAAGATGACTTGTTTTTGGTTGCTTTTTTATAATTCCAGGGAAACTTTGTACGTAAATTGTACAGTAGCATGTATAGGATCGGAGTATTGTTTTATTCTTAAGAAATTTTGAATGTTAAATACAAAGAAATTAAATTACTGTTGTGTGCATATATATTGGCAGCTGTATTTATTTTGTATGTATCTGCCTCATTAAAGGAAGCAGGAAAATCAAGTGGGGATCGGACTGTTCAACTTAACATAGACTCCTCCCACTCACACTGCGAGCTAGCCGCATTTTTTCTTTACTAAATTGTCCCACGTACTTTTTGTTTCATTCATTCTACTCTAAGCTAGTACAACAAAAAAAAAACCGAGTGCCATTTCTATAACACTTTTGCTACTACTATACCCTACCTCATTTTTGTTAACTTTTCTAGCTAATAACTGCTCTCTTGGTCAACACAAATCACTATTAATCTCTTACTTTACACAAATCACTACGTAATTTTTATCACTTTTAATGTAGTTTCAGAATATGTAATTTTTTTTTCCTAAAAATAATTTGAGTGCGGACAGGGATCTGTTTGCTTTATCGTCGGTCAAGCATCGTAAATCGCTATGAGACAATAACAGAGGGACGGAGGGAGTATAAATTTTGAATAATCATTTTAACACTTATAAATTTTGAATAATCATTTTAACACTTATATTTTTGTTAAATTTATAAATTTTATACTTCTATATTATAAATACTTTTATATAAATACATTATTATTCGTCAAAATCCACCATCTTTAACTAAAAGGCGAAATTGACATCAATAATCTCCACTTTTACACATTTTACAAAAATAATCCTACTTGAAAAATTCACACCAATAATCCCTACTATTTAACTATTTCACAAAAATAAACCGAGTACATACGGTGTTAAGTTTTCCGTTATTTTTGTATTTTAAATATATTGAATCGAAAATATACATAAATATTGACACTACTATATTTGAGTTTAATCTTGTTTCTACTAAAAAATAATTTAATATTCAATATTTCCATAAAACATAATATAAATGTTTGTCATAAAACGTAATACTCTTCAAATTCTCTATTCTCTTTCATTCCCTATCCATATTTTATTAAGATTCATTTTTCTTATTCATTATAATAGAGATTCCGAAGTAGTTTTAGTAATAATACATTAAATATTAATACAATTATGTAGAATATTGAATTAAACTCAAATGTATTAGTTTATCGTAGGAAAAGATTAAACTCTAATATAATATTATTAATTTTTATACATTTTTTTGGTTTGATATATCCAAAACTTAAAAAAAAGGAAAAGTTAACACTTTCAAAATCGGATTATTTTTGTGAAATAAATAACTAGTAGGGATTATTTTTGTGAAATTTATGAGTAGGAATTATTTTTGTAAAATGTGTAAAAGTACGGATTATTAGTGTCAATTTAACTAAAATCAAAGTAAAAAATAACAGACTAAAAAGAAAAGCAGAATGTACATTATCCAGCCATCAAAGTACCGAAAAGGTTTGACATTATTAACTTTTCCTGCTCAATGATGACAACTTTGAATAATAATTCTAATTCTTATATTGGTATATAACTTACTACCTCCACCCTAGAATTTTCCCAGTTTGACTATTTTGGATCAAACTTTATAAACTTTGACCATTAATTAATTATTCAAAACTCACATTATGTTATGATTAAAAATTTATTTCATATACCTCAATGTAAAACATATTATTTGAATGTTAATTTATTATGAATTTTATAAATATAGATATGTAGGTATTTAGAGTCAAAGTTCAACTTAGAAGACCGTGAAAAGTCAAAATGGGAAGATCTTTGTGTTACGGAGGTAGTACAAAATTTATACTATTTTGAAAATATTTCTAATAACGAACATTTTAATACTAATTAAAAATAATTTCATGTTAAAAAAAGACTACATATCATTGATCAAAGTTAACTAAATTGAGACAGATGGTATAAAACGCTAGCTTTGACCTCATTTAAAAAGAATTGTTAATGGTTGATCATATAAGAATTGTTAATTGGGGATTGGGACAAGCATGGTAGGCCGCATTTATTCAAATATATACGCAGTATAATCTGGCAGGAGTAAAACTAAATTAAACAAAGAATTTTTTTTATTTGTACAGATAGAATGTGGGGCTCAAGAATATACATACCATGTGAGTGTAGTGGTTGTTGTAGGAAGCAATAGGGTTGGAATAATATTGGTATAAGTAGTGATGGCCGGTCTGAGCCGGGGTCAATGTGGTCGAACCATCTGGCGTGACCGACTCAGCAGCTTGACCGCACTCCATGTTGACCCCAAACAACCTTAGTGTCTTTGAGTTCCCACTTGTCGGTGTTTGGCATTCTGCAGTAGATGATGACCCTGCATATTTCGTAGCAATACAAATAAAAAAATATAGCAACTCAATTATCTTTTAATACAAAAGACAGAAATTAAATCGCAATTATCTTTGTCAAAATAGCTAGCTACCTTAATTAATATGTAAAGCATGTAATGTTAATGTGTAAATGACTCATATTATTGAAATGTTTGAGTGAAAGTCTGAAGTACTTCTGGATGTTTTAAATTGCTCACATAAACGATTTTTTAGAAGTCTGAAGCTTTTGAAAAAACTTATTCTCCTTTTAAAAAGGTAGCCCAATCAATTCTAAACACTCCATAATAGGGAGTGTGCCATACTCCATGTTATCAAGTATATGTAGTATATGAATTCATATTTTATGGGTGTACTAAATTGTTAAGATGATATCCATATTTTAAGGAAATAATTACATATTTAAGAATAAAATAAAGATTATTTACAAAAATGATGTAATTAGTGACTACATTATAAATGAAATTGTGAAATTGTAGTAATATAAGTTCAGTTCTTAAACTTAAGTTACTATACTAGTAATATTTTTGTAAGAAAAACTATTTTGAAATGGGCTAAATGCACATTTTAGGAGTACTCCGTAAGTTATACTCCGTAAATACCTGCAGCGACATGATGAAAGCAGTCCGATTGGTATGGAAGATCTGCCGGCAGCTGATAAGGATAGTACCCTTGGCCCCACCCTCCTCCGACAACCGCACCCATCCCTTCTTCCCTAACACCTGCAGCAGCTGCCGTACCACCTGCACTTCCGCTTCTCCTCCTCCACCCGATAAAGAACCGGTCGCCGTCAAGACGGTGGCGCAAGAACAGCACCACGTCTCCGGCGTCCAGCCGCTTCTCCTTCACGAACCTGCTCCACCCTTTCGTCAACACGTAGCTTTGACTACTGTTCCAATATGAGTACCTAATTATAATAAACGAAACATTATAATTAGGACAATTGCTGAAGTACGTACGTACTTGGTATAATTGAACAAATAAAATACTACTCGATGAGCATGTATATATATAGTCACTAGCTACCTGAATCGCCAGAGCTTGCCGGAGTCGTCCTCGAAGGTGAGCAACAGGCCTTTATCGGCGGCGGCAGTGGAGGAATCTTTGCCGGTCAAGGGGAAGTACTTTTCGGCGTTCTGTTTGGGGATGACCAAGCGGTTGAGCTTTCCGACGTCGCTGGGAGTCAAAGGCTTCTCGAACAAGTGGTCCTTGGGGACGGCACGGCTACCGGAAAGCTGCTCTTCGTCGTCTCCGCCGTTTAGGTCGAAGTTGAAGGCCCGCTTGGAGGAGGAGGAGCATTCCATTGTGTCCTGCTCCAGCTCCTCCTCATGGTGTAGTATTTGATGATGTTTACTGCTCCACCAGAATGCCGAAGACGACAAGTGCTTTGAAGAGGACGACATTATGTTATATTCCCCACACGGAGCAGAGGCCGGAATTTTAGCTAGCTAGGTAGGCTACAGATCAGAAGACTGACTACTTTAATTATGGACTGGAAATTGAGAGATTGGAGCAAGCGTTATATAGATCGGAACCGGAACTAGCAGTAGCTTTATGTATGGAAATTGAGTCTTCTCGCACCAGTGACTCAGTTGGTCGAGTGGTGAGCAAATTGGACCAAGTGACCAAAGTTGAAACCGACCGTAGTTTCAAAACCTCAAATAAAGTTTGGACCAAATGTATGTACCTGCTGTAGAATGATGTCGTACCTAGCTTAGCTGTCGAAGCTGCTACGTACGCATTCAATTAGGACCCCTTTGAGTTTCTATTTCCTCTTTTTGGGTGAAAAATGCCTCATTAATTCAAGAGTTGGACTTGGGCTACACACTTTTTTGTGTACACACTTTTTACACATGTATTTTAAAAATACGTCATGTCTGTACAGACATAAAAAAAACCTTACACATACCTGTGTAAAAAATGTGTACACAAAAAAGTGTGTACCTTTAGAATTTTTCTTAATTCAATCCTTTCCCAGATACGCAGTACTACTACTTCCTTTTTCCAAAATAAAATACGTAGTACTACTATTTCTATCTTTTAAAATTTTGGCAAGTTTGACCGACAGAAATATAATAAAGTAAAAATTGTGTGATTGAGGTTAGTGCAGATGGGAGAGAAATAACAGAAACCACAAAATATTTAATTAAAAGGAAACGTTGCAAGGTTTTTGAGGACATCCCAAAAAGATTAGGTGATAAAGTTTTAAGTGACAAAGGAAGTATTATATTTTAATTTGACATTTAATAATGGATATATCAGTTTTTAGAATGCATTTGATAAAACTAAAATTGATTGAAGAATGTAAATTGAAGTAATCACACAAGTGTTACGGCTATGTTTGGCAGACATAAGTCTCTACCTTCTAGATTTTGTAATGTTCAAAAAGTCTCTAAAAGCTTCTAGTTATATGTTTGACATGACAATTATTAAGATCTTTTCAAAAATTAAAAGATCTTTTTTGAGATGCTACAGGGAGTAGCATCTGAAAAAAGCCTGTGACTTTTAGTATTAATCAGTCCTAACAGCTTGTATATCAAACCGAACTAAATCAAACAGTCACTTAAAGAGTTTCTTAGACGTTGCAAGCTCTATGCTTCTGTTTTTCCTGGCCTTCTGCACTCCAAAGACCATCGACCACATTTCCGTCTCCACGAGCAACCATCTCCTTAGGTCGTCGCCATGGCAGCGAGCTTCTCAAGTGGTGACGAGCTTTGCCGACAAACTGCGCATACCTCCTCTGCTGCAACAATGAAGTCGATCATTCTCTCATTGCACCACTTCATCTTACTTCTTCACATCTGCTCCATCGTACGTGGCCGGCATCATCGTCCATGACTGCTATGGTTTCGAATTGCAAAATTGAACCCCCAAATCACCATGAAACCCTAGATCTGAAGATGGGGGCAGGGTGCAATGTTGGAGCGAAAGTGAATTGCAAAGAGGGATTGAGGCTGAGGTGGCGCTGACGGTTGTCGGCAAGGCAGGGGAGAGGCTAGTAGGCTTTGGGTAGCTAGCCTTGGGGCGGGGCTGAAAGGTAGAGGCGGGGTTGGTGGGGCAGGGATAAAACAGAGGTGGGGTAGGCAGTGACGGGAGGGTGGTGGCCAAAGCATAAACAGATCACTGTGCACCAGAAAAGGTCGTCGGAAAATTTTGTCACGATCATAGTGGCATGTTTCACAGCTTCGGGTGTCACTGTGGCAGTGTCACTGTTGCCGGCGGCGGTGACTGGCAGAAGTGACGGCGGCGATGGCACATGCCATGGTGGCAGTGGTGACACGAGCGATGGCGGAGATGGTGACATGACGGCAGTGACATCCGAAAGTGACATGAAAATTTCGTAGTGACATTAATTTTTAGCTATCATTTTATTTTAGTCCCATTTTTGTCCAAATGTAAATATGATCACATTTTTGGAAAATAGCTTTAATTTAGTAATATTAAAGGAAACCCACATGTAAATTTGGTGAAAATTTAGATGGAGCCGTGGAACTGATTGACCAATTTAATTATAAAAACTATATTTAAAATACATTTATTAATAAAATGTTAAAAAACTTGTATGAATGTTTGATTAATTTTTCGTAAGCTAAAATTATCAAAAGAAATATATGTATCGAGCGAGTTGCGTACGAGAACAACAAGAAAAGAAGTATGCACATAGGCTAGAAATCAAGAGTAGCATTGTGTATTATTCAAGTAGCTTAGGAATGAATTATGTTTACAAAAAGGTTCACTCATATTTATAGGAGAAGTAATTAATGCCCCTAGACATTTTGTCTGTCACTGACGGTTTTGTCCGTTGTGACGTCCTAACAGCCAATATTATGTCTTATAAATGTACCATTAACTTTCATGATAAATTTTGATAAATGCAAAATTGAATTGTCAAATATTTGCTTCGACAATTGCCCCTTTCGAGAGGTTGAGGCATATGGGTGCACATGTTGAGCCGTTAAGCAATAACTTTTCTAATTTTCGAAAGAACTTGTACTTCACATCTTTGATTATTGTGTCTTCTGACAAAATACGGTCGTCAATCTGTCATCCGTCTGATAAAACATATCTATCAATTCGTCATCCGTTTGATGGAACACTTTTGTCACCTTTCTCGTAAGTTGCTTTTGATGAAATTCGTCTCTTTGAATTCGCTGGAACAATATTATTGTGTTAATGACCAGAAATGATAAATTGTAATTTCATCCATGTTGATGTTGATGTTTCGGTTTGCAATGGTGACTTCATCCCTTAGCTTGTTGAAGTCCCGCTCCAAGTGTATCTGATGTTCTGCAAGAACTTTGAACATTATTGCGCTTACATTTTAATTATATTGTCAACTTAAACATGAATGTTAAATCGCAGCTGTACCCGATCGGGTACCCCGTCATACCCGATCCGGTATGTGTAATTTTTGTGGTTTCAGGCTGCGTGCTCGATCGGGTAATGATCGGGTAATTTAGGCAGGCTTTTTGGATTTTCCAGACATACCCGACCGGGTAAAGTAATGTGCCTGATCGGGTATGTGTCGTTTTTGTTGTTCGATCAGGTAAGCCTCTGTGTGACACCGTACCCGGACGTACTTGAATTTAAAATTTCAGTATGTATTTGAATTTTCTAGCGAATAATTTCGTGCGACAGAATAATATATTTAATTAATGAACGATTAGTTAAATTATTTACTGGGCCCATTATGTGGAGAATGGGCTACCAAATAATTAGTTGGGTCATCATAATAATTATAGAGGCCCAATAAAATGTCAACCGAGGTTGAGGAATATATTTGGACAACCCAAGTGCTATTTTGACCCAACCTGCCAGAAATAGCGGGAATAATTGGGAGAAACTTCCTACACCCACTTGGGGACTTTTCCTACACATGTTGTGCATCCAAAATAGTGGGAAGAGACAACTAAACATGTTAGGTTCGTCCATATAGGTAGAGGGGTGGGGGAAGATGCATGTAACCTTCCTAAGAGACCCTACCCTCCCTTATTGCAAACAAATTGGTGAGAGGATATTTCTCTCTACCATTTTGCAGGATACCTAAGAAGCAAAGGAAGGATAAGGTCTAGGAGAAGCTCTCAAGGTCCTGGAGCTTGAGGAATCAAGAAGAAAAGGGAATCCAAGAAGAAAAAGGCTAGAGTTTGAGGTAACAACTCAACTAGTATTTCTTCAACTAGTTTTGTGTGTGATTTTGTAGAAATCATATGGTGGATTAAAACTTGTAGTCCTACACGTTTAAAAGTGTAGAATATTGTTATAAAGTGGTGGTATTTAACTTAGAAGAGTTGGCAAATCGATAGGAGTTGAAATCGCCGGAAACCGCCACTCCAAAGGAGCTGTTCATAGTTGCAGACTACGAAAGCCGCCTGGCTTTTGTCCAGACAGCCCAGTTTTATCTTCTTATCGATTTAGAACGAGGATTGATCGAAGGGCTTAACAAAGGCAACTATTTCACCACTTCATAAGGTGAGGTTGACTGACTACATTGCTTATAATTAATGAGTTAATTTCATGAGATTACCTAATGTAATTAAATGTGTTTTTATGGATTATTAATGATTAATAATGCCTAAAAATGAGGAGATTATTGTCTATGAGAAAAGGAGCATGATATACAAATTTAAGAATAAATTATGTATGATCATGTGTTATGAGTATGTTGACTTGATAATGGAATTAACTATGAAATGCATGTTGAAATATACTTTTTACTTCATATAAGAATATATGAATTATTAAAAGTTTTTTTTGGATATTGATATAATGATGATATTTTCAATGGAAAATCAGTGGGGCATTCTATAAATGACCATGAATAGAGAACTTGGTTTTGTTGGAATTAATTGGACTAGTATTGATATACTAGTTGGACATTAAAATGAAATCTTGCTAAAATTGATCCTAAGGTTGGATTGTGAAGTTTTATGTCTTAAGTAGTCTTAAGAGATGCTTTAAGGTAGTAAAGTATGAACTTTAAGTTATACTAGGGGTAGGCCTTAAGGGATACCCAAGATAAATTGAATAATAAATTGATCCTAGGTATAGGATTGGCCTACGGGCGTGTTCGGTAGTCCTTGAGGATAGCCGGTTGAGTTATGGGAATAAGTAAGGACCATGGCCCTTCCCGACTCTAGAGAGCGGGGTTGGATAGCATGGACTTGCATCGTGATCACGGGTTAGGGTGGAATCCGAATCGGAGACCTAACTAGGCTCCGGTAGCGGTAACACATAAGATAGGACCCCGAAGGGCCTTACCTTCCTACGGGATAATGGGTATGAGTCCAGGGGTGGGATGTTGAAATCCGAACCGAGAGCCTCTTGAGGTCTCCGACAGCGGTAGCAAATCCCGTAGAAGTAATAAGACCCACGGGTTGGGTTGTAGAAATGATAGATGCAAAAGAATATATGAGAAGGGCCATGTGCCGACAATTAAATGAATTTACTTGTTATAGAGATAATAAGTGGGAAATATAAACTATTATTTATATTATGTTATCACCCTATTTTGAGGGTCTTAGAAATTAAAGCGTTGATTATACTCGGTATAGTTGTCATTGTACTTGTCAAATGCTTCCAAGTACTGACCTCCCCTTCACGGGGGAGGCCACCTCACAGTTTCAGGTAGAACGTGAAGGTTGCTACCATCGCCCGTTGCACCGGGAGGATCAAGAGAAGAAGACGTTGTTCGTGCTTCTTCTGTTTTCTGATTTCAAAACAATTATAATAATGCTCATGTATATTATTTTTCTGAATAATTATTTTGGGGGCTTGTATGCCTAAGTATGCCGAGTGTGGCCTGAACACTTGTATTAAATGTTTCCGCTGCTTTAAATGAATGTTTTACATTGTGTTTGTTTATGGATGTACTATGTGTGAACGGTATTCAAGATGCCTTGTATAGTATGGATGAGTTGGACTGCGGTTGACTATTCGTACTGTACGGCGGGTTGTTGACGTGTCCGGGCAGGTCCGGGACATGACAATTTAATTGGTATTAGAGACTTAGTCCGTAAACATCATAATGAAGCTTCAAAATTCTTTTTGAAAAATGAATTTGAAAACCATGAGCATAAGAAGTTTTGTACTTATAGAACTTTTGGTACTTGAGTTGCAATGTCTCTAATTGTTAAGATGGTACCCTTAACAATTGGTATGGCGGTGATTTGAGCCAAAAGATGTCTTTAAGTGCCTATCCGTCAATTGACATTTGATACGAGTCTAATGACTCATTCTCAATTTCTTTCAGTTATGGAACGTACCGGGAAAGTTACTTGACGGAAACCGACTGGCCAAGCACCGGGAGGATCCCAACGTGGCAGTCGGGGAGCATCGAGGGTGACTCGGGGATAGGGCCATGCAGGCCACTCACTGACGGTGAGTGACGGTCATGTGGAGATAACTGATAAGCATTACGAGTCCGAGGAGGATTCAACTTACCGACCGGGGACTTAGCCGGTTGAAACCCCATATGATGGGGAGTACGACGATGCTAGTGATGAGAGCGATGATAATGACGCTCTCGAACGGATTGAGGAATTGCTCTGACAATACCATCAAGATCGCCAAAGGCGCCGGGCAAGGCGTGCTTTGGGAGGGGCTTCAAGAAGAGGAAGCCATGTGACTCCTAGGGAGAGCGTAGAACCCTGAGGAGGTAGAGGTGCCGAGGTTCCTATTATAAGGATCTCGAAGTACCTCAAGGAGGAAAGGGATTTGGGATGTAAACCGTTTGATGGAACGGGAGACATCTCCATCGCAGCCGAATGGATCAAAAGATTCAATGAAGCGGCCCTTGACATGCAGCTACCACCCAACATGAAGATGAGAGTGGCATCAAGATTGCTAGAAGGCATGGCGTCCACATGGTGGGACGGAGTTAAAGGGAAGTACGGCGAGGCCGTCACGTGGGAGAATCTCCGACAGGAGTTCTTTAGCCAATACTACTCCAACTTCGAGGTGAACTTGAAGAGGAGGGAGTACACAAATTTGACCCATGGAGGTGAATGCACGGTGAAGGAACTTGATCACAAGTTTAGAAAACTTGCTGAGTTCATACCGGAGTACATTTGTGATGAGAACTGGATGGTGAACCACTTCTAGGATGCCTTGGACCTTGATATACGTGAGAGTGCAACGCAATTGCCTAATATGACGTTTAGTCAAGTGGTTGAGCAAGGTTTAAAGGGAGAAAAGGAGTGGGAGGAAAGAAAGCGAAGGAATGCCGAGGAGGCAAAGAAAAGAAAATGGGAGAGCCATGGCCCCCAAGGTTCTAATAAGAAAGGGAATCACGGGGAGGCGGATCTTTCAGAACCCCTGCACCACCATCAAGGGGAAACCAATACTCGAGCGGGCAAAGCTCTATGTCACAAGGCTCGGGCATGAAAAGGTGTAGCAACTGTAAGAAGAATCACATAGGCAAGTGCCGTGATCCCCCGAGATGTTATCAATGCGGGGAGGTTGGGCATTTGAAGGTGAGTTGCCCACAACTCGGACGAGCCATGGGAACCGGGCCAAGTAGTGGAACAACAATGAGTAGGAATCGAATGGGGGCGCCCAATGCAAGCATGGGGCATGGTGGAGCAAGTGCAAGCAACGCGCCATCCGTAAATCAAGAGAAGACCCAAGCTAGGGTCTATGCAATGACGGAGGTGGATGCTCGTGCTAACCCGGACTCCGTTGCGGGTAATTTCATAACTCATGATGTTTGATTTCACTATATGTATTAAATTCAAGAGGTTGCATGATATACGAACCTCGGCAAATTGTGCCGGTTTTGAGTAACGAAGGTGAAGTGTAAGATCGCCCTGGGCGAATGCCGCCCGGTATTTGTTAAAGCCGCCCGACTTTGGTAAATGATTTATGAAATAAAAACTATGACAAAGAACGTCAGTCGGTGCTTGTGAAAAGCGGCCGGCACACGTAATGGGATCTCGTGAATCCTTGGTTGCGCTCGAAAGCCGCCCGAGGCCTGCAAAAGCCGCCCAGCTTTCAGTTGGATTTATTTTTTAAAATTCTACGGTGACGGATACCGTCCGGCTTCCACCGAAGACCGGCCGGCTTCCACCGAAGACCGGCCGGCTTTCGTAAATAATAAAACTCGAATTTTTTCTCACTGCTGATCACCGGCCGGCTTTCGTAGAAACCGGCCGGCTTTTGGAATTTAATTCCAGAATAAAACTAGGGCGCTGAAAACCGGCCGGCTTTCATGGAAACCGGCTGGCATTTCTGAAATGGGGAAAATTCTACGTGACCGAAAACCAGCCGGCTTTGGCAAAGCCCGGTCGGCTTTTGTATTTAATTAATGGGATTTAACTACGGCGATGAAAACCGGCCGGCTTTTGGCAAAGCCCGGCCGGCTTACGTAATGACAAAATTCGGGTTGAATGAAAACCGGCCAGCTTGTGCAAAAAAGCGGCCGGCTTTCCTCAATTAGTGCTCAAGGTCGGTTTTGAGGGTGAGAACTGAGCGGGTTGTGACGGGGCGTTGAACGACTATCATCTAAACCGTAGTTGGTGCACTCTTTAACCAAAGAAACGAGTCTATACTTAGAAAGTGTTTCTTACATTGCTTATGAATGTAGGAACACTAAAGATAAACGGGAGAGATGCAAGAATCCTTATTGATACCGGGGTGCAACGATGATTTGTGAGTGAGGCATTCGCCGGGGGATTCAATGAACCACTTGTACCGATGACTCAAACCCTATTGGTGTCCACACCTCTAGGGGTGATATCGAAAGAGATAGCCACTATCCATCGTGTGAGGTGGAAGTGGAGGGCCAAACCTTGACGTGGGATTTCGTACCGCTGAGTATGATCGAGTTTGATGCAATCCTCAGAATGGATTGGCTTGATAAACATCATGCTAGGGTCGATTGCTACACAAAGGTTCTTAAACTCGAAAGCGGTGAAGGGTTGACCTTACGCTTTGAGGGAGATAGAGGCAAATCAAACAGTTGTATCATATCCGCCGTAAGAGTGAGGAATATGTTGAGAAAGGGATGCCACGCATATCTAGCATACGTGGTGGACAAAACCAAAGAGGAGATAGACATCAACGACGTGAGAGTAGTGTGCAAGTATCCGGATGTCTTCCCAAAAGACTTGCCGGGACTTCCACCCGATAGGGAGATTGAGTTCGTGATCGAGGTTGAGCCTGGCACCAAACCAATCTCTATACCGCCATACCGAATGGCACCCGCTGAACTTAATGAGTTGAAAACCTAATTGCAAGAGCTATTGGATAACGGTTTCATAAGGCCGAGTTACTCTCCGTGGGGAGCACCTGTCCTTTTCGTGAAAAAGAAGGATGGGACACTTCGAATGTGCATTGACTACCGTCAACTGAACAAGGTCACAATCAAGAATAGATATCCTTTACCTAGGATTGATGACTTGTTTGATCAGCTCCGAGGAGCAACGGTGTTTTCGAAGATCGACTTGAGGTCGGGGTACCATCAACTAAAGATAAAGAAGGTTGACATACCGAAGATTGCATTCCGCACAAGGTATGGTCATTTCGAGTTCCTAGTTATGTCGTTTGGGCTAACAAACGCCCCAACGGCGTTTATGAACTTGATGAACCGAGTATTTCATAAATACTTGGACCGGTTTGTGATTGCGTTCATAAATGACATCTTGATTTATTCAAAGAGTGAAGAAGAGCATGAGGAGCACTTGATACTTGTTCTCGAGACACTACGGGAGAAGCAACTCTATGCCAAGTTTTCCAAATGTGAATTTTGGCTAAGGGAGATTGGCTTTCTCGGGCATATGGTTTCGGGATCAGGGATTGCCATAGATAACAAGTAGAGTGAGGCCATTACCGAATGGGAGTGGCCAAAGAACGTCAAGGAAATTCGTAGTTTCCTTGGATTGGCAGGTTACTACCAAAAATTCGTGGAGAAGTTCTCAGTTTTGGCATCGTCATTGACAAAGCTCACTCGAAAAGGGGCTAAGTTTGTATGGGATGACCGATGTGAGGAAGAATTCCTAGAATTAAAGAAACGATTGACCGAGGCACCGGTACTTGCATCACCCAAACAAGGAATAGAGTACGATGTCTATAGCGATGCGAGCATCCAAGGGCTTGGATGTGTATTGATGCAAAATGGGAGGGTGATTGCCTATGCTTCACGACACCGCACCCGGACGTACTTGAATTTAAAATTTCAGTATGTATTTGAATTTTCTAGCGAATAATTTCGTGCGACAGAATAATATATTTAATTAATGAACGATTAGTTAAATTATTTACTGGGCTCATTATGTGGAGAATGGGCTACCAAATAATTAGTTGGGTCATCATAATAATTATAGAGGCCCAATAAAATGTCAACCGAGGTTGAGGAATATATTTGGACAACCCAAATGCTATTTTGACCCAACCTGCCAGAAATAGCGGGAATAATTGGGAGAAACTTCCTACACCCACTTGGGGACTTTTCCTACACATGTTGTGCACCCAAAATAGTGGGAAGAGACAACTAAACATGTTAGGTTCGTCCATATAGGTAGAAGGGTGGTGGAAGATGCATGTAACCTTCCTAAGAGACCCTACCCTCCCTTATTGCTAACAAATTGGTGAGACGATATTTCTCCTTACCATTTTGCACCATACATAAGAAGCAAAGGAAGGATAAGGTCTAGGAGAAGCTCTCAAGGTCCTGGAGCTTGAGGAACCAAGAAGAAAAGGGAATCCAAGAAGAAAAAGGCTAGAGTTTGAGGTAGGAGCTCAACTAGTATTTCTCCAACTAGTTTTGTGTGTGATTTTGTAGAAATCATATGGTGGATTAAAACTTGTAGTTCTACACGTTTAAAAGTGTAGAATATTGTTATAAAGTGGTGGTATTTAACTTAGAAAAGTTGGCAAATCGATAGAAGTCGAAATCGCCGGAAACCGCCACTCCAAAGGAGTTGTTCGTAGTTGCAAACTACAAAAGCCGCCCGGCTTTCGTGAAAGCCGCTCGGCTTTTGTCCGGACAGCCCAGTTTTATCTTCTTATCGATTTAGAACGAGGATTGATCGAAGGGCTTAACAAAGGCAACTATTTCAGCACTTCATAAGGTGAGGATGACTGACTATATTACTTATAATTAGTGAGTTAATTTCTTGAGATTACCTAAGGTAATTAAATGTATTTTTATGGATTATTAATGATTAATAATGCCTAAAAATGGGGAGATTATTGTCTATGAGAAAAGGAGCATGATATACAAATTTAAGAATAAATTATGTATGATCATGTGTTATGAGTATGTCGACTTGATAATGGAATTAACTATGAAATGCATGTTGAAATATACTTTTTACTTCATATAAGAATATATGAATGATTAAAAGTGATATTTTGTATATTGATATAATGATGATATTTTCAATGGAAAATCAGTGGGGCATTCTATAAATGACCATGAATAGAGAACTTGGTTTTGTTGGAATTAATTGGACTAGTATTGATATACTAGTTGGAAATTAAAATGAAATCTTGCTAAAATTGATCCTAAGGTTGGATTGTGAAGTTTTATGCCTTAAGTAGTCTTAAGAGATGCTTTAAGGTAGGAAAGTATGAACTTTAAGTTATACTAGGGGTAGGCCTTAAGGGATACCCAAGATAAATTGAATAATAAATTGATCCTAGGTATAGGATTGGCCTACGGGCGTGTTCGGTAGTCCTTGAGGATAGCCGGTTGAGTTATGGGAATAAGTAAGGACCATGGCCCTTCCCGACTCTAGAGAGCGGGGTTGGATAACATGGCCTTGCATCGTGATCACGGGTTAGGGTGGAATCCGAATCGGAGACCTAACTAGGCTCCGGTAGCGGTAACACATAAGATAGGACCCCGAAGGGCCTTACCTTTCTACGGGATGATGGGTATGAGTCCAGGGGCGGGATGTTGAAATCCGAACCGAAAACCTCATGAGGTCTCCGACAGCGGTAGCAAATCCCGTAGAAGTAATAAGACCCACGGGTTGGGTTGTACAAATGATAAATGCAAAAGAATATATGAGAAGGGCGGTGTGCCGACAATTAAATGAATTTACTTGTTATAGAGATAATAAGTGGGAAATATAAATTATTATTTATATTATGTTATCACCCTATTTTGAGGGTCTTAGAAATTAAAGCGTTGATTATACTCGGTATAGTTGTCATTGTACTTGTCAAATGCTTCCAAGTACTGACCTCCCCTTCACGGGGGAGGCCACCTCACAGTTTCAGGTAGAACATGAAGGTTGCTACCATTGCCCGTTGCACCGGGAGGATCAAGAGAAGAAGACGTGGTTCATGCTTCTTCTGTTTTCTGATTTCAAGATAATTATAATAATGCCCATGGATATTATTTTTCTGAATAATTATTTTGGGGGCTTGTATGCCTAATTATGTCGAGTGTGGCCTGAAGACTTGTATTAAATGTTTCCGCTACTTTAAATAAATGTTTTATATTATGTTTGTTTATGGATGTACTATATGTGAATGGTATTCAAGACGCCTTGTATAGTATGGATGAGTTGGATTGCGGTTGACTATTCGTACTGTACGGCGGGTTGTTGGCGTGTCCGGGCAGGTCCGGGGCGTGACACTCCGGGTCTTCATTTCAGCTCACACCCGACCGGGTAAGGTATTACACTCGATCAGGTCTCCTATTTTTGTACCCGATAGGGTATATGTTCGTACCCGATCAGGTATATGCATTTCTGTGAATTTAAACCTGATCCGATCGAGTATGGTTCCCGGATTGTTTCTTCAGCGCATACCTGACTGGGTGGCACACAGTACCTGACTGGTTATGTACCTATTTGACAAAAACCTGCAATTTTTTTTCATTATCGTAAGTTCCCTCTCACCCCATTCCCTCAAAACTTCAATGAAACATGAAGTTTAAACATTCGGAATAATAAAAAACTTGGGTTGCCTCCCAAGAAGCGCCTTATATAACGTCGTGGCACGACATTATTCACTTTTTTTTGTTCTACCGTTTTTTAAGTGGGATCATGAACATCCCCTTTTTCATTTTTTAAGGCCTTGTTCGGCCACGTTTCATTTTTATTTCTCGGCCTTTTCCAGTAAAGCTGAGTTTTTATTTTTGTTACTACCTCAAATTCCGGTGGTTTAAACTTAAATTCCGGAGGTGTGATTAACAGTGATTGATCTAGTGATTCCCCAATATCAAAGATGGATTCAATTTTTTCCTCAAACGGAGAGTGATATTTAATAGAATTATAAATGTTATATTCTATTTTCTTTCCATCAAATTCCATAGTTAAAAACCCGCTAGAAATATCAATTTTTGAGTTGGCGGTTTTTAAAAATGGTTTCCCCAATAAAATGGGGACTTCATGTTTATCATTCTGCATTTCAAGTACATAAAAATCTACAGGAAACACTAGATCACCTACCGAAACAAGTACGTCTTCCACTACCCCTTTTGGATAAACACTCGACCTATCAGCTAGTTGGAATATGACACTGGTTTCTTTTAAATGGCCAAGGTTCAAAGATTTATAAAGTGTATAGGAGATCACGTTAATTTATGCCCCTAAATCCAGCATGACCTTAGAAGAAATGATGTCACCTAGCTTGCATGGTATAGTGAACATGTCTGGGTCAGTGCATTTTTGTGGAAGTTTCTTTTGAAAAGCTGCCGAGACATGTTCACTAACTTTAATTTTTTCTTTTCCTCTTAAGCGATGTGTCCTTTTGATTGTGCATAATTCTTTTAAAAATTTAGCAAATCGAGGGACACTTTTAATTAAGTTAAGGAGGGGAATATTTACCTCATATTTGGTGAATGTCTCATACATGTCTTTGTCATTTTTCAGTGGCCTTGTCTCCCTCAATGCTTCGGGAAATCGGGGTTGTGGTTTGTATGATGACAAGGGTGGACTCTTTGTGGTCATCTCTTCCGGTTGCTCTTCCTCTTGGACATCCTCCGCTTTATCCTTCTTTTGGATCTCTCTTTCTTGCAATTTTGTTCCGCTTCTCAACATGATCGCATTAACATGTTGTCTCGGGTTTTGCTCCGTTTGAGATGGGAGTTTACCCGAGTCTTTTGCCTCAAGTCGGCTTATGGCATTCGAAATTTGGCTAACTTGAGTTTCCAAATTTTTAATGTTTGACTTTGTCTCATGCTGAAATTGTATCATGGTTTGCTGAAATTGTCCCATGTTTTGTTGCATGGTAACCATGTTCGAGGTCAAAGATCGGATCTTGTCATCGGTTGACATATTGGAATGAGAAGGATTGGGTTGTTGAGGATTTCCATATCTCAAATTTGGATGATCCCTCAACTCCGGATTGTAAGTATTTGAGAAATGATCGTACCTCTTTTGTTGACCTTAGAATCCCATGACGTTGACTTGTTCAGATTCCTCTTGGAGTGATGGGCAAGAATCAGTGGGGTGCCCAGTTTATGTGCATATGCCGTAGACCTTGACTTCTTGAGTTTTGGGTTTTAGAAGGAGTTCCTTCACTAAAGAAGTCAAACCGGCAACTTGGTTTTCCAACGAGGTGTTGAATTCCGCTTCGGCAACCCTTCGGGTTGAGGACCTCCCATTGAGGACCTAGAGTTCTCGGCCAACTCAAAGATGAGATTCCTTACTAGAGAAGGGGTTTTGTTAACAATTCCTTCTCCACATGCCGCATTCACCATGCGCCTATCTTGATCTGCAAGACCATCATAAAAATAGAGGATGAGGTCTTGCTCGGTGTACCCATGATATGGGCAACTAGCATACAACTTCTTGAAACGCTCTCAATATTCATACAATATCTCATCTTCTTTTTGCCTAATGTTGCTTATTTGTTTTTTCAAAGAAGATGAGATGGAGGCGGGATAGTACTTATCCAAGAAGAATTTTTTGATTGCCACCCATGTATCTATACTTCCCGAGGGAAGATAGAATAGTCAGTCTTTCGCCGTGTCTCTGAGTGAGAATAAGAAGGCTCTCAGCTTGATTTGTTCCTTGTTGACTTCATTTGGGCACATACTTGTGCAAACAATATGGAATTCCGAGAGATGTTTGTTTGGATCCTCGCCTCGTAGACCATGGAAGGAAGAAAGTAGATGAATGAGGTCCGATTTCAACTCAAATGTAGCACCTTCATCAAGAGTAGGGAAGGTGATACATAGAGGTTTTTGATTAAGATTAGGAGCTGTGAGCTCCCTCAATGTTCTTGTCTCGAGAGCCATCTGGAGCGACTCTTCGGATTCACTTGAACTAGAGCTAGCGTTTGATAATTCCTCCGAGGGTGTGTGTGGAAATAAATTTCGCATCCTCTCAAAGGCTTGTTCTATTTCTGAATGTGTTTGCTATGTGAGCAGATTTATAGATCGAGTTTTAACCATATACTCAAATAAAGCTCAGAAAATAGAAAAGAAAGAACTCTTTATATTTTGTTTATTATTTTATTTGAAATAAAATTAAAGAAAAATTATTGCATTTCTCCGGCAACGACGCCAAATTTGATGTGCACTTTGTCGTGGTGTGCACTCAAAATAAATATCAATACAACACGTATACGTAGTATAGTATAGTAAGGTTTGTATTCACAGGGAAAAGAATATTTATCTTCTCCGTAACTAGTAACAAAGGGGGGTTTAGATTGATTGACGAACTTTAAAGTATTTAAACACTAAGAAGAATGACTTATGAGATTGAATTAATTAGAGATGAAGACTTGGCTTTGCTTATATCCACTTAATGAAATGTTCATCGATCCCGGTTATATCTTTAACTATGTTCCTCTCGAATACTCAATCGAGGAGTATCTCCATTTTATCGAGGGTAGTTATTAATAACGAGACGCGTTCATTAATAAAACTTAGTACCGAGTCAATATAGAACACGCGTTGTATATTAACCCGATAGTAGCAATAATCTTAAGATGAAAATGATTGAGATTGATAACCTCAACACAAGTGGTTTATTGGTTTAATCAATATAATTAATTCCTCTTAGATTATTAACCATGAGACGCAAGCATTTATAATCCAAGTTCACTACTGTTGAAAGAAACGAATTAATAACAAGCGTATTAATCGATCGATTCTAATAATAATTAATATATGAAACAAAACTAGTTAATCCTTTAAGTAATGCTCAAAATATTAATATGAAATATGAATAGGAATCAATTAATATTCAAAGAAGAATATTAAAGAAAATAAATGTTACTATAATTAATGTCGAGATGCTATCTAATTATCATCTTAGCAACACTCCCTAACATTTATATAGAGATATTAATTAATATTCAAGGAAGAAGATTAAAGAAAATAACTCACAACTTACAATTCATTAAGCTTCAACGTAGCAAAACAACGATGGAAGAGTTTAGCTCCACATTTGGAGACTAAACATGATGAAAATATAAAGAAAGAACTTATCTAGACTGAGCTTAGAAGTATATGTGAATTGGTTCCTTTATTGTGAAGGAAAGGGGTGTATTTATAGGATTTTGGAAGCTACAGGGTCTGATACCCGACCGGGTATACAGGATACCCGATCGGGTATCTTAGGAAATGTCACGCCCCAAACCGCATCCAAGCGCGTGTACAACCGCCGTGTGATTAAGTGACGTCACTTGCAAGTCAACCTCACATAATCACACAAGGCATTCATGAACATCGTTCACACCATACTCACTAGTAAACATACATAACAACATCACATCATAGATTGAATGAATAGCGGAAAATATTCAATGGTCAATCATAGGCCACATATGGCAAAACGTAGACTCGCAGGCCAAAACAATGTAATATTACAAAAGTATCCATGAGCATAGTTTATGATTTAAAATAGTAAAGGAAGCACGAACCACGTCTTCCTCTAGATTCCTTCCACCCGTGCAAAGGTGTAGACAACAGGCTCTAGCTTCAACCTGAAATGGTGGGGCCCCCTGAAGGGGTCAGTACAAGTACCGAGCGAGTAGCAAGCTAAATGTAGAGTAACTAATGTGTCAAGTATAAGACCCAAACATAGGGTGATACATATACTTATACATCTTTACCCCAAGTTACAAAAATACATACCGATACTTATATACACTTGGAAATACCCGACCCGTAGGTCATTGTTTATTTGGGAAAAATAGTAGTAGTCTATGTCCTTGACTTAAAACCCCAAACCACCCATAGACCTATGAGTGTATAGGACTCCTCCTGTCCAAATCAAATAATCACAAGGACACCACCCGGTCCTGAATTACTAAACAGTAATCTATGAGTTTTGAGGATACCTCCCGATCCTTGTGTACTCCACCCTATATAACCGAGTTTTGAGGATACTGTTTGATCCTTGGGTAATCCACCCGAAATAACCGAGTTTTGAGGATACCTCCCGATCCTTTGGTACTCCACCCGACAAAACCAAGTTTTGAGGATACCTCCCGAACCTTGGGTACTCCATCCGACACAATCGAGTTTTGAGGATACCGCCCGATCCTTGGGTACTCCACCCAACATAACCGAGTTTTGAGGATAACGCCCGATCCTTGGGTACTCCACCCGACCTATGATCTACCACATATAATACTAGATAAGATCTCTATCATAATCAATAAACCAACTAAACCAAGTCTTAAGGCCTAAGCAAATTATCCATGCAATTCATGCATTTAAAATCAACGTATGGGCAATATAAGGCCAAACCGGTGCCGATTCAAATATGACCGGTACCGGTTCGTAGTAAAATAATATGAGCCGGGCTAAACCCGCTCGAACCGGCGCCGGTTCTATGCATGACCGACGCCGGTTGCCCTTGGACAACCGGTCAACCCTCGGTTGACCCGCTATTTCAAATCCATAAAATGTCAAACTTAATTACAACATGTATTAAGTTATAAACAACCATAGTATGCACCATTTATCTCTAAACATGTCACATATGTTTTTATAAACGTTTTCATATCGTAATTTATGCATATCTCAATAGTTCATTTCATACAAGCCTAATCATTTTGGCTAATCACATGTTTAATCTCATTTAAACATTATTATGAACACATATAACATTTACTTAGGTAATCTCATGCTTAACCCAAAAGTTACAAGACATTAAGTCATCCACTCACCTCAAATGAGCTTTAAGAAGATTCTACTCTTCTTAGTTGAACTCCGGCGAGACTCCGACGAATCTCCGGCGAACTCTAGAAACACTTGAGTCAAGCCCCTAATATGTTTTTATCATCACAAAACTCATATCAATACAAATAACCTCTAAAAGGTTATTTTCTGACGAACCGGTCGTTTTGGCTTCTAAGTCCGTTCTTGGACTTAGAACTACCTTCCAACCCCTCATTCTACACTTCTAAACATGTAGAATAATTCTAGGGGTGCTCCATATGATATATTAGTCATATGATAGATAAGAAATAGAGGAAAAGTTATTATAAGGTCATTACCTTAATCCTTCACGCTTTTTCCCAACTTTTTCCTTCTTTAACCTTTCTCTTTGGACTCATATTGCTTGAGTTCGAATTTGCAGGAGGAGGGTTTGAGAGCTTCTTTTCTCTTTTTCTTCTGGCCTTGGTCGAGTTTTATAGGGGGAGGGAGGTGTGAGAGTAGTTTTTGTCTCATTGGACAAATGAGTGTGGATGGGAGGTCCACCTCATGTCCTTTAGATGCTCCTCTACTCAATCCAACTCCTCTCATCCCTCCTCTCTTAATTCAGTCAGCCAACCCTTGGCTTTTGTGACCAAAAAAACGTGGGTTGGCCCCCATTCATGTGGGAGGTCAACCCTTTAACTCCCGAGGTGTACAATCGGTCCCGACAGTTGTATTTTTTGGACTGTTTTAATTATATTTTATTTTATCGGGTCAAATAAAATATATTAGGTGTTCCCCATCATTATGGACTCCTAGAATGAATATAAATTCCTCATCTTTAATTTAGAAGTCTCCGAAATTCGTTTCGGGCTGTTATCTCATAAATTACCAATACTGGTAATTGGGCCTTGTTTGACCAACGGGTCAACCCTATGCCCTTCCTATGGCCCAACTAAAATATCCACCACCATATAGATATTATCTAGACCAAGATGAATATAATATGTGGTCCCGGGATTGTCGGGTGATCCCCGCTCCCGATGCGGGCCCCGCGTGCAATTCACTATTCACGCAGAAGTGATAACTAAAACTTTACAACCTTGCAAATTCATAAATCATTATTCAAGGTTCATTACAAGATTTACTAAAGTAAATATACTTGGGGACGGTGTTACAAGAAATTTCTCAGAAATTCACTTTTCTGGGCATACCCGGTCGGGTATGTTGGTCACCCGATCGGGTATGAATACTCGAACATGGTCAAAAATCTTCCTGCATGTTGCCTTGTCCTGGATCTGATCCGATTTGAAATTTCAACAAGATACTCAATCGGGTATAGGTCATACCCGACCGGGTATAGACCAAAAATCAGGATCTTCTATTTTGTCTTGTGATTTTGCACCTTCCTTCCACTTTTGGGGTTCACCAACGGTCCGTTGAGTGATCATGGACATGTTTGGGCGCAGAATAAACCTAATCTAAACAAATTACAAGTGTTTTACAAACTAAACTCTTACACCAAAAGTGTGTAATTTCCAAAGGAATAATCAATCAAAACTAATTAAAAACACAAACATAAACATGGAAATTACATGAATGTCAGTAGTGCAGTGATGGAGTATATGGCCCGGGAACACCCGGCCCACAGACTCCTACTACTCCAGTAAAGGCCCAACAGGCCCAGAAGGCCCAACAGGCCCAAATCACAGCGCCCAGAGTACCAAGCAGCCCGCAAGGCGCACCAGGGGTGCCTTCGGCCCCCTGGCCGAAGGCTCTAAACTCTCACAGAACGGGTTTCTCAAGCAAACTAAGAAACTGGGAAAAACGGCAGAAAACAGTAGCCCTCGGCACCTGGAGCCCTCGGCACCAAAGGGGTCCTCGGTACTCAGAGCCCTCAGCTAGTCCTCTACAGCCGAGGGCACCTTCCCCGACAGGATATCCGCGCCACATGCGTACAGATCACCGTACCCTGTACAACGTCCCATCCAACAGCCGCATTAAATGCGGCCACATGCGGTTGCCAGCGCCAACCAGATGAGGTGACCTCTCGGCCAATGGACGCTTGACACGTGTCCCTGTCCAGCATTTATTGCTACTATAAATAGCACCCCTTTTCCCCATTTATAACCAAGTCATAAACGCTGCATACTTTCTGAATACACTTTCTCTCTCTACTTACTTGCTCTGACTTCTCTCTTACTACTCCTCGTAATAACCTCTCGGATAAGCTACCCCCCGGGTACACTATCCATCATGCAGTTTCTAAGAAAAGTGCGTTTATGTGATTATTATTCAATTGATAAAGTAAAAATAAAGTAAGAATGAATTTGAACCACACAAACTTTATCAATTTTAGTATGAGACAATCTTAGTAGGATGAACGGAAAAGAAAAAATGGAATAATTTTGATGAGGTGGTGAGAGTATATTTTAATCCTGCCATGAGCTGTTTTCTCAACAATTATACATAGAGATATTACCCCAAATAGGACTAAAACAGTTTGGAAATTCCAAAATAGGACTGTCATGTTTTTATTTCCAAAATAGGACTAAAAACTGCCATGTTTTGGTAGTACCAGACTTCAAACATGATAGTATTTTCTAAACATGGCAGTAATTAGTCCTATTTTGGGATAAAAAATATGACAGTCCTATTTTGGAATTTCCAAACTGTTTTAGTCCTATTTCGGGAACTTTCCCTGCTTTTTTCTAATACTCCGTAATATTTAAATATTATACTACCAATGGGCACACTAATTCAAATAATCTTGTACGTTTTGGAAGTATGAGATTCAATGCCTCAAATTATTGGAGTATATTGACATTGTCAATATGAATATCAATGTTATTAAAAAGGCATTGTAACAATGTCACAATGTCAAATAATAATGATCTGAAAATGAATGTCAATATTATAAAAATGACATTGTAAGTTGTAACAATGACAATGTTAATGTCAGTGAAAATGTTGTGACAATGTCATTCTATAAAAATGACACTGTTAAAACAATATCAATGTCACAATATTATAAACGTTGTTAAAATGCACTAAAAATGTTTGGACTTCAAAAAATGTTATAATACCAAATAAGGATGATGCTATAAAAATGACATTATAATAATGACAATGACAATATTGTCACAATTTTAATTCATGTCAATCACATATCAAGACAATCTTAATACTGTAAACATAACATTATTAAAAACAATGTCAATGTCACAATATTTTAAGCATTGTAAAAATAGAAAAAATGTTACAATGTCAGAAAAATATCAAAATGTCAAAAAAATCACAATGTCAAGATAAAACATACTATGTCAAACATTAACAATATAAACATTAACAAAATAAACATATCAATATTGCAAACATTGTCAAAATGTATGAAAATGTTACAATGTCATAAAAATATCAAAATGTCAAAAAAATCACAATGTCAAGATAAATCATACAATGTCAAACATTAACACAATAAACATTAACAAAATAAACAATCTCTCAATATTACAAACATTGTCCAAATGTATAAAATGTTACAATGTCAGAAAAATATCACAATGTCATATAGTGAGTATGTCAATGTTATAAAAATGACATTATAATCACGACAATGTCAATAATGTTAATGCTATAAAAATGACATTGTTAAAGACAATGTCAATGTTATAAAAATGACATTGTTTTCTTATAGAAAACACATTTTTGACAATGTATTATATTTCTATGATAGTGTTAACTTATTATTACTAACTAGCACAGTACCCGTGCATACGTACGGGAAAAAACGGTCGCTCTACATATACTTTTATTCATGATCTGATTAAATATAAAAATATATTTTTTATCTTACAATTTACTTCATTTCAAAAATGGAGTATGATAAGTGAATATAAAAAAACATAAATCCATACAACAAATATTCAAAGTAAAAGAAAATTAAAATATAAAAAAATCGACATCATCCATTAAAATTTACTACGTAATAATAATTAGTGATGTTGGCAACAGAGTGAAATATTGAACTTATTTGTTAGAGTTTTGAAAAACTACCTTAAAGATAACTTATAGTAGTAATGACTTGTGATTTTCTATTCTTATCATGTACGTAGTATTAAAACCATTAATCCATGTCTTCTAAACTCTCTCTATAACGCCACATATATAAATTTTACATGACTAAAATATGTCTAGGTAGGAATATTTTATCTTTTTGCAGTGATAGAGCTTGATATTTATTCATTGTCATAACATTGGCGATAATTATAGCAAAATGTCTTCTAAGAAGTTTAAAAGGTCACGAGAGAAAAAATATGAGATGAAATTCTCTCGATCAATTATTAATCTGTTTATTTTATCTTCTTATCTTATACCTAAAAGCATTACATATGAGAGATAAATTATCCCGCTCAATTATTCGTATTCGCATCTTATCTTACCTTCTTATATACTTAGTCATTACGTATGAGAGAGAAAATTATCTCGCCCAATCATCTGCACGTAAATCTTTTTATCTTCTTATACTTAAAAGCATTACATGTGAGAGAGAAATTATCCCGCTCAATTATTCATCTGCACATCTTATCTTACCTTCTTATTATACCTAAAATCATTATGTATGAGAGAGAAAATCATCCCGCCCAATCATCTGCACGTTAAGTTGGCTTATCTTCTTATACATAAAACCTCTACATATGAGAGAGAATTTTCTTGCTCAATTGTTTAAGCCGTCTAATTATATACCTATACTTCTCATACCTAAAAGCACTACGTATGAGATAGAAATTTTTTCCGCTCAATTGTTTTAATCATCTTATCTTATACTCCCTCCGTCCCTTATAACTTTGCCAAGTTTTCTTTTTTGGTTGTCCCAAAAACTTGTCACTTTCTCTTTTAATCAATCAATTTGTGGCTCCTGTTATTTCTCTCTCCAATGCACAAATCTCTACCACACAGTTTTTTCTTTATTATTCTACGTGTCAGTCAAACGTGGCAATCCTTTTAGGGACGGAGTGATTAAAAGCACTATGTACGAGAGAGAAAATTCATTCACTCAATTTTTAGCCGGCTTATGAGCTTATCTTATAATCAAAACCACTTTTAGTATAGTACCCGTGCATATGCACGGGAAAGAGCAGTCCGAGCATATAATTTTACCCATGATCTAATTAAATACTCCGTATTAAAATAAAAATAACTTTGTAGGATTCGACATTTTCGAAAAATAATAGTACAATAATCTAATACCATGAAGTATAACTCATACAATAAATATTCAATGAAGAGTATATTAGAAAAAATTAATTGACAACACTCATTAGAATATGCAACTTATTAATTTTCATGATTAAATTCATTTTGATATTAAATACTATACTAAAAAAGGTGAGTACAATAAGTGATTGACATAAAGTTTAGGTGTATACAATAAATATTAAATTTATCTAATACTTCGTATTAGTTAAATAAAAACTTGCTACTCATTAGTTAAATTAGTGCTAACATAAAAGAGAGAAAATTATACTTCTCAATTCTTAGCCGCTTTATCTTATACCTAAAAATATTATGTGTGATAGAGAAATTTGTACTGCTTAATTGTTATTCAGCTTATCTTGTACTTAAAGAACAACATATATGAAAATTTCTCTACTCAATTGCTAGCAAGCTTATTTTATAATACCTAAAAGCACTATATATGTGAGAGCAAAATTCTTCTGCTCAATAATTAGTTAATTCCGTAGAAATTTATGAGAGAAAATTCGCTCGCTCAATTGTTAGTAGCGTATCTTCTAATATGTAAAATCACTACATGGGAGAGAAAATTCTCCCGTTCAACTATTAGCAAAATTATCTTCTTATACCTAAAACTGTTACATATTAGAGAGACAGTTCTCTTGTTCAATTGTTAATCAGTTTATCTAATATTTAAAAGAACTATATGAGAGAGAGAAATGGTTCCACTCAATTTTTAGCAAGTTTATTTTCAAATAGCTAAAAGCATTACATATGATAGAGAAAATTATCCCGCTCAATCGTTAGTCAGTTTATCTTATACCTAAAAGCATTATATATGATAGAGAAAATCCCCCCTCTCAATTGTTAGCAAGATTATCTTATACTTAAAAGCACTACTTATGACAGATAGACATCTCTCGCTCAATTATTAGACGACTTATGACTTAATCTTTCTTATATCTAAAAACACTACATATAATAATAAAAAATCTCCCGCTCAATTGTTAGCAGACTTGTCTTATACCTAAAAGTACTATCTATAGACATCTCTCAATTGTTAGTTGGATTATCTTATCTATAAAAGCACTACTTATGAGAGAGAGAGAGAAAGGGGGAGGGAGAGAGAGGGAGAGATAAATATTGCACTGAATTGTTAGACGGCTTATGACTTATTTTTATATTTAAAATATTATATCTAGAAGCACTACATATGAGAGAAAATTCTCCCGCTCAATTGTTAGATGGTTTATCTTACCTTATACTAAAAAGCACTTCAAATGAGAGAAAATTCTCATACTCAATTGTTAGCAAGTTTATCTCTTTAGTTTCTTATACCTAAAAGCAATACAAATGAGAGAGAAAATTATCTCGTTCAATTGTTAGCCGACTTATCTTATAGGGAAAAGTACGGAAAAAGTACTTGTGGTTGAGCACGTTTTCAGATAGGGTCATGTGTTTCATTCTTTATCAAAGTGGTTCATGTGTTTGAATTTTGTTACCACAAGAGGGTCACGCTGTTAAAAACGCCTGAAAAAGTAACTCCGATTTTCAAAAGTGCCGGAATAATTAAAAGAAAAATACCGGAAGGTGCGCCTCAATAGGACGACCGCTAGGCCATCTTCCTTTTTGGTTTTCAGCCACCCTTGTCACCGGAAAGTCCATCGGAAAAGTGATATTAGCGAAATCATTTTTAAAAAATAATTCAAACAGATCTGAAAAATCCAAAGGCAAAGGTGGTTTGGAGGTCATCTTGACGAGGCGCACCTTTCCGTATTTTTCTTTTAATTTTTCGGGCACTTTTGAAAATCGGAGTTACTTTTAACAGTCTTTTTCTGATGTTTTTAACGGTGTGACCCTCTTGTGATAACGGAATTTAAACACATGAACCTCTTCGATGAAGAATGAAACACATGATCCTGTCTGAAAACGGGCCCAACCACAAGTATCTTTTCCGTACTTTTCCCTATCTTATATTTAAAAGAACTACATATGAGATAGAGTTATCTCGTTCAATTGTTAGCAAGCTTAACTTCTAATACCTAAAAGCACTAATCTTATACTTAAAAGAACTACAAAAGAGAGAGAAAGTTATCTTGCTCAATTGTTAGGCACTAAAAATTAATAAGTCATATTTTTATCCATTATTTTCTTTTTGTTATATATTAGGAATTTATATTTATTTAATAAGGAATGCTCTGTATTGAGTTCGGAAAATAGAAAGGTTGTCTAATAAATTTTCAGTTTTTTTAATTTTTCATATTCAATATTAGTGTCATATGAAAGATCGTAAAAAATTATAAATTTTGATATATTTTTTATAAAAAATAGAGAAAAAATGAAAACGTTATTCCACTTTGAAAAAAATGGATTTTTTTTAAATACAATGGGTCCGATGAATTGATGCCACCTTATTTTACAAATGCTTAGCATCAATTGTGTTCCATATAAAGTCCTTGAGGTTGTCACGTGGCATATGTAGAGTAAAGGAGAGAATTGTAAGGAGAAGAGCACATAAGCTTTAAAGAGGGAAAATTTGTCTTTTAAGGAGATATTTTTTTTCTTATATATAAATAGATGCGTCATTTTATTATCTGAATTTTTTAGAATAATGTATGTGATGGATAGTGTACCCGGGGGTAGCTTATCCGAGGGGTTATTACGGGGAATAACAAGAGAGAAGTCAGAGCAAGTAAGTGTAGAGAGAGAAAGTATATTGGAGAGTGTTCAGCGTTTTCAGCGTGGTTACAAATGGGGAAATGGGGTGCTATTTATAGTAGCAATAAATGTCGGACAGGGACACGTGTCAAGCGTCCATTGGCTGAGGGGTCACCTCAACTGGTTGGCGCTGGCAACCGCATGTGGCCGCATTTAATGCGGCTGTTGGATGGGACGTTGTACAGGGTACGGTGATCTGTACGCATGTGGAGCGGATATTGTGTCGGAAGAGGCGCCCTTGGCAGTAGATGACTAGCCGAGGGCTCTGAGTACCGGGGACCCCCTTAGTGCCGAGGGCTCCCACTGCCGAGGGCTACTGATTTTCGCCGTTTTCCCAGTAACTTTGTTTTCTTGTCTTGGCCCTCCTGTGAGAGTTAGAGCCTTCGGCCAGGGGGCCGAGGGCACCCCTGGTGCGCATTGTGGGCTGCTTGGTACTCTGGGCACTGTGATTTGGGCCTGTTGTGCTTTCTGGGCCTGTTGGGCCTTTATTGGAGTAGTAGGAGTCTGTGGGCCAGGGGTTCCCGGGCCATATACTCCATCAGGAGTCCCTCACTCCTTTTGCCGAAAGGTACTTGAGGGAAAAGGAGTAATTGTGCTTGTCCTCTACCGTTGTTTCGTTTGTAGTTTGTAGAGTTGTGGGTAGTTTGTTGTTTGTTTATTCTGTCGAGGGCAGTCCCTCAGTTACCCACATGTCGGGACTTGAGGGGTCATGTTTGTGATTTTTGTGATTTTTCCCGAGGGGGTCCTCCAGTCCCCCACTCCTTGAGGCACTTGCAAAGTGGTGAAAAGGAGTAGAGTAGTTGCGTTGCTGTTGTGGGCCGAAGGCTTACGCTTTTCGTTTCATTTTGGGGGGATGCCTCGTTAAAAACTTCATTAGGAAAAACCCTGTGGGAAAAATCCTAATGAGGGAAAAAGAGTGCACCGAATTTCCCCAACGATGGATCGAAAATGTGAAACCTTGGTTCAAAATGGAGAATAATGATGTTGCCGAAGGCTTTCCCCGTTCTGAGGGCTCATTTGTTGATTAGCCGGAGGCTTGCCTTTGATACCCTGGGAGGCGTCGAAGGGGGGTCCCTCAATCTGGGGATCGAGGGCGTAATGAATGCGGGTAGTAGTTGAATTGTTACCGGGGGGTCCCCTGTTTGTTGATTAGTTGGTGATGAGGATATTCGAGGGCTCCCATTACATGTGTGCCGTAGGCTATCCGTCAATGAGGCATACTCCCCGGGGGCTACCCCCGGCCCTCAAAGTGCTGAGGGGGGGTCCCCGAGGGCTGGCCTGATATGAAGCCTTGGGCTTCTGAAGGAGTGATCCCGAAGGCATCTATTATGTAGTGTGTGGGGCGCAAACCGGGAGTGTCTCCGGGTAAGTGTATCCGGGGGCTCTTCTTGATGAAGTGGAGTGAAGCAAAAAGCCCGGGGGCTCCTAGAATATAGCCGTTGGAAATATAGCCGTTGGAATATCTATCGTCAGAATATAGCCGTTGGGGGGGTTGCCACGTGGTGTGTGCTCGTTGGCTGCCCGTGGGTGGGCGTCACCGATTGGGCGAAACCACGGTTCGTAATGCTGGCAATCCAACCGGAGGCCCGGTTTCCAGGCCCAAGCCCGGATCCCAGCGATCATTGTAGCGAAGCTCTGCTAAAATTTCTAGAGAGAGAAACTGCAGCCCTCGATCAATCTCCCGCTTTAAGGTCAGTTCCCCCGTCTGCTCTTCTCTCTCCTTAGCTAGCTGTAGCGGCCTTAGATCTAGGACCGTAACCTAGGACACTTAGTGTTTTCGAGCCCTCGAACCAGTTGCAAAGATGTCTTCCCAAAGTGATTCCCAGGACATATCGAGGGATCCCTCGATGGAAGAGGAGAGCTTCTCGGATGAGGGGTCCTCGAGTGAGCAGCCCTCGGCCCAAGAGGATGTCGCGATGGCGATGGAGGTGCAGAAGGAGTTGGTGGCCGAAGTTGAAGTCGAGGGCTTCGAGCAAGAGGCGGAGGAGGAAGAGCTTGCCCTCGCCGTACAAGTTGCAGAGGAGGAGGAAGAAAAGGAGAGGATGAAGGTGACAGTTGCCGCCCTTCCCCCTCGGGGTGCTGGTGAGGCAGGGAGCTCTCGACCCCTCAACCCGACGCCGATAAGAGTGGCCCCTGGAAAAAAATCGGAGAAGAAGAAAACTGCTCCTAAGAAGAAAAGTGTTGCTGCTGACCAGGGGAAGCCCATAGATGAGCCCGAGGGGTACTCCTGGCTAAATACTGCTGCCCTGGAGATAGGGTCGAAAGCTGATAGGGAAGACATGTACGTGACCCAGCTGCACGTGGGGCCTTCGGCCGTGGTGGTGGCACCGGGCCCTGATGATGTGCTTTCCCGGGGCCCCGAGGGTTGCATTGCTGTGCACATCCTGTCAGTGTCAATGGGGCTCCGGTTCCCCCTGCATCCATTCCTTCGGGAGTATCTCCGGTATGTGGGCTTGGTCCCCTGCCAGTTGACACCCAACAGCCACTCCTACGTGGCGGGCTTTCTAAACCTCTGCCGGGCCCGAGGGGTGACCCCCAGCCTGGACTTGTTTTTCCAGAGCTTCAACCTCTGCCGAGGGGGTCACGCGAACGCCGAGGGCTTCGCCAATCTGCAACAGGTGGCTCGGTGGAAACTATTCACAGAAGTGCCCTCGTCCAACAAAGGCTGGAAGGAGCGGTGGTGCTACGTTAGGATTGCCGAGAGCCCCTTTCCGAAGGAACTTAGGGATCGCTTCCGTCGGCATCCGAAGGTCGGAAGTGCTGCTCTGGAGAAGGACGGCTTGATAATAGCCAAGATCCCGGAGGGTCGTACGAAGCAAGTGTCCATTAAGGACTTCACAGCTGACAAGGAGCTATTCGCCCTCGGCTTCCGCAGATATCGCTTCCTTGGCGAAACAGACGAGAAGTATCCTGTGCTGGCAGGAGGTAGTCTTCGAGGGCTTCCCTTTTTTTTGTACTTAGGATTTTTCCCCCCTTTCCTTTTTTTGCTCTTTTCTCCTTCGGTCTAACCCCTTTGTTTTTGTTGGCAGGTGTTAACATGGATGCTGGCAAACTCTTCGCTCTGAAGAAGAAGAAGGGCAAGACCCAAGCCCAGAAGAAGGACCCTTCGGTCCAACCGCCTGTGGGAGCCTTCTTCCAAAAAGAGGCTCCGGAGCCCTCTGCTACGGAGGGAGTCGTCGGCGTGGCAGAAGGGGCCACAAAAAAGAAAAAGGGGAGCAAGGCGGTTGAGCCCCCGGCTAAGAAGCAGAGGGGCACAGGGGGCACTGTCGGCCAGGATGCCCCCTTGGTGATCATTGAGGATCGCCCCTCTCCGGACCCCCCGGTTGATGCTGCGGCGACAGCCCAAACCAATCCTCCCTTGAGAAGCCCCCCTCGGGAGATCCTGCAGCTCTCTTTGGCCCCGGTGGCTTCTGTTCTACACGGCTCGGCGGAGCCGAAAGCTTTTCTGAGGGGGATGACCTCGGTAATGGACAAGGCTGCCCTCTCCACATATGATGACGAGGCCCTCGAGAACAGGATCCCTCGGTCTTCATTAACTGTAAGTTTGCTCCCTTAGGTTTTGCGTTTAACTTTTAATGCTCTTTTCATGTTAATCTGACCCCTCCTCCCGTTGTTTATCAGGCTTGTGTAGCCCTCGGGGAGCACGCACAGAGGCTTGAGCAATGGCGCCTCCGGAAGGCTGAGCAGGACCGGGAGATGAAAGAGCTCATCCTGAAGAACTCCGAGGCTGTAAAGCAGATGGCCATGCTGGAGGAAGATCTCCGGAAAGCTGCCGAGGGCAAAGCTGCAGCAGAGGAAGCTAGGCTTGAGGCCGAGAGGGCAGCCAAGAAAGCCGCCGAGGAGGCGGAGATTGCTAAGGCCGAGGCCGTCGTCAAAGCCCGGGAAGAAGCTGTTGCCGCCTTCGTGGCCGAGGGCTGGAAGACCGAAGACAGGCGGTAGTGGGTGGCCTTGGTCGTGGAGTCTTCGGTTGATGACTGGGTGAAGGGCCCCAGAGCCGACTGGATGGCAGAAAGGGGAGACAGCTATTACCAGGGGGCGAGTTCTTCACCCAGCATCTGGTGTACCGGAGGCTCGCCAGGCACTTCAAAGTCCCTCTCGAGGAATTCGACCCCTCGGCTTACGGCCTTCCTGCTTTGCAAATGAGAGGCTTGTGATCCATGACTCCATGATGATGGGGGGATCCGGCGATGGTGAGACCGAGGACGCCATCGGGGAGGAGGTCACCTCGAAGCCCGCCGAGGAGGCAGCAGCTTGAAGAAAATACTTGTAGTTGAATAGCTGTTTGAACACTTTTTTTGTTTGTAATGTTTGTGTACTCTCGACCTCGGCCATATTGTAACATATACATTTGAATCTCTTCTTTTTGACGAATGAATGATTGCCTTCGGGCTTTGTGTATATGACTTGTCCTCTTTAATTCATTTCTTCTCGAATGTATGCCGTCGTTTTTTTTTGAATGTATGGCTTCACTTTTCTGAATGTATGTTTACGACTTAGAATATATTCTTCCAAGTGTAGTGCCTCTTGTAGCCCTCGGCTACTAGTAATCTTTGGTCAGTTGAAACTTTCACCGAGGGCACAATGTTCAGGACTTAGAAATAATTCTAAGTGTTTGTTCATGTGTTGGCCTCCGGCTTGTCC
Organism: Cuscuta europaea; assembly: GCA_945859875.1. Classification (NCBI taxonomy): domain Eukaryota; kingdom Viridiplantae; phylum Streptophyta; class Magnoliopsida; order Solanales; family Convolvulaceae; genus Cuscuta; species Cuscuta europaea. Next base: position 5,224,993 of record CAMAPE010000074.1, on the reverse strand, counting down.
TTCCCTCCGGTTCTATGTGGCCTTCATGAGATGACCGGAGGCGAGATGTTTAGGACTTAGAAAATCTCTAAGTGTTTGGATATTGTGTAGCCTTCGGTACGTGGATACCCCTCGCTGATTGGACGCATGACCGAGGGCCCAGGAATAGTTAGGACTTAGAGTATTTTTCTAAGTATACTTTTGCCAAGTCCTCATCCGCATGGCCCTCGGGCTGTAGGGAGATTTGACCGAGGGTAAGAACCCTTGGGACTTAGAAATTTTTCTAAGTGTAGCATGTATGAAGTAGGAGCCCTCGCGTGACTGTGAGGGCCTTGTCTCAGATATGCCTTCGGTTGACTGATGGCTCCACAAGGGGCAAAGCATTTAGGACTTAGACTATTTTTCCAAGTATTTCCTGCCGCTGGCCTTCGGGAGGACCCTTCGACTGTATACGTTGTAGGTTCAGGATAGTTTCCTTTGATTTGCAATGTTGGGCTATGGTAACAAAAGCCTTCGGTTGTTTGTCATATGGTGCCCTTCGGGGATTTTTTGAGTTGTTTGAGCCTTCGGTTTTAGGTATAGCCGGAGGCAATCCTTGAGTGGACTTAGCCATTCGTTGACGATGTCTGTTGTGAATGGTATCCTTTGTACTTATGAACTTCCAAGGTACCAAAGGTGTTCCCGTGGGGAGCCCTCGGTATGTTTTTGTAAATTGTTGGAGTGATGTACTCATTGATTTCTCGCCAAGTCTACTCCCCTTCACCACCCTATTTTTTTTTTTGAGTAGTGAAGGGAAGGCTTCAAGAAACTTGGTTTCTTGGTAAGGCTTGGCCTATCGGGAGGTAATAGAATACACCATTAGCTCCCCCCTCGGGTTAACCTTCCGAGTTCCGAGGGGATCGAGGGTCGTTTCCTGGGCACAAGATATGGTGGTCTGTAGCCTGCCTCCCCTTGGGGGATGGCGCGGAAAGCGCCTCAGTTTTGAAAGTCGTCCCCTCGGCGCTGGACGTAGTCCGTGGCCTGCCACACCCTTGGGGTGGTGGCGCGGGGAGCGTTTCGGTTTGGAAGTCGAATCCTGGGCATTTCTCGTGCCTGTCATACCCTTGGGGTGATGACGCGGAAAGCGTTCCGTTTTTGAAAGTCGAATCCTGGGCATTTCTCATGCCTGTCATACCCTCGGGGTGATGACGCGGAAAGTGTTTCAGGGAAGGGTTTTCATTTGCACACTGGTTGCAAATGGCCGGGTGCACTACGTGCTGCCGGCACCGAGAGGTGGCGCCTTCGGTATAGGCGTCCTTGAGGGGTACGACTTAGAAACAACACCTGGTGTTTGTTCCGTTTTACGGCCCCCGGTACTTGGTACCGAGGGGTCTTCTGTGGAAACACTTGGTGCTTCTCCCCGATTGTTGAAGAGGATTGTGTTATCTACCCTCGGTACTTGGTACCGAAGGGTCTTCTGTGGAAAGACTTGGTGTTTCTCCCCGATTGTTGAAGGGAATTGTGTTATCCACCCTCGGTACTTGGTACCGAAGGGTCTTCTGTGGAAACACTTGGTGTTTCTTCTCATTTGTTGAAAGCTGCTAGTGATGTGTCCCCCCGGCACCAGGTGCCGAGGGGTTTCCTTTTGGGGACAGGTGGTGCTTTGTTGTAGGTGATAGTATCCTCTACCCTCGGCACTTGGTGCCGAGGGTTCTTCTATTGTGGTGAGGTCTTGGGCCTGGGGTGATATGAGGGCTTGGCCCTTGTGATAATCTTGTTCCGTGTTCTCGGTGTCTTCAAAATGCCTTCATTCTTCAGAATTCTTAGGCCTTGGGCCGTAAAATAATGTTGGGAATATTTTATGGTGTTCAATCTAGTTAGTTATCTTTGTATTTGTGTAGTTATTAATTAATCGTGTAATACGGGCCACAAATGTGTATCAGCCCGTGGGCTTCCTTGTAACCCGTAAGTTAGCCAACTTCTCCTATAAAAGGAGGCTAACTTACGGGAACCAAAACGATCGTAAGAGGCTTAGAGACACAGAGGCGAGATAGAGAGATATTAGGGTTGCCGCTGCTCTCCTTCTCCTGGGAGAGTAGCGGCAGGTTCATACGGTATACCAGATTCACGTTCAATCTTATCGATTTCTTTCTATCTGCTTCTTATTCTTCTTGTTATGATTGTTGAATGTTAGAATTATGGGACTAACAATTGGTATCAGAGCCGAGGCGTGAAACAGGTTGGATCTGTCTGCGATTTTTGGATTTAACGAAGAACTGCTCTGTTTTTTCTTCAGTTTTTCTATATGTAGAGATTTGCTCCTGTAATCTCGTTTGTGAACGAAATTTTGTAAAAATCATACTGTTGGATTCGCCTTTCAAAACCGATCCAGCAGCATACCTCTTTTTTCGTTTTCTGCAATTTTTGTTTTTCGAAGATCTCTACATTGAGATCTCGAAATCCTCTTTTTCCACTGCTGCAGAAACGTTTTTGGCTTGAAACTGGTACAGGAGAATCTCGACTTTCAGGGCTATTCAGAACAGGTTTCAGATTTTCAAAAATCAATGTTTTCATTTTGCAGGATCTCGACATTTAGGGACTCGATTTCTTCTTCTCGACATTTGAGATCTCGAGATTTGCATCTCGACATCTTGATCTCGAGATTTGCATCTCGACATCTTGATCTCGAGATTTGCATCTCGACATCTTGATCTCGAGATTTGCATCTCGAGATCTTGATCTCGAGATTTGCATCTCGAGATCAAGATCTCGAGATTTGAATCTCGAAATCAAGATCTCGAGATTTGAATCTCGAAATCAAGATCTCGAGATTTGAATCTCGAAATCAAGATCTCGAGATTTGAATCTCGAAATCAAGATCTCGAGATTTGTGATCTCGAGATTTGGAATTTCGAGTTTTGGGATTTCGACATTTGGGATCTCGATGTTTTGGATCTCGACATTCTGAAGATTTCGAGATTTTCAAAATTTCTCGATGTTTTGAATCTTTCAAAGTTTGCAGTTTCTTGGAACTCATAATTCGAATCTTGACATCCTTTGCAGTTCATCGAAACTTTACATTATAAGGATCTCTAAATGATTCCCTGCTTATATATGTTTCATGAGTTTTCGATGTTCTGATGTTTTTCAAACATCAAGTTTTCGAGATTATGAGGTTTTCGAAACTCCAAAGTTTTCGATGTTCAAACATTTTGAAATTCTGCAGATTTCGATATTCTGAGGTTTGTTTTGCAGGTGGATTTGGCCATTATTCTTCGAGGCAATCTCTAGAATTTTGTTTAAAATCCACCTTCTCTCGACATTCAACATCGAGCACCTCATCTTCGAAGAAATTCCTCAAAAACTCAAAATTAGAGATTTTCTGCGACACCGCACTGTTTTGGCCATAACTTTTGACTCGGTGATCCGATTTGAGCAAACTTTTTTTTGTTGGAAAGCTAACGAGAAGATCTACATTAATTCTCGGGCTATGTCCCAGAACCCATACTCACGCGCCCTCACTCGCAGTCTTTGAGGGTCAAAACGTTAGTTTTCCGACAAACATTGTAAATCACCGATGTCCAGGTCAAAACTTAGGCAAATCTGTTCAAATCCTTTCAATGTCAACCCTGAGGTCAAAGCTTTTCTAAAACTTCAATGTAAAGGTCTGAAAATCGTGGATAATTCAATCAACCTCGCGTCAACGGTCATCTTACAACAATCAATAATCAACTGCTGGAGCCTCCCCTGACTCATCAACATTATGTGATCATCAATATGCTGAAATTCTACATGGTGAGCTCAGGAAACCGTCATGTGTGGTACATGTTCAGATTGCTCCACACACATGGCTGGTATGACAAGCTGTGAGCAATCAAACCTTGCACATTCTGAGGGGGAGTTTCAGTTTTCTCCTCCTGGCGCCTTACACCGACAAAGCAAGGCATCTCTCAACGGATGCAACATTCTAGGGGGAGTGATCAATGTTATCCTTCCCGGTGCCTAACAATGACAAAGCATACCGAGTGCTCCAGTTGAGGGGGAGCACAGAGAGAAAATGAGAAAGTAATGAGAGAACATGTCCCTATGGCTTAGTAAACCCAACTAAGCCTACCCAAAGGACAAAGCCGAGCGTAAGTGCGTAAGTGAGCGAGTGAGTGAGTGAACATTATGAGCATTAGGAAGCAGAAGGCTCAAGTGAGAAGAAAAACAATTATCAATGATGAGTCTGCTACCTCAATTGCCTGATATGAATTGAACATTTGCTCCTAGCCACTAAAATACTCTGGACTATCCCCATAGGTTCAGGACTGAATTTATTCAGATCCCGGGTAGAAGTCGCTGCATTTTGTCCAAACGGCGCATGCACAACCCTACCCTAGACCACTCACTTGTCTCCCAACAGACAAGTGTTTAATCATATTTCACGGGGAACCACATCTCTCATTACTACCTCCTTACGAGGCAAGTAATACTGACTACAGTGGCCTCAGCCCCATGCCACTGAACTTTCATTGATCACGTCGTGTCTAGTTACTCACTTCCCAAATGTTTTGAAATTTTCTAGGACACAGACACATTTTAGAGTCAGTTGCTAGTCTTCAAGACTTGCGAGAACTTCCATAGGGCTCATCTATTACAGATGAAGACCAATAATTGGAAGGAAGTCCTGCTGTTGCAACATAAGAATCACCAACATTTTCAGGCCATTGCTTTAGAGTTTATCTCTATAGTGATGATAACGGGCGTCTTCACGACCCCGGAGGGCTACGTTATCTTCTTTACATTCTGCTTGTTTTTCCTGTTTTTATTTCTGCAGAATAAAAGAATAAAAGAATGACGTCCCGATTCATCGGATCGTCATGAGGGGGAGAGTGGTCCACATGCTGTTAACACTGAACAAATCATTCTGGGACACTTCACTCCTCCATCACAAAATTCAACACCCTCTCTACTATCTCCGCAACTCAAACCAAATGGTCAGCTACACTCACAAATCAACCATCATTATGTTCCGCTGTGCCACCGACAAGTTCTCCTCAAATGCATTCATTCCAAATAGTCAAAAAGACTACATTGTGGAGGAGACAGAGGTCAAATACTCGTGTCCTGAAGATGAATTCCATGGGCGTCTCCTATTCTCCAAAGAATATTCATTCTAGAGGCGTCACCGGACTTCATCCAAGCTGATCAAGAGCAACTTCTGGAAGGCAAGGATTACATGCAAGATACAGAAGGTCCCTCAACCCCCGGCATCAAAGATCAAATTGTCAAGAAGACATCAAAGGGGAGATTGCAAGGATTTCTTCAGATAGCCTTCCTCAGAAGTCAAGTTCAAAGACAAAGGAAGCTCAATAACAACAAAGACAAAGATATCTGCGCTGCAATGCTGATTCAACACGATTGATCACCAAGGGGGAGATTGTTGGGAATATTTTATGGTGTTCAATCTAGTTAGTTATCTTTGTATTTGTGTAGTTATTAATTAATCGTGTAATACGGGCCACAAATGTGTATCAGCCCGTGGGCTTCCTTGTAACCCGTAAGTTAGCCAACTTCTCCTATAAAAGGAGGCTAACTTACGGGAACCAAAACGATCGTAAGAGGCTTAGAGACACAGAGGCGAGATAGAGAGATATTAGGGTTGCCGCTGCTCTCCTTCTCCTGGGAGAGTAGCGGCAGGTTCATACGGTATACCAGATTCACGTTCAATCTTATCGATTTCTTTCTATCTGCTTCTTATTCTTCTTGTTATGATTGTTGAATGTTAGAATTATGGGACTAACAAATAATACATTCACTAGTTATGAGGGCTTGGCCGCTCTGATGTTATTGATAAAATTTAACTAAGTGATGTACATTCCAGTGCCTAGGGACTTCAGTCCCGTTAGGGCGTTTTAGTTTGTAAGTTCCGGGTTTGATGATGGCTGTCACGATGTAGGGGCCCTAGAACTTTGGTTCCATCTTTCCACCCTCGGTTGGTTGGCTAGCTTCCCTTCTTCGGAGAACATAGTCCCCCACTTGGAATTCCCGGGAGCGAACCTTGGCGTCAATGTAACTTTTCACCTGCCTTCGGTAGTTCTCTGCGCGTATGAAGGCTTGCTCCCGGCGTTCTGAAATAAGGTGGAGATCGAGGGCCATATTGGTGTCGTTGGCCTCCGGATCATACAGTGTGACCCTTCGGGTTGGGAGAGTTACCTCAGTGGGGGCTTTGGCTTCAAATCCGTAGCAAAGGGAGAAGGGTGTCTCGCCAGTTGCCCGCCGAGGGGTGGTACGGTAGGCCCATAAGATGTTGTGGAGCTCTTCCACCCAACCACCCCCTTTGGCCTCCAGCTTCTTCTTTAGGCCCTCAAGCAGGGTCCTGTTGGCGTTCTCCACCTGACCGTTGCCCTGAGGGTAGGCAACGGACGAGAAGGTGTGTTTGATGCCCCATGCCTCTAGGAGGGCACAGAAGGGGGCTGCCTCAAACTGAGTCCCATTGTCGGAGATGATTTGCTGAGGGACGCCAAACCTTGTGAGGATGTTCTTGAGAACAAAGTGACGGCACCTGGCTTCAGTGATGCTGGCGAGGGGCTCCGCTTCCACCCATTTGGTGAAGTAATCGATGGCGACAATGATGTACCTGTTGTTGGAGGTACCCCTCGGCAGAGGGCCCACAAGGTCTATGCCCCATCGAGCGAAAGGTATGGATGTGCTGATGGGGGCATAGTTGACCGCTGGCCTGCCGAGGGCTTTCTGGAAGTGCTGGCATGCGGGACACCTCCGGGCAAGGTCCGCACAATCCCGGGCCATCGTAGGCCAGAAGTAGCCCTGGATTATCAGCCTTCGGGACATGGAGAAGGGTCCCTGGTGAGCTGAGCACGTCCCACTGTGCACTTCCTCCATTGCTACTTCGGCTTCATCTTGATGAAGGCACCGAAGTAATGTCCCGTTGTAGGATCTTTTGTAAAGCCTTCCGTCTTCGATAATGTAGCTGGGAGCCCTCAGTTTTGTCAGTTTGGCGCGGGCCTCCTCCTCGGGCAGTTGCCCTATGGTGATGAACAACAATGTCTGAGATCCAGTCCTCCTGTCTTTGTTGTATGTTCATGACGGGGCTAGCATGTATGCTGGAGAGGCTGAGTTCTTCCACTTTGGCAATCTTCGAGATATGCTCAGGGGATTCTGCTGAGAGCTTTGATAAAATGTCGACCTCGGAGTTTTGAGCCCTCGGTATTTGAGTAAGGGAGTGCGCCTCAAATACCTTAAGCAACTCCTTGGCCGCCTCCCTGTATTGCTTCATTCTCCCTTCCTTGGCTTCGTACTCTCCGGAGATTTGGCCGACGACTAACTTGGAGTCGCACTTGACGTGGATTTGTCGGGCCTTCATGTTGGCTGCCAGCCGAAGGCCACAGAGGAGGGCTTCGTATTTGGCTTCATTGTTGGAGACTTTGAAGGAGAAACGGACTGCATAATAGGCCCAGAAGCCCTCGGGTGAGATGAGAACCACCCCTCCTCCGCATGCCTTGATGGCGGAGGAGCCGTCGGTGTAGAGGGTCCACCAGTCATCTGAAGGGGCCGAGGGCTCCTCTTCCGTGGCTGCCCTTGCCGTGCACTCCGTCACGAAGTCCGCTAGGGCTTGGCCCTTGATGGCGGGCCTAGGACGGATGTCGATGTTGTATTGGCTCAAGAAGACAGCCCATTTTACCATTCGGGAGGAGCTAGTGGGGCTCCGCATCAAGGCGCCGAGGGGTTGGTGAGTGAGGACCTGGACCGGGTGAGCCTGGAAGTAATGGCCCAACTTCTTGACGGTCCACACGATAGCCAACACCGTTTTTTCCACGGGGGAGTACCGGAGTTCTGCCTCCCTGAGGGTTTTGCTAACATAGAAGATGGCATGCTGGATGCCATCTTCTTCCCGGATGAGTACCGAGCTGATGGCAGCCGAGCTGACACCCAAGTAGAGGTACAGGATCACCCCTACCTTGGGTTTAGAGAGCACAGGGGGTGAAGATAAGTATCGTTTCAGCTCCTCGAATGCCCCCTGACATTCTGAATCTCCGCTGATGATGCCGGTCTTCAAATCTTCGGGGAGCTTGGCTCCAATCTTCACGACTCTCTCCGGCTTGGCCGGATCGAGCGCGAAGTCTTCTACCTCCTCGGCTGGTTCAGCCCTCGGCCTCCTTTCTTCCGCTTCCACAGTTCCGGTGATGGTGTCAACGCGGAACTCCGTCTTGCTAACCTTCTTTGTAACTTGAAGGTAGCAAGCGCGGGCAAGTTTTTGGTTCCCCCTTGAGTAACCGATTCCCCCCTCGGCTGGGAACTTGAGGCAGAGGTGCCTCATGGAGATGACGGCTTCGAGGTCCTCGAGGGCTGGCCGGCCGAGGATGATGTTGTGGGCGCAGTCGATGTTGACGACGACGAACTCCACTTCGATCTTGGCTCTATGCAGACCGTCGCCGAAGGTGACCGGGAGGGTTATGACCCCCTCGGAATCAATGGTGTCGCCGGTAAAACCGGCAAGAGGGGTCTTGATGGGCCGAAGGGACCCCCTCTCCAGATGCAGCTCTCTGAAGGTGCTGAGGTACATTACATTGACGGAGCTGCCCGTGTCAATGTCAGTTCTGTGAATAATGGTGTCGTTGATCTCTGTGCGGATGACGAGGGCATCCCTGTGGGGGGAGGATACTGGAGGGAGATCAGCGTTGGTGAAGATAATGGGTTCCTCCCTCAGCCGCTTTACCGGGGGCATATGAGTGACTTCCCCCACGTAAAGTGATTGAGCCCACTTCTTTCGTTGACTTGTAGAGTCACCCCCGGTATTTCCCCCCGTAATCATGAGGATGTGGCGTTTCTTTTCTTGGTACTGGGGGTACTCCTCCTCCTCCTCCAGATTTCCAATCTCCCTCTTCTTGCCGAGGGGGATGGTGTTGGGGTTGACCCATGCATTCCCTCTCGCAGTTTGCCCTCGGGATGGCCCCTGATGAGGGGGGGCCTGTTGCTGAGGGCCCTAGCCCGCTTGTATCAATTTCTCGATGGCCTTCTTCAGCTGATGGCAATCATCGGTCCTGTGCCCCTGGTGTCGGTGGAAACGACAGTAGGGGTAGTTTGGATTGATGGCAAATACTTCCGAGGGCGCGCGTGAATCTCGCTCCACGAGGCCCCTCTCCTCAGCAAAATCCAGGATGACGCTGATGGGGTGCGTCAGTGGTGTCCGAGGGTGCTCCAGGAGGACAGGCTGTGCCCAAGCCCTCGGGTTTCCCTTGTAGCCTCCCCCGGGCTTGGCTTGGCCATGCTGGGGGCGATCACCGGAGGGGGCAGGATCCCTGGGATGATTGCGGGGAGCCCCCAGCCCCCGACTACCTTTTTCTTCCGGCCGAGGGCGTTGCTGATCTGGGACATGGTGGTACTTCTCTACCTCCTCGGCCTCGGTGTACCGGTCCCCCCGCTGTAGGGCCCTTATATAATCGCGGGGGGGTTCGATGATGAGGCTCCTTGAGAAGTTCCCGGGGCGGAGTACTGTTTGTAGGAGGGCCAGGAGGGTCCCGTCGTCAGCGCCATCGACTTTATCAGCCTCCGTTCTCCAGCGCTCCAGGAAGTCCCGAAGGGTCTCCTCCTTCTTCTGCCTCACCGTTTGCAAGTGGGAGAAGTGTTTTCTTGTGCGGCGCCTTCCCGCAAATTGCGTCAAGAATCGTTGGGCGAGTTCTTGCCATGAGTCAATGCAGCCCTCGGGCAGTCGATTGAACCATTCGTAAGCTGGCCCCTCTCGGGTGGAGAGGAACCAGCGGCACAAATATTCATCTGATGCCCCCACCATCATCATGCTGTTTTGATACGTGCTGTAGTGCACTTGGGGGTCAGTCTTTCCGTCATAGGGCTTGATGAGCTGCCCTCGGTATTTTTCCGGGATCCGGGCAGCCAATACCCTTGGGGTGAATGGTGTCCGGGTCCGGAGCTGTATGGTGGGTTCCCCGGAGCCCTCGGCTATCTTCTTCTGCATTTCTTCCATCTTGGCCATCATTGCCTCATATTTGATGTATGTATGAGGGGCAGAAGTGGTGGCGTGGGCTTTAGTAGCTTCCATCTCGTCAAACCGGCGCTGGAGGGCCGCGATGATTTCGTCCCGGGGGTCCTTCGGGAGGGCCTCCGCCCCCTGCGAATGGACCCAGGCCGAGTGGGCTTGATTGATTTGATGGCGTGCGTCGTCGGCATGGAGAGGTGCCTTGCCTTTGTTCTGAGGGGGACGCCTTTCATTGGCCCTGGAGACGGACCCGCCACTTTCCTGGGGCCTTTGGAACGCCTTCCCCCCGAGGCGGTCTTGGACCCCTCGGCGGTCTTGCGCCCCTCCGAGTCTCTCGAGGGCGGAGGTCCAGAGCTGTTCCTTGTTTACGTTGTGGCGATCCCGGGACTGGACTTCCTGGGAGGCCGTATCTTGGGCCACGACCCCTTCGGAGTTCCCCATCCGGAGGACCGGGTTGCCGAGGGGTTGTGGATGAGGGGGAGGCATAATATTCTCCCCTACCTGAGGTTGGAGGGGAACCAAAGTGCCGAAGGCACCCGGGTTCTGGGTGAGCGTCTGGATGAAGGCGGAGAGCACTGATTGTACGTCTATGGTGATGACCGGAGGGCTAATTTGATTTTCGCTCCGGTCCTTCTTCTTGGCCTCGATGCCGAGGCGGGCATCGGGGGCATTTTGTTGAATTTGCTGGCGTAGGTCGACAGCCGTCTGGTCTAACCCGACGATGACGCCGCCCCCGGGAGCCCTGTTGGAGGCTTCGGGGACGTCAACCTCGCCGAGGGCCAGGTTCCTGTCCTCTACATTCTTGGAGTTGGCACGAGTTGCTCTCACCATTTTGGCTAGGTGTTTTTGGTCGAGGGGGAGGGTTTCTTACTTGATTGTTCGACCTCTCAACGAGAGCACCAAATGATGGATAGTGTACCCAGGGGGTAGCTTATCCGAGGGGTTATTACGGGGAATAACAAGAGAGAAGTCAGAGCAAGTAAGTGTAGAGAGAGAAAGTATATCTGAGAGTGTTCAGCGTTTTCAGCGTGGTTACAAATGGGGAAATGGGGTGCTATTTATAGTAGCAATAAATGCCGGACAGGGACATATGTCAAGCGTTCATTGACCGAGGGGTCACCTCAACTGGTTGGCGCTGGCAACCGCATGTGGCCGCATTTAAAGCGGCTGTTGGATGGGACGTTGTACATGGTACGGTGATCTGTACGCATGTGGAGCGGATATTGTGTCGGAAGAGGCGCCCTCGGCAGTAGATGACTAGCCGAGGGCTCTGAGTACCGGGGACCCCCTTAGTGCCGAGGGCTCCCACTGCCGAGGGCTACTGATTGTCGCCGTTTTTCCCAGTAACTTTGTTTTCCTGTCTTGGCCCTCCTGTGAGAGTTAGAGCCTTCGGCCAGGGGGCCGAGGGCACCCCTGGTGCGCATTGTGGGCTGCTTGGTACTCTGGGCACTGTGATTTGGGCCTGTTGTGCTTTCTGGGCCTGTTGGGCCTTTATTGGAGTAGTGGGAGTCTGTGGGTCGGGGGATCCCGGGCCATATACTCCATCAGTATGTGTAATGATTCACCCATAATCTATTTAAGGAAGGAACATATTTAGAGTATACTTCTATTAGAAGTTGTTTCTTTTCTTATATATAAATAGAATAGATATATACTACCTTCGTCCCAAATTGATGGTCCTAGTTCATGTTCATATTCACTTGGTCAACACAAATTATTCTTAATCATTTACTTTTTATATCAAATGCTTATGAAATTTGAACAACTTCATCTATGTGATATTTTAAAACCATTGATCTATTTTACATTAACAATACTATCATACATTGAACATTTTTTCATTTAGAGTGTTATTTAGAGTGTGTTTGGTAACACATAAAATGGCTGAATCTATTGAAATTGATGAAGTTTTTGTTGAAACCGTTCAACTAGCTGCATATAGTGAATTATGGAAAAATTAATTTAAAATATATCTTATTTAAAAAATAAATAAACATTTATCTGAAAAAGTAGCTAAAATTTTCGTTTATAATAAATTCATTCAATTCAGGAAGTAAATGAACTTCAATCTTTCTTATTTTGATCATTATACAATTCAGCGCATAAATTAAAAATTTAAGTATTTGATGAAAAAATCACTAATAAGGTTGATAAACCCAAAACAGGGTCACCAAACAGCACATAATTTTAAATGAAAAATGAGAATATAAGCATTTTTATATATTATATAAGGGCTAGTATTTATTTATAATAGTCACTAAATGTTAATAAAACATATTTTTATCCATTATCCCTTGCTTGAAAATCTATTTTTATAGGGTGGGCCCCGCCGATTATATTTCTCCTCAAGCCTTCATTGCTTTGGACAAATGGACACATATGAATTAAATTGAATTAAATTTAAAAGTTTTATTTATTAGGATTTTGACATCTTTATAGCAAAAGAGTGAATCATGGAGAAATGGACACATATGAATTAAATTGAATTAAATTTAAAAGTTTTATTTATTAGCATTTGAGCACCTGATGTGGTTATCATTTTCATTTGCTAATTTTTTAATTTCGAGTGACATTATAATAGGAAGGAATATGGTTTCTAATACTTTGATAATGAGAGTATAACGTTATATTTTGATTAAAAGTAAGATTATGAGCCCTTTTGGTAACACTGAAATCGATTGAATTGGCTAATTCCGTATAAATTTACGAAGTTCTGCAAAAAAGGTGAAGCTATGTGGCATAAATAGAGCAATGCTATCTAATCTGGTAGATAGACACGTTACATAATTGTTGATGGTAAGTCCCGTAGATCCGAAAGCCCAACACGAACTTTGGATATATCAGGAATGGACCAGAATCAAAGTGTATAACAAAATATAAAAGATGAATCCACTAATACCCAAAAGCCCACTTGTATTAATTAACCTGTCTGATTACAAGGAAAAATTCCCGATCGGTAGATCGGAACAGTGCTTTAATACAGGAAACAAAAGTAATAATGCTATTCTAGAGCTTGAGTATTGAAATGCTAACCCTTATAATGATTTTAAACCTTCTATTTATACTAATGGAGATCATGGGCTGCTCTATGCTGATTGGCCGTTGCTCCACCGACTTGATCACCCATGCTTCCATTTGCTGATGTCACAATCTTACATTAATTGCACTTGGCCACTTGCTGATTGCCCGTTGCTCGAACGGGATGCTGGACCTTGCGGATGACGCTGTCAATTTGGGCCAAGTATGTTATTTGGTCCGAACCCCGTTCGGTATGGATTCTTTACTGGGCCTGCTGATCATAGAGCAATGGACCCGTTGTTTGGGCCGGGTATCCTGGGCCTTTTTTATCCGGGTATTGGGCCTCTGGAACAATATCCCAACACAAGTCCCCCACTTCCGATGTCTCGAATGACACTGAGTGCATTAGGAAGTATGAAGACCAATGTTGCAACAGCCGAATGGCGATCGGGGTACAGAAGTGGTCAGTCCCCCATACTGTGATTTGACGGCTGTCGTTTTATTTTCCCCATATTTATCATGATAACCGTCGTTTAGTCTTTTCATTAGACACGCGTTTAGCTTAAATGCTTCTAGTGACGTGTCGCTTCCTGATTGGTCCTCGATACGGCGATTTAAAGGCTATAAATTAGCCTTTAACTTTTCAAATCCGGGTTTCGATTCTGCAATTTCCTTCGCATCGTTGCTCTCTCTGAAATTTCTTCAAGCTTTCGTTGTTCAGGTACTTTTCCTCCCTCTACTTTCTCGCCTCATTCCTGGCTCGGTCGAGATGAATTCCCAACGGTGTTCCGATTCGGAAATGGCTTCTCAAGGGGAGGACCGTGATGTGGAGATTATCACCGTCCCTTTTGATGAGGGTTCCAAGGCGGCGACGACGGAGGTTAGGGCGGAGACGGATGATTCCTCCGGCAGCTCTTCTTCCTCCAGTGAAGATTCCGATGATACCAAGTCTGAGGATGAGCTAATTTCCATGGCGGTCGGACGTCCCAACGATTTCCCTCGTCATACACTTGACCTAAAACTGATTAGGGAGAGGCGGCAAAAACTGACCTCCCACAATAGGGCCGAAATTCCGGCCCTAATCCCAGACCCAGTGAATTTCCGACTGCGAGCTGGGCTTCACCCAATGCGCCATACCTCTGGGATGGTTGTAGTCCATTTTGATTCAATTAGGGCCGGGCTTAGGTTTCTGTTACATTCTTATTTCGTTTCATTTTTTAATTTCTACGAAATTGTACCGGTCCAAATTATGCTGAACTCCTATCGGGCAATGGCGGGCTTTATTTGCCGTTGTAAAGATGCCGGTGCCCAGCCGACCTTAGATCTATTCCACCAATTCTTTAAGGTAGCCCCTCAACAAACACACGGTTATTTGGCCACTAGTGCCCGAACGGGACATATCCTGTTCAAGGGCAATCCAACTTCAATCAAGGGGTGGAAAGATCGGTTCTTCTTCGTGTCTGTCCCGGACGGCCTGGTTCCCCGTAAATGGAATGCCTTCCCCCACAAATCTCCTGATCTAGTCCTTACTGAGGAAATTTACAAGGATGTGCTCACTGTGGAGAAAGACAAATGCGTAGATATCATGAGCTATCAGAGTCCTGATCGGCTAATCGAAGCCGTGATAGGTACTACCCGTTCTCTTGGGTTTACTTGTTTTGAGAAATCAAGTGCCATGGTTCGGGCGGTCCTTCCCGTGCGAGAAACGTTCTCTTCTTTTTTTTCTAGTTTCTCACATGCTAAGGCCGCTCGGTACTAACATTTTCCTTTGTCATTTTTCAGCTCCAAATCCAGACGTACCTATGGACAACAGCAGAGTTCTTGCAGCTGGTGGGGTTGGCAAGCGGAAGAAAGCCAGGAAGAACCCCCAACCTACTCCCTCCACTATTACTGCTCAGGACGCTGGATCTTCTCAACCAGTTCCAGAGCCACAGCCACTGCAACAGGTCCATCAGGACCAATTTGATGCCATGCTGGTCGACGATCGGTTTGGTTCTGATCAGATGCACCAATTTCTTGAGCACTTCCAAGCTGCTCAGGAGACTGGTCAGGGTGCGGGTGATATGCCCACCGTCCAGCTGTCTGGCCAGGTCGACCGGATCTCACTGGCGGATCCGGTTCATGACGTTGTAGAAAAAGGTGGATGTTCAGCAAGCCAGATTTGGTCTACCTCCGCTTTCTTCAACAATTTCACCGTTCCTAAGCTGTCGGTCGAGCAATCTGAGGAATGTTTGGCCTTAGCAGCCCTGAAGGTATTTTACTTTTTTCCCTATATTTCTCGTAGTTTAAATTTCCTTTCACACCATCTCATTTCTCGAACGACATTCTGCAGGTTGGGCTTTACAGTTTGCAGCTGAAAGAGGCTCGACTGGCTAAGGAGCGGGAGCTGATCGTCGCTCAGACTTCTGCGGAGCAGAATGCAGCTGCTGCTTTTCCTGCTCTGGAAGACGAATGGAAAGCCTCTGAGGAGGAGAAAAAACGCCTCGAGTCGGAGCTTGGTGAACTCAGGGTTCAGCTCGGGGCCTCTCAATCCAAAGTTCATGCTGCTGAAGCTGCTTTGGTTAAGTTTGAAAAGTGCCCCCCCCCCCCCCCCCCGTATCCCGGACGACCCTACCGAGGTGAAGGTTGATCTGGCTGCCGTCCAGGAATCATTCAAAGGGTCTGAGGAGTTCGCTATTTTGAAGAAAGACTATGCGCAACAGGAACTCCCAGTCACCTTTGGTGATTATCTCGAGCGTTTCTCCACGGGTGATGCCTGCCGGAGCGAGGGGGTCAAACTGCTCGACCAGGACCCAAGGGGCAAAAAGTTCAATGATTCCCTGGCCCGATCTCTGTACATCATGGGCTGCCAGCACATTACGGCCCCCTTTGTCGCCAAACTGCAAGAATTGCTAGGGAGGCCGGTCGAGCTGGTTGATCCTCCCCAAGCGCCCATCGTTGAAGCCCAATGCGAAAAGTATCAATGGGACTTGCAACGGGCTGCTGATCGTGAAGCGGGGAAGGAGCCTGATCCCCCTACTGACTCAGATGAGGAGGAAGGTGATGAAGAAGATAATGGAGTGGGACAGTAGATTTAGAGTTTGATATTTTTAGCAATTGTAATCCCTTCCCCCCTTCTCCCTTTTGGTAAACCTTAATTGTATTTTCCGGCCGATAGAGCCGATGAATATATATATGATCTCTTTTGCATAAAGCTCCATATACTGTCTTTCTTGATTTTATTGAATGATTGCTTACCATTCGGGATTCGGCCCATTTTACAGGACTAACAGTTTTCTGATCTCGCTTAACACTCCTAACACCGTATGATTGCCGCTCGGGCAGTAGATAGTTCTGACAATTTACCAGGGACTAGCCCCCTTCTTTTTGTGCTGATGGCCGTTCGGGCGTCTGATCATATTTTAGGACTTAGCAATTTTTTCTGGCCTTAGACGTTTCCATCAGTTTACCGCATTTGGCTTCCTTCATATGTTGATAGTCGTTCGGGCTTCTGATCATTTTTTAGGACTTAGCAGTATTTCTGGCTTCAGATGTTTCCGATAGTCTACCCGCATTTGGCTTCCTTCATATGTTGATAGCCGTTCGGGCTTCTGATCATTTTTTAGGACTTAGCAGTTTTAGTGTGATCTTTGCTAATTTTCTGTGAGCCCGTTCGTCACTCGGCTAATTTGAAACATCTTAGTTATTTGGCTCGCTGTTCGTTAATGGGCGAATTGAGTAGTATTTAGCCGTTCTCATGGACCTTGTTGCTTTCCTTTGTGTGAAAAGATTTGCCTCAAAACGTAAGTTCCTGTTCCCCGTTCGCTTGCCTGGTTAACCAGTACTCTCCTCAATCATGCTTCTTCGTTGCCCGTTCGGGGTACGTGCCTAACAATGAACCATAAATACACCCTGATTAATCATAATCACGCAATGCCACGTGATATTCATGGATTAGGTTTTTGGGTGACACTTTCTCTATTTATAGAGAGGTGCTTGATCCTCATTTTTCTTGTTGTTTCAAGTTTTTTTTCTCGCGTATCTCCAAGCTTTCTCTCTCTAGAATTCTCAGGATTCCTCAAGTGGTTTTATGTATTTCCCTTCTAGCTCAGAATCTGAAGAAATGCTGTTGATTCGTGTAGGAAAAACTTCTGCTGGGAACAAGGCCGAAGGCTCTTCTTCCCAAGTACCTAATTCCGACAATCCTCTCGCAGGAAAAGATACCGAACAGCCTCATGATGACGGATGCCTATCAGGGGACGACGTTCAGATCTATAACAAGGGAATGCCCGATCGGCCACCCCGCATTGCCCTGCACTTTAACCGCATTCGTAAACAGAAACAACGTCTTCCTGAAGATGTTGAACGGCAACTTGGCCAACTTTTGCCTCCACCAAGAGAGTTTTATGCCGGATTCATCAGGCATCCAGTGAGGCATCGACCGGGACACGTGCTAGTGCATCTTGATGCATTGATTGTTGGGCTTCGCTTCCCTCTTCATTCGTTCGTCGTGGAGTTCCTGCGTCGGGTTTCTGTACTACCCGCTCAGTTCGTACCTAGTACCTACCACATCGTGACAGGTCTCATAATTCGATGCCAGGAACTGAGGATCGCTCCGAGTGCTGACTTATTTCTACATCACTACTGTTATCAGCCTTATTGGACGACCGGGTACCTGAAGCTGGTAGCCCGATCTGATCGTCAATTGTTTACATATAATCCTACCCCGCCAGCTGACTGGGAGGAGCGATTTCTATTCGTTCGGGTAGGTGATTCTCTCCCATTTCCTGATCGGTGGAACGCCTATCCCGTTCGGGATTCTCAGCCCAGAGTAGATGCCATTCTGCGCTCACAAGCTGAATCTCTGCGTATGGGAGGAACTCGAAGTCTTTGGGGTTTTATTACCCCTTCTAACATGCTATCTGCCGGGATTGGTAAGTGTAACAGGGTTTTAACACGGTCGTCCTTCTACTAACAGATCGATCCTCGGCACTCGATAAGGGTCCATGGGACAAGCTTCATTCAGATCCGAGTAATCCACGCACATCCTCCAAGTAGATTGTTTTGGAGCTAGGACCACATTGGATAGCCATTCGACGTGGATTATTCGACGGATGTGTTTTATTCTCAGCAAGGTGGCCACTTCCTGCTTTGTGAAATCCCGCCGTTCAGTTGCTTGATATCGTTTCTTTTGCTGGACCGGTTTTGCATCAGGCCGAACGGCAAGCGTGTGACAGATTATCTCTGGGTCAATACCCGACATATCTTCCGGCCCTCGGGCGAATAATACCTGAAACTTTTTTAGGACAGCAATCACGTCATCCCGAATGTCAGCCTCCAGATCCACCCCGATAGCTACCTTCCGGTTCGGGGGGAAATCCAGGTCAATTTGCTCGAGGAGAGTGGCAGGTTCTGGTTGTGCCTCGAACTCCGTTCGGTGGGTCTCCACCTCAATACTGTTAACCCGCATTCCACGGGTGTTCATCTGCTTCAGGGCCTCTTGGTAGCATATTCGGGCTGTCGCTGGATCAGTTCTGGCCATCCCAACCCCGGTGTCCGTGGGGAATTTGATGCACGAGTGGCGGACAGAGGCTATTGCCACCAGATCTTCCAATCCTGGTCGTCCCAAGATGGCATTATGGGCACATTTTATGTCCAGGGAAACATGCTTGCGAGCTCTGTCTAATACCTCGGCATACGTTGTACCTGGATTCTTCTTCAAATCCTTGTATAGTTCTCCCGTTCGGAGAGCGTTTGTGAATAGGGTGATGGCGGTATCATCCGTCATATTTCCAACTGTCAGATTTTCGTCCCTCCATCTTTTTAAGAATTGATTGAGGGTTTCCTTGTAGTTCTGCTTCACGCTGGTCAGGTAGCTGAAGTGCCGTTTTGGGTTGGCACTGGAAGCAAATTGGGCCAAGAATAACGTCGATAATTCGGCGAAACCGTTGATCGACTCGGGTTGCAGGGTCTCGAACCACTCCTGGGCAGGTCCTCTGAGCGTACTGAAAAACAACCTGCATATAGCAGCCTCAGGTGCTCCTAGTAGCATGACTCCTCCTTGATAACTCCTTAAATGCACATGGGGATCTCCCACCCCGTCATAAATTTGACCGGCCGGTGGTTTGGCACCTCCCTGAATATCCGCATACATAATTTCCCTGGTTAAAGGGGAAGTAATCCCGAGCTGAATTGGGGCAGGCTGTACGGGCGCCCTATTCATCTGATCTCTCATCTCGTTCATCTGCCTCCTCATTTCAGCCATTTCTTCCTCCTGGGACCGTCAAATGGGGCGGTGGTGGAGTCCTCAAATCTGTATACTCCCAATCCCAATGCCTTTGAGCGGCCCTAGTATTATTTCGTTCGTCATGTTGGAAATGACGACCAATAGGAGTAGGTCCCCTGGCTTGTGACCCGATCGGGGTCCGGTCACTGGGAATATGATGCGCTGTTGGTGGAGCGCCACGGCGATTATCTCGATGGGCCTGCGAGCGGGATGACGCCGTGGTCGTTTCTGTGTGTGGAGTTTCCCCTATAAAATTGGATCCTCCTTCTTCCTCGTTTGCCATGTGTTGCATGACCTGGGCCATATCTCGCATGGCTTGAGGATTCCTCTTTAGAGCTTCAGGAATTACAAAGTCCCCATCAAAATGAGGATATGATCCTCGGTTGGATTGTCCCTGAGGGGTTTGATTTCCCGAGGTGTGACTCCTTCTGTGACGGCGTGAACCATCGTTTGTGTGATAAGAACTGATTCTGACCATTTTCAAAAATAGTTGTTTTGGAATAATTGAATGTGAAACTTTTTGAACAGTTTCCCACAGACGACGCCAATGTTGATGGTAAGTCCCGTAGATCCGAAAGCCCAACACGAACTTTGGATATATCAGGAATGGACCAGAATCAAAGTGTATAACAAAATATAAAAGATGAATCCATTAATACCCAAAAACCCACTTGTATTATTTAACCTGTCTGATTACAAGGAAAACTTCCCGATCGGTAGGTCGGAACAGTGCTTTAATACAGGAAACAAAAGTAATAATGCTATTCTAGAGCTTGAGTATTGAAATGCTAACCCTTACAATGATTTTAAACCTTCTATTTATACTAATGGAGAGCATGGGCTGCTCTATGCTGATTGGCCGTTGCTCCACCGACTTGATCACCCATGCTTCCACTTGCTGATGTCACAATCTAACATTAATTTCACATGGCCACTTGCTGATTGCCCATTGCTCGAACGGGATGCTGGATCTTGCGGATGACGCTGTCAATTTGACCAAGTATCTTATATGGTCCGAACCCCATTCAGTATGGATTCTTTACTGGTCCTGCTCATCATAGAGCAATGGACCCGTTGTTTGGGCCGGGTATCCTGGGCCTTTTTGATCCGGGTATTGGGCTTCTGAAATATTTGTTAAAGGTCTCTATAATTATGTTTACAATTATATATATTTATATATAATTGTAAACATAATTATAGAGACCTTTAACAAATATTTCTTTATATATTCAATATTGATCTCATATGAAAGATCACAAAAAATATGAATTTTGATATATAGTTTGTAAAAATTAGAGTAAAAATGAAAAAGTTATAACACTTTAAAGAAAATTGAGGTTTTTTATATACTTATTAAAAGTAAGATAGATGACGTATATTATTAGGTCAAGTTTTTATATTTTCTATCTCCATAATTCAGTTTTTGTAAAGCAAATAACAAAAATGCAAAAGATGAAGTCACGTGACATAAGTACATCAATGCTCTATATCACTTGTAGGTAGACATGTTACATAATAATTGAGAGTAAAACCGTATTTTTAATAGCCTACTACTTTCTTATAAATAAATATATATATACTACTTCCGTCCCAAATTAATGGTCCTAGTTCATGTTCATATTCACTTGGTCAACACAAATTATTCTTAATCATTTACTTTTTATATCAAATTTTTATGAAATTTGATTCAGGTTTTTGTGACTTGGTAAAATTTTTAATATAGTTTATGAATGTGTAAATTTTATTTGAGTGCGAACAGAAATTCATTTGAGTGAGAACAAATTTTTGGGACGGCACCAAAAGAAAAGTGATACTTATTTTATGGGACGAAGAGAGTATATACCGATATTTTTAGTCCTATATGGAACCATTTCTCCACAATTTTCACTATATGCAAAACCACCTAGACATATAACATCATCAGGATCTGTACTCAGAAATTTGATGACAAGTTGAGAGAGAGAGAGTAAATTTTGTGTGACGAAATAATTGATGAGACATTGTGTAATCATCATTGCAAAAAAGGGTAATCCCAAACACAGGGTGAGTAGGTGTTCGTCCGTATTCTTGTACTTAGTATTCCGGATAAAAAGCACAGATCCGGAGGCGATTAGGTTAGGTTGGAGAGTGCAGGACTGGTGCATTGTTCGGAAGGCTAGAGTGAATGTTCTGTACGTTGTGACATCATTGACAAAAAAATACCGTACGTTGTTCTTCTATTTTCACAACACTAAAAATACTCCAATATGGAGTACTTCGTTCTTTGTTACATAAAACGGTCCAATATTTATGTTTGACAATGAATGAGTTTTATTATTAAATCTATTTCATTTTTGTAAGTTTGATTTTTCAAATAATTTTTCTTTTTTATTGATAGAATATATATTACAATACTCCCTCCGTCCCAGAATTTACTTCCATAGTACAAATGGCACACAGATTAAGAAAGTGAGAATTGTGTGGTGGAGAGTTGTGCAGAGGAGAGAGAAATGTGTTAGAATGTGTAAGAATTGTTGTGAACCACAAATTCTTTGCCAAAAATGGAAAAATAAGTTGTTTTTAGGACAGACGAAAAGAGAAAATTGGATATGTTACCAAATGGGTTCATAATTGAATATGAGTTGCATTTGAATTTTGTTATTTGAACACACTATATAAGCCTAAAAATTATCATTCTCGTTCTCGGATTGTTTCCACATCTCTCTTCTATTTTCCCTCTCTCTCTCTTCCCTCTCTACTCAGCTCATTCACACATCCAAAAGAAGATTGGATCATCTTCTTCATCTGTTTCTTCTCTTCTCCATCCCCTTCTTCTCTACATTTTTATATCCAACTTACTATTACTTGCACAAAATCGGTTTATTTATCTATTTCCAACTATTTTTATTAGAATTTCATTTATTTTCAAATTACATGTAAATTGAGCACGCATATAACTAAACCATTCATTTGGACGTATATACACAATTAAATATTTTGTTCATCTAGATAATTAAAACTGATCACATAAACAACTAAAGTAGATAACACAGACAATTATTATGTGTGACAACCAAAATTATTGTCTGTGTAATAAAATCTATGTGAACACAGACAATTAAAAATGATCACACAAACAACTATTGCCTGTGAGTCCCACAACTATTGCATTTGTGGTAATATCAATCGGAAAAAATCACATTTTGATCACATAAAATAAGTGTATGTGCATAAACAATTTTCTTCGCACACAGGCACCACGCACACAGAGATTGATTTGCACGCCCATATAAGTGTCAAGCACCTACCAGAGTACTTTTTGACATGAAAATTGATGTATGTGAACACAGATAAGATAAGAGTTGTTTGTGCATAGACAATTTTTGTCTGTGCTCACATGCACCTCCCATGGGCCAACACAATAATTATCAGTGAATGACTTGTGGGCGAATTGTGTACAACTTGTGTACATGAAGCATGGATGGTCACTTTTAGGTCTTCTTTAGTTTGAAGCTTTTAAGAGGATAAGAGAAGAAGAAAGATTTTATTTTTACCGTATTTCTACTTTTAGTTTTTATTAGAAACAACTAGGGGGCATATGTTTTTGTAAATTGTTTATTTTTATTTGTAGTTTCTCCATTTAGTTTATTTATAATTATTAGGCATGGACCAGTCCGATTCTAGTCCTGGAGGTTGGCTGCCCTAGAATCGAGAGCAGTGCCGACTGCCGAGTATAGTGATTTCGCTTCCTTTCCAGACCCGATTCCTTTTTTTTTATATAATTTTTAATATCTTGTTTTATGTTTTAGAAAACACTCCTAACCCCCTCCTACCCTTTTTAAATGGATTTATTTTTAATGCTTTTAAATGGATTTATTTTTGAAAAATGACCCGGATATAACTTGTGGACTTTGGATTTCCAAATATAAGAGTCTTTTCAAATTTTCCAAAAAAGTGACCCGCTCCATTACCTTTCTTCGTTATACGCACCTGCCTTCCCCTCTTCATTCTGCGCAAGGCATCAATGCCAGGGCTGCCATGGACGCAAGCCACGGAGCTCCAACGCCAGACACATTCTCTCCGCCGCCACTGCTCCAGCCGTCGTTGCTTCGTCGGCCGTAATACTTCCGCCCTTTGCTTGGCCGACAACGACGGAAGACATAGGGAGATTCGCCAAATCGGTTGTACAATGTACGCTCTCGATTTCACCTAGAGAACATTTTACAATATGTATTTGAGTAGTTCTATTCATAAAACTTAAATAAAATATGTAAGATACTTTCACGTCATTAAATTTTGATATAAAAATATTGTTTTTATTTAAAGGCGAAGAATGACATCGCCTAGACGACTCTACACTTCAAATGTCAGTTTAAAGATTCGTATATCTACAAGACGAGAAAGGAAGCAACTTAAATTAATTTGAACCTAAAAATACTTGATCTAAAAAATAATTAATCACAAAAAAACATGGTAATAGTCTAACAAGACTATTAAAATCTATTATGAACTTTCGTTCATACATTATCGTTAGTACATCTATTATCTATATATACACAATGAAAAGAAAAAAAATCTCATCTTTTAATAGATAAAAATATAACAAAAATATAGCTACAAATAAACGGGGCGGGTAATGGGGCGGCATGTATAAAACCGTAACCGCTCCATTACCCGTAAAAATAAAACGGGGATTCCCTGCCCCGTACCCGTTACCCAGTCAATGCGGTTTTCCCCATTTTGATCGGGGCGGTTCGGTGCGGGTATCCATTGGTTCGGTCACAATTGCCATCTCTAAATATGTGATTTGTTGACCGAATGAGTTACCGTTAGCCTTAGGGCCACTAGATTTGCTAAAAAAAAAGATGACATCTCATCCCTGAGGGCCCCCAACATCAATCGGATAGTCAGATGACAGAATGTAAATTAAATTTTAATCACAAGCTGACAGATAAAGAGTGTGGCTCTGGTTCTGATACTTGCAGAGGCTTTATGTTTTTTAGCATAGTAACCTCTCATTGCAGTTGTCGGGATTCGAACTCGAGACTTACCCCTTGCGGCACTCCCTATCTATCAATTGAGCTACTCCCACCGGTAACTCCAAACCAAACAAACCTTTTAATTTAAGGAGGGGTGTGCATATTATGAAGAGTTTTGCTAGAGGTACCCCAAAATGTACCTTAGTTTTACCCCATCACCTAATGAATGATAATAAATGGGCCAATTCATTTAAGTGGTGCCCCACTTAAATGAATTGCCTCATTTATGGTCACACAATAGGGGGTTAGACCATTTGTAGTGGTTTGGGATTAGGAGTCAAAAGATTAAAAACAGAGAGTTTAGACTCTTATTTGTGTGTAGTGGTGGATTAAAAGGGAGATTAAAAGTGGAAAGGGGACTGGAAGAGTGTAAAATTAGAGGGAAGGGTTAACAGCCAAAAATAAATGAAAAAGAAAAGAAAAACCCGCACGGGTAGCTCAGTTGGTCAAGTGGTGGGAAATTTGGAACAATGGACCAAAGTTCGAATCCCCGCAGCGACCGGGTGGAGGTCACAGAACCTGAAATAAGGCTGGGCCTCTGGTGCGCACGAGTGTATGAGCCTACTGCCATTCTACTGATCGAGTCACCGTGACTAACCTCCCCACCATCCTGTCATTCCATCTTTTTTTTGGAACAAAAAAAGAAAAAAAAAGGGGGGGGGGGGGGGGGGAGGGGGAGGTGGGTGTAGTCCAATGGATGACCATCCACCCCCAAGTCTCTCATTTGTCGGAGGTCTTGGGTTCAATTCCCACCAAGGGAGATGAGGGAGGTCTTGCTCCCAATGATTCTCCCTACCTTCACGGAGTTGCTCAACGGCTGAGAAGGGAGAGGATGGTAATGAAAGTAGCGGGTTCGTGTGGTGGGAGGAGCAGCCTGAAAGGTGATGTAAGTCCTGCTGGATTCGTTCTTTGGAGCCAGTACTGACGAGACTGACTGTGATCAGATCCGGACTTAACTGTCTAGGAGCTTTAGAGGGTAATTCATAGACTTCAGGATTATGGGAGCGTAAACCCCGACACCTGGATTATTAAAAAAAGGGGGATGAGTTGGTTCGTACGCCAGATGGTGCAATCAGATCATGTGTTCGCTGACATGGTGACATCATTTTTACACCAAATTCTTTTAAACTCTTGTAACTTTTTTATTTGTTCTCCATATTTTTCAAAATGTATATCAAAATTCATAAAATTATATGATCTTTCATATGACACCAATATGTAATATATAAAATGAAACAAAAATTCTTAAGTTTTAACTGTTGAAATTTTCTTCAATCTACAAAACGATGAAACACAAATTTTTAATTCATGGAATCTTCACAAATAACTGAATATCTCATAATCGAACTTTACCTGAACTAAGTTCATTTTTGTTAACCGAAAACATTTAAAAAAAATTAATGAAATTTATTTATTTTTACATCGAAATGTGTATTTTTTATTTCACAATTGTTTAGGGAAAATATTAAACGCAAAACATCACTTATAACAAATTAATTAATGTTTTACTAAATTGATATGTAAAAACATACGGAGTATGTTGAGTGTATTTTAATAACGGTGCACGAATACAAGGAAAAACAGTATTCACGAAGTCGAAACACTGTTTTCATGTGGACGGAGTCCAAATTTAACAATTTAGACTCCCAATCACTACAAATGGTCTTAGGGTAAAAATGAGGTATATTTTGGGGTAGCATATACTCCATCCGATTCGAAAAGAAGTTTCACCTTTCCTTTTCGGGCAAATTCAAAATTAAGTTCCACTTTCAAACTTTCCTTATTTGGCAAATTATCTACATTAAAATAGTGTCGAACAGTGTTCAAACAATGACAAACAGTGTTCAAACAGTGCCAAAAGTGCACTCCATAGTAAAGTCGAATTTATTTTTTTAATATGTGTGAAGTTAAATGTGGAACTTATTTATGAATGGGAGGAGTATATATTATGAAAGGAAGTGAGGGATGGAACAAGCCATGTTAGTGTTGACCCAATTCCAAGAAAATGATGAGGTGCGTGAGGTGTGGGACATAGTGTCTATCCAATGGCAGGAGACACTGGGCAGTGAAGGGACAGTAGTGCCCCTGGCCTGCCGCTGCACACGAGAATTTCCCTTCATTCATATGCCTGCTGCCTGCTACTACTGTTCCACAACACAAATATGCACCAGATATCCAAATCTAACTTGTGAAAGCAAAGCAAGCATATCTGGCAGATTATAATCAAATATTCTCTCCATCTTTCCAATTTTTTTTATTGTCCCATTAATTTTGTCATTTTCATCTTTGAGTAAAAAATATGTGGTATCAGTTAATTCTTTTTCCTTTGCATAAATCACAATCATACAATTTTAAGTTTATTAATCTCGTGCCGGTAAAACTTAACAAAGTTTTAAGAGACAGGAAAGAATTTTTACAATTTTGCTATTTGTACACATTCTTATATTCATTGTTAGACTATTTGGATTGATATAGCCAGCAGGGGCGGACCCAGGAAAGTTATTTGAGGGGGCGAAAATATTTTGTGGGGGGTTCAAAATACTTTTTGGAAGAGCAGAAATCATTTTTCGTATATATATACACTAAAAAAAAAATTGTTGAGGGGGCGGTAGCCCCCCTGGGTCTCTACTACGGTCCGCCCATGGATATAGGATTAGGAGTCCAAAATGATATAGGTGAAATTATTAGACTCCTAATTCCTAGTAGTGATAAGCTGTAATGGGTAATAAAAATGGGTTTGGAATGGAGGGGCTAAATACGAAGGTTGTATGGACAGAGTAAAAAATTACTCCTTCCGGTCCTAAATAAACTTCACACAAATTAAGAAAATAAATTTGACTTTACTGTAGAGTTCACTGTTGTGACACTGTTTGACACTGTTTGACACTGTTTTGCACTGTTTTGCACTGTTTTGATGTAGATAATTTGCCAAATAAGGAAGGGAGAAGAAGTGTGAAGTTTATTTTGGACCTACCCAAAATAGAAAGTGTGAAGTTAATTTAGGACCGGACGGAGTAAAAAGTAAAAAAAGGGAAAGTGGGGCTGGGTGTGTGTTGTGCAAAAGGAAAAGGGGGGAGTATTTTTAACGGCACTTATAACTTTTTTATTTTTATCCAAATTATTTAAAAAATATATCAAAATTCATGAGTTTTTATGATCTTTCACATGACACCTACATGTAATACATAAAAATGAAAAAATATCCGAAGTTTTAATTGTTAGAGTTTTCTTGAGCCCAAAATAACACAAAACCCAAAATAATTGTTAGAGTATTGCACAATCGAACTTCACTTAACCGAAAAATGTTAAACAAAATTAATGAAATTTATTTATTTTACATTGAAATGTGTATTTTTTATTTCGTAGTTATTCAGGGGGAAAATCAAGAGGAAAACATTACTTAGAATGTTTTTACTTGGACTGTTTTGAGTCTCACACTAGACAAGACCAGACTTAAACAAACTAGACCAACTAGACCACACTTAAACAGACCAAACCAGACCAGACTTAAACGGATTTGACCATACTAGACTTGACTTCCGTAGTTGCTAAATACACATCGACCAGACGTTTACCAGACCAGACTAGACTAGTTCAGACCAGACCAGACTTAAACAGACCAGACAAAACCAGACCAGACTTAAACAGACTAGACCAGACCATCAAATTAAAGTCCAAGTAAAAACATCCTTATAATAATTTAATTAATGTTTTACTAAATTGATATGTAAAAAAATATGCAGAGTATTTTATTAATGGTGCTGGAATGCAGGGAAATAGGAGTCAAAACATTGTTTTCATATTGATGGATAGTGTACCCGGGGGTAGCTTATCCAGGGGGTTACTGTGGGGAGTAACTTAGAGAGAAGTCAGAGCAAATAAGTAAGAGAGATAAAGAGTTCGAATATGGAACGAGTATTCAAGTTGTGTGTTACAAAAGGGAAATGGGCTGCTATTTATAGCAGCAATAAATGCTAGACAGGGACACGTGTCAAGCATCCGACGGTCGAGGGTCACCTCAATCGGGGTGGCACCGACATTCGCATGTGGCTGCATTAAATGTGGTGGTTGGATGTGATGTTGTACTTGGTACGGTGATTCAGGCGCTGTGGAGAGGATATTCTGTCGATGAAGATGCCTTCGGCTCTAGGTGACAATCCGAAGGCTCTTCGTACCGGGGGCCTCATAGTGCCGAGGGCTCCTAGTACCGAAGGCTCAGTTTTCACGCCTTGTTCTCCTGTGATGTTTCTGAGCTCGAATCTGTAAACGGTAGCCTTCGGCCATGGGGCCGGAGGCACCCCTTTTGCGTATTGTGGGCTTCTTAGAGCTTCATCTTGCTGGGCTTGGCTCGTTTGGGGCCTGTTGGGCCTGATTGTAATAGTGGAAGTATGTGGGCCGGGGGTCCCCGGGCCATATACTCCATCAGGAGTCCCTCACTCCTTTTGCCGAAAGGTACTTGAGGGAAAATGAGTAATTGCATTTGTCCTCTGATGCTGCCTTGCTGTAGGTTGTAAAGTTTGTGAGGAGTTTTTCATCTGCGTGTTTTGCCGAGGGCAGTCCCTCAGTCCCCCACATTTTGGGATTTGAAGGATTATGTTGATGTCTTGGGGAAAGTTTAACATTTTGTGATTTTTCCCGAAGGGGTCCTCTAGTCCCCCACTTCTTGAGGCATTTGTAATGTGGTGAAAAGGAGTAGAAGGCTTGTGCTTTTCGTTTCATTTTGGGGGGATGCCTCGTTAAAAACCTCATTAGGAAAAAACCCTGTGGGAAAAAATCCTAATGAGGGAAAAAGAGTGCACCGAATTCCCCCAATGATGAATCGGAAAGGTGAACCCTTGGTCTGAGATGAAGGATAATGTTGATGCCGAAGGCTTCCCTTGATCCGGGGGATTGCTTGTTAATTTGCCAAAGGCACCCTTTTTATATCCTGGTGATAGCGATGGGAGTCCCTCAGTCATTGGGGCTGAAGGTGTGTTGACATAGGTGATAGCTCGTGTGTTGCCGAGGGGAGTTCCCTAGCTCTTGATAAGTTGGAGGCTGGGGGCTCTAGAGAGCTCCCGTTATTTTATGCCGAAGGCTAACCATTGATAAGGGGTTTGAAGGTGTATCCCCAGGGGGTTTCCTGGTTCTCAACATGTTGTGGGCTAAGGGTTCCTGAGGGGTTTTCCAGTTGTGAAGCCGGGGGCTCCCCTTGATGAAGGAGTCTGAAGGAGTTAGCCCGAAGGCATGCATAGTGTTGTCTGAGGGGGTGCCAGATGAGGGTACCTTAGTCTATGAAATAGAGCCGGTTAGACATGACCATCGGAATATGCCCGTCGGAATATGGACCATTGGTGGTGGGGTCCACGTGGCGGCTCCTGGTTGGATGACCTCGGGCGGGTGCTACCGGTTGGCGGAGATGACGGTTTGTAATGATGATTTTCCCATCGGGGCCCGGTTTTTGGCCCAATCCCGGATTGGGGAGGCTATAAATACCCCATGGCCTGACCCTTTCTCCTTGTGCGATTTGTGTTGTCTTAGTGAAGCTCTGCCCAATTTGTTTCTACAGAGAGAAAGTGTTAGTTCGATCAAACCTTCGCCTCCAAGGTCAGTTCTTCATCCATTCTTCGTTTCTTCAGCACACCTAGCTTCCTTGCCTTTAGATCTAGTGTTTAGGGGCCTTTAGATCTTAGAAACTTTCCCCCGTGAACCCTTTGCTACAACATGTCTTTCAAGAGCGATTCCCAAAATATCTCTGAGGGATCCTTCAGCCGAGGTAGAAAGTATCTCTGATGTTGAGTCTTCGAGTGGGCAGCCTTCGGCGGGTGATGATGCTGCCATGGCCATGGAGGTACAGAAAGACCTCATTGTCGAAGCCGAAGCTGAGGACTTCGAGCAAGTGGTAGAGGACGAGGAGATGGCCCTCGCTATGCAGACGGCTGAAGAGGAGGAGGAGAAGGAGCGACAGAAAGTTACTATAGCCGTCCTTCCTCCACGCAACGCTGGTGAGGCCAGCAGCTCCCGGCCACTCAACTCGGAGCCTCTCAGGGTGGCACCGGGAAAGAAGATCAAGACGAAGATGGGGGGCCCGAAGAAGAAGGAGAGTGTTGCTGATCTTGGGAAGCCCGTCAAGATTCCTGAGGGATACTCATGGCTGAATATTGTTGCCCTGTCGATCAACTCGAGGGCTGATCGGGCCGAATGCTACGTAGCGCAGCTGCACGTAGGGCCTTCGGCGTTAGTGATAGAACCGGGCCCCAACGATCTACTATCCCAAGCTCCCGAGGGGTGCTTTGCAGTCCACATTCTCTCCGTCTCCATGGGCCTCCGTTTCCCGTTGCATCCCTTCCTCCTGGAATACCTTCGGTATGTAGGACTAGCCCCCTGCCAGCTCACCCCGAACAGCCATTCATACATTGCTGGGTTCCTTCATCTGTGCTGGTCCCGGGATGTTACTCCCAGTTTAGATCTCTTTTTTCAAAGCTTTAACCTGTGCTGAGGGGGTCATGCTAACTCCGAGGGCTATGCGAACCTCCAGCAGATTGCCCAGTGAAGACTCTTCGATGAAATGCCCTCGTCCCATAAGGGTTGGAGGGACCGTTTCTGTTACGTCAAGATGGCAAACAAACCGTTCCCAAGGGAGCTAAGGGACCGTTTCAGGCGACATCCAAAGGTAGGGAGTGCTGCCCTCGAGAAGGACGGGAGGAAGATCTCTTTTTTTCCGGAGGGGCGTGAGAAGCACGTGTCAGTGAAGGAGTCTACCCTCGATGAGGATTTGTATCTTCTCGGCTTCCGGCGTTACCGGTTTCATGTGGATGTGGATGAGAAGTACCCCATACTAGATCGAGCCTTCGAGAGCACAGGAGGTAGTTCCCGGGGGCTCCATTTTTTGCACTTAGATTTTTTGTAGCTTATATACATATTTATTTTGTCTTGACTCTTGGCCTCATTTACATGTGTTGTCTTGTAGGTGCTAAAATGGACATCAATTCCTTTGCCGCTTTGAAGAAACAAAAGGCTAAGGGTCAGCTTAAAAAGGAGTCGGGCAAGCAGAAGCCCGTTGGGGAGTTCTTCAAGAAGGGTGGTGATCCCTCGGCTGCCCCCTCTGATGATGCTGCCAAGAGGAAGGCAGCTGGCAAGGATCTTGCCCCCAAAGGGAAGAGGCTCAAAAAGGGGATGCCGGGAAGAAGGCTCCCCCGGCCGTGATCGTGGATGAACACTCCACCTCTGAGCCACATGTTGTGGTGGCGACGGCTCCATCGGATCCTCCTTTGGGAGTGTTCCCTCAGGAGACCATACACCTCTCCCTCGTGAAGGGGACCACCGTGATGCACAGTACAGTGGACAGGGCCGCCCTCGGAAGGGTATTACTTCAGAGATGGACAGGGCCGCCCTCGGAACCTACGACGTTGATGCCCTTCAGAGTAAAATCCTCCGGTCTTCTCTTACTGTAAGTCCTTTTCCCTTTGTTCCTTTTCTAACCACTTAGCATACTTGCATAATACTCTAACTCCTTTGTCTGTTGTTAATAGGCTTGCATAGCCCTCGGTGAGCAGGCCCGGAGGTTTGATGAATGGCGCCTTCAGAAGGCCCAACCGGATGAGGCCATGAAGAAGCTCATCCATGACGATGCTGATGCCGTGAGGGAGATGGCACGACTAGAAGAGGACCTTCGGCAGGCGAAGGATGAGGCGGAGAGAGCTACAAAGGAGAAGGCCGAAGCTGAGAGGGCCGTTGCCGAGGCCGCAAAGAAAGCCGTCGAGGATACCGGGGCTGCCAAGACTCGGGAGGATGCCATTGCTGTTTTTCTTGCGGAGGGGTGGAAAGCAGAAGGCCATAAGGAATGGGTGGATTCGGTGTTGGAGGCGTCCGCAGATGAGTGGGTGAAAGGCCCCGGGGCGATGTGGCTAGCCCGGAAGGGCTAGGACTATTATGCTGGGGGGAGTTCTTCACTCAGGCCCTCGTCTACCGGAGGCTCGCCCGGAACTTCGGGGTGGACAAAAAGGACTTTGATCTTCCGGCCTACGGTCTTCCCCCCCCTTCAACCTGACGTCAGAGTTCCCCTCCCCCCGGATGTTGAGAGACCGGATTTGGAGGATTCAGTGCTGATGCAGGGGGTGTACAAGATGACGGTGAAGAGGAGCCCGAAGAGGATGTCTCTTCCAAGCCTGCCGAAGAGGTGGCTGCTGAAGCTGTCGTTTGATTTGTATTTAGACAATCTTTTGAACAATATGTAACCTTCGGCTTCGGCCCTGATGTGTAACAATTTACTCTTCGTTTTTGTGAATGTATGAATGATTTGACGCCTTCGTCCTTCTTGTATGTTTGGAATGAATGCCTTTGTTTTTTGTGTGAAATGAATGCCTTCGTCTTTTGATGTTTGAATTGACAGCCTTAAGACTGTATGTCTGCATTGTGAGTTGACCGGGGGCCAATCAGTTAGGACTTAGAAAATTTTTTCTAAGTGTTGTTCAGTGCTAGGCCTTCGGTCGGCGCTTCCTTCTTGATCTTGTGTAGCTTGTCATGTGTTGACCGAGGGCCAAATATTTAGGATTTAGAAAATTTCCCTAAGTGTTGCTTACAACTTGGCCCTCGGTTGACATCTTCTTTCGTGTGCCTTGTGTTGTGTGAGTTGTAAGCCCTCATTCATTGGTGAGTCATGAAGGCTATTTTTTCAGCGTCTTCCTCGTGCATGAAGATCTGGTGATATCCACGGAAGGCGTCGAGGAATGACAAGATTTCGCATCCTGCCGTTTCATCCACCAGTTGGTCAATATTTGGCAGCGGGAAATGGTCCATGGGGCACGCCTTATTTAGATCCGTGTAGTCCACACACATGCGAAAGGTGGGCGGCTTTTGTGCGAGGACTACGTTAGCAAGCCATGAAGGGTATTTCACCTCCTTGATGTGTTTGATGGAGAGGAGCATGCTGACCTCCTTCTTCATAAAATCCCTTCTCTCGGTCGAGAGGGGTCTTCTTCTCTGTTGCACAGGTTTGGAGGAAGGGTCCACCGACAAGCGGTGAGTGATGACCCTTCGGCTAATTCCCAGCATGTCCTCCAGCCCCCATGCAAAAACAATGGAGTAGGCGCGGAGGTCATCCGTGATGCCGGTCTTCAAATCTTCAGGGAGCTTGGCTCCTATCTTCACGACTCTCTCCGGTTTGGCCGGATCGAGCACGAAGTCTTCTACCTCCTCAGCTAGTTCAGCCCTCAGCCTCTTCTCTTCTTCCTCAACAGTCCCGGTGATGGTGTCTACCCGGAACTCATTCTTACTAACCTTCTTCATAATTTGAAGATAGCAGGCACATGCGAGCTTTTGGTTCCCCCTCGAGTACCCGATGCCTCCTTCAGCTGGGAATTTGAGACATAGGTGCCTCATGGAGATGATAGCCTCCAGGTCCTCGAGGGCGGGGTGGCCGAGGATGATGTTGTGGGCGCAGTTAATGTTGACGACGACGAATTCCATTCGAGCTTGGCCTTATGGAGCCCATCGCCGAAGAGTACCGGGAGGGTCACCACCCCCTCGGAATCTATGGTGTCTCCGGTGAAGCCGGACAGGGGGTCCGGATGGGCCGAAGGCAACTCCTCTCTAGGTGCAGTTCCTTGAATGTGGCGTTTCTTCTCCTGGTATTGGCTGTACTCCTCCTCCTCATCGAGATTCCTGATCTCCCGCCTCTTACCCTTCGGGTCACTGAGGGGAGTGGTGTTTGGATTAACCCAAGCATTTGCCCTCGCCGACGGTCCTCACGGGGGCCCTTGAGGCTGAGGGCCCCTGACAAATTGGGACAGATGGCCTGCTTGTATAAGCCTCTCGATGGCTGCCTTCAGCTGGTGACAGTCATCGGTTCGGTGCCCTTGATTACGATGGAAGCGGCAGTGTGGCTCATTGGGGTTGATAGTGTATACCTCCAAGGGTGCGCAAGAGTCGCTCTCCACGAGGCCTCTCTCCTCGGCGTAGTCCAGAATGCCACTGATGGGATGCGTCAGAGGCATCCGGGGGTGCTCCAGAATGATGGGTTTGGCCCAAGCCTTTGGGTTGTGCTTATAACCAACCCCGGGTTTGGCTTGGCCATGCCGGGGGCGATCACCCGTGGGTATCAGGCCTTTGGATAGATGGGATGGAGTCCCCGGCCCTCGGTTGTTCCGGTCATCTGGCCGGGGGCGCTGCTGCTCGTGGTTCTGGCGACATTTCTCTACCTCCTCGGCCTCTGCATACCGGTCCCCCCGCTGGAGGGCCCTTATATAATCGCGAGGGGGTTCAATGATGAGGCTCCTTGAGAAATTCCCGATGCGGAGGACCATCTGTAGGAGAGCCAGAAGGGTCCCGTCGTCGGCTCCGTCAACTTTGTCTGTTTCCAGCCTTTGCCTCAGCGTTAGCAAATGGGAGAAGTGTTTTCTTGATCGGCGCCTTCCCGCAAACTGTGTCAAGAAGCGATGGGCGAGTTCTTGCCACGAGTGAATGCTACCTTCGGGCAATCGGTTGAACCATTCGTATGCTGGTCCTTCTAAGGTGGAAAGGAACCAACGACACAAATATTCATCTGATGCCCCCACCGTCATCATGCTGTTTTGGTATCCGCTGTAGTGCTCCTGGGGTTCAGTCTTTCCTTCGTAGGGCTTGATGGGTTGCCTTCGGTACTTTCCCGGAATTTGGGCCACCAATACCCTTGGGGTAAATGGCGTCCTGGTCTGGAGTTGGATGACGGGTTCCCCGGAGCCTTCGGCCATCTTCTTCTGCATGTCCTCCATTTTGGCCAGCATGGCGGCGTATTTGGGGTCCACCTGTGAGGCGGAAGCTGTAGTGTGCGCTTAGCGGGCCTCCATCTCATCAAGGCAGCGTTGGAGGGCCTCCATAATTTCATCCCTGTGATCCTTCGGGAGGGCCTCCGCCCCCTGCGATTGAACACGGGCCGAGTGGGCTTGGTTGATTTGGTGTCTGGCGTCATCGGCATGTAGTGGTGCCTTTCCTTTTTCCTGAGGGGGATGCCTCTCGTTTGCCCTCGATACCGACCCCCCGCTTTCTTGAGGTCTTTGGAGTGCCTTACCACTGAGGCGGTCTTGGACCCCTCGGTGATCTTGCACCCCTCCAAGCCTCTCGAGGGCGGATGTCCGAGGCCTTTCTTTGTTCACGCCGCGCTGGTCCCGAGATTGGACTTTCTGGGATGCGGTGTCTTGGGCCATGAACCCTTTGGCGTTCCCCAGCCGGAGGATGGGGTTTACGAAAAGGGGCAAAGGAGGGGGAGGAATGACGTTCTCCCCGACCTGCTGCTGAAGGGGTACCAGAGTGCCGAAGGCACCTGGATTCTGGGTGAGTGTCTGGATGAAGGCGGAGAACGCCGACTGTACGTCAATAGTGAGAACCGAAGGGCTCACTTGGTTTTCGCTCCGGTCCTTCCTTCTAGTCTCGATGCCGAGGCGGGCATCGGGAGCATTCTGCTAGAGCTGAAGGCGCAGGTCGACAACAGCCTGTTCCAACCCAGCGATGACCCCGCCCTCGGGTGCCTTGTTGGAGGCTTCGGGGACGTTGGCTTCGCCGAGGGCCAGGTTGTTGTCCTCAAGGGTCTTGGACTGAGCACGAGTTCTTTCCATTTCGTTGGTGTTTTGTGTTTGGCGAAGTGGAGGATTTCTTACTTGATTGTTCGACCTGACAACGAGAGCACCAAATGATGGATATTGTACCCGGGGGGTTACTGCGAGGAGTAACTTAGAGAGAAGTCAGAGCAAATAAGTAAGAGAGATAAAGAGTTCGAATATGGAATGAGTATTTAAGTTGTGTGTTACAAAAGGCAAATGGGCTGCTATTTATAGCAGCAATAAATGCTAGACAGGGACACGTGTCAAGCATCCGACGGCCGAGGGTCACCTCAATCGGGATGGCACCGACATTCGCACGTGGCCGCATTAAATGCGGTGGTTGGATGTGACGTTGTACTTGGTACGGTGATTCAGGCGCATGTGGAGAGGATATTCTGTCGAGGAAGATGCCTTTGGCTGTAGGTGACAATCCGAAGGCTCTTCGTACTGGGGGCCTCATAGTGTCGAGGGCTCCTAGTACCGAAGACTCAGTTTTCACGCCTTATTCTCCTGTGATGTTTCTGAGCTCGAATATGTAAACGTTAGCCTTCGGCCATGGGGCTGGAGGCACCCCTTTTGCGCATTGTGGGCTGCTTAGAGCTTCATCTTGCTGGGCTTGGCCCGTTTGGGGCCTGTTGGGCCTAATTGTAATAGTGGAAGTATGTGGACCGGGGTCCCCGGGCCATATACTCCATCACATATGGACGGATTCCATTTTTAACATTTTGGACTCCACATTAGTCCAAATGGTTTTAGAATGTTTTTATTTGTACTGAAATTTGCTTGTATGATCTGGTTGGCCCTCTGTCGGCCATAGTGACACCGACCACAGTGACACGCCACAATGATGCTACCACTGCCTAGTGAAACCTGACTTTCTAGTGACGCCGCCCGCCGGAAGTTACACCGACCGCCACCACCTCGTCAATGTGACCCCAAAAAGTTTTCCGACGCCCAACCCCCAACATCAAAACTACGAATGTCTTGCTACCCAGCCCAATCCGGCCAAGCCACTGATCAGCAGTTCCCATCCCTGAACAGTCACAACCTCCGACCACCACCACCCCTGATGACCCACCATTTGCCTTGACCTGCCCCTAGCCCTACACACCAGCTCCCCACCCCCCATCCCCACTCTATGTCTCATGCCCCCCCTCTCCTGCTCTCCCTGCCCCCCAGGACCTTCTCCACCCAGTTCGCCCAAAGCCCTATTCATAAGACCAGTGCACCACCACGAAACCCTTGTCACACCCCATCAGCAACGGCAGTCCCAAATTGGAGTTGTCATCCATCGCAATGGCAGATCTGGTACCACGGCTCCAAATCGGAGGCATCGTCCATCGAGGATGGTAGATCCACCACCGGCGGCCCTAAATCAGAGTCGTTGTCCACCGAGGTGGAACACCTAGCACCAGTGGCACTCCTGGAGGCGCAACGATCGAGGATGACGGAGAAGCTAGTTGTGGCAACCATCGGCCAACGAAGACGCGACCAGTTGAAGGCAACGTTGAACTGTCAATTCTCGTCCAAATCACCGAATGGCGTGTGACAGAGAAAGTGGGAAGACCAAGAGAGAGAGAGGAGATGGCAACATCAATCCTCATTGTCGTGGTTGAATATGGAGGTCGTCGCTTGCCGTCGCCACTCACCATTGCTTCTCGTTGTTGCCACTCTCTGTCATCATTAAAGCTGGTTGTGATTGTACATTGCTCGCCCCATGCGTCGAGCATTGAGAAGAATTGCATCACCAGAAATGGGAACGAATGCATTAGCCAAAGAAACGATGGATAGATTAGGGTTGCAGTGGCACTAGAGTCCATTCCAACCTTTTCAATCACTTTTTTATTCAAACGAAATTTGGTTATATTTTGTCCATTCAAACTCCATTAGTAATATTTTTGTCATTCTCTCTTTGCTTTATGTCCCCCAATTGTTTTTGGGTCCTATTCTAATCAATACACCATATATGGAGGCACATAGAATGTAACACTGAAAAAAAATTCATTGATAATGATCGAAAGATTAATCGAATAGAAGAATTTCTATTCTAGTGTTAATATATGGAAAGAAATCGGAAAAGTGCTCTACGGCTCTAGAACTTATGCTGAAACATTCCCTATGCACATTTATATATGTGTTTGGTACAACATACAAAATAACCTATTGATGGGACTTGGGTCCTAAAACAAACGTGGCCCTTATCCATATTTAGGTCTAAACTAATAATTACATTTATTCCATAAAAGGTAAAGTATGCAAGATTAATTTGGCAATTTGATCACAATAAATAATCTTCAAGAATTGGTATACTCTCTTCTCTTTTAATAGAATCTGATAAATGGCTCCCTGCATCTATTCCACAGATTTTGATGGTTTGCCTTATAAGATTAAAAAATTGAATCAACACAATATAATAATCATAACAACAAGACAAAAATAATACTCCGTAGTAATAATTAATAATAAGAAGAAGATTTAAAATCAATCATAATCTCATTGGAATGTAAGTAATTTGAATGTTTGTGATATGATATGATATGATGGAAATAAAAATATAAAAGATTACTATCCTCTTATAAGAACTCAACAAGTGTTTGACTGACACGTGCAATAGCTATAAATTAAAACTTAGTCAAATTAATCTGATATACTGCGTATGTAATAAGAGAAAAACGCTTCAAGTACAAGGCGTTTACACGTTCATGTACAAGCTATAAAAGCGTTTCCCCCAGCCCATTTACTCCAATGTCCTTTTCTCTGCCCTATCTACTCCGTGCTTATTCTTGCTCTTCTCCCTCCACCCCTCTTCTTCTCCCATTCTTTATTCTTTTCATTCTTCTTCAACTCCCCTCGTCCAAGTTCATTTATTTACAGAAATTTTCTTTCTCCAGTTCCTCTATGGTCTCCCTTTCCATGTTTTGAACCACGTTTTTCTCTCAAGACCTTGAGATAACAATTTATTCCGGATTTTTATGCATTTAGGGTTATATTTTTTTTTCATTTTTTAAATGTTAGGTATACAATATATGTTGCGGTGATGTTAATGAATGCATATTACATTATTATATCAGTCAGCATTTGTTATAATTTAAATTTTTATTATAAAGTGTTTGTTGAAATGTTTCAATGAGTTGTTTTATTATAACCACGATTTTTTTTGTGTTTATGTTTGTGTGCATGATGGATTTTAGATATTATTGAGGTAATAATCAATTCCATTTTTGGTGATTTATTTGCTTGATATATTTGTTCAATCCTACTTGTTAGTAGGGGTGGGCGCGGTCCGGAACGGTCCTGTAAATTATTAAAACCCGTAATGTATCCGTGAGGTTTTTAACGGTCCGGTTCCAAGGATAGAACCGTTCGATACCATGTCGTTTCAGAACGGTACAAAACGGTACGGTACAATGCCAAACACATGCTAAATTTTTTGAACAAATCTTGCAATTAGTAGATATCATCACACCAACTAACTCACATGAAATGTTGAAATAAATACAAGAAACTGCATACCTAGTACTAAAATTGACAAATACACAAATAGTGCAACACAACTAAGAAAAAGTATAGCAAAACGATGACGCACGAGATAAATATCATTTTTAATTTACTAAGTTCATGTGAAAATATAAAAACGAATATCATCAAATTGTTGAATATAATAGAAATCTTCAACGTTCTTCTTCTTCGTTCTAGGTTAAATATTACTCCGTAGTTCTAAATTAATTTATAGTTGAACCTTGAGAGCTAAGATTTAACCCATATTAATTAAATTGTAAAAAATGCACAAACATAATACAAAAAAAAATCATGTACACTACATTACTAGAATTAAATAATCATTAATGATTTCTGAAATTTTAATATTCTTTCAATACATACCAAAATATAACATAAATCATCTAAAAAGAAAAACTAGCAATATATATATATATATATATATATATATATATATATATGTGTGTGTGTGTGTGTGTGTGTGTGTGTGTATAAACAACACATTTTAGATATCTTAGGGACACATGAATACATACTTGGGGTATAAAGTTATTGGTCTAGATCTATTGATATCAAAAAAATATAAAAAATTCAAATGCATTATTTACGAATGGTTCAGTCCGGTATTTTTCGGTTCTCAAAATCTAGGACCGGTCCCATACCCGCTTCAAACGGTACGGTTTCGTTACGGGATAAAAATCTATAGAACCGTTTAAATACATGGTATTCGGTTCAGTACCATTACGAGATGGTTCGGTACCGGTTCGATACCGGTTCGGTTCGGGTTTTATGCCCACCCCTACTTGTTAGAACGTGATAAATTAGATCTAGCTTTGTACTTCTTAATTTAATTGACCAATGGTGATTTGTGAACTAGTTTTGAAGAAGTCATTTGTGTGATTGAATGGTTAAACTTTATTTTAATTCTATAATATGTATCAAGAATCATTTCATGTGTTCTTTTCGTAGTTGAAGTATTTAAAGAAAGGTCCAACTTCTTGTACACGTTCCATTTTGTTTGTGCACAAACAATATTTTTCATTTTATAAGGTGTAATGTGTGTGATACAATGTTGGGACATTGACAAATCAACTTGTCTATGACACAAACAATTCACCTAAAAAAACGAAAAAAGATTTTTTGCACACGGACAAACAGTTGATCACAGACAATTTCACGTAACACATTACCCAGTTTCAATGGCTATGGCCAGTGTCAGGACACTTAATGTCTTTGTATATATTGTCTATGTGTGACTAAAACAATGTTTTTGTTTGTTTTTTTAAGAGTGTGGAGATGAAACATGGTTAATAGATCAGACACATATTTTTGTTGAGACAGAAACAAACCTGAGGACGTTCGAACAGCCTGAACACCTAGGAAAAACTGTAAATCCCCAAAATCCTTCATGGCAAAACATCGGCCAAGACAAGAGATAAATGTGGAAATAAAGGAAAAGGAATTACCAGTGATAATAATGTCATCCACATACAACAGAAGATAAAGAACATGAGACCCATGGCGGTAAATGAATAAAAAATTATCTGACTTACTATAAACAAAACCATGGGTTAACAAGAAACAACTAAACCGATAAAACCACGCGCGTGGAGCTTGTTTGAGACCATAAATAGCCTTCTTGAGCCTACAAATTTGATTAGGAAATTGTGGATGTATAAACCCAGGAGGCTGACGCATATAAACTTTTTCAGTGAGATTGCCATGGAGAAAAGCATTTTTGATATCTAACTGGCGAATAGTCCAACGACACGAAACAACAAGGGATAACACGATACAGACAGTAGTGGGTTTAACAACAGGACTAAAAGTTTCAGAGAAATCCACACCAGCTTGTTGAGTAAATCCTTGTGCAACAAGGCGAGCCTTATAGCACTCAATAGACCCATCAGACTTAAATTTTGTTTTATAAATCCATTTAGACCCGACCACATTTCTACCAGATGTAAAAGGAACTAAATCTCAAGTATGATTGTCAATAAGTGCATTAAACTCCTCTGCCATAGCCGCTCTCCACTTAGCATCTCTATTTGCCATAGAAAAACAAGTAGGATCACATGCCGAAACATCTGTTTTTAGAGAAATTATTTTTAGGTTTAAAAATTCCAGATTTAGCACTAGTTTGCATAGGATGACAATTTTGAGTAGAAGGTGCGGGTGGAGAAACGGATGGTGCTGGGCTAACAGTAGGTGGAATTGTTGCATGGGGAGTAGGTGATGGGGTTGGTGAGGGTCAGGGCCGGCCCTGGTGGTGTGCAAGGTGTCCAACCGCACAGGGCCCAAAAAATTGGAAGGGCCCAATTTTTTTTTGTAGTAGTATACAACTACTTTCGTCCCGCTATGATTGTCTCATTTTACCTTATCGGTCAGTCCCATTAAGATTGTCTCATACCAAATTTGGTAAAATTTGTGTGGCTCTAAATCATTCTTACTTTATTCTTACTTTATCAATTCAATATCAACCACATAAATCACTTTTTATTAATTTGTGTGTCACTCCCTCTTGTCCCAATGTTAGCGGGACGGAGGGAGTAGTATTACTTAGGTGGACTAGGACAAGGCTTTGAAGCAGGCCTGGTTTGTCACTTCGCGT
Organism: Cuscuta europaea; assembly: GCA_945859875.1. NCBI lineage: Eukaryota > Viridiplantae > Streptophyta > Magnoliopsida > Solanales > Convolvulaceae > Cuscuta > Cuscuta europaea. The sequence continues at coordinate 5,183,073 of CAMAPE010000074.1, read as the reverse complement.
ATTCCTCATCTGCAAAGGAGGAGCGAGCGAGGCATGCACGATTTGAACCCAGGTGAAAATAAAAGCATGCACGCTGATTTCTAAACATCAACCACCAGACCAAATCAACTAATTGTTGAAATAGGGACGTACATGTTTTATATTACCTATTTGTTCTACAAAATAAATAATTAAAATACCTCTTAATAAAAATCGGTTCAGTTCGGTTTGAACCGATTTTATAACTCAAAAAACCTTCATTAAACCGATTTATGTTTGAGTCCCGACTTTCGGATCCCATTTGAGTCGGTGCGGTTTCGGTTCGATTTTTTTAACTTGTGTTGAAACTTTGAAAAGAAGGCCCAATTATTTTTTCTGCACAGGGTCTTCATTTCCTCAGGACCGGCCCTGTACTGAGGGTATGGGTGTACAGGGCAGGATTGGGCTATCCGCTGCCGTGGGGTAGTGGAGCCGGTGGTGTGGCTGGACGGTGAGGGTTGCTGGAAAGCAGCCGGCTGAGGGGAAGTGAGCTGGGAGCAGTCGGATGACTGCCACAGCATGGTGGTAGTAGGAAAAACGCCGGCTGCCGGTGGAAGGGATGTGGTATGGTTATGATGCCCATGCATTGTTACGGCATTAAGGCTAGACAAAGGAGACAAGTCCTTGGTGGATGTGGAAGAAGTTAAAGTAGAATATGGAAAATAATTTTCATAAAATCATACATTCCGGTTGATGTAAATCTTGTTAGTAAGAGGTTTGAGACAACGATAACCTTTATATTCAGATGCATATCCTAAAAAGACACATAAAGTGGATCTGGGAGAAAGTTTGTTGGCAGAAGTGACATTAAAATTTGGAAAACAAGCACATCCAAACACACGTATAAAGGAGAAGTCGGGAAGTATGGTGAAATAATTTTTCAAAAGGAGAAATACCATTTAAATTTGGAGTAGGAAGGCGGTTAATAATAAACTTGGCGGTGAACACTGCATCTACCCAAAATTTAGTTGGCATGTTTGTTCACAAAGCATCGTGCGAGTTAATTCTAGTAGATACTTGTGTTTGTGCTCAGCTACACCATTCTGCTCAGGGGTATCGGGGCATGATTTACGAAATAAAATACCATTGTTGGCAAAAATATCACGCATTCTATGATTATCAAATTCACCCCCTCCATCACTTTTAAAATTTTTAATTTTGGAGTCAAGTAAATTTTCCACCATCAATAAAGTGCTGAAAATGTGTTACAACTTCACTTTTATGACATAGCTATCACGCATCCTACTATTTGCTGCCCTCCCAATTGCTGCGGTTTAGAACCGCAGCAAATAGCCAAAAATAACCGCAGCAAATAGCTATTTTTCTAGTAGTGATGCAATCGATACTTAACATTTGACTAGGGGCGGATCCAGGAATCTGATATGCTCCGGGCTAAATAGAAATTATACTAGGCTTAAATATTAGAGGGGTGGGCTGAGCGTGAAAAATGAAAAAAATTATACTAACAAATTAAAAAAATTCTAAGTTTCCCTAGGCTTCATCCTACCATAGCCCGTGCATAGATCCTCCACATTTGACATTCTTATAGGTTTGAACTTTAAATTATAAGAGAATCTCAAATTTAACATTACCATAGCAGACCTCAAATGACTAATGTTATCCACCTAAACAATCTAATTAGCACGTGGGACTTGAAATAGATTTACCTTTGAGTTTAGAAAATAATTCTCAAGTCTCGTTCTCCTTGTTGTTGTGATCTTCTCTTCTAATGCCTTTTTCATTCAAGACTTTGTGAGCCGTCTTTAAAGATAGTTTATTCTTTTGACTAATCATATATCTTTCATTAGTGCCACATTTGCTTACTATGAGCTTGACCTCCTTCTTCTTGTCGGCCATTGAAGAGTCTATTCTTTTGGGTTTGCAAATTCTTCACACTGAATTGGATGGACTTGTTTTTTCAGTAATTTTATCATGACTTCCAGTTTTCCATGGACCTTTATAAATTTCAGGCTAATCTTCATTTGATAATTTCTCATTTTTATCGCCCCTTTTTCTTCTACTTCTTTCAAGGTCCCTTTAATTCCTAGTAGTGATAAGCTGTAATGGGTAATAAAAATGGGTTTGGAATGGAGGGGCTAAATATGAAGGTTGTATGGACAGGGTAAAAAAATAAAAAGTGAAAAAAAGGGAAAGTGGGGCTGGGTGTTTGTTGTGCAAAAGGAAAAGGGCGGAGTATTTTTAACAGCACTTATAACTTTTTTATTTTTATCCAAATCATTTAAAAAATATATCAAAATTCATGAGTTTTTATGATCTTTCACATGACACCTACATGTAATACATAAAAATGAAAAAATATCCGAAGTTTTAATTGTTAGAGTTTTCTTGAGCCAAAAATAACACGAAACCCAAAATAATTGTTAGAGTATTGCACAATTGAACTTCACTTGACCGAAAAATGTTAAACAAAATTAATGAAATTTATTTATTTTACATTGAAATGTGTATTTTTTTTCGTAGTTATTCATGGGAAAAATCAAGAGGAAAACATTACTTAGAATGTTTTTACTTGGACTGTTTTCAGTCTCACACTAGACCAGACCAGACTTAAACAAACTAGACCAACTAGACCACAGTTAAACTTTCCAAACCAGACCAGACTTAAACGGATTTGATCATACTAGACTTGACTTCCGTAGTTATTAATTACACAGAGACCAGACGTTTACCAGACCAGACTAGACTAGTTCTGACCAGACCAGACTTAAACATACCAGACAAGACCAGACCAGACTTCAACAGACCAGACCAGACCATCAAATTAAATTCCAAGTAAAAACATCCTTATAATAATTTAATGGTTAAAGGGTCAAATGGGTACATGAACTAACTTAAAGTGTTCAATTAGCCCCTTATATAAGAGGTTCTGCTCGGCCGTCGCCAATTGTGGCGGTTCCCGGTGTAATTGTTTAATGAAATTTTTTGGGCATCTTCTTCATTAAGTCTAGTTTACCCATACCAAATTTTAGCTAAAAATTCAACCGGGAAAGCAGTCAAATAATTTTTTGAAGATAATTGTACAGTTAAACAGCGCAGTACATTTCGGAAAATCATTTCACTACATTCCCGATTTAATTTTTAGCTGAAATTTGATACGAGTAAACTAGACTTAATGAAGAAGATTCTCAAAAAAGTTCATCAAAAAGTTCCATCGGAAACCGCCCCAATTGGCGACGGCCGGACATAACCTCCTAAATATGGGGCTAATTGAACATTTTAAGTTAGTTCATGTACCTATTTGACCCTTTAGCCTAGTTTAATTAATGTTTTACTAAATTGATATGTAAAAAAATATGTAGAGTATTTTATTAATGGTGCTGGAATGCAGGAAAATAGGAGTCAAAACATTGTTTTCATATGGACGGATTCCATTTTTAACATTTTGGACTCCACACTACTCCAAATAGTTTTAGAATGTTTTCATTTGTACTGAAATTTGCTTGTATGATCTGGTTGGCCCTCTGCCGGCCATAGTGACACCGACCACAGTGACACGCCACAATGATGCTACCACTACCTAGTGAAAACTAACTTTCTAGTGACGCCGCCCGCCCGAATTTACACCGACCGTCACCACCTCGTCAATGTGACCCCCAAAAGTTTTCCGGCGCCCAACCGCCAACATCAATACTACGAATGTCTTGCTACCCAGCCCAAGCCGGCCAAGCCACTGTTCAACAGTTCCCAGCCCTGATGACCCACAATTTGCCTTGACCTGCCCCTAGCCCTACACACTAGCTCCCCATCCCCCATCCCCATTCTATGTCTCCAGCCCCCCTCTCCTGCTCCCCCTCCCCCCAGGACCTTCTCCACCCAGTTCGCCCAAATCCCTATTCATAAGACCACTGCACCACCACGAAACCCTTGTCACACCCCATCAGCAACGGCAGTCCCAAATTGGAGTTGTCACATCGGCAATGGTAGATCTGGTACCGACGGCTCCAAATCGGAGGCATCTTCCATCGAGGACGGTAGATCCACCACCGGCGGCCCTTAATCAGAGTCGTTGTCTACCGAGGTGGAAGATCTAGCACCAGCGGCACTCCTGGAGGCGCGACGTGTGACACCGCTCCCAATTTGAACTTGGATTAATTAATCCATTAATATTAAAATTTAATTGAAGGTAAAAATACCAATGTCGATGAGGATGACTAGTTGAGTTCGTGAATATTTTATATTTATTCATTTTGAAAACTAGTTACAAAAATATTAATCATATGAGAAATGATTAATTGATTAAATTAATGCCGATTAATTATATTGTGTGTCGGGCCCTAAAAATGGGGAGGGACTGACTAGTATATTCTTGGACCTCGTTAAATTAATTAAAAGCCCAAGGATAAGGAAATAAGTTGTATACGAATGTATGGGCCGAATAAAAGGTAAAGTATTAATACAAGAGACTTTTCAAGCTCACTTTCTAATAATAGAAATGTAAAGGGGTTTAAGCCCGAAACATTTCAGGATCGACCTATTAAGGTCTACTAGCCTAGAATAATATAAATAAATGAATACAAGTCATTTGGGCCGGATCAAGATAGATTGAATAACCGAAGTGGCATTCGAATCCAAGTTACCGGAAATACCACGTATAAGGTTCAAGGAATTCCTACACTTTGATTAAGGGTAGCCCATACAAAGTATAGCCCAAACTTAATTCTTGTGTGGCCAAAGTATTGCTTCGGGCCATAATAAATAAGAAACGGGCAGCCCATGAGTACAACCCAACCCACTTAGCCCAACCTTCTAATAAAAGAAAGGATAAGGGGTGGGAAGGCTCTCCTCCTCCCATTTGTTTACCTTGTGCGTAAGAATAGAGAGAGCTAGGGAGCTCAACATAAAGCCTCACATGATCTAGGAGCAAGGGAAGAACGAGGAGGTCAATCCGGAGAAGAAAAGCGGGAAAATGAGGTAGAGTAGACGTATTCTCGTTAGTTCTTCATTTATAGTTAAATTTTCGTATATGATTTTATGGAAATCATATGATGGATTCTAGGGGATGTTATACTCGTTTAAAAGTGTAGAAAAATGATATAAAGTGTTGGTATTTAACTTAGAAGAGTTGTGGAATCGATAGGAATCGAAATCGCCGGAAACCGCCATTGCCAGGAGCTGTTTTCGTGCTGCAGGGCCCGAAAGCCGGGCAGCTTTTGCAAAAGCCGGGCGGCTTTTGCCCTCTGCCAGCCAAGTCCATTTCGGATCATTCCCGATCGAAGGTTTAACGATGGGGCTTCAATAGGAAGGCTTGCTGGACATATTTAAGGTGAAGATGGCTGACTATATTGTTTATAATTCGTGAGTTGAGCATGAGATTACCTAAATAATCAAAATATGATTTTGATGATATTAAATGATATAGTTGAATGTGAAAAAAGGTGTGATTGCTATGTGGTCATGGTAATTGAGAAATGATTATAGAAAGATGAATAAGCAAAGAAACTATGCATGAGGGAAGAAATCCTTCAAATACATTAATTATTGAATTGATATTGAAGGATTATAAAAATGTAAACAAATGTTGATAAATGTGTGATTTTCCATATGAATTGAGAAGGAATATATGGATACCTATGTTGATAGACAATGTGATTAAATGTGAAGTAAAGAATCATTGAGTCATTGCCATGACTAAATTAATATGAGTCTATAGGGATAAATTGTGTCCTATCTAGGATATTGAATAAGATAGACATGGTCTTAGAAAGAGTGATGGACTACGGTCATGCTCAAAGGGAAAGGTGATGTCTACCTAGAACTATATGACGGCAGCCCGAAGAGTCTTGATAAAGACTAGCTCGAGGTTGATAGATTATGAGTACTCGAATACAACAAGTGTTTTGAGGTTGAAGCCACGGCTAAACAAAGATATAGAAACTATGTGATATATTCGGGGTGTGTAAGCCCTTAGTCGAATAAAGATTATATTCGGGTGTGTAAGCCCTAGTTGAATAAAGATTATACGGGGTGTGTAAGCTCTACTGAATAAAACATATTACGCGGGGTGTGTAAGCCCTACATGAATAAAGATTATATGGGTTGTGTAAGCCCTAAACGAATAAGTATTACACGGGGTGTGTAAGCCCTAAATGATTGAGTATTATACGGGCTGTGTAAGCCCTAAACGATGAAGCATATACGGGGTGTGTAAGCCCTAAACGAATAAGTATTACGCGGGGTGTGTAAGCCCTAAATGAATAAGTATTATATGGGGTGTGTAAGCCCTAAATGAATGAAACGTATACGGGGTGTGTAAGCCCTAAATGAATCAAAGATATTATATTGGGTGTGTAAGCCCAAAAAGGAAGGAATACAATTGTTGGGTGTGTAGGTCCAATATGGATGAGTACAAAGAATAAAACATGTAACCCTTTCGATGGAATTGGGTATAGACTAGGGGTAATGTAACCTCTCGAAGTTGCTATATGCAAGTGTAGGCCAAGGGCTATTTAAAGGGAATTGTTTTGAAATACAAATGGGCCTACGGGCCGGCTATTTGAATTGTATATATATACTATACAAGTGATTTGAAATGGGGTAGCTATAGGTTATGCCCATAATATAGTATCACCCTATGTTGAGGGTCTTGTGTTTGAAACATGGATTATATGCCGTATAGTTGTCATTGTACTTTTCAAATGCTTCAAAGTACCGACCTCCCCTTCACGGGGGAGGCCACCTCACAGTTTACAGGTAGAAGTTAGAGCTTGTTTCCTGTTCCAGTTGCTTCGGGCGATCTATGGAGAGAAGATGTGGTTCGTGCTTCTTCCAGTTCTATTTTGATATAAATAAAATGATGCTCATGGAAACTATTTTATATTATAAATGATTTGGGAGCCTGCGTGCTCATGTTTGCCCTGTGTGGCCTTTGACTTTAAAAATGTATTTGTTTTCCGCTGCGTATTTCGAAATGCTTTGATTATGATTGTTTATGGATGTACTTGTGTGAATGGTATTCATGTACGCCTTGCATGGTTCGAGAGAGGTAGACTACGGTTGCCTTAATCGGATTGTGCGGCGGTTGTTAGCGTGTCCGGCCAGCTCGGGGCGTGACAATTAAATGGTATCAGAGACCTTAGTCCATAAACTTCATAATGAAGTTCCTCAAAAGTGTTTTCTTCAAAATGATTTTGGAAACCATGAGCATAAAAAGTTTTGTACTAAAAGAGCCTTTGGTTCTTGAGTTGCAATGTCTCTGGTTGTTAAGACGGGCCCCTTAACAGATGGTATGGCGGTGATTTGAGCCAAGTGGTATCTTAGGTACTTGTCTGTCAGTTGACATTGAAACGAGTCTGATGACTCATTCTAAAAACTTCTTTCAGAAATGAGAGGTGGAGGCATAATAACTAGGAAGGACCGGATAGGGCATGCACTGGGCGAATCTGGGCATGTCAACCGGGGGAACTCTAGAGCATCTAGAGGGAAAATGAGAGGCCGAGGAGGCCAACGGATCCAAACCATGGATAGAGTACCTTTGGAGACCGTGTGTAGGTCTTGGGGGTCCGAAGAAGACTCAACATATGAACCTGGAACAGAATCTTTTGAAACCTCATATGATGAGAGTGAGGATTATAATGAGGAGGACAATGATGTCTCCTTGGATGGAATTAGTCAGGTATTTGAAAAATACCAATGTGAACGAGAACTAAAACAGAACCGACGTCAAGAGAGGCGAACTAGACAAGTGGCTTCCAAGAGAGGAAGTTGTGATACGTGTGGGGCACGTAGGGATAGTACTAGAAATCGAAGTGCCGAGAATCCTATTATAAGGGTCTCTAAGTATCTTAAAGAGGCAAGAGCACTCGGATGTAAACCGTTTGATGGAACGGGAGATATATCCGAGGCCGCTGAATGGGTTAAGAGGCTTAATGAGGCAGCGGATGATATGCAGTTGACGCCTAAGCTTAAGATGAGGGTTGCCACTAGAATGTTGGAGGGATTGGCGTCAACATGGTGGGATGGTGTCAAGGGTAAATTCAATGGAGTCATCACGTGGGACAACATTGAACTTGAATTCTATGGGCAATACTAATCTTCCTTTGAAGTAAATCAAAAGGGGAGGGAGTATGCTAACCTCAAACAAGGTGAGGAATACACAGTCAAACAGTTAGAGCAAAAGTTTCGAGACTTGGCTAGGTTTCTTCCAGAGTATACGACGAATGAGGACCGTATGGTCGACCACTTCTGGAACGCGTTGAATTTGAAGGTGCGTGAGAGGGCGACCTACCAAGAGAGCATGACTTTCAATGAGGTGGTGACACAGGGTCTTATCGGGGAAGAGATGTGGGAAGAAAGAAAGGCTAAAAATGCCGAGGAGGCTAGAAAGAGGATGTGGGAAATCAATGATTCCCATGATCAAAGCAAAAGGCAAAATATCGGGTTAGAGGAAAATTTTAAAATGCCTATGCCACCGCCAACGTATAATCCAGGGTCCGTGACCCAAGGAGAGAAATCTCTAAGTTCTATGGTGAGAAGATGTGATAATTGTAATAACTACCACTACGGGAAGTGTCGTGAACCAAGAAGGTGTTTCTTTTGTGGGGATACGGGACACATGAAGTTCCATTGTCCTCAGCGGGGAAGTAACACTACTTCAGGGGCCAATGGAGGAACCATAGGAAATATGAATCCAGCAGGGACGTCTCAAGCAAGCACACGACCTAGGGGAGGTAACATGAGCAACATATACTCCGGGGATCAAGGAAGAGCTCAACGATGAGTTCACACAAAGGAGGAGACAAATTCTTGCATGAGCACTTCCACCGTTACAGGTAACCCTTCTTAAGAACTTGATCTAAATGCATATATAGGTCATAAGTGCTCCGGGGGTCAATTGCCAGCCGGCCTAAAGGAAAACCGGCCGGTTTTGGCAAGGAAAATGTAAAGCGTTTTTTTTAAAATGGCAAAAGTCGGGTAGCTAGGGTGAAACCCGACCGGCTTGTGCATTGATTTAAATGGAAATAAAGTTCGGCGCCAAACACCGGCCGGTGGTTGCGAAACCCGGCCGGCTTACGTAAATTTTTTTTCGTAAACTCTGAGAATCACTCAAAAACCGCCCGGCTTTGGCGAAGCCCGGCCGGCTTTTGGGTTGAATAAAATGAATTAAAGTACGGGGCTAAACACCGGCCGGCTTTCATGGAAACCGGCCGGCTTCTGGAATTAATTTTGGGTTTATAACTACGCTGCCGAACCCCGGCCGGCTTTCATGGAAACCGGCCAGCTTATGGAGGAAATTAATCGGAAACTTTTGTTGGGTACGCGCGCAAACCGGGCGGCCTTCACGTAAACCGGTTGGCTTTCACCTTTTTCGAGCCCGAGCCATCTTTTGAGCCTTGAAACGTATCGTTACGAAGGCGAGTGTGTCTTACATTGAGGTTGAGGTGTAGGGACACTAAAGGTGTGTGGGGAAGGATGATAGAATCATCCTTAATACGGAGACGCGTTAAGCAAGTGCGAGAGGGGCACTTGAAAATTGAAATGATATGATGATCGGTACATACTACTACATAACAGTAGTAGTGGATAAAGGAAATCGAGTGTAGGGTTAATGTCATTGAGTACGATTGGAACCCATAGGATATCCTTGATAAGGAACGATTTGAGAAGTATGGTGCCAAGGTTGGTGTTAACCGGGAGATTGAGAACTCGGGGGAAATAAGGGCAATGCCCTACGCTCCAAGGTTTAAACGAATAAGTTGAGTAAGAAAACATGTGTCACCCAAAGAGGGGGCAAGATCATCGGTAAGAAGAATCGTGAATAGTTTATAACATATGAATTGAGCATTAAAGCTTGACGTAAGAGATTATTAACGAGGAGTCTACGTAAGACTTAAGTGATGGGTAGAACCGGCGATTGACTATCACCGAATGATATAATACTGTACAAAGAAGACCAATATAATGGTCAAAACACCTAGATGATCCGCCTTAAACGTTACTCATTATTGTATGAGTATCGGGAACTCACGATGGGATAAGAAAGAATCTGAAGAACTAAATTGAAGTTTAGTGTTATATCCATCCACCTATGGGTGGGAAGCATTAGTATGTGAAGCATGGCATAAAAAATTAGGAGAAATTGTGTATGAGTATGTGTTATGAATATGTTGGCATGATAGTAAGAGTTAACTATCAAATATTGTGATAAAATATACTTTTACTTCATGTAAGGAATTCATGAATGGATAAAAGTAACATTGTTATATTGAGATTACATAATATTTTGATTGGAAAATCATTTGAAATGAATTATAGCTCTATGAATTAAGAACTTGGTTGTTCTAAGATTATCTGACTAGTATTAAAACACTAGCCAAATGATTAATATGAATAATGATAGAATTAATCCAAAGAATTGGATTGTGAGTAGTTATGCCTTAAGTAGTCTTAAGAGATACTTTAAGGTTGAATTGTATGAGCTCTGAGGTATGATAGGGGTAGGCTTAATGGCTACCCGAGTGAACGGATTCTAGGCATAGGATTTGCTTGAGAATTGGATTATGATAATAAATTAGAGTCGGACTCTAGGATTATATGGAAATGAAGTTTGGCCGAGCCCTTGCCATGTAATCGTAAGTAGGATGGAAACGTAGATGGGCCAAGCCCTTGCCATGCAATCGTGACGTGTGGAATTGAGTTAATGGATTGTATAGAAATATAGTTGGGCTGAGTCCTTGCTATGCAATCAGGGCTTGACGAAACCCTATGGGGTAATCGTGACTAGTAGTCACGAGGAATAGGGAAAGGAATATCTAGATGAACACGGACTTGGAAAAGTGTGTACTCTATGAATAGAGTAACACCGGTTAAAATGAAATGACGACGTGAATTTCGAAGACGAAATTCCTGTTAAGAGGGGGTGAACTTGTGACACCGCTCCCAATTTGAACTTGGATTAATTAATCCATTAATATTAATATTAATATTTCAACTAGTACTCGATGAGGATGACTAGTTGAGTTCGTGAATATTTATTCATTTTGAAAACTAGTTACAAAAATATTAATCATATGAGAAATGATTAATTGATTAAATTAATTCCGATTAATTATATTGTGTGTCGGGCCCTAAAAATGGGGAGGGACTGACTAGTATATTCTTGGACCTCGTTAAATTAATTAAAATCCAAAGGATAAGGAAATAAGTTGTATACGAATGTATGAGCCGAATAAAAGGTAAAGTATTAATACAAGAGACTTTTCAAGCTCACTTTCTAATAATAGAAATGTAAAGGGGTTTAAGCCTGAAACATTTCAGGATCGACCTATTAAGGTCTACTAGCCTAGAATAAATTAAATAAATGAATAAAAGTCATTTGGGCCGGATCAAGATAGATTGAATAACCAAAATGGCATTCGAATCCAAGTTACTGGAAATAGCACGTATAAGGTTCAAGGAATTCCTACACTTTGATTAAGGGTAACCCATACAAAGTATAGCCCAAACTTAATTCTTGTGTGGCCAAAGTATTGCTTCGGGCCGGAATAAATAAGAAACGGGCAGCCCATGAGTACAACCCAACCCACTTAGCCCAACCTTCTAATAATAGAAAGGATAAGGGGTGGGAAGGCTCTCCTCCTCCCATTTGTTTACCTTGTGCGTAAGAATAGAGAGAGCTAGGGAGCTCAACATAAAGCCTCACATGATCTAGGAGCAAGGGAAGAACGAGGAGGTCAATCCGGAGAAGAAAAGCGGGAAAATGAGGTAGAGTAGACGTATTCTCGTTAGTTCTTCATTTATAGTTAAATTTTCGTATATGATTTTATGGAAATCATATGATGGATTCTAGGGGATATTATACTCGTTTAAAAGTGTAGAAAAATGATATAAAGTGTTGGTATTTAATTTAGAAGAGTTGTGGAATCGATAGGAATCGAAATCGCCGGAAATCGCCATTGCTAGGAGCTGTTTTCGTGCTGCAGGGCCCGAAAGCCAAGTCCATTTCGGATCATTCCCGATCGAAGGTTTAACGATGGGGCTTCAATAGGAAGGCTTGCTGGACATATCTAAGGTGAGGATGGCTGACTATATTGTTTATAATTCGTGAGTTGAGCATGAGATTACCTAAGTAATCAAAATATGATTTTGATGATATTAAATGATATAGTTGAATGTGAAAAAAGGTGTGATTGCTATGTGGTCATGGTAATTGAGAAATGATTATAGAAATATGAATAAGCAAAGAAACTATGCATGAGGGAAGAAATCCTTGAAATACATTAATTATTGAATTGATATTGAAGGATTATAAAAATGTAAACAAATGTTGATAAATGTGTGATTTTCCATATGAATTGAGAAGGAATATATGGATACCTATGTTGATAGACAAAGTGATTAAATGTGAAGTAAAGAATCCTTGAGTCATTGCCATGACTAAATTGATATGAGTCCTTAGGGATAAATTGTGTCCTATCTAGGATATGGAATAAGATAGACATGGTCTTAGAAGGAGTGATGGACTACGGTCATGCTCAAAGGGAAAGTGATGTCTACCTAGAACTATATGACGGCATCCTGGGGAGTCTTGATGAAGACTAGCTCGAGGTTGATATATTATGCGTATTCGAATACAACAAGTGCTTTTGAGGTTGAAGCCACGGCTAAACAAAGATATAAAAACTATGTGATATATTCGGGGTGTGTAAGCCCTAGTCGAATAAAGATTATATTCGGGGTGTGTAAGCCCTAGTTTAATAAAGATTATATGGGGTGTGTAAGCCCTACTGAATAAAAGATATTACGCGGGGTGTGTAAGCCCTACATGAATAAAGATTATACGGGGTGTGTAAGCCCTAAACGAATAAGTATTACGCGGGTGTGTGTAAGCCCTAAATGATTGAGTATTATACGGGGTGTGTAAGCCCTAAACGATGAAGCATATACAGGGTGTGTAAGCCCTAAACGAATAAGTATTACGCGGGGTGTGTAAGCCCTAAATGAATAAGTATTATACAGGGTGTGTAAGCCCTAAATGAATGAAACGTATACATGGTGTGTAAGCCCTAAATGAATTAAAGATATTATATTGGGTGTGTAATCCCAAAAAGGAAGGAATACAACCGTTGGGTGTGTATGTCCAATATGGATGAGTACAAATAATAAAACATGTAAACCTTTCGGTGGAATTGGGTATAGACTAGGGGTAATGTAACCCCTCGAAGTTGCTATATGCAAGTGTAGGCCAAGGGCTATTTAAAGGGAATTGTTTTGAAATACAAATGGGCCTACGGGCTGGCTATTTGAATTGTATATATATATACTAATATACTATACAAGTGATTTGAAATGGGGTAGCTATAGTTTATGCCCATAATATAGTATCACCCTATGTTGAGGGTCTTGTGTTTGAAACATGGATTATATGCCGTATAGTTGTCATTGTACTTTTAAAATGCTTCAAAGTACTGACCTCCCCTTCACGGGGGAGGCCACCTCACAGTTTACAGGTAGAAGCTAGAGCTTGTTTCCTGTTCTCGTTGCTTTGGGTGATCTATGGAGAGAAGACGTGGTTCGTGCTTCTTCCAGTTCTATTTTGATATAAATAAAATGATGCTCATGGAAACTATTTTATACTATAAATGATTTGGGAGCCTGCGTGCTCATGTTTGCCTTGTGTGCCCTTTGACTTTAAAAATGTATTTGTTTTCAGCTGCGTATTTTGAAATGCTTTGATTATCATTGTTTACGGATGTACTTGTGTGAATGGTATTCATGTACGCCTTGCATGGTTCGAGAGAGGTAGACTGCGGTTGCCTTAATCGGATTGTGTGGCGGTTGTTAGCGTATCTGGCCAGCCCGGGGTGTGACACAACGATCGAGGATGACGGAGAAGCTAGTTGTGGCAACCATCGGCCAATGAAGGCGCGACCAGTTGAAGGCAACGTTGAACTGTCAATTCTCGTCCAAATCACCGAATGGCATGTGACGGAGAAAGTGGGAAGACCAAGAGACAGAGAGCAGATGGCAACATCAATCTTCGTTGTCGTGGTTGAATATGGAGGTCGTCGCTTGCTGCCGCCACTGACCGTCGCTTCTCGTTGTTGCCACTCTCTGTCATCATCAAAGCTGGTTGTCATTGGACATTGCTCGCCCCCAGTGTCAAGCATTGAGAAGAATTGCATCACCAGAAATGGGAACGAATGCATTAGCCAAAGAAACGATGGATAGATTAGGATTGCAGGGGCATTAGAGTCCATTTCAACCTTTTCAATCACTTTTTTGTTCAAACAAAATTTGGTTATATTTTGTCCATTCAAACTCCATTAGTAATATTTTTGTCATTCTCTCTTTGGTTTATGTCCCCCAATTGTTTTTGGGTCCTATTCTAATTAATACACCAGATATGGAGGCACATAGAATGTTTAACACTGAAAAAAATTCCATTGAAGATCGAAAGATGAATCGAATAGAGGAATTTCTATTCTAGTGTTAATATATGGAATGAAATCTGAAAAGTGCTCTACGGCTCTAAAACTTATGCTCAAACATTCCTTATGCACATTTATATATGTGTAGGGTACAACATACAAAATAACCTATTGATGGGACATGGGTCCTAAAACAAACGTGGCCCTTATTCATATTTAGGTCTAAACTAATAATTACATTTATTCCATAAAAGGTAAAGTATGCAAGATTAATTTGTCAATTTGATCACAATAAATAATCTTCAAGAATTGTTATACTCTCTTCCCTTTTAATAGAATCTGATAAATGACTCCCTGCATCTATTCCACAGATTTTGATGGTTTGCCTTATGAGATTAAAAAAATTGAATCAACACAATATAATTGATGGATAGTGTACCCGGGGGTAGCTTATCCGAGGGGTTACTGCGGGGAGTAACTTAGAGAGAAGCCAGAGCAAATAAGTAAGGGAGAGAGTGAATTCGAATATATGAGTTATGTATTCAAGGCGTGGTTTACAATGGGGAAAAGGGCTGCTATTTATAGTAGCAATAAATGTTAGATAGGGGCACTGTGACTTGGGCCTGTTGTGCTTCCTGGGCTTGTTGGGCCCTTGTTGGAGTAGTAGGAGTCTATGGGCCGGGGTCCCTGGGCCATATACTCCATCAATAATAAGCATAACAACAAGACAAAAATAATACTCCGTAGTAATAATTAATAATAATAAGAATTAAAAGCAATCATAATCTCATTCGAATGTAACTAATTTGATTAAAATATTTTTTATCTAATTTAATTCTTGTTTTAGTTTGATCTTTATGTTTGTGATATGATATGATATGATGGAAACAAAAATATAAAAGATTACTATCCTCCTATAAGAACTCAACAAGTGTTTGACTGACACGTGCAATAGCTACAAAACTTAGTCAAATTAATCTGATATACTAAGTATGTAATAAGAGAAAAATGCTTCGTGTACAAGGCGTTTTACACGTCCATGTACAAGCTATAAAAGCGTTTCCCCCAACCCATTTACTCCAATGTCCTTTTCTCTCCCCCTGTCTACTCCCTTCTTATTCTTGCTCTTCTCCCTCCGCCCCTCTTCTTCACCCATTCTTTATTCTTTTCATTCTTCTTCAACTCCCCTCGTCCAAGTTTATTTATTTACAGAAATGTTCTTTCTTTAGTTCCTCTATGGTCTCCCTGTCCATGTTTTGAACCACGTTTTTCTCTCAAGACCTTGAGATAATAATTTATTCCGGATTTTTGTGCATTTAGGGTTATATTTTTTTCCTTTTTTTAATGTTAGGTATACACTATATGTTGTGGTGATGTTAATGAATGCATATTACATTGTTATATCAGTCCGCATTTGTTATAATTTAAATTTTTATTCAACTGTTATAATTCACTTTTATGCCTATAAAGTGTTTGTTGAAATGTTTCAATGAGTTGTTTTATTATAACCACGATTTTTTGTGTGTGTTTATGTTTGTGTGCATGATGGATTTTAGATATTATTGGGGTAATAATCAATTCCATTTTTGGTGATTTATTTGCTTGATATATTTGTTCAATCCTACTTGTTAGTAGAGGTAGGCGCGGTTCGGAACGTTCCTGTAAATTAGTAAAACCCTTAATGTATCCGTGAGATTTTTAACGATCCGGTACGGTCCGGTTCCAAGGATAGAACCGTTCGATACCATGTCGTTTCGGAACGGTACAAAATGGTACGGTACAATGCCAAACACATGCTAAATTTTTTGAACAAATCTTGCAATTAGTAGATATCATCACACCAACCAACTCACATGAAATGTTGAAATAAATACAAGAAACTGCATACCTAGTACTAAAATTCACAAATACACAAATAGTGCAACACAACTAAGAAAAAGTATAGCAAAACGATGACGCACGAGATAAATATCATTTTTAATTTACTATGTTCATGTGAAAATATAAAAAACGAATATCATCAAATTGTTGAATATAATAGAAATCTTCAACGTTCTTCTTCTTCATTCTAGGTTAAATATTACTCCGTAGTTCTAATTTAATTTATAGTTGAACCTTTAGAGCTAAGATTTAAACCATATTAATTAAATTGTAAAAAATGCACAAACATGATACAACAAAAAGTCATGTACACTACATTACTAGAAATAAATAATCATTAATGATTTCTAAAATTTTAATATTCTTTCAATACATACAAAAAAAAACATAAATTATCTAAAAAGAAAAACTAGCAATATATATATATATATATAAACAACAGATTTTAGATATCTTAGGGACACGTGAATACATACTTGGGGTATAAAACTATTGGTCTAGATCTATTGATATAGAAAAAATATAAAAAATTCAAATGTATTATTTACGAATGGTTCGGTCCAGTATTTTTCGGTTCTCAAAATCTAGGACCGGTCCCGTACCCGTTTCAAACGGTACGGTTTCGGTACGGGATAAATATCTATAGAACCGTTTATATACCCGGTATTCGGTTTGGTACCATTACGGGAGGGTTCGATACCGGTTCGGTACCGGTTCGATTCGGGTTTTATGCCCACCCCTACTTGTTAGAACGTGATAAATTAGATCTAGCTTTGTACTTCTTAATTTAATTGACCAATGGTGATTTGTGAACTAGTTTTGAAGAAGTCATTTGTGTGATTGGATGGTTAAACTTTATTTTAATTCTATAATATGTATCAAGAATCATTTCATGTGTTCTTTTCGTAGTTGAAGTATTTAAAGAAAGGTCCAACTTCTTGTACACGTTCCATTTTGTTTGTGCACAAACAATATTTTTCATTTTGTAAGGTGAAATGTGTGTGATACAATGTTGGGACATAGACAAATCAACTTGTCTATGACACAAACAATTCACCTAAAAAAACGAAATAATATTTTTTGCACACGGACAAAAAAATGATCACAGACAATTTCACGTAACACATTACCCAGTTTCAATGGCTATGGCCAGTGTCAGGACACTTAATGTCTTTGTATATATTGTCTATGTGTGACTAAAACATTGTTTGTTGTTTGTTTTTTTAAGAGTGTGGAGATGAAACCTCGTTAATAAATCAAACACATATTTTTGTTATGACAGAAACAAACTTGAGGACGTTCGAACAGCCTGAACACCTAGGAAAAAATGTAAATCCCCAAAATCCTTTGTTAGGAATATTTTATGGTGTCCAATCTAATTAAATGTCTTTGTATTTGTGTAGTTATTAATTAAACGTGTAATACGGGCCACAAATGTGTATCAGCCCGGGGGCTTCCTTGTAACCCGTAAGTTAGCCAACTTCTCCTATAAAAGGAGGCTAACTTACGGGAACCCTAACAATCGAAAGAGGCTTAGAGGCGCAGAGGTGAGATAGAGAGAAGGTTTCCGCTGCTCTCCTTCTCCAGGGAGAGCGGCGGGGTTTCATACGGTATATCAGATTCGTGTATAATATCGACATATCTTTCTATCTGCTTCTTCTTTAACTGTTATGGTTGTTTGATTGTTAAATACTGGGTTTATCAATTGGTATCAGAGCCGAGGCGTGAAACAGGTTGAATCTATCTGCGATTTTTTGGATCTAACGAATAACTGCTCTGTTTTCTTCTGTTTTTTCTTTGATATAGAGATTTGCTCCTGTAATCTTGTTTGTGAACGCAATTTTGTAAAAATCATACTGTTGGACTCGCCTTTCAAAACCGATCCAGCAGCACACCTTTTTTTTTCGTTTTCTGCAATTTTTATATTTCGAAGATCTCTACATTGAGATCTCGAAATCCTTATTTTTCACTGCTGCAGAAACATTTTTGGCTTGAAACTGATACAGGAGAATCTCGACCTTCAGGGCTTTTCAGAACAGGTTTCAGATTTTCAAAAATCGATGTTTTCATTTTGCAGGATCTCGACATTTAGGGACTCGATTTCCTCTTCTCGGCTTTTGAAATCTCGAGATTTGACATCTCGACTTTTGTCATCTCGAGTTTTGTCATCTCGAGATTTGTCATCTCGAGTTTTGACATCTCGAGTTTTGTCATCTCGAGTTTTGACATCTTGAGTTTTTGACATCTCAAGTTTGACATCTCGAGTTTTGGAATTTCGAGCTTTGGGATTTCGACATTTGGGATCTCGATGTTTTGGATCTCGACATCCTGAAGATTTCGAGATTTTTAAAATATCTCGATGTTTTGAATTTTTCAAACTTTGGAGTTTCTTGAGTCACTGATTTCTTCTAAACTTGATATCTTTCCTGTTCAGAACACTTCGAAGCTTTACATTTTTAGATATCTGAATGAATCTCTGCCTTTCAAAGTTTTTAGAAGTTTTCGATGTTCTATGTTTTTCAAACAGCAAGTTTTTTGATTTTCTAATGTTTTCAAAACTCCAAAGTTTTCGATGTTCCAAACATTTTGAAATTCTGCAGATTTCGATAATCTGAGGTTTATTTTGCAGGTGGATTTCGCCATTATTCTTCAAGGCAACCTCTAGATTGTAATCTCGAGATTTAAAACTCGAGATTGTAATCTCGAGATTTAAAACTCGAGATTGTAATCTCGAGATTTAAAACTCGAGATTGTAATCTCGAGATTTAAAACTCGAGATTGTAATCTCGAGATTTAAACCTCGAGATTGTAATCTCGAGATTTAAACCTCGAGATTGTAATCTCGAGATTTAAACCTCGAGATTAGGATTTCGAGGTATTGCCTTAGAATTTTGTTTAAAATCCACCTGCTCTCGATATTCAACATCGAGAACCTCAACTTCGAAGAAATTCCTCAAAAACTCAAAATTAGAGATTTTCTGCGACACCGCACTGTTTTGGCCATAACTTTTGACTCGGTGATCCGATTTGAGCAAACTTTTTTTTGCCCCAGAACCCATTCTCACGCGCCCTCACTCGCAGCCCTTGAGGATCAAAACGTTAGTTTTACGACAAACATTGTAAATCACCGATGTCCAGGTCAAAACTTAGGCGAATCTGTTCAAATTATTTCATTGTCAACCCTGAGGTCAAAGCTTTTCTAAACTTCACTGTAGAGGTCCGAAAATCGTAGATAATTCAATCAACCTCGCGTCAACGGTCATCTTACAACAATCAACAATCTACTGCTGAAGCCTCACCTGACTCATCAACATTATGTGATCATCAATATGCTGAAATTCTACATGATGAGCTCAGGGAAACCGTCATGTGTGGTACTTGTTCATATTGCTCCACACACATGGCGGGGATGACGAGCTGTGAGCAATCAAACCTTGCACATTCTGAGGGGGAGTTTCAGTTAATTCCTCCTGGCGCCATTCACCGACAAAGCAAGGAATCTCTCAAAGGAAGCTGCATTTTAGGGGGAGTGTTCAATGCTATCCTTCCCGGTGCCTAACAATGACAGAGCATACCGAGTGCTCCAGTTGAGGGGGAGTACAGAGAGAAAATAAAAAAAGTAATGAGAGAACATGTCCCTATGGCTTAGTAAACCCAACTAAGCCTACCCAAGGGACAAAGCCGAGCGTAAGTGAGTGAGTGAGCGAGTGAGTGAGTGAACATTATGAGCGTTAGGAAGCAGAAGGCTCAAGTGAGAAGAAAAACAATAATCAATGATGAGTCTGCTACCTCAACTGCCTATTATCCATTGAACATTTACTCCTAGTCACTCAAATACTCTAGACAATTCCCAAATAGGTTCAGGACTGATTTAATCAGATCCCAGGTAGAAGTCACTGCATCGTGTCCAACAGTGCACGTTGAACCCTACCCAAGACCACTCACTTGTCTATCAACAGACAGGTGTTTAATCATACTTCACGGGGAACCGCATCTCTCATTACTGTCTCCTTCCGAGGCAAGTAATACTGACTACAATGGCCTCTGCCCCATGCCACTGAACTTTCATTGATCACGTCGTGTCTAGTTACTCACTCCCAAATGTTTTGAAATTTTCTAGGACACAGACACACTTTTAGAGTCAGTTGCAGGTCTACATGACCCGCGAGAACTTCCATAGGGCTCATCTATTACAGATGTAGACCAATAATTGGAAGGAAGTCCTGCTGTTGCAACATAAGAATCACCAACTTTTACAGGTCATTGCTTTAGAGTTTATCTCTATAGTGATGAAAACGGGTGTCTACTCGACCCGGGGGGCTTTTATCATTTACTCTTTCTGTTTGTTTCCTGTTTTATTTCCGCAGAATAAAAGAATAAAAGCATGACGTCCCGATTCATCGGATCGTCATGCTGTTAACACTGAACAAATCATTCTGGGACACTTCACTCCTCCAACACAAAAATCAACACCCTCTCTGCTATCTCAACAATTCAAATCAAATGGTCAGCTACACTCACAAATCAACAATCATTATGTTCCGCTGTGCCACCGACAAGTTCTCCTCAAATGCATTCATTCCAAATAGTCAAAAAGACTACATTGTGCAGGAGACAGAGGTCAAATACTCGTGTCCTGAAGATGAATTCCATGGGCGTCTCCTATTCTCCAAAGAATATTCATTCTAGAGGAGCCACCGGACCTCATTCAAGCTGATCAAGAGCAACTTCTGGAAGGCATGGACTAAATGCAAGATATTGAAGATTCATCAACCCCCGACATCAAAGATCAAATTTTCAAGAAGACATCAAAGGGGAGATTGCAAGGATTTCTTCAGAGAGCATTCCTCAGAAGTCAAGTTCAAAGACAAAGGAAGCTCAATAACAACAAAGACAAAGATATCTGCGCTGCAATGCTGATTCAACACGATTGAACACCAATGGGGAGATTGTTAGGAATATTTTAGGTGTCCAATCTAATTAAATATCTTTGTATTTGTGTAGTTATTAATTAAACGTGTAATACGGGCCACAAATGTGTATCAGCCCGGGGGCTTCCTTGTAACCCGTAAGTTAGCCAACTTCTCCTATAAAAGGAGGGTAACTTACGGGAACCCTAACAATCGAAAGAGGCTTAGAGGCACAGAGGCGAGATAGAGAGAAGGGTTTCCGCTGCTCTCCTTCTCCAGGGAGAGCGGCGGGGTTTCATACGGTATACCAGATTCGTGTATAATATCGACATATCTTTCTATCTGCTTCTTCTTTAACTGCTATGGTTGTTTGATTGTTAAATACTGGGTTTATCATCCTTCATGGCAAAACATCGACCAAGACAAGAGATAAATGTGGAAATAAAGGAAAGGGAATTACCAGTGATAATAATGTCATCCACATACAACAGAAGATAAAGAACATAAGACCCATGGCGGTAAATGAATAAAGAATTATCTGACTTACTATAAACAAAACCATGGGTTAAAAAGAAACAACTAAACCGATAAAACCACGTGCGTGGAGCTTGTTTGAGACCATAAATAGCCTTCCTGAGCCTACAAATTTGATTAGGAAATTGTGGATGTATAAACCCAGGAGGCTGACGCATATAAACTTCTTCAGTGAGATTGCCATGGAGAAAATCATTTTTGATATCTAACGGACGAATAGTCCAATGACACGAAACAACAAGGGATAACACGATACAAACAGTAGTGGGTTTAACAACAGGACTACAAGTTTCAGAGAAATCCACACCAGCTTGCTGAGTAAATCCTTGTGCAACAAGGCGAGCCTTATAGCACTCAACAGACCCATCAGACTTAAATTTTGTTGTATAAATCCATTTAGACCCGACCACATTTCTACTAGAATTAAAAGGAACTAAATCCCAAGTATGATTGTCAATAAGTGCATTAAACTCCTCTGCCATAGCCGCTCTCCACTTAGCATCTCTATTTGCCATAAAAAAACAAGTAGGATCACATGCCGAAACATCTGTTTTAAGAGTAAAAATATTTTTAGGTTTAAAAATTCCAGGTTTAGCACGAGTTTGCATAGAATGACAATTTTGAGGAGAAGGTGTGGGGGGAGAAACGGATGGTGCTGGGCTAACAGTAGGTGGACTTGTTGCATGGGGAGTAGGTGATGGGGTTGGTGAGGGTATGGGTGTACATAACAGGATTGGGCTATCCGCTGCCGCGGGGGTAATGGAGCCGGTGGTGAGGCTGGACGGTGAGGGTTGCTAGGAAGCAGCCGACTGAGGGGAAGTGAGCTGGGAGCAGTCGGATGACTGCCACAACATGGTGGTAGTAGGAAAAACGCCGGCTGCCGGCCGAAGGGATGTGGTATGGTTATGATGCCCATGCATTGTTACGGTATTAAGGCTAGACAAAGGAGACAAGTCCTCGGTGGTTGTGGAAGAAGGTAATGTAGAATATGGAAAATAATTTTCCTAAAATCGAACATTCCGGTGGATGTAAATCTTGTTAGTAAGAGGATTGAGACAACGATAACCTTTATATTCAGGTGCATATCCTAAAAAGACACATAAAGTGGATCTAGGAGAAAGTTTGTTGGCAGAAGTAACATTAAAATTTGGAAAACAAGCACATCCAAACACACGCATAAAGGAGAAGTCAGGAAGTATGGTGAAATAATTTTTCAAAAGGAGAAATACCATTTAAATTTGGAGTAGGAAGGCGGTTAATAATAAACATGGCGGTGAACACTGCGTCTACCCAAAATTTAGTTGGCATGTTTGTTCACAGAGCATCGTGCGAGTTAATTCAAGTAGATACTTGTGTTTGCGCTCACCTACACCATTCTGCTCAGGGGTATCGGGGCATGATTTGCGAAATAAAATACCATTGTTGGCAAAAATATCACGCATTCTATTATTATCAAATTCACCCCCTCCATCACTTTTAAAATTTTTAATTTTGGAGTTAGGTAAATTTTCCACCATCAATTTAAAGTGCTGAAAATGTGTTACGACTTCACTTTTATGACGCATGGGATAAAGCCAAGTAAATCAAGAAAAATCATCAATAAATAAAACATAATATTTTAAGCCACTTGTAGAAAGAACAGGAGACTGTCAAACATCAGAATGAATTAAAAATAAAGGAGCAGTATATTTATGCCACACTTCTTGAAAAGCTAATCATTGTGACTTTCCTAATAAAAAAGAAATACAATCATGGGAAAAACTAGAAGTACTATAAATAGTGCCAGATTTTTTTAATTTATCTAAAATACGACTTCCACAATGTCCCAAGCGACGATGCCAGACCGGGCCGGGAGCAACATGAGAGATGAGAGCTACAGGTGAGGCATGAGTGAAGGAAATAGGATAAACGCCACCATTACTCGAACCTTGTAGGAGCACCTTTCCCGAAATTGTGTCCTTAATACAAATTGTTATCAGCACATGATAAACAAATTTTATTTAAGAATAGGCACATGATAAACAAATTTTAAATGGAGGGGCCGAGACATAGTAGAAAAATGCAAATCACCAACAGTCATAACAGGGATATTAGAGCCATTAACAACTGTAATTTGTAGTGGTCCAGAATAAATAGATTTATTTTGCAAAATACCTTCATTTGAGGTCATGTGAGCAGAAGCACCTGAGTCAGGATACCAAACAGCTGAAGTGGATTCACCTGTAGAGACAGCCAAGGCAGGAGCCTGAGCTTGAATGAAACGGGATGGATACGAGACAGCTGAAAGACCTAGAGAATGACAGATCTGACAAACAACGGGTGAAGGAACTGAACCAAAACTATTCTCAAAAGATGGAGATCTTGCAGAAGCATAGTTAGTACAAAAAGTAGAGAGAGCCGGAGTATAAAACGATGACTTAATGAATTACATATAACTGTACCCGGTCCCCACTTATTGGGCTGATAGGCTCCCCGACCGGATGGTGACGGCTGGAACTGCTGCTGGCTGTGGCTGCCATAAAAGGGAGGCTGGCCATACATCTGCGGTGGCTGGTTTCTACCTCTGCCATGCCCTCGGTCACGGCTGCCACGCCGTCCGCCACGCCCTCCTCGCGCCGGTTGTTGCTGCTGGTCGCCAGAAGAAGAAGCAGCCGCACGACCCCCGCCGAATTGGGTGTAGCAAACGCTGGTGTAGTAACGATAGTGTCCAAGGATTGTTGGTAGCGAAGACGGGCATCTTGGTGGACCAATTTTGTGCCTAAGGAGTCAAAAGTGAGTCCTTCTGGAAATAAGGTAAGGGGTCCCACTAGTGACTCATAACCCGGTCCCAATCTTAAAAGTGTAAATTGAATGAGATCCGCGTTGGTGACTAGAGAGTTAATGGCGGCTAAATTATCAGCAATGGTTTGAATCCCATGAACATATTCCTCCATGGACTGATTTTCCTTCTTCTTAGTGTGTGACAGCATTTGTTTTAATTCTATGGAGCGGGCGAGATTGGTAGCCATAAATTGGGATTCCAAACGTTGCCAAATTGCCATGGCATGTAATTGAAGCCCCAAAGGTCATGCCTTGAGCGAGTGCGGCAAAAGACGTGGGCATAGGTGCAGGGGTGGACTGTCTGCCAATAATCGCGGCCGATGGCGGCTGCAAACCAAAACTGCCTGACAACGTGGGACCAGAGAACCGAGGGCCGCCGAAGTTGCTGGAGGCGTCATGTGGAGCGTCCGGGAGCTGATGTGGCTGCGGCTGGATCGACGGGCTTAAGGTCGGCGCTGAAGGAGTTCAAGTAAAAATAGGAGGGACCCACGACGCTGCCGGAACAGTAGAAGAGATCACCGAGCAGGACTGTGAATGGAGCGGTTCATCCGTGGAGGAGAAGGCCGTTGTCAGCGAAGTCGAGGAGGTAAGCAGTGTGTCAATTGCGCTCAGCATCGACGCGGTCACGGCCGTGGGGGCGGCGGCGGTGATGGCCTGGGATGCGGCGGCGGTGGAGCTTGCGGAAGCCATAGGACCGATATTTTTTAATATTGACTAAAACCTAGATCTCTTGATACCATGTGAGAATAATGGAATGACTTACTCAATTAAGAGCTCTAGATGTCATATATATAATAAAGAGTGTCCTCAGTCGACAGTCCAATAGGAAACATAAGAAATATGAAACCTAATTAATTGAAATTAATTACTCTATTACCAAGTTGCTCAGGATCCTCTGGGACTGCTCAGACACCGATGGCGTCCCAAAAATTGGCTTCAGGACTCCAGTAAGTCAATTAATCAACTTGGGCAGGTAAGATATCCACTAGAGTCAATTCCAGATGTCTCTTCTCCACACTCCAAAGAGTTTTCAATATCTTATTGATTGGAATGTAATTCAAACGGTCAACTCTTGGCGTTTCTACGGGTGTCGGGTAGCATTGATTCCAAGTCTGAGAGGGATCTTTACATGGTTAGACAAGGATCATCTCATCCGACTGACCTTTCTATCTCGGGATCATTATTTCAAGTCGTTATTGAGCTTTCTACATTTACTGACAAATCTATGGTGTTGCATTCTACCGATGATCTTTGCAGTTTGGCCTTTCACCAGAAATCAACTCTATAAAGGAAATTTTTGAAAGCTCATGAGGTGGAGTCACTTTCTTATTTTTGGTCAAAGAATTCGAAAGAATGCTCATTCATCTCCTTTCTGGGTAATTGAGATGCTTTACACGAGAGACCTATTGAAGCCGACAAAGTTAATGACAATCAAGAGGTCAAACTTTCGAGCGAAGCTTTCACAGGTAACCACCGCTCTATAGCGGATAATGAAGATGTTTTTGTTGAACATTTTTGCTCTTACTCGGGAGATGAATTTCTTAGCGAGAAAAGGACCCCCCCCCCCCCCCCCCCCCCCCTTTCATCGATCGAGGACCATTGGGACGCTGATACAAATCAAAATTTATGCACCAAATCTGGGTTGATCACGGGGGAAAACAGAAAACTGTTTGCCTACTGTGAATTTAAACACACAAATTAAAACTTACAGGAAAAAATATCAATGCTTGAAACTCATGATAACAAATCGCAGTCACGTATGAAATTCTGCAAAATTGACTGAGCTACTAGGACTTGTAGGGAGGGTGTTGTACTCCGAGTTGGCTGGGTTGAAGCTTTTTCTCCCTTTTGTTTTTCTGTATGTCCCTTATTTTCATTTTCCCATGTTTGTGTGTTGTATTTACCTTTCTCTTTTATTAATAAAACTATCTTTCCCCCAAAAATGTAGAAATTAAATATATATTACATATGTAAGTTTGGAGTATCGATCTTACACCGTTTAAAGTTTCATAAATTTATATAATTTTTTCCTTTGACTGGAAAGGATATTTGAAACGATTGAATAAGACTATAAGAGCATCCCCAATGTAAAGGCATGATCTTCTGCACATTCTTACACATGAGTTTCTTTTTTTATCTCAAAGTTTTTATGTGTAGTACTCACATACTCTGTATTTCCTAATTTCTATTCATTTTCATTTTTTATATCACTTATAACTACTTTTCATATAGTTTCCCTTCTCGAATCACGTGTAAAGTTCATTTGTGGATCTTGTCAAAGACCTAGGTCTACGTTTTACTCTATCTATCTCCTTCTTTTTACTTTTGCTTACACACCACTTCATTTATATTAAATTAAAATATTCATTCTATCTCTATCTCTTTCCTATGTCACGTTACTGCAATTCATTCTCCCATTGAAGATGCTCAGAGCATCTCCAATTCAACCATGTGCAACATGCATATGTGGCATGAGAGAGATAGACATAAAAAATAAATCATGAACAGGAATCGCCTTGAAGAAATGGGTGCGGCTAAGAAGAAGAAGCCGGTCAAGAAGAAGGCCAGGACCTCGACCTCTGAAACCACCCATCCGGCCGCCCAATCCAGTGCTTCTTGAGGAGGTAAACTTTGCTGATATGGCTGTAGATCAGCCGTTCGAGGATCTGCATTCCAACCCCCTTTTTTACGAATGCCCAGGTTCGTTCGATGCTGCCAATGCTGGGGCCGGACAGGCCTCTGTTTCAAAGGCCGTAGAGCCAATCTCGCTGGAGGACCCAATCCATGCGATTATGAAACAAGGTGGATGCCATCCTAGTCGGCTTTGGAGTACCTCCGCCATTATGAATGATTACCATCTCCCGCGACTGTCGGTCGAGCAGGCCGAAACAGGGGTTGCCCTGGCCACTCTTAAGGTAACCTCCCACCGTTCGTTCTCCGTTCATCTTTTCATGTCGTTTGGTAAATAACTGTTTTGTCCTGTAGGTCGGCTACTATACTGTTCAACTCCAACTCGCTCGGCTGGAAAGAGAGGAGGAGTTGATTAGGGCTCGGTTATCTGTAGAGCAGGCTACTGTTGAAGTGCTTCAGGCTGCTGATCAAGAGCAGAAGAAGTTCGAAGCTGGGCTTCGCCAACTATAGGTGGGCCTTGACACCGCTCAGTCTAGGGTTCATGCCGCTGAGGCCGCTCAGGTCGTTTTCAAGGAAAACGAACCTCAGATCTCGGACGGTCATCGGGAAATATTTGTTGATTTATCTGACGTCCAGGCCTCACCACTCGATGAATTCCGATCCTTTGAGGAGTTTATGAAAGCTGCCGAAGAGCATGTACTAGCACAGGCGGGTGCCCTGTTCGGGAAGCGCCTGGAACGGTTCCCCCTAGGCCCGGCTCGCCTCGAAGAAGGGGTAAAGCTGATCGACGAAACTGCGGTTGGCAAGAAATGGGTCAATGCTCTGGCCAAGGATACCTATGTCTCCGGCTGTCAATGGGTCATGGAGGGCATGGTGCCCATCCTGGAGAAACTCGTTGGTCTGCCGATTGAGACTAAGGAAGTTTTCGAGGATAAGGTCCTCTTGGCTTAGTTTGACAAATTTCGTCGCAACTTGCAGAGGGAGGCCGACCGGGCCGCAGGCAGGGAGCCCGATCCCCCGACTGATGATGAAGCCGATGCTGATGAATCTGAAGGACATGATGCTGGCCAGTAGTTTAGTTTGATACTTATTTTTGTGTATTCAACTGTCTCTTTTGCTCTTTTGATCCTTAATGTAAATTCCGGTCAGTAGTGCCGAGGAGTAAAATACTTTTTGTCTGTTGTTTCTTTACTCCTTGCATGATTCATTTCCGTTCTTTCACTTTACCTTCTCCTTGGCCGTTCAAACTCCCCAACGTAGCATCTTGGACTTAGCAATTTTTTATACTAACCTTGTCTCGTTCAGGGTTTCCGAATCGCATATGACTCGAGCAGGATCCATGCACTGTAATTTCTCATCTGGTTTGCCCCCCCCCCCCCCCCCCCCCCAGGCCGGGAAGGGAAAAGGCAAGCTTACCCTAAACAGTGGTAAGTCCACCCATCAATCTCAGTCACGAGGTACCACAGAAACGACCCGAAAGAGATCCCGCCCGGATGATGTGGTGGACTTGACCGGTTCTGATCCGGTTCAGCCAAGAATGGGTTCCCCCCTTCCTCTTCTAGAAAGATCATGTTTGCTACCACAAATTCCGAGACTTCCAATCGACTGGAATTCTCTGGTATGAGCCCCATTTCCGAGGGTAATACCCTGTTCGGGCAATCGGCCACTTTCCTTTGGTGCAACATGGCTCTGAAGGCTGCCCCTTATTTCACCCATCTGACTGTGATAGGCACTATTTGTTAGTGCCTAAGTATACATTTTTATTATTGTTTGTAATATTTATTTACTAGTATTGTGCAAATTTGTAGTTGTTAGTTTGCATTTGATTGTAATCGTATTTCTAGCATTTTATTCTTTGTTGTAAGTTGTAGTTAGTTGAGTTATAAATTTAGGATAGGTTTGGAAGCAAAAAGGACGAAGAAACCTGAGTTTTATGCAAAACCCGGCCGGGTATGAAGTGAAAGAGGAAATTGCTGTGAAACTAGCAAATACCCGGTCGGGTATTCCCTATACCCGGTCGGGTATGAAGTGATTTCGGGCAAACGAACGTGCAGAAGAACACAAGAACATGGAAAAAGATTTGATTTGATAAATACGCGGTCGGGTATGGCAAATACCCGGCCGGGTATCCGGCCATAGGTGTTGAAAACACCTATAAATAACCCCATTTCCTTCGCTTTTCATCACCCCTTCTTCCATATACTTAAGCTCAACTTAGAACAGTATTTTTTTTTATATTTTTCTAGCATGTTTAGTCTCCAAATGAGGAACTAAACTTCCATTTCTTGGGTTTTCTCTTGAAGCTAGTTGATTATTAAAGTTGTGAGTTATTTTCTTAACTTCTCTCCTTGAATATTAATTCTTCCCTTAATCTATCTCTATATTAATGTTGAGGAGTGTTGCTAAGATGACAATTAGTTAACATCTCGACATTAATTACTACTAGAAACGATCAATGAACCGATGGTTAATCGTTGATAGTTTCACAAGTAAGTAACTTCAGGTTATTAATGCACGGTCGTGGTTAATAATCTTAAGAGGGATTAATTGTGTTGGTTAAACCGAAACCGTTGTGTTGAGGTTATCAATCTCAATTGATTTCATCAAGGAATTAGAAAGATTAAATGCTACTATTAAATCGGTATAAGGCATTGTTCTATATTTGATTAATAGTAAGTGTTATTAATGAACGGTCGTTGTTAATAACTACCCTCGATGAATTGGAGATACTCCTCGATTGAGTATTCGAGAGGAAATAAGTTATAGATATAACAAGGATCGAATAAATATATCAACAAGTGGAAAGTAGCAAAGCCAAGTCCCTTTTATCTTTGAATTAAAACTCATATAAATCGTTCATCTTAGTGTTTATTTAATTAAATCACTCAATCCCAAAACCCTCCTTTTAGTTACTAGTTCATAAAAAGAAAAGTATTCCTTTCCCTGTGGATACGAACTCTACTACGCTATACTACGTATAAGTGTTAGTATTGAATTTATTTTGACGCACTACGACAAAGTGTTCGTCAGACTCACTGGCAGGATCTGATCGAGGCAGGCCATCTGGAAAATATCAAGGTATTTCCCTTCTTTTGGTCCTATTTTTCTTTATACAATTTTATTCCCATTTCTCATATTGTGATTCCTCCCCTAGGCCGGGGGCTACTATCACAAGGCCTTTCTTGCTGCCGATCGGGATATGGCACACATGGCCCGAGAACTGGATGAGGCCCAGACCCTTCTTGCGGCTGCTCGCAAAATGGCTGCCGATCTGCAGGATCAGGCAACAAAAGGCAACAAGGCTGCATCCGAGCTTGCTGAGAGTGAGCAGAGGGTCCAACGGCGCGATCGGGAGATCAGTTTACTCAAAGCAAAACTCAAGGCTGTTTAAGATGCTGGGATCAAAGTCCGAACGGCCAAGGAGAAGAATAGCCCTACCACCTTTTCTTTTGATGCTTCCAAGCTGATGTAATAGGCGGTTATTGATTTCCAGCAAGGTAAGGGTCAGAACATCGCGCTGGAAAACAGCGCTCGGGAGTTACTCGCTCCACATCTCGGTCAGTTCCTTCGGACCAGTGAAGATACCTTAAGAGTTGGGATAGAGCTCCTCGACAAGACTCCCGAGGGGAAAGAGTTTGTGGAGGCCTTTGGTGACGATACGCTTTTTCAGAGCTTGGACATCATCGTCGACCAGAATATCGATCTAATCATGAAGCATTTCCCAAAGTTGTTAGACCCTGAGGTCCTGGACTTCTCCAAGTGTTTTATTAACAGTTTCGAACGGGTTATAGAAGAGCGCGCCGAACAAGCCAAGGATACAACAGGCGGTGTCTCATGTCTCATGTGCCTGTTATTGCAACTATATGTCAATCGGTCGATACCTATCATCTTCCAAACCATAGTTTCGATTCCACCGTTCAGTTTTTCCGATACGGATTGTCCATAGTGCTGGTTGAGATGTACTCATTTCCAAGCTAACACGTAAGCTTCCCTGTAAGGAATACTTGTAATTAGATTTTGATGATGCTAGATTAATTAGGACTTTAGAGTACCCCTCTTTAGACTTAATGTATTAGAATTTTCTTTTGTAAAACTCTTTAGTATAATCGACTAGCAGAAGGCCTCCAGAGCAGAAGGCCTACAAAGCAGAAAGCCTCCAGAACAGAAGACCCTTGATAAGGCTTTGGTTGAACAGAAGACCTCAGGATCTCTGTTAGCCTTTACTCTGACAGAAACCCTCCTGGTTCTCTGTTGGACATCTCTTCAACAGAAGTGCTCAAGACCTTCTCTGATCAACTCTCTGCTAAAGACACCAGAAGGCCTGACACCTAGGAGAATTTCACCAAGCCGGGAAAACAACTGGAAGATTCCTTCAACGGCTAGGAGTCTTGAACGGAAAAGCTACAGTACGCGCATTAAATGCACATTTAATGCCTCCCGTACTTTGTAGAGTAATTGCAGATGATTGGCTGCAATGTCAGGATAACTTTAACCCAAAATAGTAACCCGCCAACTTTACCGGATCCTACTGGTCAAGTCAACTGCCCGCTCATTTAATGCAGTTGTCCTCCTTCTCCTCCAACGGGAAGACAACCTCAGTATAAAAGATACACTACGAAGAACAACCGGATAACTTTGCTATAACCTTTGCTACAACTCTGCACATACAAGATATTCAAACGCTAAAAACGCAAAAAGCCTCCTTGAGATTAAATCTTCATCATCCTCTACAAGATAAGGCAGAAGTTGGAAAAATCCTTATTTCCAACTCAATCAAAGTTCTAAGTGTTCTTCAACTCTTCAAGCTCATCACATACAAATTCTTTGTAACGAAGCAAGTTGGAGGAACCTCTGTTCTATATAGAACCTCTTCTTTCACAAGAAGGACGTCCAAGTACCAGGAGCAGTGAAGTGGTGATACTTCTGGGAAAGCTCAGTGAAAGGAACAGTCTTAGGGAAGCCGGAAGTGCATCCAAGAAGACATCTACACTTGAAGAAGACGTGTAGAGCTTCTTAAGTGATAGGGCTAAGGCATTGTAAACGGACGTTTTTACAAGCTTAGTGGAACAGTGGACTAGAGGAACAAGTTGTTCCTTGAACCACTATAAAAAGCCCTGGTGTCATTTACTTACTGTATTACATTCATCGCTTTTATTTGAACTGCTTAACTCCAAAGACTTGGTATCTGTGTTCAGCAGAACTTGTCTTGTGAGTTAACAGAAGGCCTACTGCCCTTGCTTCTCTGAGGCTACTAACAGAACTCCCTACCAGAACCCCATCCGCTGTCAGTCTGTTCTGCCAACAGAACAGGCTATTCTGTTAAATCTGGTACTTAGCTTGAAAAAGTTAAAAACCAATACAGTCTATTCACCCCCCCTCTAGACTGTATCCAGTACAACCGGGACCAACAAGTGGTATCAGAGCCTCCTTGTTCTAATAATCTCTTAGGTTATTTGCTGAACAAAGATCCACTTGTTTTTCTGTTTTACCTCATTTTTAATCTGATATAATGGATCACTCCCTTTCCAAGAATCTTATGTTCTCAGATCTCAGGTTTGATGACTGGAGGATCCGGATGAAGGCACATCTCTGTGCTCTGCATGATGAGATGTGGGAAGTACTTGACATTGGGCCCTTCAGAAGCTTCCAGAAGGTCAACCCTGAACATGCTATTGATAACACCAGACCTCAGATGATCAATACGGCCAAATCTGAGTGGACTACTGAAGAAAGAAGGAAGTACAATCTGGACAAAATTGCTAAGGACATTCTTTACAAGTCCATCGATGATAGGTACTTCAACAGAATAAAGAAGTGCAAGACTGCAAAGGAAATCTGGGATACTCTTGAGCTCATTGGAGCTGGTGATGAGCAAGAGAAGGACAACAAGCTGACAATGGCCAACAAGAAGTTTGATGACTTCAAGCTTCTTCCTGGTGAAAGCATCTCCAAGATGTATGACAGGCT
Source organism: Cuscuta europaea (assembly GCA_945859875.1). NCBI lineage: Eukaryota > Viridiplantae > Streptophyta > Magnoliopsida > Solanales > Convolvulaceae > Cuscuta > Cuscuta europaea. The sequence continues at coordinate 5,149,925 of CAMAPE010000074.1, read as the reverse complement.
CCTCACTCTCACTGGAGAGATCTCTGAGCTTGGCAAGGAACTCACCACCAAGGAGATCAACCTTAAGGTGTTGAGGGGACTGCCCTCAGCATGGAAAATGAAGGTGGTTGTTGTCCAAGCCAGCAAGGATGTGAAGACTTATCCCACTGATAAGCTCATTTCAGATCTCAAAGCTCATGAGTTTGAAATGGAGATCTTGAAGAAGAAGTTTATGTGGAACAACCACCAGGTTTTGTCATTCCTACTCACTCCTCCAGTGTCTACAAGCTTAAAAAGGCCCTCTATGGTCTTAAGCAAGCTCCCAGAGCATGGTATGACACACTGTCCCTATTCCTAGTGAACCATGGGTTTACTAAGAGAAAGGTTGACAAAACTTTTTTTCAAATCTCTGTTGCTAATCATATTCTGTTAGTACAAATATATGTTGATGATATTATATTTAGTAGTACTAATTCAGAACTGTGCAAGAAATTTTCTCAAGTGATGCAGAGTCAATTTGAAATGAGTATGATGGGAGAACTCAGCTACTTTCTAGGACTACAAGTCAAACAAGTTCCAGAAGGAATCTTTATCAATCAAGGGAAGTATACCAGAGACCTGATCAAGAAATTTGGAGTGGAAGGAAAATCCTCAGTGAAGATTTCCATGAACACTTCACAAGGAATTGGTCCAGATGATGAAGGCAAAGATGTTGATGCAACTACCTACAGAGGAATCATAGGATCTCTGCTGTATCTGACTGCAAGCAGACCAGACATTTCATTCTCTATTGGAATCTGTGCCAGATACCAATCAAAGCCCAAGGAGAGCCATCTTAGTGCTACAAAGAAAATCATCAGATATATCAAAGGAAATCCAAATGCAGGCCTATGGTATCCAAAGGGAGGTAACTTTGAACTAATTGGCTACTCTGACTCAGATTTTGCAGGTTGCAGATTAGACAGGAAGAGCACCTCTGGTCACTGCCAAATGCTAGGAGGAAGGCTTGTTTCCTGGTTTAGCAAAAAGCAGAATTCAATCTCAACAAGTACAGCAGAAGCTAAATACATTGCAGCTGTGAGTTGTTGTGCTCTGCTACTCTGGATGAAGCAACATCTGAAGGACTATGGCATTCAAACAAAGGAGATCAAATTGCTTTGTGACAACACCAGTGTCATTGCCATCACTCAGAATCCAGTTCTTCACTCCAGGACAAAGCACATTGAGATCAGACATCACTTCATCAGAGATCATGTTGAAAAGAAGCATATATGCATGGAGCATGTGCCAACAGAAGTCCAGCTTGCAGACATTCTGACAAGGCCTCTTCCTGAGGTTAGACTCAACAAACTGAGAGAGGAATTGGGAATGATGGATGAAATTACAAGAGAAAGTTGAAAAGGAAGGCCCTCTGTTGCTAAATCTCTGCTAACAGAATACCTGTTGAAAAACCCCTTCTGTTAACCCCTTCTGTTCTTTATCCTGAACAGAGCACCTCCATTTCTGACAGAACACCTCTGCAACAGAAACCCTCCCTTCCTTCCTTCAGAAAATCTCTTCTTACATCTAACAGAAAAGGTTGTGGACTTAGAAAATTTTGAAAAACTGGGTGACCTAGTAACTTAATGAAGGTCTTTTACCCTTTTACCCGTAAAACGGTATACAGCCGCAAAATATTTACTGCGCCTCCTTTTTCATTTATTGGTACCTTGGAACCGCAAATTATCTCAAACGTCCACTAACCCGTACCCATATATTCCCCTCATTTTAACCTAAACCGCTACTGCTTCCATTACTCTCAAGCTTACGAATTCTTATTTCTCCAAAACTCTCAACCGCTAAATCCGGCTATGGCTTTCTTGAACTTCACTGATCTCTCCAAGGAACAAAAAGCAACCCTGCTCAAGAATGTGTTGACATGGATGAAGTGCGAACTGGATGTACTACCCAGATTTACTGAGAAAGGAGAAAGGATGACCAACATCATTGACGGGCTGACAGAGTGTCAACTAAGCAAGGTCATCTCCTACGCTTATGAAGTCTACAACAACATTGACACTGTTGAATTCTACCTCAACGCGTCCTACAAAGATGAAACCATCACCTCTAGAGTCCAAGGAGAAGAGATACTGGTTGATGATGACGTCATCAACAAAGTTTTTGACATTTAACTAGAGGAAGGCAGGGCCTCTCTATTTGATCTAGAGGAAGCTGACATCAATGTTCCTGAATTCAAAAGGAACTACTGCAGAAAAGGGGAAGAAGTGGAAAAGGTGAACATCAAGAAAAATCTGCTCAAGAAGGACTTTGAGCTGCTCATTAACATTTTCCACAAATGTTTATGGTGCAAGTATACCTCCACTGATGATGTTACTACTGCAAATGCCAAGGCCCTCTATGCAGTACATCATGGGGTAAACGTCAACTGGGGACAGGTTATGGTACGGTCCCTGATTGAGTTCATCAAAAAGAAGAACCCCAAGACAGGTCTATATTCTGGAAAATTAGGCCATGGGTTGCTCATCTCTGAACTGCTTCTCAATCAAGGTGTAACCTTGAGGAAGACAAGGTCCAGAAACCTCTTTCTGAAGCACCTTCTGTGGAGAAGAAGAAGAAGAAGGTGAAGAAAGCAGAACTGATTGCACCTCCTCCACCCATGAAGACTGGAAATAAAAGGAAGAGGATCACCAAGACTAAGAAGAAGGTTATTAAACCTTTAATTACCATGTCTGAGAAGGTGGCAGACATTCAGGGGGAACAAGAGAACCCCACTTCTGTTGCCACTCCAGAACAGAATAGGGTGCCAACTTCAACAGAGCACCCCAGCACAGGCAAAGAAGGGTATCTGTCTTTACTGGATAGACAGTTTGCTCGTGTTCTAGAATGGAGAAGATGGAGGATGGGACCCCTTCATAAGATCATCCAATTCTTTGACCATTATGAGCCTGAAGAAGAGGCCATACTGAAGTGGGTAGGCACTGATGATGTCTCAAAGTGTTTTGCCCTCAACTTCCTCCATTCTGTCCTCGAGAAGAAGAAGGCAAGTTACAAGGGAAAGGCTGTGCTCATATCCTCACCTTCAGAGGAGACAGTCAAACCCCTGGAAGAAGGAGAGATAGAAGCCTTTGAAGAATGGCTTTTTGCCAAGAAGGCAACAGAGTCTGTACAACCTCACTTTATCCCAGGAGAACCCTCTGTACCTAAGACAGAAGGGCATGCTATGATGGAGCTCATCAAGGAATGGAGGACCTCCTTGATCGAAGAAAATGTACTTGAGGTAATCTCTCCAACCCCTTCTGTTCATATCTTAACAGAACCCCAAATCCCTTCCCTTCTTATTTCAACAGAAACCCCTCCTACAGAGAACCATCAACCAAAAACATCAGAACAGAAAACCTCCACCTCTCCTCACTCATCAAATAAGAAAACCAAATCACCCTCCACCTGCAAAGAACTTATCCCAATCAGGAACCGCTCCCCCTCACCTCCACCATCTCCTCCGCAACAGAATGCCTCCCCTCAACTAAACATCCCTTCTCCCCAACCCTCACCCCAGCACCAGAATTCCCTCCCACAACAGAAATCAACTTCCACTCAAAATACCCCCCACCCTCTCCTGCAGCAAATTCTCCCAGAACCTCTCTGCACTCTGCTGCATCTACTCCCAAGAGACAGCCTCTTCACCGCATTCTCTCGTCTGATAGTGAGAATGATGGCTTCCTGTCATCCTCTCTTGCTGGAGACCTCACTTCTAAACGTCAACCTACACCTACCAGAGAACCCTCTCCCCAAAAACCCTCTCTGCAATAGACCAGAAGGCCTCCCATGCACAGGTCTAGAGGACTAGGAATGCCAGAACCTGAAGGATCAATACCTCAAATCCCCTTCAACAGATTTGTTGAAACGGCAGAAGTGTTTGGTGGTCAAGTCCTGGAAGGCATGGACAAACTGATCCAGATCAATGACAAGCACTTCGAGCACCTTGCTCATGTGAATGATAACCTCCACTCTGGGATGCAGTTTATCTCAGACCGCTTTGAAAATCTCACAGAATCCCTCCACAACTTCATGGCCTCATCCTCTGCCAGAACAGATGCACTGTCAACAGAAGTGGACAGTATTCTAAAGACTCTCTCGGTCTTTCATCAAACTCTACTGAATCAAGGAAAGGCCATCAACACAATATCTGAGAATCTTGAGACACTGCAACGATCTGACCACAAAACTAAGAAGCAACTGCTTTCCATTGAAGAAATGTGCAAAGTCCACCAAGATCAAGCTCAACATCTTCTCTCTGCTGACAGAGACAGATACCAGAAGATGGTCCTGCTGGAAGCCAACAACAAGGACATCTTCTCTGCTATTCAGAAGCAGCAAGGACTGATAGAAGGTCTCACTTCTGTCACTCAGACTTTACCAGAGGCCCTTGAGCAGATAGCTACTTCTCAGGCCTCAGAATTCCAGAAAATCAGTCTAATGCTAGAGGACCTCCATGATGCCAAAAAGGGGGAAGAGGACCCTCAACAGACTAAGCCTCGGTCCACCAGAACTCCTGCTAGAGCAGCCTCTGTTGAACCAATTGTTGACCCTGCACCATACTTTGAAGCTGCCATACAGAAAAAGAGAGCAGCAGGTATACCCAGACCCCCATCTCCAGTAAAGAAGGGCACCAAGAAGAAGAAGATCCTTAGTTTTACTGATTGGAGATTGGGTGGATCCCATAAAATTGATAGAGTTCAATTTGAAGAAATGAAAAGGAAGATGACTCCCACACAACAACAGAACCTCTTCCTAGATAAGGATGGTGTTGTACGAGTCAGATATGGGGGATCCCTAGAAGAAGCTGAAGATTGGTACCAGAAGAACGTTGTTCCTGGCAAGACAATTCATGAAGGAGTTCTTAGCTATTTGGATTGCGAGCTATCTCCCATATGGGCATCCTATCAAAGCTCTGGTAACCTATCTCAGATCAGAGCAGAAATCAATGAAGAGCTGCTAAGGCTTCAAAGATTGGAGTAAGAAGCTCTGCAAGCAGCTACTATGGAGAATGTGTAAGATATAATTTCTGTAAACTGTATCTAATAAAATCACATCTCTGCCTTTCACTTTGAAAGGCTTTTCCTCAATTCCTCTCTCTTTGCTTTCTGCCTGTGTTTGTTTGCTCTTTGAATTATTATCTGCTATCTGAATGTACTGCACTCTTACTATTTTCCTATGCCAAGTTGCCCACCAAGATTTTAATGAAAGCTTTAAACTTTAATTCTTTGTGGTGAAGGCACTTCTCTGGAAATAGTTAAAGGGTTTTGGCATCATCAAAAAGGGGGGAAATTGTAAGGAATATTTGTAATTAGATTTTGATGATGCTAGATTAATTAGGACTTTAGAGTACCCCTCTTTAGACTTAATGTATTAGAATTTTCCTTTGTAAAACTCTTTAGTATAATCGACTAGCAGAAGGCCTCCAGAGCAGAAAGCCTACAAAGCAGAAAGCCTCCAGAACAGAAGACCCTTGATAAGGCTTTGGTTCAACAGAAGACCTTTGGTTCTCTGCTGTAGAACAGAAGACCTCAGGATCTCTGTTAGCCTTTACTCTGACAGAAACCCTCCTGGTTCTCTGTTGGACATCTCTTCAACAGAAGTGCTCAAGACCTTCTCTGATCAACTCTCTGCTAAAGACACCAGAAGGCCTGACACCTAGGAGAATTTCACCAAGCCGGGAAAACAACTGGAAGATTCCTTCAACGGCTAGGAGTCTTGAACGGAAAAGCTACAGTACGCGCATTAAATGCACATTTAATGCCTCCCGTACTTTGTAGAGTAATTGCAGATGATTGGCTGCAAAGTCAGGATAACTTTAACCCAAAATAGTAACCCGCCAACTTTACCGGATCCTACTGGTCAAGTCAACTGCCCGCTCATTTAATGCAGTTGTCCTCCTTCTCCTCCAACGGGAAGACAACCTCAGTATAAAAGATACACTACGAAGAACAACCGGATAACTTTGCTATAACCTTTGCTACAACTCTGCACATACAAGATATTCAAACGCTAAAAACGCAAAAAGCCTCCTTGAGATTAAATCTTCATCATCCTCTACAAGATAAGGCAGAAGTTGGAAAAATCCTTATTTCCAACTCAATCAAAGTTCTAAGTGTTCTTCAACTCTTCAAGCTCATCACATACAAATTCTTTGTAACGAAGCAAGTTGGAGGAACCTCTGTTCTATATAGAACCTCTTCTTTCACAAGAAGGACGTCCAAGTACCAGGAGCAGTGAAGTGGTGATACTTCTGGGAAAGCTCAGTGAAAGGACCAGTGTTAGGGAAGCCGGAAGTGCATCCAAAAAGACATCTACACTTGAAGAAGACGTGGAGAGCTTCTTAAGTGATAGGGCTAAGGCATTGTAAACGGACGTTTTTACAAGCTTAGTGGAACAGTGGACTAGAGGAACAAGTTGTTCCTTGAACCACTATAAAAAGCCCTGGTGTCATTTACTTACTGCATTACATTCATCTCTTTTATTTGAACTGCTTAACTCCAAAGACTTGGTATCTGTGTTCAGCAGAACTTGTCTTGTGAGTTAACAGAAGGCCTACTGCCCTTGCTTCTCTGAGTCTACTAACAGAACTCCCTACCAGAACCCCATCCGCTGCCAGTCTGTTCTGCCAATAGAACAGGCTATTCTGTTAAATCTGGTACTTAGCTTGAAAAAGTTAAAAACCAATACAGTCTATTCACCCCCCCTCTATTCTATTCGGTTTTTCCGATACGGATTGTCCATACTGCTGGTTGAGATGTACTCATTTCCAAGCTAACACGTAAGCTTCCCCGTTTGGCCATCCGGAACGGTTCATTCATTCGTGGAGCCGAAATGACGACTTGTCTCCAAAATCAGAGCTGTGATTCCACCCTTCGATCTAGTCATCGTGGCTCGTTGGCCGTCCGAACTAGTCGTCGTGGTTCGTCAAAGCTAATGATTGAGATAAGATTTTAAGCCATAGTTTCGATTCCCCCGTTCGATCCATCTGGTTTTGACCAGTCTGTTCGACGGTTCGTCCATACAGCTGGCTTCACATCATCTCCCAAACTAACCTAAAACCCCTCGTTCGGTCATCCAGAACGTAAGGCCAAAACGTAGTTGAAATGGTGGCTCTTCTACAGACCGTAGTGAGATTCCTTCGTTCTGTCGTCCAAAATGATTCGCCCATACTTGCAGTCGAGATGAGTCTTTTAGCCATAGTTTCGATTCCCCCGTAGATCCATCTGGTTTTGACCACTCTGTTCGATGGTTCGTCCATACTTGTGGCCACATGAAGTTATGTCTCCTTCTCTCTCTCTCTCTCTCTCTCTCTCTCTCTCTCTTGCAAGAGGTGGCAACAGGGCCGAACGTCCAGGTGCCCACCGAACGGACCTCAGTCCAAGTTCGATTCTCTTTCTTTGTCCAAGTTCCTACAGACGGCGGCGCCAATGTTGAGGTTAAGTCCCGAATGACCCGAAGGCCCAACACTAACCTTGGATCTAGGGTAAGACTGCTATAATAACGTGTATAAAAGAAATATAAAAGCTGATAGATTCACGCAAAAAGTCTTGCTTGTATTAACGCAATAATAACAATTACACGGAAATGGCCGAACGGTAGTTACGGTCCGAAGGCTAATACAAGAGCTAGATAGCGATATAAGCTTGTGAGTAAACAAACGTTAACCCTTACAATGAATTAAATGCTGCTATTTATACTAGATGGAGGTATGTGGGGGGTATGGGGTGCTCTAATATGATTGGTTGCCTACCATGCCACTTGAGGCCTCCATGATCCAGCATTAATTGCAGTCGGTGACTTGAGCAACTCTCGTTCGGGATTAAGCTCAGCTAAGCCATCAATCAGGGAATAAACTAATTACCTAAGCGCTAATTATACCCCATTCGGGATGATTTTCTCTGGACCCTCCCTTTCGTCTGGGCCTCAGGGATATTTTGGGCTGCCGTATTGGACCGGACCTTAGTATCCCATCACACATGAAGGCCGAAATGTGATGCATGGAATGCTAGATGTCCTCCATGTTTGATTCGCGGGGTTCAGAAAAAATTCGGGAAAGTTACATCCTGGTGGATGTAATATGGAGGAGAATGTTAAACTGATCCATACCTTAGGTTATTTGACATTCTATGGGATGACCTCAATTTCTTTCGAAAATACCCTCAATTAATTATCTCTTTTCATTTAATTTCTGTATATATCCAACTTTTATCAAATCTGATTTTCTGCGACATTATAAAACTTTTAACGTAGTTTCTAAATATGTAAATCTTATTTACTAGAGGTAATCTTATCATTAAATGGATCAATCAATTATATTGTCAGTCAAATATCATATATTGTGTGACAACCTTTAAAGTGGTACGACAGATGGAGTATGTTTATTATCATTTTCTTTAATTCAAAAATAAGTTTTACGAATAACTTGAACACTTCTTAAATTGAGTTTTTATGAAATAATAATAAATTTATTTAGATTACTATTTGAACAAAGTTTTTTTAATTTCTGTATTGGATCTACAACATTTTATAATTAAACATACTTTACTTAAAAAATTCAATTAGTTTTGATTTTATTTAGTATTAAGATATTACATTTTTTCTTTAATACCAATTACTTTAGGAGCCCGTTTGGTAATACCCAAAAATCAACTTTATTGACTGATTCTGTTGAAATTTATGAAGTTCTGGGGGAAGTGGATGTATTGGCCGATCCTATTGATTTAAGAAAAAATTATATTTAAAATATATTTTATTAATAAAATAAAGAAAAATTTTATGAAATAATAACTAAAATGATCCGCCTCATTAACTTCAGCCAATACAGCCATAAAAGTAACTTCAACCATATTTTTTTATTATTACACTATTCAGCGCGCGAAATCAAATGTTACGTGTTTGGTGAAAAAGTTGGCTGATACACCTGATAAACCGAAAAACAAGGTCATCAACGAGCTCTAGATGTAAGTTGTAATAAATTTATTGTGTTAAGAGAATATTTAAAGAACATCAAAGTAATTCACAAATCTGCAAGGGAAAATCGCACTTTTAATCTATGAAATAGTCATTGTTAGGCTAATGGCCCAACTCGAGGTCAGTCCATTTACCCCACAGGGGCACCCGATGTTCATCCCCTAAGCCCCAAGCCATTTGGGGTGCTATCCTCAAAACAGCCCAAGGCAGAGGCGAGGTTCGTCCCCATTAGGGACGCTCGACCTCTGAATATCAACCCACATAAGGCAGGCAACCACGTTCCAAGGGACATCTGTGAGGTGATGCACGTACACTGATGATAGCTTGGTATCTGGCCCAGGAAACAGCACAAGACACACAAGATACGGTATCGCGGGGACGTTCGTCCCCACCCCTTGGCGGGAAACCAAGATTCTAGCGGGAAGCGCATTTAATGCAAAAGATTTGGTGGTTGGGGCCCTAGCCATTTACGGCTCGCCACGTCAGCATATCTAACTATCCATTGGTGATATAAATAGTAACATTTATTTCATTGTAAAGGGTTGAGAACTTAGCATTCTAGCATTGTAGCATTTGTATCAGCTCATAACATAGCAATAGACGAACGACCTCAGGGCTCTTGTACTGAAGTGTATTGTATACGAACTTTATCATCTCTTAATAGACACAGCCCATTTATCATGGGTTATCTTAGCCTATCTCTGCTTGTTTTATCATCTATTCCACCACACTTTCCATTCCAAATTCTTGGGTTACGTGTTGGGCCTACAGATTAAAGGAATAAACCTCAACTCTCACCATATTGAAATGTGAGATCTGTGTTCCTTAGTTTGTAAATATCACCCCTCAAGTATCCAAATTGCTGCAAATGCGGTCCTTTGAGGGGTGAAATGTACAATGTGGGCGAGAAGTACATTTCACCCCTCAAAGGACCACATTAACAACAATTTGGAAAATTGAACGGTGAGATTTATAATCTCAAAAATACGGATCTGACATTTCAATAAGATGACAATTTTAGAAACAAAAGTGCGACTTTACTAATCTGCGATACTCCCTCCGGTTCTTATTAAAGTTCCCACTTTCCTTTTTGGGATGTCCCTTATTTAAGTTCACACTTCCATTTTAGGAAACAAAACAGTGCAAAACAGTGCCAAACAGTGTCCAAACAGTGCCAAACAGTGTCCAAACAGTGCCAAACAGTGCACTCCACAGTAAAGTCAAATTCATTTTCTTAATATGTGTGAAGTCAAACTGAGAACTTAAATAAGAACCGGATGGAGTATAAGATATCTTTCCACTAAATAAATAAATTGTCTCATCCTCTTAACATCCCGCGTCTCTCTGTGCTTTAGTACAGGGGTAAGACTGCGTACATCTGACCCCCTTACCCCACCGTAGGTGGGAGCCTTTGCGGCACTGGGTAAATGAAAATGAAAATGATCCTCTTGACATCCCGCCCGTCTAACGTCGGCTTGATAATTTCTTAACAGTTGTGCAATCAAACGAATCCTAAGAGTTTCCTGTGCGGCGTGAAGTAACAAAACTAAGATAAGCTCGCGCTTGACCACCGTTCCTCATTTTTGCCACTAATAATTCAGGAGTCAGGACAAGAGAGAGCACAGTGTAGCTTCTGGCTGCCGGTATCGGGCTCCGCCTTGATTTTTTACCGGTGCCCATCCCTCAACCGACAACATTACTCTCAACAGCCAGATTTCCCTCTGGCTGCTTTTGCAATAAAGCCCATCCCGAGCTCGCAACTTCTTGTGTCAAATTACGTATTTGGCTTCCTGGTGTTCAACAATATCATTGTTAATCCGTTCTTGTTGGGTAAGATTTTCTTTTGAATTCTTTAATTCCTCATAAATTCATCTCCTTGAGTCTATCCCTGATGGCTTGACGCTGAAGTTTCACCCCACCCCAACCCCTGAATATTTTGATATTGAAAAATGAACAGAAAAGTTCACTATTATTATAGGTGGGGATGGATTTTTTTTAATTATTCTTTTGATGTGACGTTTTCGTTCTTTAAGAGACTGAAGATCGTCTACAGATCAATCGCGTTTGAGTACGCGTTTGGCGTATAGACAGACATATAACTTTCTTCTTTTTTTTGTTTACGAATTGACCCTATACACTAGGGGCGCTTACTTGAAAGAAATATTTCATCTATATCCTCGGTCTTGAACTGGAAAACAAGCCATCTCCGGCAGTGTGGTAGCAGCTTACATCTTACATCCCATGTATCCATTAAGTTTAGGAAATTTCCCGGTGAAGAAACCAATTAAGCAAAAGCCTCTCATTTCGACCATATGGTCAAGTCAACACAGTCCCAATCAGTGGGTATAAACCTATGTTTCATACATTTTGTTGGGTTTCTATTGTCTTTGAATAGTCCCACCCAAGAAGGCTTGCTACAGATATAGAAAAGTGTAACCTTTAGGACTTATATGTTTTGTGTATTGCAACCTTGAATCATACTTTTTGTAATAATGGAATCAATTATTTCTGTAATCATAAACTGAAACCACGGTCGTCACAGACAGGTGCATTCTTTTTTCTATAAATCATAGACTTGGGCTCCGTTTGGAATCATAATCGGATGGATGTTCATACTCAGCACTCAGCAGGTTTAGCACATTTATCAATATTAGCCAAATAAACTTACTAAAGTGGTACTTAGTTCTGTTTTGTAACTCTTGTTTCAAATGTCTCGGATGAACTCATAATAATTGTAAAATACAGAATAGAAAGAGGATATAACAGCTTTCCTTTTTTGGGATTAAAATGGTATAAAGGGTTCGAGTAAGAATTCTGTTTGAAGTGATATTTACAACATTGTGGTGATAAAAAGGTGATATGAGTTTGAGATGATCTTAGAGCCTGTAATCTTCTCAAGTACATATGGGATTAAGAATTAGGATATATTTCACAACAGCCTCGTGAATCGTGATTATATAGCAACTTTGATCACAATTATCGGTGGCCTTTATGACTTGTTTTTCTTTCAATTTTAAGCCTCACATATGCTTAAGAGGATATGCACCATATCCTTCAACCTTTTCATTTGTTAAAGTTCTGAGTTAATTCATAATTGAGCCGTGTTAGCTTAACAAGGTCATATTGCACATGGGCCCCACTTCGTTTTTGTTTTTTTCTCAGCAGGTTTTGCATGTAATGTACTTGTGTAGCTTCCTAATTGGATTATGAACTGATCACCTCCAATTCTACCTGAATAATATGGGCAGACAAAATGCTTTCCTGTCTAAGGCCGTCGTCATCATCCATAACAACCAGAAATACCCAATTTTCACAGTCAAGCATGGACGGTAATTTTCTTAAGCTCTCCTAGTTTTAATATTTTGCAGCTTTGGTAAATATAAGAACAATGTACATATTGTTGACTGATGTTTCATATCGGCTAACTATGAATGAACTCCTTAATAACTTAATAAGTGTGATGGACATTGCAGAGTTCTTTAGTGTTGAGTGAATACATATTTTGCTTGTAGGGATTTCAGCTGCAAACACACCAAGGTCAAGTGACCAAGCCACTCCTTCCTCTGTCAACCTCACCCTAGAATATACCCTTGCCATTCAAACCACTTCCTATTGTGAAATATGGTCCAAGATTCACTACAAAGTCTCATCATACCATGATGATGAAGAGGAGGAACCACCACAAGTAGATATACAAGAGATCCTTAAACCAAGTCATGAATGTGTCAAAGATGCACTTTCCCATATTAGACCCAATGACACCTTAAGCCAATTTGTCATCAACTACTTTGACCATAGTGAACAAACGTTTCGGTTCTGTCTTTTCCTTGCACAGTGCATCAATCGCGCTCACCGCTTATATTCCCCTCTTCATAAGCTCATTGATCTATTTTCCATAGATCTGGAAAGCCTTACAAACTCTGCTCATAGTAACAAGGTTGAGCCTAACTTATCCCAAGCCCAATGTGAGTGGGTATTTGATGCCTTCCATGAGTTCGAGAAACTAGACAATCCCTTCCCGGGCCCAGACTCCCATAGCTTCAGCAATATGCATAGCTCCTTCACTCAACTTAAGCAATATCTTGATGTTCACCTGCAAAAGTCGCGCTCTAAGGTACTATTAAGAATATTATTTATATTTTTTATCACTAATATGTGGTTAATAGTATTTCTCCCACCTCTCAAGAAATTTCAATCACATGGTTTTTACATTATTATTTTTGGGAAAAGGATCAAATAGAGCCTTCTACTATTCCCAATCCGTGACTTAAGCCCTTCTTTTAAGCAAAGCATCATACAAGTATGCTTACTTTTTAAATACAATCAATCGGGCCATTTTGACAAGCTATAGTAGGTTATTTTTAAAGAAAATAATTAGGAGTATTGATAAATCTTATAAAAATTTGAAAAATAATGTAATAATAATATAAGAATAGTATAAATGTAAAAATAGATATATTTAAATGAAAATGTAAAAAATAGAAAATATATATGTAAAAACCTCTTAAATAGATGTAGAATATACAAATAATTTCAAAATTTTCAAAATTATTGACTTTTCCATTCTGAATTTTTTCACATTTTTATCTATATTTCTTCAAATTTTAAGATTTTTTTAGAGTTTTCTTAATATAAAAACCTGCTATTATAGGTCAAAGATTGAATAAATGGCCAAATTGATCAATTTTTTTAAAGTAAGTGTACTTATATGATACTTTTTTTTTCTTTTGAAAGGAAAAGACTTATTTATTGATAATGAAAATAACAAGAAGTAAAACAATACAATAGCTCAAAGCTACACTGGGATAAGACATATGATCGATTAGCCCCCAAAGGGCATCATATTCGCTAACCCCACAAGGATGTAGACTAATCTAACAACATGTCAGCAATTGATGAACTTGCTACAAAAATGAGAGGTAACTAAACAAGAATTCTTAAAGTCAAAGCAACAAAATAATTCAAGCATCCCGATTTTACCAGTGATAAGGACCCGACTAGTCTACTTAATAGAAATAGATTCTATGGGCAAGTCTATTCTAGGAAGTCAAAGTTGACTAGCTAGTTATTCGTTATAGAAGCTGTTAGTAACTAATAACTACCTTCGTTTGTGAAGGTTATAAATAGAATAATTCTGCAGAGGGAAGGCAGGCTCTTGTTAGATCATTTGTCTGGGACTGGGAAGTTGGAGTTCTATCTCCTTCTTTGGGACAATTCTTGTACGGTTTACCTCCATTGAATGAAAGCACCATTTTCTTCTTTTCTGTCTATTTCATTTCTGTTAATTGAACTGAGATTGAGGAGGTCCTATCATTGGTATCAGAGCGATTCGATCGCTGGATGAGATATACGCGTGCCAAAATGGAAGGGAGGGTTAACGAGGTGGAACGAAGTCAACGTGACATGCAGGCGAGTATGGATAATCTGGCGACAATGCAAACAGCGATCCAAGCTAGCATTGCAGATTTACAGGTTCAGATCAATCGCCGATCAAGGAGCAATTCGCAGAGGTCGACAATTCTCATCGAACAACACAGCACAGGCATTCGAGGAATGAAGATTCTTCTGGTGACTCGGATAATCAATCGAATCACACAGATTCGCGAATTGAGTACGAGCAAAGGCGGAATCACAGAAACAATCCGAGTATGGGGAGGAAGATTGATCTGCCGGTTTTCAGTGGGAAGGATGTCTACGGTTGGATGTTGAGGATGAACCGGTATTTCCGGTTGAACAGAACTACGGAAGAGGAGAAGTTGGATGTTGCAGTGATTGCATTGGAAGATCAAGCTCTTAGCTGGTTCCAATGGTGGGAGAGACGAATAATACACCTAAATTGGAACGCATTTACTAAGGCGTTGATCAGGAGATTTCAGCCGGAAGTAGTTCAGGATCCTTTGGGACCTCTATTTAGTCTGAAGCAGAAAGGTTCTATCGCTGAGTATAGAAACCAATTTGAAACAGCCATTTCCTCTCAGGAACACTTATCTGAAGAAGTGCTGAAGGGAGTCTTCCTCAAGGGACTGAAGAGGGATATAAGAGCAGAGTTGAAGTTGTACACTACCAGGACTTTAGCTGAAATTATGGATACAGTTTCTTTGATTGAGAACAAAAACATTGAAGTCATCCAGGAACCACCAACCACCTTGGAAATTCTTCTAAGGTGACAGTTGATAATAAAAACAACAATGAGGTGAAGGAACAGATGATGAGGAGGCAGGGACCTAGACTATCCCAAGAAGAATTACTGGAGAGAAGCAAAAAGGGCCTATGTTTTAAATGTGGGGAGACTTGGGGAAGAGGACATATTTGCAAAATGAAGAATTACAAGATGATTCTAGTGGAAAATTCTGAAGGAGAGGAAATTTCTGATGTGGAATATGAAGAATCAGAAGGGAGCCAGTACACTACTTCAAATTAGATGGACATGAATAAAATGCAGCTATCCATTTTGAGCAAGGAGGGCATTTCCTCCATGACCACTTTCAAAGTGAGGAAAATTGAAGTGGCATGGTGAAGAGAAGGAGGTAACTATCCTTATTGACAGTGGGGCCACCCATAACTTTATGTCCAAAGTGTTGGCAGAAAGGTGGAATATTCCTTATCATCCAATCAAGGGGTATAAGGTGCAAATAGGGAATGGGGATCACATTCCTAATCTAGGCCAATGCACTGAAGTTGATGTAAATATACAAGGAGTGGATATTCACCAAACATTCTATGTATTGGAATTGGGAGGAATTGATTTAGTCTTGGGAATGGAATGGTTGACTGAGCTGGGGAATATGGAGGTCAATTTTAAACAGCAAATAATCAAATGGAAGAATCAGGGAGTCACTTGCATGATAAAAGGCAACAATGTAGTAAATCAGATGGAGGTTTCCATGAAAACTATGGCCCACATACTACAACAGGTGGGGGATGGTTATCTGTTATACTATGAGGGACAACAAGGGGTTCAGGAACAGAAAACTGATGGAGGAGAATGGGAAGGGTTGATTGCAGACTTTCCAGATGTATTCACAGCAACTCTGAAATTCCCACCTGCCAGAGACTGTGATCATGCCATTAATATTAAAGAAGGAGCAGATATACCCAATATCAGACCATACAGGTACTCTTTTGATCAGAAGAATGAAATTGAGAAAATCATAGCTGAAATATTGAAGTCTGGAATCATTAAAAACAGTAATAGCCCTTATAGTAGCCCCATTCTTTTAGCTAGGAAGAAAGATGGGGGCTGGAGGTTTTGTGGAGACCACATGGCTTTAAACAAGGTGACCATACCTGATAAGTTTCCTATTCCAGTGATTGAGGAACTACTTGATGAGTTAGGTGGTGCCAGAATTTTTTCAAAGTTAGATCTTAAAGCAGGATATCACCGGATCAGGATGAAGGCCAGTGATACTCATAAGACAGCATTTAGGACTCATGAAGGGCATTATGAGTACCTAGTTATGCCTTTTGGGCTGACCAATGCACCATCAACTTTTAAATCTCTTATGAATGAGGTGCTGAGACCTTTTCTGAGGAAAAGTGCTCTAGTGTTCTTTGATGACATCTTAGTTTACAGTAAAACTAAGGATGATCATAAAGAGCACTTAAGAGAAGTCTGGGAGCTCTACAGGATAATCAATTGGTAGCAAATATCAAGAAATGTTCATTTGGACAGGATCAACTGAGTTATCTGGGTCATATAATATCTGCAGAAGGGGTGGCAGCTGATCCTGAGAAAATTGTAGCTATGAAGAACTGGTCCATACCCAGAGACTTGAAGGAACTGAGGGGATTCCTGGGGTTAACTGGGTACTACATGAGGTTTGTAAAAGGGTATAGTAAGATGGGTTTAAATGGGGAGATTTGGCTACTAAAGCATTCAATGATATGAAGGAGGCCATGACTTCATTACCTGTTTTGAGGGTACCTGATTTTACAAAAATGTTTGTGATAGAGACAGATGCTTCTGGGAAAGGTCATTTTTGTAAAGTCAGGTACCCTCAAAACAACTCAAAAGATTGTGAGCTGCAAGTGAGACCTGAAGGTGTGAAGGACATCAGGATAAATCAGGAAGGGAAGAAGGAGGTCCTTATACATTGGAAGGAACTTCCTGAATTTGAAGACTCATGGGAGGATATTCAAGTAATACAAGAGCAATTTCCTGAATTCCAACTTGAGGACAAGTTGGTAGTTCAAGGAGGGGGTATTGATAAGGACCCGGCTAGTCTACTTAATAGAAATAGATTCTATGGGCAAGTCTATTCTAGGAAGTCAAAGTTGACTAGCTAGTTATTCGTTATAGAAGCTGTTAGTAACTAATAACTACCTTCGTTTGTGAAGGTTATAAATAGAATAATTCTGCAGAGGGAAGGCAGGCTCTTGTTAGATCATTTGTCTGGGACTGGGAAGTTGGAGTTCTATCTCCTTCTTTGGGACAATTCTTGTACGGTTTACCTCCATTGAATGAAAGCACCATTTTCTTCTTTTCTGTCTATTTCATTTCTGTTAATTGAACTGAGATTGAGGAGGTCCTATCAACCAGCCACCAGGAAAAGGGAAGAGGTTTATCCATCCACCTCCAAAGGAAGCATCCCGATTTTACCAGCCACCGAGAAGGGAGAAAATGTTTGACCAGCCACTTCCAAAGGAATCATCTCGCTTCCAAGACCTGTCAATATTTTAGGCGTTGCATTTCTGGGAGCACCGCCGCCTTGCCGTTTTTTGATCCCTCACCAACGACCTCCTTTATTGACACCCTTACATAAGCCTGATTTAAGCTTTCCATTAATGGCCAACAAAATGAATGCCGGATCCGAGACAGAAAAAGAATCAGCGAAATTTATGATCAAAACCTAAACACGTTCACCATTGGAACGAACTAAACCAAAACTCAGCCGAACAAACGTTTACAACGAAACACATCAAAAACCTCGGCCAGAGTGAGAAATCTCAGCCGGATAATAACAGAAGTCCAAAATCGCTTGTTGAATCCTCGTACAAACCTCTAAGGCAGCCACAGATCCAATTAACCAGCCCAGCCTCTGCGTCGAAGCAATCTGACGGGAGGGAAGCCAGGCAGGCGCCGCACGTTGCTAGGGTTTTCTACATATTCAACAACAAATTAATAATTTCAATTCGCATCCATATGATACTTTTTTCAGTACAATGGCTTAGGTGATGAGTTGGAAATAGTAGAAGGGCTTATTTGACCTTTTTCCCTTGTTTTTCATTATTATTATGACGACAACCACTATTACTATTACTATTATTATTTTATTATAATTCTTCTTATTCTTATTCTTATTCTTATTCTTATTATTACTATTATTACTTTCCTTAAGTATTATTCCCTCCGTCCCACAATTAAGTTCACAATTTAACTTTTTGAGTCAAATTTTGTTAACTTTGACCGTTAATTATTCAAAAACCGTAATACTTTATAATACCAAAATAATTTTGAATACTTCATTTTAATACGTACCACTATATATTATTGAAATGTTATTTCATTATATTTTATAAGTCTACATTTATATATCAATGGTCAAATATTGATGTTGGAGATCGTGAAAGTCCAAATGTGAACTTCATTGAGGGATTGGAGGTAGTGTTATTAGTTTACTTTTGTTATTATTAGTTCTAGTTTATTATTATATAGATATTCTATTTTAGTTAATACTCCTAATAGAAGTATTGTAATAGAATTAGGGTAACGGTAACTCCGATGCTAGACCACCGATATATACTAGTCCCAAGAGGCTCGGTGGTCTAGTATCAAAGCTACCCTAATTCTTTTCTTGGTGGTCGGGACTAGTATAAATAGAGGTGCTATATTCCTAAGAGATTTTCTTTTCATCTCCCGATCATGCTCATAACATATTCTCTCATTCATCAATATCAGTAACTAACCTTTGCTACCTACAATCTGTACAGGTGCAACTTATCCGTGGTGCCACCAAGGGCACTGCCATATGCTTAATTGTAACTACTTTTGGGGTAGTCATAACTGCCGTTTTTATAGCTGCTCACGCTCTGATTGCCTTGGTTGCTGCCCCAGTATGCCCTCTTCTTATCCCTTCCAAGATGACTAAGGAAGAAATGGTCCATCTAGTACAACTCGATGATGCAGCAAAGGGTTTGTTTGTCCTTCACAATCACCTGGAAACTGTTGATTGTTTGGTGGCTCGTTTGCATAATGCGATGGAGGACTATAAGCGCCTTGTCCGTTTCGGGATTGAAAGAGGAAAGGACAGTTATCCAATCCAAGAGGTCATTTTTCAACTCCAAAAAAAACACAACAATTTCCTAGAACAGTTGACTGGTCTTGAGGAACATTTGTGCCTTTGTCTTGCTGCGATAAACCGGGCCCGGTCTCTCCTCCTTAACTATTTTCATCTTCATCAACATCGTTCTTCATAGTTTGTTTTAACACATAACGGTAAATTGTTCTTTACCACTTCCATTGGAGGAAATTCTATTTTGGTTTGACATAGAAACCAGTTTTGTTGAAATGACTGAATTAGTATTAAAACATATTCTAATTAGTCAAAAAAATAATGGTAGCATCGTCAATTTTATCAGTATAGCTAAAAAAATGTTTCGTGCGCTACTGATTTTTTAGTGATAAATTACTTCGTATGGCATTTACTTGTATCAAACGTGCTCTCAAAGTTGATGCATTTGTAATAATCATTCAAATGACCAAAACTAGATAGTTCCATTCAAGTTTTCTTTGGTTGATCCCCGAATATTTCTTTTTTATGCTTCCTTTTCTGATTTATATAATCCTTTTTTTTTCATTAGCGCATCTTCTTGTTTTTTATTCTTTCATATGATGTTTTTTCATAAATTTGAAATACACGTTGGCGTGTACGGTAGTACAGAGTATGTATTTGGGAATTGGGAGATGAAAAAGTAATTGGGACTTGGCCACTTGGGTAATGGGTATCATTGTATTACTATGGTATAAAGGTATGACCATGTACTCTGGAAGATGACCCCGGCTTCTGCGCCACTGATTTTGATTTTGGTGGTGTGCCTTGCGGGGTAAAAAAAACAGTATAAAGGTATGACCGATTGACCATATGAGATGAATAAGTTAAAATTGAAAAATAGTTATTTTGTTTAATTTTTTTATTGTATTTATTAGAATAGAGGTTTTAGGTTTTTTGTTAATTAATTGATTTGTTTGTGATTGTTATTACTTTGTATTATCTATAAATATTGTCATCATGGTCGTCTTTAAGTATAAGACTATAAGTTAAGGAGAGATTTGATTATACAATCGTTTGAAAAAAGCTTCATTGCAGTGGTTACTCGGAAAGAAACTTTTCAAAGTTGAAGCTTATAAAAAACTATCTACGATCTCAACCATGTCAGAAGCTAAGATAGATTAAGTGACCTAGTTATGTTATTGATTGAAAAACAGTGTTAGCTACTTTTGATGGCAATGATGTTATTACTAATTTTGCACTTCAAAAGGCAAGAAGAATAGGTCAATAGGGTGTAACAAATACAAGTTTGCGGCGTATTTTACATATGTTTGCATCGCTGCATTTAAAAACTTATCCTTACGATTATTAAAAATATTATATCGTACACATTGAATATGTTTTCTTTCATATGATGTTTTTTATTCAATTTATCTGTTTTCAATATGATTTTTGCACCATAATATTTTTCTGTCTAGGGCCTTCCAAATGCTAAAGACACCTCTGTTGCCGACGATATTGTATTGATTGATCAGACACAATCGGGTATTAAAACAAAGTTGGAAATATGACGACAAACATTAGAGAACAAGAGTTTAAGATTGAGTCGAAGCAAGACTAAGTACATGGAGTGCAAGTTTGATGGAGGTAGAAGCGGTGGTAATAGCGAAATTACTCTAGATGGTGAGGAAATATTGATTAGTGATATGTTCTGTTGGGATCCATAATTCGGAAGGACGATGAGTTAGATGAATATGTATCCCATAGAATCTTAACAATGTGGATGATCTTACTCATCAACTTATTCATCAACTTACCCCACCATAATTTCCCTCCTCTTTATCTCTCCAACTGGAAGTATCCAGTTACTGGAGAGGATCCAAACTCAATCTTTATTAAGTTTTTGTACTCAATTTTATTCACCCCATGTTATTTTCGTTTGTTACAATCATCCATTGATTAAAAATGTCAAAATAAGATTCTAATTTTCTTGTAAGAAGAAATTTTAGTTTATATTGTTTCACCTTCTAAGTATTGTAACAACATGCCGATCTCGTCTAAAACATGCGATGAGAGAAAACCCCAAGCTAGGCGGTGACAGTGGATTTTTCTCTAATTCGATTAGCTAATGTCAAGTTGTTGCAGTCCATGACTTGGAGGCAAGTGGTGACCTCTCTTTTTTTCAAGTTTCTTGGAGCTTCGAATTTGCTTTTCAACGAGAGTTCTTCCCGAGGGTTCTTGGGGGGACGTTTTCCGGTGAGGCTTGTAGCATGCAGCTGGCGTCTTCTCCCTAGATTTCGTCTAGGGCTTTTTTCCGGCAGGCGGTTTGCGTCTTTTATTGTCCGGTAAATGATTTGGAGCGACGGTTGAATGACGACGTTTACCACGTTGTGTTTCTCCATGACTTGCTTCTCTATGGTTCATGCTTCTAGACGTGCTGATTTGAATCAAACTTGGAGGTCTAAGAGCAAGAGAGAAGACAGATTGATGGTGCCCCCTCCTGAACCGTCGTCGTGGAATTAGTGATGGATTCGGGCCGGGCCGGGTCACAAAAATGCTGAACCGAGCCCGCCCCGCCCTTCCCACCGGTTCGGGCCCATACCCGGTCCCGGACCGCCTGAACCGGGCCGGTCCCGGGCCCTCACAGTACCGGGCCGGGCCGGGTCACGGGCCGGGTGGCCCGAACCGAATCCATCCCTACGTGGAATGATCAAGAAACTGGCAAGAAGATATTTGGAGTTTTTACTAGTATTTTTTATTTTTATGATCTTATTTTCGCACCATGTTTGATTACATTACTTTGTTTTTCGTTGATGTCTTTAGTGTTAGGTCTACAATATTGTTTTTTACTTTTGGATTATGGCAAGTACAACATAAGATAAGTGACGAGATTACATCATCGATCATGATTGGCTTACAGTTGCCCAAGTGAGGATTAGCGAATTCTATTGCTCATGAGTAGGGGAGAGCAAACCCGACCCTACCCGATTGACCCGATCGGATATATCCGAAATTTTTGTTTGGATTGGAAAACCCGACCCGAAATACCCCAACCCGAACCGATTCTTGCAGCCCGTGACTTAAGCGGATAGCGGGTAGGGTTATAAATTAGGCTACCCGACCCGCCCGACTACACGAATTAGCGTAGTATATACACCGTATACTATTTTGAATTATTATACATGTTCAAATATCTCAATTATTGTATGTCAATTACAATATTATGCATGTCCAAATATTCCAATTACCGTATCTGTACAACTATAACTTTAAATGTTGTATTGTTATAACTTTGAATGATATTTTGACCAATTATCATTTTATTTATCATAATATCAAATACGCCAATCATCGTATATTATTATTTTAGATGTTCAAATATGTTGATTACCGTAATTATACAACTATTACTTTGAATGTTATACTAGTATAACTTTGAATGATATTTTTACCAATTACCATTTTATTTATCACAATTTCAACAATAATAATAAATTAAAATCCGAATGGACCCGAAAACTGTATCAACCCGACCGCAACCCGATCTTCTTCAACCCGAAAAACCCGATAATTTTTTTCATAGGGTAGGATTTGAAATTATCAATGCGATAACCGAACGGGTTTACAAATTTTGAACCCGACCCGCCCGAACCCGACCCGTGCTCTGCCCTACTCATGAGTGAGTGATAGTTTCTGAGTTAGATCCCAGGGTGTATGATCGAATAATGTATTCTGGTCTTTCTTGGTTGTGTACTTTGTCTGGTCTTGTTGTTATTTGGGTTGATTCTATGATATTAATATAAGCCATTTTTTTCAAAAAGAAAAGTATTGTAACGACATTGTCTTTATTTTTGAAAAAAGGTTAATCACACGTTGAGAAAAATTATGAGATAGATGGAGCAATTTTGATACATTGACCTCATTTTCATTGTTCCAAAAAAAGGTGGAATCTCCCACCCCAGGAGCCCCCCCACCCCGACCCGACAGGATGGTGGGGAGGTTAGTCACGGTGACTCAGTCAGCAGAATGTCAGTAGACCCATACACCCGTGCGCACCAGAGGTCCAGCCTTATTTCAGGTTCTGTGACCTTCACCTGGTCGCTGCGGGGATTCGAACCTTGGTCCATTGTTCCAAATCTCCCACCACTCGATCAACTGAGCTACCCTTGCGGGTATTGACCTCATTTTCATAAGAACTTGTGGTGTCATTTTCATAATTTGCGATCTATATGTGTATACAAATATGCACTTTTCACCTCGCAAAGTGAAAAGTCATACAAATATGTGTATTGACCTCATGTGACACCACATCTCCATAGGTGACTCTATGCCATTAATGCACAACTTCTGGTCAAATTACTCTAACTCTTGAGTCAAAAAACACAACTTTTATTCAAAAGTCATACTTCGTATATCGCATGTCTAAAGCCGCCTTAGACAATACTACATCCGTCTCTTAAAACTTGGCCAAAGTTGAACAGCACGGAGAATAATAAAGTAAAAAGTGTGTGGTTAAAGTTTGTGCAGAGGAGACAGAAATAACAGAAACCACAAAATAATTGATTAAAAGGGAAAGTGGCAAAAATTTTTGAGTCGTCCCAAAAAAGAAAGATGACAAAGTTTTTTGAGACGTCCCAAAAAGGAAAGATCGACAAAGTTTTAAGGAACGGAGGAAGTATAACTTCTATTCATTTACATTATTAATGTAAATTAATGAGGATAAAATGTATAACAGAATAAAAAGTTTCAACAAGGATAATATGAGTTTCATTTGTTATCTAAATAAATTAGTTACATTAGTATTAAGCTCATATAATCATAATTTTATAGGCTCCCACATGAAATCAGTTATCATTGAAACATTTTAACACTTGATAGGCTCATATAGGCATAATTTAAATTCAATTTTTTCCAAAACTGAAACTCTTAAATAAGTAAAAGCATTTTTGAGTAATGTACAAGAAGAATTGTTGAAAAACATTTGAATCTAAAATTCAAATTTTATTTGTTGCCATCACAGAGACTGAGTTTGGTAACGCGTAATGAGTTGTAAAACTCATGTGATATACATGTGCTGTAAATACATTTGATTACATTTCAAATTTACAACTCGTCTGAAAATGAAGTTGAGGCTATTGTCCCTTATTGTGGTGACTATCCAAGTAAGCAATGGCAACAGCAGCATGAAGAGCGGCTCCTATGGGCAAAACGCGTTCATCCATAATGAAGTGAGGACTGTGAAGTCCTTTAATGGAGGAACCCATTGTCTCATTTCTTGCACCAATAAAAAAGAAAGCCGCCTTCTTTTTTAGTGCATAAAAGCCAAAATCCTCAGCAGCCATTGTGATCTGGGCATATTCCACATTTTTCTCACCAAGCAAAATGCCTCCTACTTCCTTGGCATGTTCGTACATCCCTTGGTCATTAAGGGTTGGCGGGTAGGGTGTCTGTTCCCCTGATAGGTACTCCACCACTGCAGAGCATTGGTGAACTGCTGCTTGTGCCTCAATTATCTGCAAGTAAACACCTGATGACAAGTTTTTTGTTTTTTAACGGGCAAATTTAGTGCGCAAATTTAGTGCTTGTTTGGTAATCATTTTTTCTGTCTTATGAACTAGACTTTTTCATCAAACATAAATTTAGTTTTTGTCTAAAAATATTAAATACAATGTTCATATAGTTATATACTCCGTATTAATACTCCAATAACATTTCAAAATATACGGAGTAGTTCTTGATCATTTCTGGACCAAGAATACGATTGTCTTTCGATAATGACAAACGTGAATATTTGACCTATTGGTGAGAAATTGTAAGATATTGATTTTTTCTTTACTCCAAAGAAAATATATAGCATAGATAGAAAAAACAATTGAAATAACATATCAATTACAATAAAAAGTATTTTGTTTCATCAATAAAAGGAATTAGGGTCTTCTTAGTTAGCATTCATATGCTTCTTTTTCCTATCAGCATTTTAAGCTGCTATTGACATATTATTTAGCTGAACGATTTTCCCAAACATTGTTCCTTTCATAAAAAGCAACACATTCTTTCAGCCATTTCATTTCACCAAACCTCACCGACAGGCACTTAATTTAAAAATCTAGTTATTTCATAAAAAGGATTTGTTTGAATACTAAATCCATCCTATTTTTGTGAATTCAATCTTATATAGACAAAATAATTGATTTTGAAATGTAGCTGTTATTGGTGTTTGATTACCGTCGTATGTAAATATCTTTATATTCAATAATTCTATCATAATATAACTTTACATTTCCTTTCACGAGGGACTAAAAACTACTGTAGTGATATTGAAAAGAATAAACCTACTATTATCCCACAATAGAGAGACTAAAAGTGTCAATTTCCCATATAAATTGCACAATTAGTCAATTACCTCTTTGATTCTTTGTTGGAGATAGAATGAACCATCAGAAGTCAAGTAGCGAAAAGTTCCACCAAACTTCACTTGATCTGGTATGACTTCTTTTGAATGGCCAGCCTCTACAAATCCAATTGATACTACCTGCACAGTATAATACAAAGTTTCACCATAGGTAAAAGAAAATAGAGGGCGCATATTCGTGTGGACGATTTGATCTCTTTTCTCTCTTTCTTTTATCTTTTATCTTCTTTATCTTTCTATGTTCTTATGTTATTTTTATTTCTTATCTTCCTTATGTTCTTTTATCTTTCTTATGTTATTATGTTATTTTTATCTTATATTTATCTTTATTTTATCCATTTTAGCTTACCTTATTTTTTAAAAAATTTCTTATCTTTCTTCTCGATTTGGACCTACAACAACATTCATGCCTTTTTTTTAAAAATTTCTTATCTTTAGCCGACCCCAAAATCTTTTGGGAAAAAGGCATGAATGTTGTTGTAGTATTAGAAAACAAAACAAAAAAAGAATGTAAGTAACGATAAAATACCCTGGGCTCAAGAGGATCTGTTTCTCGAGAAACAAGATGTTGGAGAGCAAGAATGGTCATAGATAAGGCAAGAACAGTATCTTGGGTTTTATGCGGATTCGCTGCATGCCTACCGTTGCCTTGTATTACAACTGAAAACCTGTTTGAGCCTGCAAGCAAGGGCCCTGCTCTTGAAGCAATTTTACCAACAGGCATACCTGGCCAAATATGGAGCCCAAACATTGATTCGATATCATCCATCACTCCTTCCAATAACATATGGTTAGCCCCACCCATGCCTTCTTCAGCGGGTTGGAAAACCAGCTTAACAGTTCCCTGAAGGGAAATGATTTAACTAATTTAATTACAAGGTGAATAAAGCAAATTTGACCTTTGTGTTCTAAATTTCCAAACCTTCAAGTTCTTCTTTCTGCTTTGAAGCAATCTGGCTGCTCCAAGCAGCATGGCAACATGAGCATCATGCCCACAAGCATGCATTTTACCATTAATCTTGCTCTTATGTTCCCATTCCACCAATTCCTTATTATAAACAGAAAAACTAAAATTTGTCATAAACATATGATGATAGAAAGATTCTTTTCTCAACTGTTGATAGAGAGTCTCACATTGAAAGGTTGAAGAGAAATAAATGAATTTATAAAGACATTATGTTGGACTAACAAAGATTACAAATGACCTTGTGCCACTTAGCAATAGAAGGGTGGGTATAAGGAGCTTGGGATGGATGGGTCTCGGGTTAAAGTCCTCGGGTACATTGGTCTAATGGTTAATATTGGTTATATGTGGCAATGGGTGAGACTGGTTCGGCTCCCGGTGGAAAACTACTACGGCATATATGGGGTTCTAGCATGAAGAAACAATCACTTTGAGGCGACTCTTGGTTCCAGTCATGCAAGGGGTCCTACCTCTAGATACTAGAAACACCTCAACCTGAAATACCAACTTCTTTTCTGCGTGAACAAATTAAAATCCACAAGAATCATGTTGGGGACACGGGACACCCCCTAAATTTGTTTCCATACATTATTTTCTTTGATTCTAAAATAATACGTATACGTATATTGTAATTATATTTTTCATTCAAATAGTTCAAACATTTAACTCACTTTATTAGTCCCAAATTCCCATTCTCAATGAGTACAACAGTAACCCCTAACAATCTCAAATAAAAATTGAAGTACCTGAAGAGGGAGAGCATCCATATCAGCTCTTAAACCAAACGAAGGTCGATCGCCGGAACCAATAACAGCGACAACCCCGGTTTTGGCAACCGGCCAGGCATACTTGACTCCCAGAGCGTCAAGCTCATTTCTGATGAGCTGACTCGTCAAGTGCTCTTCGAACCCTAATTCCGGGTATTCATGGATACTCCTTCTGACCTGTTTCAACCAATCAAAAAAGTGGGGATCTCTGACCGAGTCCAACAATTCCCGACTCAGCTGCCGCAAAGAATTCGATCCTAAAGGAGTTGAGAGAGCCAGAGAGTAGAGGTGCCCAGTGGGAGTGCATAACCCCAGGACCAGGGCTAACAATGCGCACCTGAAGTACATCTTCTGCAATTCTCTTTTTAAAAAGACCTGACCCAACATGTATATACATTTGGTCCAAAAAAAGGTTCGATTGCCCAACCTCAAGCTCCACCCCACCTCGACCCGACAGGATGGTGGGAATGTAACATGTATATACATAATATAATAGAAAAGTGTCACTTCACTTCGGTACATGAACTCCTAAAGGGTGGAGTAAAGAGTACTTGATGATGCAATCGAGACCTAGAGTTATGCAAACCTGGATATCAATGGTAAATTAGTCCTATCGGGCATTAGGTGAGATAAAAAGCTGAGTTATGTGGTACATCATGGATTCCAAGACAACATCCTCTTTATATCCAACCCTAATATATCAGATGAGAGGAAATTTACAGGTAAAAGACCCGATCGTCTCTTCTCTGTTCCAACTGTTAATGTATTCTTGTCCGATGACTTCTCCTCCAGTGAATTCTTGCGGTGAGTCTGGTTGTTGTTAATCACCTTACGACACCATATGTTTCATATTTATTCCGTTTGTGAGTCAGGTTT
Source organism: Cuscuta europaea (assembly GCA_945859875.1). Classification (NCBI taxonomy): domain Eukaryota; kingdom Viridiplantae; phylum Streptophyta; class Magnoliopsida; order Solanales; family Convolvulaceae; genus Cuscuta; species Cuscuta europaea. Next base: position 5,121,710 of record CAMAPE010000074.1, on the reverse strand, counting down.
GAGAACAATGGATTATGAAAATTGCGGATGTAGTCTTCCTGTAAAGCTTATGATTTCTTGGACAGATGACAATCCAGGGAGACGGTTCATTTGCGTGATCAAGAGTAAGGCTATTCGAATGATTCTAATTTGTGATGTATTGTCAATTTTTTATTGTTCTTGACCTAATGATATTATTAAAAATAGGAGATAGGTGGCTGATGCTACATGTTTAAATGGATTGATCCAGAAATGTGTGCAAGGTCGAAGGTGATTATACCGGGTCTTTTGATGAAAATAAACAAACTACAAGTTGTGGTTGATGAGACAAAGGCAGTTGTAACACCCTCAATTTCCCGCCCAACATAATACTTGAAATAATAATTTATTGATAATAAACTTGCTTTATTCATTCGAAATTGATAAAAATCTTGCAGCGGAAATAATTTAAATAGGGAAACGGGTGTTACCGCCACATCCGGTCATCTCTTAACCGGATGCACAGGCAACTAAAACAAAACAGTCATAATTAATTGTAATATGAAGAAACAAATGTTCAACGTAACTAAAATGTTCATTCATGTCTAGGTTTTACTAAGGCATCTAGCAACTGCTCTCAGACGCATGCAATCAACAATCAACATAGCAATCATCACTTGCACAAATAAAGTGCAGAAAACAAAACAAAGAAAAGAAAACAAAAATTAGCTTTAGAGCTAAGTACTACTCAACCCTGTAAAATAATCAAGTTTGACGAAAAAAAGTTTTTCATATAATACTATAAAAATAACACACTCCACCAAAATTCTTTTCTCTTTGATTTTTTTTTCTCAAAATCACTTCTTTACTAAAGTCCTCAACTTTTCTTCGAAAATACTATAGTAATTCTTCTCTTAGAATTTCTCAAAATTCATTTCTTCTCTATCTTTCTAGTAATTTAGAAGGGCGGTGCTCAACACTCTGGTTGAGCCCGGTGGTTACGTTATTATGTACGACCACCCCGAGACTTTTGCCGATACCACAACTGTTAACGGAAATGAAATGACTACCTTAAGTGTGCACACCCCCTAAAAGGGATTCCAAGCCCTCCGAGTGATAAGTCGTAACGAGTAGCCGAGACTCGGTCTACCAACTACCCCACCTTTAAAATTCTTGAATGATTAGAGACTACTACTACTACAACTTCTTAAAAGGGATCATAGATCCAAATGTCACTTCAAACTCAAATTGTACTTCTTAGTAGTAGCAGCCCTAATCACCCTCCACATTTATCCGGATGTGGAAAACCGACACCACAGATTTCTCCCGGGTGCTCACCTCTTATGAAAACGTAAATTTTATCTTGACTTTAGATATACTTCCAAAAATATTTCTCAATCCCTCTAAATAGTCTCAAAAGTATTTAAAAATATTTAATACCCAAAAGTACTTTGTTTGCACTTCTCAAATACCATAGATCTAATATCTTCTCAAAATCACATACACATGATTCAAAATTCACACTTAATCACATAATGCATAATAAACATATAATACGAGGAAACAATTTTGGATTGGCAGAGAAACTTACCTTAACTCCGATGCTCCTAATTCTTCTCCTTTATTCGAGTCTCTAAATAATCACCTTTTTAATCAAGATGATATAATTAGTCACTATTTCTATTCATCTGATTGCCCCCCTTATATTATTAAAATTTAAATTTATTAATTATGAATTAGAATTTAATTTATCAATTAATTATTATTGATCACGTTTATTAATCCAAGCACTTTATTAATATCATAATTTTTCCATAACTTTGTTTTTATTAAATAAAACAATACTGGAATTTCGCAATTATAATAAAATATCTGACTTATATTTTAATATTATTAAATTTAAAATATCCGAGTTATATCTACAGGTCATATATTCATATTAGCTTAATTATATGTTATTATAAATCTATCTCACTTGTATGATTAATTATTAATTTTTGATTAATTAATCATCCATAAATTTTATGAATTTATATTATGTAAATTATCTCAAATAAACGATGACAAATTTATGCAAGCAACCTAGCCAACTGATTTCATCTTTTTATTATATTGACCTCAGATTTTATTATTAATTTCAGATTGTTATTTATTATTAGTATTATTATATTATTATCATCTTAGTTTTTTCCAGAAATTTGGAACAACCCGCATTAGTTATACAGCCCAGGTTCCCAAATCATTGTTGTTGTATTATTTCCGGCAACCCTTCAAATAAAGAAAAAGAAAGAACGATGAGAGTACGTACGGAGTGTCGCTTCTCCCCGTCAGTCGAGCTCATCGGCGAACTGCTCCTTCTCCGGCGGCGAACCAGCAGGCATGGCACTGTGGTAGCAAACTCCCAGAGACTTCCTCTCCCGACGTAACACTAGTCCGACAGCCCTGGTTCATGGGTGAGCTTGGTGTCGTCCCCTTCCACGTATAACTAGCCCGGCAAACTCCGGCGATCATCTCGCTGCCTAGGAAGACGAATGCGCTGCGATTGACCACCTCTACCTCCTCCTATAGACAGTGACGACCCCTCTCAAATGAAATCAGTCCGGCAATGTCCTTACTTCTCCTTCCGGCAGTGTTGGTCAAGTTGGCCGACAACGGTTTCCGGCGACTTTGCTCAAGGATATCTCCCGCTCTTCTAAGTCATCGAAGCAACAGGCCAAATATTCCTCTCCCTTTTTCACTCGATCTTTAGTTCGTATATGAATGTTTTCTTTTTTTCTTTTATTCAAGGAAATGAATTATAGGAGAATAAATAGTATAGGAGTTTGAATTCTAATCTAACTATCCACGTTGCCTCAGTTTCATTTCAGCCGAAGGTTTTGGCTCTGAGTTGACTATATTTGGCCTCTTCCAATAATCTTGAGCATACCCTTGTGGATCGGTATGGTAGTAGGTGTGTATGATATATTATTATTGTACTATATCCATATCATGTCATTGTTGTGTGTATTATTGCTATTATTGTACTGAGCTTATATTATTGCATGTATACTATTGTTAATCCGACTCTATTATTACACGTAGTGTATAACTATGACCTCTTACAAAATGTCACTTGTAACACCCTAATTAATATTTATTTTTATTCACTTGGTCAGACATATTTTATCTGATACTTTTTTTCTTTTCTTTTATTTTACCTTTGTATTTATTTATTTATTTTGTTTTTGTTTAAAATTTTGAGGTGTCACAGCAGTGAAGAAAACAAACAAGAAGAAAACTTTCTTATGATGTATAATAGGAGGAATTCTTGGTCCAAAAGGTGGAATCTCCCACCACAGGAGTCGAAAAGGTGGACTTTCCTATGATGTATAATAGGAGGAATTCTGCTACTACTACTGTTGGTCATTTGGGTTGGCAATGAAAAGAAGAACACCTTAGAATGGGAAACTTGTGAGGCTCCCATTATGTAATCCTGTAGGGGTTTTTGAACAGTTGTATTCGTTGATTGTTTGTTGTAATCCTGTAGGGGGTAGGGGTTAATGAGCATTTGTAAAGCTTGTTGGTATGCTGTAATCCTGTAGGGGTTTATGGTCAATGTTGTTATGTAATTTATGTTATGAATCATTTATTGAAGCTTGCATTTGAATCAGTTATGAATTCTTTATGTGTAACCCTGTCAAATTTATGATCTGGTTGATGCTTATGGTTTGTTGTAGTTTGTAACCCTGTTATGAATAAGTTATTATTGTTTCTTGTATCTGGTTGATATGGATGTGAATGTGTGTGACTGCTGATATGGATGTGGCTTCAGTTTCAGAAAGAAGCTTAAACCACTTAAGCCTTTGAAAATAATTGTACCATGCATATACTGAATTTTTCCTTTCATAAGAGATATATGCATTTCTCCCTAAACTCATAAGAGATATATGCATTTTGAGAGAAAAGCATGAACTGAATTAATGCAATGTCAGAAGCATAGCTTATGAACTGAACTCATAGGGTATTCGACTTCCCCCATGCTTTATGAGACTCCCCACCAAACTTAAGCTAAGCTTCCTAGAGTGACTGTTTGGTGTTGATTTGGGAAAGATGAGTTGTGCATCTTCAGAGTTAAACTACTTGAGGTCAAAGTATGAAATGAACTGTATGAACAGAAGAAGGCTTAGTAGACATCTTATTCTATTCCTTTCAAACTATTAAGTGAATTCATAGGGTATTGGACTTTCCCCATGCTTATGAACTGTATTCATGCAATGAAAGAAGCATAAAATGAATTTCTCAACTGAAATTTGAATTGATTCCCTGAACTCAATTAACCATGAACTAAAGTTTTAAGTCATATCCCGAACTCAATCAATCATTAACTGAAATTTGAACTCATACCATGAACTAAATCAACCATGAACTCAAACTATTCAGTGAGATTTCAAACGATGACAATATCAAACTCTGAACTCCAACCAGAATTTGAAAATTCACCTCAACCCATGAACTGAATTTTCCGCACATAATTGTTCAAAACTTCATCTAGTTTGCACAAACCTTTAACTGTAACCATGATTGGCACACACACCATAAACATGGTACCATGCCGAAACCGTAGCTCTAAACTACACAAATGTACATTATCATCCCAAAAAACTAGCAATTGAAGCATATAATCCCATATACATCTCAAAAAAAACTTATGATCCTACACACCACCAAAGTATATGCAAAAAAGGTAGTAGGATCTTCCCAGTAATATAATATTATTTGAAAAACTTATACATATGTACACTAATTAGGTGCAAGTCTACAGCCCATTATTCTCTTCCATGGAATCAAACAACTCATGAAACCTCTCTCTTGCAGTTGTGGCATCACTAATAACTTCCAAATCTTCATCAAGCCTTTTCCTTAAATTTTGAGCATTGGTATTGATGTCCTTGACATTCCTTAGCTTGCTCTAAGTCTCTGTACAAATGAAAATGAAATAATTATTTCATTCCATCACACAACTCAAACTTATATACAAATGACATCTCATCACACCACTGAAAGTGAAATACAAATTTCATACCAACCCCTCTCCAGAAATTGAAAACCCGTTTTCATGGCAAGCCCAAAACTTTCATAGAACTTTGATACAATTTTCAGACCATTACACACCTAAAATTGATATATAACTTCCATAACATCACCCCTACACTGAAACTGAATTTGGAGGTGATCATATCAACCCCTAATTTCAAACTCAAACCAAAACTCAATTTCAGACCATTACACATGAATCTGATTTACAACTTTCATAACATTACACAAGTGAAATTGAAAATCAAATGTTGTTATACATTACCTCCAAACTTGGAGCACTTATGGATCTCTGGCCCCTAAATTGAAATAAATAATCACTACTTGTGTCATTTGTACCTTGGTTGTCAGAGAAGTATGCTTTGAATCTACTTGGACATGCATTTGCTTATGCTGGAGCTGCATTGGCAGTGTTACTCTCCCGCCAAGATCATATACATACTTACCACATTGTAAGCACTTGAGACATAAATACATAAACCATTTCCATTTCATTATATATTATGAATAACTGATCTGAGCTTTTCTTCTTACGACACTTGTTCTTAGTGTTCCCTGGTTGGGAGCAGTTTCCACATGTTTTTTGGTGGGTTTGAAGTTCCATCTTGCAATTCAGAAGGGCTAGGTTGAATCTCAGAAGTCTAAGGTTGCATATGAGAAGGGAATGTTGTTGTGCCCCCTTTTGAAGTAAAGCTGATAAGTCATGAATGTCACGCCCCGGACCCACCCGGATACGTCAACAATCCGTCGTACAGTACGAATAGTCAACCGCAGTTCAACACACCCATACTATACAAGGCGTCTGGAATATCATTCACACATAGTACATCCATAAACAAACATAATGTAAAACATTAATTAAAGTAGCGGAAACATTAATACAAGTGTTCAAGCCACACTTGGCAACTTAGGCATACAAACCCTCAAATGATTATTAAAAAATAATATCCATGAGCATTATTCATATTGTTTTCAAAACAGAAACGGAAGAAGCACGAACCAAGTCTTCTTCCTTTGATCTCCCCGAAGCAACGAGCGGTGGTAGCAACCTTCCAGTTCTACCTGAAACTGTGAGGTGGCCTCCCCCGTGAAGGGGAGGTCAGTACTTTGAAGCATTTGAAAAGTACAATGACTACTACACTGTATATAATCAATGTTTCAATTTCTAAGACCCTCAATCTAGGGTGATACTATATTATAGGTCGTAACCCTCGGTTACCCGATTCAAAACCTACTTACCTTATATATAAGGTCAAGTAGTCGGCCTGTGGGCCCATGCTTACCTTATTACGTCTTTTCACCATAGTATAGTCACACTCATCGATATCATTCCGTCGTGCTAAAGGCTGACTCTAGTCACTCCATTTCGTGCTAGAGGCTTCCTCTAGTCACTCTAGATTATGCTAGAGGCTTCCTCTAGTCATTTACCGTCGTGTTAGAGGCTTCCTCTAATCACTCTTCATTATGCTAGAGGCTGACTCTAGTCATCTTACGTTGTGCTAGAGGCTTCCTCTAGTCACCTTTCCATATGTTAGAGGCTTCCTCTAATCATATCATTAAGATTCCTAAGCAACTTCTATGCCTAGAATCACTTGATATTGAGTAGTCTTTGAGGCCTACTCCTAGCCTAACTTAGCATTTATACATTCCTACCTTAAGGTATCTCATAGGACTACTTAAGGTACATCTTTCATAATCCAAGCCCTTAGGATTTATTCTATCAATTTTCATGCTAACATTTCAACTAGTATTTCAATACTAGTCAAATAATCTTAGGACATCCAAGTTTGAATTTACGATCATATTGCTCATCTCAAATGATTTTCCTTTTCAAATATGATCTAATAATCTTAATGTCACAATAACACTTTTATCCATTCATGAATTTTCTACATGAAGTAAAAGCATATCTTATCACAATATTTCACAATTTATTTCATTATCATGCCCTCATATTCATAATACACAATCATACACAATTTCCTCCAAATTTGTATATCATGATTCATTTACTCATATGCAATAGTATTTTCATTTAGGCATTATTAATGATTAATAATCCATGAAAATCACAATTAATACTTTAGGCAATCTTATGAAATTAACTCACTAATTATAAGCAATATAGTCGGTTATCCTCACCTTAAATGAGCTTTAAATTTCTCCTTCTTGATCCAATGGTCAAAGATTCGTCCAAGGTGGATTAAGAACCGATTTATTGCCTAAAAATGAGTGTTAAGCAGCCTCCTCACAATGCTTGCTCAACCCCTAAACGTCAACCCGAAAACAGTACCTAGAACGGGTGTTTTCCGGTGAATTCGTTCCCTAACCTTTCAAGGTTTTGTCTAGGTTAGTATCTAACCTTTCTAACAATAAAAATTACTATGTAACAACATTTTATAAACTTAAACCAGTGTATAATAGTTCTTCAATCATTCATAGGATTTAGGCAATAGAAAGGAAGGTTTTTTGGATTCGAACTTACTTTGAATACCAAAAACGTACTGCGAGGTTGCGTTCTGTTCGGATGATTCGGAATCCTTAAACTGCTCCGGTTTCTTGAAACCGCACGCCTATGGATTCCTCTTTTCTGGATCTCTCAGTGGACACCTCCCACGCCTCTTTTGGATGAGTAGAACTAGAGATATGAGTCTCACAAGAAGGCCAACGCACTGGAAGTTCTCCATGCGGCCAGAATCTTCTCCCTCTCTCTATTCTCAGGTTTATGCGGCTCTCCCTTCCTCCTTATCCTTTTAGTTCGAATGGGGGGAGAGGGGGGTGTTTAGGAGCTCTCAAAAGGTTATCCTAACATGTGGTTCACAAAAATAATAGGTAGGGTGTTTGATTCCAATCAAACATGGGATGATCCTCCTCTTTTATTTCTCTTTTGTATTGTTTGAGATCTCAACTCAATAGGTCCGCCCCATTTATGAGTTCTAACTTATTCTACTTGTTTTTGCAGGTTCTAGTAAGGTGTGGGGCGTACTTTCATGTACCCTAATTAATTTGGGACCAAAATATCTACCAATACATCCAAAAGTGGAAAGATGGGTCCTATCATTTTTGTCCTTTGTCATAAGATGTACTTTTGTACTCTCCCCAATTTATTTAGATCAAGACAACCTTCTACATCATATTATTGGTCTCTAATATGTTTAGGGTGGGCCCAATAGTTTATTTGATGTGTAATTACAAAAGAACACCCTACTCCCATTATTTAGCCTAATAATGTCAAAGATGGGACCATAGGCATTTGTATTCTTCTCCAATCATTCCATCATTCAATCATGATATTAATATTTATATATCTGGGCTACCAACCGTGTGGGTCACCCTCTAATGTGTCTAGGACGCCATTCTTGAATAATTACTCTTTTTAGCAGGTTAGGCCCAAAATAACATTTGGGCTGCCCGACCGCTCTTACATTGTATCGAGGGGTTGCATATCTTTATTTATGGATGTTGGGCCCCAATATCAATAATATGGCCCAACTAATTATTTATAAGTCCATTACCATTATATGAGCCCAAATAGTAATATGATTAATCATACGTCCCGTAAAACTTTAATCGGTTTACAATTGTTCGAAAATAGGGAAATTCAATACCTAAGCTTTGAAAGTAAATTTAAATTTCCAGGACGTTCGGGTGCGGTGTCACAAGTTCACCCCCCCCCCCCCCCCCCCTTAACAGAAATTTTGTCCCCGAAATTCACGGTGCTACCCAAATAGGAAGGCGTATTGCTCTCTCATCAAAGCTTCCGTTTCCCAAGTCTCCTCTTCAACACGGTCACTTTTCCAAAGGACTTTAACCATTGGAACTTCTTTACTTCTCAATTTCTTTACCTTTCTATCGGCGATCTTGACCGGTTGTACGGCGTAGTTCAAATCCTCCCGTATTTTCACCGGCAGCTTTTCCAATACATGAGAAGGATCATGTACATACTTCTTTAGCATAGATACATGAAACACATTGTGTATCTTCTCCAACTCTGGAGTCAACTGTAGACGATATGCTACGGCCCCAATTCTCTCCAGAATTCTGAATGGCCCGATGTAGCGTGGATTAAGCTTCCCTCGGCTTTGGAATCGAATGATCCCTTTCCAAGGAGAAACCTTCAGGAATACCTCATTATTAACCTTAAACTCTAAGGTTCTCCGTCGTTTATCTGCATAACTCTTCTGTCTATCTTGAGCTGCTTTGAGTCTCTCTAGAATCAACTTTACCTTTGACTTGGTGATCTCAACCAATTCAGTACTCTCGAGTTTGGCCACGCCAACCTCGTCCCAGCATAACGGTGTACGACACCTCCTCCCATACAATGCTTCGTATGGAGGCATGCGATACTCGCCTGATAACTGTTGTTATAGGCAAACTCCACAAGTGCTAAGTGATTGTCCCAACTCCCTTGGAACTCCAATGCACAAATTCTCAACATATCTTCTAAGATCTGATTAACCCTTTCAGACTGCCCATCCGTTTGTGGATGGAACGCAGTACTGAACTTCAACCTCGTTCCCATAGACTCTTGAAATTTTGGCCACAAACGTGACGTGAATCATGGGTCTCTATCGGATACGATGGTCACCAGAACACCATGTAACCTCACGATCTCGCCCGTATACAATTTGGCTAACCTCTCGAGTGGGTAAGTGGTGTTGATAGGTAAAAAGTGTGCACTCTTCGTGAGCCTATCAACAACAACCCAAATTGCATCATAGTTCCTGATCGTCCGTGGTAAGCCTACCACGAAATCCATAGTCACATGTTCCCACTTCCATTCAGGGATGGAAAGTGGCTGCAATAAGCCCACTGGATGCTGATGTTCCGCCTTAACTTGCTGACAACTAAGGCATCGACTCATGTATTCTGCTATTTCCCTCTTCATACCAGACCGCTTGTAGCTTTCTTTCAGATGCCTGTACATCTTCGTGCCTCCCGGGTGCATAGCATACGCCGAGGAATAAGCCTCCTCTAGAATGGACTTTCGGAGCTCATCATTCGACGGTACGCACACTCGATCACGGAATAATAAGAGACCATTGTCTCTTTCACGAAAATCCTCCACCGGCCCCGCTAGCATGCGTTCTCAGACCTTCTTGAGCTCATCATCAAGCTTTTGCCCCTTCTTGATCTCATCAAGTAAGGTAGGTCTCACCTCAAATCTCGCCACCAAGGCGCCATTAGTTGATACCTCCAATTGGGCTCTCAATGCCCTCAAGTTGGTTATCAATGCCCTCGACGAACTCTTCCGACTAAGGGCATCGGCCACAACATTTGCTTTCCCCGGATGGTAATAAATCACTAGGTGGTAGTCCTTTATCAATTCCATCCACCGTCGTTGTCTCATGTTTAGCTCTTTCTGAGTAAACACATACTTCAAACTCTTGTGGTCAGTGTATATGTGACATGTCTCTTCGTAGAGATAATGCCTCCATATCTTTAGTACAAAGACCACTGCTCCCAATTTTAAGTCATGAGTAGGATAATTTACCTCATGCTTCTTCAACTGTCGTGAAGCGTAGGCAATCACTCTCCCATTCTGCATCAATACACATCCAAGCCATTGGATGCTCGCATCGTTGTAGACATCGTACCCCATACCTTGTTTCGGTAAGGCGAGTACCGGTGCCTCAGTTAACCTTTTCTTCAGTTCTAAGAATCCTTTCTCACATCGGTCATCCCATATGAACTTTGCTCCCTTTCGAGTGAGCTTCATCAAAGGTGATGCCAAAACTGAGAATTTCTCCACGAACTTTCTATAGTAGCCCGTTAGTCCAAGGAAACTATGAATCTCCTTCACGTTCTTAGGTCTTTCCCATTCTGTGATGGCCTCAAGCTTCTAGTTATCCACATAAATGCCTGATTCAGAAACCACGTGCCCGAGAAAGCCGATCTCCTTAAGCCAAAACTCACACTTAGAGAATTTGGCATAGAGCAGCTTCTCTCGTAGTGTTTCAAGGACCAAAACCAAATGTTTCTCGTGCTCCTCCTCATTTCTTGAGTAAATTAGGATGTCATCTATGAACACGATTACAAACTGATCCAAGTACTTATGAAAAACTCGGTTCATCAAGTCCATGAATGCCGCTGGGGCATTAGTTAACCCAAATGACATTACCAAGAACTCAAAGTGACCATACCTTGTGCGGAAAAGCACTCTTCGGTATGCCGCTCTCTTTGATCTTCAATTGGTGATACCCTGACCTCAAGTCAATCTTTGAAACTACCGTTTCCCCCCGAAGCTGGTCAAACAAGTCATCGATCCTAGGTAAAGGGTACCTATTTTTTATGGTGACCTTGTTCAATTGTCGGTAATCGATGCACATACGTAGAGTCCCATCCTTCTTTTTCACAAAAAGGACCGGTACTCCCCATGGTGAATAGCCCGGTCTAATGAAACCGTTATCCAATAGCTCTTGCAATTGGGTTTTCAACTCATTCAGTTCTGCAGGCGCCATTCGGTACGGTGGTATAGAGATTGGTTTGGTGCTGGGCTCAACCTCGATCATAAATTCAATCTCTCTATCGGGTGGAAGCCCCGGTAGGTCTTTAGGGAAGACATCCGGGTACTTACAAACCACCCGTACATCTTCGAGGTTCGGTTCCTCCTTAGTTTTGTCAACCACGTATGCTCAATATGCGTGGCACCCCTTTCCCATCATACTCCTCGCTCTCACAGCGGATATGATGCAACTATTTGACTTGCCTCGATCACCCTCGAAGCGTAGGGCATTCCCATCATTGCCTTCGAGTTCTAGAACCTTCGTGTAGCAATCTACCCTAGCATGATGCTTTTCTAGCCAATCCATCCCTAGGATCGCATCAAAATCAATCATGCTCAGCGGTACGAAATCACACGTCAAGGTTTGGCCATCAACTTCAACCTCAAGAGATGGATAGTAACAAGTCCTCTCAATGTAATCTCCTAGTGGTGTTGATACCACTAGGGTTTGCGTCAACGGTAATGATTGTATTTCCAAACCCTCGGCAAACGTCTCACTTACGAATGAACGTTGTGCCCCGGTATCGATAAGAATTCTCGCATCTCTCCCATTAATCCTTAGCGTTCCTACATTTATAATCCATGTAAGGTGCCTCCCTACCATACATATACATTTATAGAGGTTTATTATGTTCATACACATGTTTGGGATCAAGAAGAGGTCTTAACGTTGCAATTCGGTGCGAAACTATTGACGTTGGGCAGTCTGTGTGCCACGTATGGCGTGCCTAGGAGGCACGCACGACGTGCCTAGGAGGCACGCACGGCGTGCGTGGCTTAAAATACTTCCAGGTAGCTACTGCCACCCAGGCACTGCGGAGGCACGGAGGAGGCACGGCGTGCCTGCAGGCCAGGCACGGCGTGCGGGGCAAAAAATCAACCCGATTTCGCCCGGAATCGCACGGTTTGGTCCTAAGGCTATTTGCAATTGACCCTTAGGGATTATAACCCCAAATTATGAATGAAACGCGGATAAAACACAAGTAATTAAGTGATTGTACCTGCAACAGAGTCCAGGTTAGCTTGAGCATCCGCCTCCGTCATTGCATAAACTCTAGCTTGAGTTCTCCCTTGGTTCATGGAGGGTGCAGCTCTTGTACTTGCCCTGCCGTGGCCAACGCTTGCATTTGGTGCCCCACCCTGGTTTCTACTCACCGTGGTTGCACTGCTTGGCCCAGATGCCCGGTTCCCACCAAGTTGAGGACAGTTCAGCCTCATGTGCCCCACATCTCCACATTGGTAGCACCGTGGGGGATCACGACATTTGCCCTCATGATTTCTCTTGTAGTTCCTGCACTTAGGCTTCGCTGAGGATTGTGACCCCGAATTTTGCCCACCCATGCTGAGATTCCCCCTCGATGGTGGCACAGGTGTCCTGAAAGATCCTCCTCCCCCATGGTTCCCCTTTTTATTAGAACCTTGGGGGCCGTGGTTTTGCCACTTTCTCTTCTTCGCCTCCTCGGTGTTTTTCAGTTTCCTTTCCTCCCATTCCTTTTCTCCCTTCAAGCTTTGCTCAACCACTTGATTGAACGTCATGTTAGGCAATTGTGTTGCCCTCTCACGCACGTCTATGTCCAAGGCATTCTAGAAATGGTTCACCATCCGATTCTCATCGCAAATGTACTCCGGAATGAATTCAGCAAGTTTTCTGAACTTGTGCTTGAGTTCTTTCACCGTGCATTGACCTCCTTGGGTCAAGTTCGTGTACTCCCTCCTCTTCATGTTTACTTCGAAGTCAGAGTAGTATTGGTTAACGAACTCTTGTCGGAAGTTCTCCCAAGTGACGGTCTCACCGTACTTCCCTTTAACTTTGTCCCACCACGTGGACACCATGCCTTCTAGCAACCTCGTTGCTACTCTCATTTTCATGTTTGGCGGAAGCTGCATGTCAAGGGCCGCCTCATTGAATCTTTTTATCCATTCAGCCGCAATGGAGATGTCTCCCGTTCCATCAAACGGTTTGCACCCCAACTCCCTCGCTTCTTTTAGGCATTTCGAGATCCATATTATTGGGACCTCAACACCCCTTCCTCCTAGGGGTTCCTCATGTCCCCTAGGGCCAACACGACTTCCTCTTCTCGAAGCCCCTCCCGAAGCACGCTTTGCCCGGCGCCTTTGGCGGTCTAGTTGTTATTGCCAAAGCAATTCCTCGATCCTCTCGAGAGCGTCATTATCATCACTCTCTTCACTAACGTCATCATCTTCCCCATCATATGGGGTTTCAACCGGCTCAATTCCCGGTTGGTAGGTGGAATCCTCCTCGGAATCGTATGACTCATTTATGGTTTCAACATGACCATCACTCATGGTATGAGATCGGCCTTTGTGGTCCTGTCCCCTGGACACTCTAGAAGCCCCTCTACTGCCGCGCTCGGACCCTCCCGGTGCCCGGCCAGTCGGGTTCCTCCTAGTTACTTTCCCGGTATGTTCCATTTCTGAAAGAAATTGAGAATGAGTCATTAGACTCGTATCAAATGTCAATTGACGGATAGGCACTTAAAGACATCTCTTGGCTCAAATCACCGTCATACCAATTGTTAAGGGTACCATCTTAATAATTAGAGACATTACAACTTAAGTACCAAAAGTTTTATAAGTACAAAACTTCTTATGCTCATGGTTTTCAAATTCATTTTTCAAAAAGAATTTTGAAGCTTCATTATGATGTTTACGGACTAAGGCTTTGATACCAATTAAATTGTCACGCCCCGGACCCACCCAGATACGTCAACAATCCGTCGTACAGTACGAATAGTCAACCGCAGTTCAACACACCCATACTATACAAGGCGTCTAGAATATCATTCACACATAGTACATCCATAAACAAACATAATGTAAAACATTCATTAAAGCAGCGGAAACATTAATACAAGTGTTCAAGCCACACTTGGCAACTTAGGCATACAAGCCCTCAAATAATTATTCAAAAATAATATCCATGAGCATTATTCCTATTGTTTTCAAAACAGAAACGGAAGAAGCACGAACCAAGTCTTCTTCCTTTGATCTCCCCGAAGCAACGGACGGTGGTAGCAACCTTCAAGTTCTACCTGAAACTGTGAGGTGGCCTCCCCCGTGAAGGGGAGGTCAGTACTTTGAAGCATTTGAAAAGTACAATGACAACTACACTGTATATAATCAATGTTTCAATTTCTAAGACCCTCAATCTAGAGTGATACTATATTATAGGTCGTAACCCTCGGTTACCCTATTCAAAACCTACTTACCTTATATATAAGGTCAAGTATTCGGCCTGTGGGCCCATGCTTACCTTATTACGTCTTTTCACCATAGTATAGTCACACTCACCGATATCATTCTGTTGTGCTAGAGGCTGACTCTAGTCACTCCATTTCGTGCTAGAGGCTTCCTCTAGTCACTCTACATTATGCTAGAGGCTTCCTCTAGTCATTTCCCTTCGTGTTAGAGGCTTCCTCTAATCACTCTTCATTATTCTAGAGGCTGACTCTAGTCATCTTACGTTGTGCTAGAGGCTTCCTCTAGTCACCTTTCCATATGTTAGAGGCTTCCTCTAATCATATCATTAAGATTCCTAAGCAACTTCTATGCCTAGAATCACTTGATATTGAGTAGTCTTTGAGGCCTGCTCCTAGCTTAACTTAGCATTTATACATTCCTACCTTAAGGTATCTCATAGGACTACTTAAGGTACATCTTTCATAATCCAATCCCTTAAGATTTATTCTATCAATTTTCATGCTAACATTCCAACTACTATTTCAATACTAGTCAAATAATCTTAGAACATCCAAGTTCGAATTTACGATCATATTGCTCATCTCAAGTGATTTTCCTTTTCAAATATGATCTAATAATCTTAATGTCACAATATCACTTTTATCCATTCATGAATTTTCTACATGAAGTAAAAGCATATCTTATCATAATATTTCACAATGTATTTCATTGTCATGCCCTCATATTATAATACACAATCATACACAATTTCCTCCAAATTTGTATATCATGCTTCATTTACTCATATGCAATATTATTTTCATTTAGGCATTATTAATCATTAATAATCCATGAAAATCACAATTAATACTTTAGGCAATCTTATGAAATTAACTCACTAATTATAAGCAATATAGTCGGTCATCCTCACCTTAAATGAGCTTTAAATTTATCCTTCTTGATCCAATGGTCAAAGCTTCGGCCAAGGTGGATTAAGAACTGATTCCTTGCCTAAAAATGAGTGTTAAGCAGCCTCATCACAGTGCTAGCTCAACTCTTAAGTGTCAACTCGAAAACAGTCCCTAGAACAGGTGTTTTCCGGCGAATTCGTTCTCTAACCTTTCAAGGTTTTGTCTAGATTAGTATCTAACCTTTCCAACAATAAAAACTACTATGTAACAAAATTTTATACACTTAAACCAGTGTTTAATATTTCTTCAATCATTCATAGGATTTAGGCAATAGAAAGGAAGGTTTTTTGGATTCGAACTTACTTTGAATACCAAAAACGTATTCTGCGAGGTTGCGTTCTGTTCGGATGATTTGGAAGCCTTCAAATGCTCCGTTTTCTTCAAACCGCACTCCTATGGATTCCTCTTTTCGAGAGCTTTCAGTGGACACCTCCCATGCCTATTTTGGATGAGTAGAACTTGAGATATGAGTCGCACAAGAAGGCCAACGCACCGGAAGTTCTCCCTGCGGCCAGAATCTTCTCCCTCTCTCTATTCTCACGTTTATGCGGCTCTCCCTTCCTCCTTATCCATTGAGTTCGAATGGGGGGTGAGGGGAGGTGTTTAGGAGTTCTCAAAAGGTTATCCTAACATGTGGTTCACAAAACTAATAGGTAGGGTGTTTGATTCCAATCAAACATGGGATGGTCCTCTTCTTTTATTTCTCTTTTGTATTGTTTGAGCTCTCCACTCAATAGGTCCGCCCCATTTATGAGTTCTAACTTATTCTACTTGTTTTTGCAGGTGCTAGTAAGGTGTGGGGCATACTCTCATGTCCCCTAATTAATTTGGGAGCAAAATATCTACCAATACTTCCAAAAATGGAAAGATGGGTCCTATCATTTTTGTCCTTTGTCATAAAATGTACTTTTGTACTCTCCCCAATTTATTTAGATCAGGACAACCTTCTACATCATATTATTGGTCTCTAATATGTGTAGGGTGGTCAAAATAATTTATTTGATGTATAATTACAAAAGAACATCCTACTCCCATTAGTTAGCCTAATAATGCCAAAGATGGGACCATAGGCATTTGCATTCTTCTCTAATCATTCCATCATTCAATCATGATATTAATATTTATATATCTGGGCTACCAACCGTGTGAGTCACCCTCCAATGGGTCTAGGACGCCATTCTTGAATAATTACTCTTTTTAGCAGGTTAGACCCAAAATAACATTTGGGCTGCCCGACCGCACTTACATTGTACCGAGAGGTTGCATATCTTTATTTAAGGATGTTGGGCCCCAATATCAATAATATGGCCCAATTAATTATTTAGAAGTCCATTACCATTATATGAGCCCAAATAGTTATATGATTATTCATACGTCCCGTAAAACTTTAATTGGTTTACAATTGTTCGAAAATAAGGAAATTCAATACATATGCTTTGAAAGTTAATTTAAATTTCCAGGACGTTCGGGTGCAGTGTCACAATGAATGTACCTCTCTTGGGAAACTTCCCACTTCGAGGAAACTCACCTATTTCTTTGATTCTATTTTTCCTAGACCTCGCTAGATATTCAGTTTTCAACTCAGCATGTAAGACTTTCAAGTCAATCTTTGGCCAGAACAATGGACCAACTATAAGGGTCATCATGTGACCATAAGTATGATGGTACATGTCTTTCTTGTATGACTGGGAGACATAATCCTAAATTGGATGACCTCTATCCCTAATGGCACAAATGGCATGTTTATAGGGTATCCCAGAAACACCCCACTACTCATACAAACAACTTATATTGTCCAAGTCTACAAAGTAAGTGTTAGAACCACATGACACTTCATATCTGTCAGCTCCATTAAATTGGACCCTCCAATAATTACTTGCCAGTATTGTTTATTGACCCTCCTCCTTATTCTATGTCTTAACTGACCAATCCACTTATCTTCTAAATCCCTATTCTTGTTAACCCTTTGCATCACCAACTTCCTAATATATTCCAACTGGGAATAACCTAATTGAGATCTAGCAAGAACTATTACTCTATTAAAGGTTTCACAGAGGAACTATTACTCCAACTGGGAACTATCAACAGTTTCACACTTAATACTCCTATTAAAGAAAGTTCTGCACCTAAACATAGGATCTACATTTAAAATGTCTTCATAGCCAGTTGGAGAAAGAGATTTTAATCCCTCGAGAATCTGTTCGAACTCCCTCCTGGAGGCAGACTTACAACACTTCCAGAATGCTCTTTGCAATTCAATTATAGGGTGGGGTCTTCTGCATATGGCGTGACCACAACATCAGCGACCTTGGGTTCGTCTTCAACAAACATTTGTATGTGGCGACCTTGGGCCGTGCATCCTCAATATGAGGGACTTCTAATTGGCATTGGAAAGAGTTACTGGTGTTTTGGATTCCCTAACTAGGAATAAAACATGTACAAAATGCAATAATAGGACTCCAAGAGTTTGTAGTGCTCCGTAGGACTAAAGTGAGGTGACATGACAACATTACCCTTAATGAGTAAATCACTTTATTAATTAATTAATAATACAAAATGAAATAATAAAACAAAATGGGATTCCCAACAGTCCTCACGCACAAAGCAAAGTGGCAGTGCAACCTCCACTATCACTACCGGCGTCGCCGTCGCCGTCATCGGGGTCGAAGACACCGCCGCTGCTGGGGTCGAAGCCACCGCCGCCGCCGGGGTCGAAGCCGCCGCCGCCGCCGGGGTCGAAGCCACCGCCGCCACTGGCGTCGGAACCGCTGCCACCGGCGTCAGAGCCGCCACCATCACCACCGACGTCGGTGTCGCCGCCGCCGTACCGGCGTCGTCGTCGCCTCATCTGCAACCTCTGGCATCACCGCTACCGACCTCCATTGATCTGACCATAGTAGAGCTCAGATCCGTCTTAGATCTGGTGAAAAATCATTTAATGTCATGTTAAAATAATAGTGCCATTTTGTAAAAATGAATGGCATTAATGGTTATAAAATATGTCATTATTTGCCTAACATATTCAAGTAACATTGCTATGTTTTTGAAATTAATGTCAACTTCGTAAATGTAAGATGACATTATTTGCCAAACATATTAAAAAACATGTCATTTTTAAAATAAATTTTCTTCTCAATACATGTAATATAATGAAAACAACATTGTATTCAAATAAGTTTTTGAAAAATAAACATTAGATATAGGTTTTTCAGTTCAAAATTCATTAAACTGAAAATTTCAAATAAAGAATTTAAAAATAATAAATAAAAATCAGATTTAATTTTTTAAATCACTAGACGTTTGAATGTTAATAATAAAAAAATCAGATATGAAAATTTCATATAAACAATTTCTGGAGCCTCAGATTTTCTACTCCCAAACTTTCAAACCCATATTTAAAATTTTCCATTTTGAATCTGAAAATAAATAAAAAAATTACAGAGCCCCAAGTGAAGAAGAAGAAGGGTGAAAGGTGGAAGAGAAAGAGAAGATGGAAAATATTTACCGGAGAAACGATTCACACCATGCCACCGGATTTGCAGCACCTCGCCAGAGTCGCTCCATGCCGCCAGAGTCGCACCACGCCGCCGGAATCGAACTATGCTGCCGGCGTAGAAGATCAGATCTGTTTATGGGAGTGAGGATGAAGAAGATGGGAGGGGTGGGGATGTACGTAGATGAGAGGTGAGGTCACTGAGGTGTGGTGTGGTGGGGAAGAGAAAGAGAGTAGTGGGAGAAGAGAGAAGATAAAAAGGTTTGGTTGGGGTGCATAAGAAATGAGAAGGGAAGAGAAACATAGAAGAGAGAGAAATAGAGTTGTTGAAGGATGTGATAATTGAAAAAAGAATGAGATACGGGAGGTTGAAAAAAAGAGATGATATAACTGGAACAATCGATTAATAGGTCGTATTCAGGTAATAAATTATTAGGAACTCCTATTTAAGAATTTTCGTATTAATTTAGTCCTATTTAGGGAAAATACTTAATAATATGATCATGGTGCCAACTGCCAACATAACCTTTTATATAAATTTCGGGGTATTTATATTACATATGCAAGTTTGAGGTGTTAAATTTACGTTGAAATTTTTGCGTATTTGAATTATTTTTCCCTTAATCATATGCACGTTAGTTTTTTTCTATGAATTGTATGTCCCATAAAATCAGATCTTTAAATATCTAATTTAGTGTCCTCTTAGGCTCTTGCATTATATATATCAACTTTAGTTTATGCGTACCTACTTATTACATTGACTTTCTTGATTATTTTTCTTTAGTTCGTTAATATTCTCTGTTTAACGTGTCTTGAAAATAATATTACGATCGGTGTTCAAGTTATGACCGGTTCTCTTTAATGGATACGAGTCTACTAGTACTCGTCAAAAGGAATTAATTAAACTTATTCGGAATTTCGGAAGGCGGTTCAATTCTTCAAATAGCAACTTATAAAACCGAATAAAGATCAACATGCTATTGAGCTGGCTTCATAGAGTTAGTTAATAAATTAGGTTTATTGCAAAAAAGAAAAGTGACAACAATTTCGTATAACGCGCAAGCATTATGGCAGAATTTACTAATGAAAGAAAAAGGTGCATGGTTTCAATTTTTGTGGCTAATTTTACTTATCAAAGAAAATTGTGCATGTTATTATTATTATACGTAGTACATTTTATAGTTTTAATGCATGATCTCACAAGCAGTGGCTGATCTAACATCTTAATTTTAGGTGTTCAAAGTTATTTTACAATTAAAATTATGAGCACTAATATTATTTGATGGTACAATTCTACACATAAATCTTAACAAAAACAAAAAAAACAAGGAAATAACGTACAAATTAAGAAGTATTATACAAGTAAAGTACAATAAATTATTAAATTAGTTTTATTTATATGCAATTTTACACTTCTAATCCAAACTTTTTGCTGTTCACATGCATAGTTTTGAACACAGTGAGTTCCGCCACTGCTCACAAGTAACTTCGGGTTATTAATGCATGATCTCATGATTAGAAATTTTAGTAGGGATTAATTGTTCTGGTTAAACTAAAATCCTTGTGTTGAGCTTATCGATCTCAATTAATTTATCAAGGAGTTAAAAGATTAAATACTACTATCAAATCGGTAAGAGTTTTTAATGAATGATCTCGTTATTAATAACTACCCTCTATAAAGATATAATCAGGAGCAACAAACATTTCAATAAGCGAAAAGTAGCAAAATCAAATCTTTTATCTCATTGGTTTAAATCACATAAATGAATTTTTTTTGGATAAGAAAAAAAATACTGAAATCGGGACCGGCCTAAGTGACCCGACTAAGGACCCGATTATAGGGGTCAGATTTGGGTCTCCCACTTCCTAGGCAAAGACCAGCTGGTCTCGGCCCGAAACCAGGACTAGGTCCATACCTACTACGGGCTAAAAACAATTTGTGTTCTGGTAATTATAAACTAGTCTATAGGTTAGCTACTTGGAAGAAATGAATAAATATTGTGTTTGGCATTTAGTGGTCAGCGGGGTTTATGTTAGGGGATTGTCAATATCGGATTTAGTCAGCAGATTGACTAGCGGAATAAGTTAGCGGATTGTCAGAAGATGTTTGGTAATTTAGTTGTTTGGCCATAAAATTAGTAAAAATTAAAACACCATTTTTCAAAACACTAACCCAAAACACCATTTCCGTCCAAAAACGCTAGAGCCGAACAACTATTTACCATATGACATTTTCATTTATTAAACACGTTATTTAACCAAAAACGCCATTTTTTGTCCGAAATGCCATTTCACAAACACCCCAAAGCAATATAAGCATGTATAACCTTTTCTTGGTTGATTTGTTAGTTAAACACCTATTATACTACGTATATCTTACTAGTGTTTAACCCGAGTTTTGCCCCAGGATGGTGTTCGCACTCTTAAGTGTATGGTCGATATGATTTTACAATTATGTATCCTTTTTAAAATTTGTGAGAAAAAAGAATGTTGGTCACACAAAACTTTTCAAAAAAGAAAATGAGAAGAATCTTTTGGGACATTTCAAAGCGATAAGTGAGAAGAATTAAACTTTATTTTAAACTTCATTTTACACTTCACCATATTCAATTGGTGAAGTAGTTCAAGTTTGGCGAAATAGGGGACGACAGCCCAAACAAACAATTTTTTTTGGAACAAGGCGACTTAAATTGATATAACATCATTCAGCAAGGGAAACAGAAGATAAAGGGAGGACAACTTCCAACCACCGTCCCTCGAAACAGCCTTAGAACCAATCACCTTGATATGGTTTGTTGATCCTGTAATGGGTCTAAGTGAGCCTAGCGTGGCCAGAGTAAACCCCTCATCGCCCCAACCTAATGCAAGAGTTTGTCAAAAATAAGCGTACATTACAAGCAAAACAACAAGTAGTTCAAAGTAAAAGCACAAATAAAGTAAAACAGAACTAGAAATAGTCATCCAAACCCTAGTCGCACAACTCATCCATGGCGGCGGTTCGGGAGGGGGACGGATAAACATCTCTTTGTTTTCTTTCATCCTTTGGCTCCTGATCGAAGCTTCTTCCTTACCCGCGACCTCCTCGTTCAGAATCAGATCGTCCTCATCACCCTCGAGAATCATGATATCACATTTGTTGACCATCTCCTCCATCTCCGCCTTGCTCAAAGACCCTTCGAAGCGCCGGTATTACTCTCGACGAAAAGCAGCGCCCGCGAATTCTTCTCACAGCCCGCACGTTCGAACCAAAAATAAGATCTGCACAATAAAAAAACAAAGAAACCACCAACTGGAACAATGGATCCGCATGAGGCAGAATCCAATATGCCAGAGGAAGAACGACGAAGCTTAAAAACTGCTCATTCCAACCCTAATCGCTAGGGAGAAGACCGCAACTCTCGATTGAGGAGAGAATGTTATTTAATTGAATTCCCTAAACAAACAACTTAAATAACAATTGTGTATCCAACGAGCAATTAATTAAAATACCTAAGTAAAATAGAGTAGTAGAGCATGAACCTAATCCTCCTGCTCATTAAGAGTCCGTTTGGTAACCCCCTTGCCGGCTTATCAGGCTATGAGCAAATTTTCACCAAACACGTAACTTTTGATTTCGTGCGTTGAATTGTGTAATAATAAAAAAAGGTAAGGTTATAATAACTTTTCTGGCTAAATTACTTTTCTGGCCAAATTTTCTGGCCAAATTTTCACCAGGCGTTGAATTGGTTGAAGTTACTATAGAGGATCATTTTAGTTATATTTCCATATAACTTTTTTATTTTATTTATTAATAACAAATATTTTAAATATAAGTTTTTCACAAATCAACAGAATCAGCTAATACAGTCACTTTAGCCAGAACTTCATAAATTTCAACAGAATCAGTCAATTCAGCCAATTCCAGTGTTACCAAACAGGCTCCAAGTCTGAAATCTATAGAAGTGAAAAATGAGATTATTCAAGATGTTGATGTATTTCTCACAACCGTACAATATGAATTGAACGGTTACCTCCGTCTCACTAACATTGACACATGAAAAAATGTTGTGGGTATTACGAATAGTGAATTTATGATAGTCCTTTATTCTTTAACAATCAAACAACCATAGCAGATAAAGAAGAAGCAGATAGAAAGATATGAAATGAAAATCAAATCTGGTATACCGTGAACATGGCCGCTGCTCTCTCTCTCGAGAAGGAGAGCAGCTCAAATCTGGTATACCGTGAACATGGCCTCTTAAGCCTTAGGGTTCCCATAAGTTAGCCTCCTTTTATAGGAGAGGATGGCTAACTTATGGGTTACAAAGAAGCTAACGGGCTGATATACATTTGTGGCCCATATTACACGTTTAACTAATAACTACACAAATACAAAGATATTTAATTAGATTGAACACCATAAAATATTCCTAACAATTTATATAGTTGATATTGAATTGATAAAAGAGGAATAAAGTAAGAACGAAATAGAATCACATAAATTTTATCAAATCTAATAGAGAAAATCTTTGTGGGACGGAATGAAAAGGAAAGACGAAACAAACTTTACAAAACATAGAAAGTATTAAATTACTAATCTTATCAGGTTTATATATACTTCATTCGTTTTTTAATTCTTGCAACATTGTGATTTTTTCACTATTCACAGACCTTACATTGATCTCGATTTTCTACTAATATACATAATCAAATTATTACGTATAAAATGTTATTAAATTCCCATCAATGTGAAATTCCAAAAAATCAAAATTTTTATAAAGTTTACTAATACATAATTAAGTATAATTATAATCAAAGTTGTGCGTTGGCAAACGTGAAAGTCAATTCTATCATTGTATCGAATGGACATTGTTGCTAGCTTAGCTAGCTATTGAATCTTTGATGGAATTGAACCTTGGAATCATCATAGGGATTGGTAGAGTCGCAGTTTGATGGGTAAGATCAAACCATCTTTCCTGCTGGGCCAAAGTCCATGAATGGTGAAGTCTGATTTTGGCTTCCTGTAGTTGGGTAGAAAAACCTTTGTTTGGTGTCACAATATGATCCTGGCCACTCCACGAACCAAAACAAAAAAAAAACAATTTGTAACAATAAAATGATTAATTAAAACAATATAACACATTAACACCACTTGTTAATTAAGCGTTTATTTTTTATTCAGCTGTAGTTATTATGACTAAATTTTCCAAAAATGTGCAGCCTTTTATAATTAATTTTCTTTATGTATTTCTGAAATAATACTACTATGTCTCAAAATGTAAAATACATTTCCATTTGTTTAATAAGAAGTTGTACGGAGTACTACTCAGCTTGGATGGGTAAACGCCACTTTTTAATTTGAGCAAAATGACAAATAAGGCCTTCCCTACGGAATTGTCACACAAGATCATGTATTCAATAAATTATCATATAAATACGTCTACTTATAAAAAGTAATCGGATAAGTCAAAATGACCGTTGATAACATCCTAATCCCGATTTAGCTTATGTGTCATTATTTTTGTTCTGTATTTAAGCCAATTGTGATCAAATATTTTACGTCGGCCTTACAATCTTTTTCAAAAAGATAGCAAGACGTACGCTAAAATCGGAATTACGAGGTTGTCAATGGGTCGTTTTGACTCATCTGATTGCTTTTTATAAGTAGACGTATTTATATGACACTTTATTGACTACATAACCTTATATGACGATTTTGTAATAGTAGAATACCTTATTTGACCCCTCTCCTTTTTTATATTAATACTCCATAGCTCGGTATTGCAATTACAAAATACAGAGTATAGTTTTTTAGTAAAAAAATACCCAATTTAGCTTTGTGAAAAGGAATTACAAAAAAAATACTACCTCCGTCCCGCTATGATTGTCCCATTTTACCTTATCGGTCCGTCCCACTAAGATTGTCTCATATCAAATTTGGTAAAGTTTGTGTGGCTCTAAATTAGTCTTACTTTATTCTTACTTTATCAATTCAATATCAACCACATAAATCACTTTTTATTAATTTGTGTGTCACTCCCTCTTGTCCTATTGTTAGCGGGACGGAGGGAGTATATGAAAAGGCCACATATTTTGCTACACGACTGTAATGCCCATCAAAGAAATTACTTCTTCATAGAGAACCAAACAAATAAAAAACAAGCAAAACAAGCGATTAATAGATTATTCAAAAAAGGAGCAAGTAAGCTCACGAGTTATATACAGATCTGCAAATAGGCTCTCGAGTCGTGTAGCAAGTCTTTCCGTCAATAAATGTCATTTCATACTCCATGTTGAAATTCTTACAACTCAACCCAACATCAAACTGATCTAATGATTCACCTAGAGGATAATACTTACCTAAAAGGTGTTGTAAGATCTACTGCTGGAAGTTGAAATTTTTGTCATCAGTGTTGATTTTTATGTCCTTCAAATGCAAGATGATAACCAAACAACACTCATTCTTTTAGAAAGACCTTTCTTGAAAACTGCTAAAACAAAAATTGACATGTCTGGTGGTTGGTTCATTAACACTAGAGTTCGATGACAAAATAAAGTGGAATTCAACATATTTTATTATACTAACAATCAAATTAAAGATCGATCTATTTTTTCTATAGATTTTTTTTGAAAAGGCACACCCCTATGGTCTTCTGGTTAGGAAGAAGCAAAAATTAAATCGTATCTTTGAATGATAGATTTTCGGACGACGTTCGTGTCCGCAGGTCGCCCATGCACACGAGTCGCGGTTTTTCTTCTCCGTTTTCGGGATTTGATCCCCCCCCCACGCGCGAAGCGAGCATTTCCCCATAGGAATCTTAACTCCTTCAAAGAGGGTTCCCTTTATAAGGGGGTGAAAATCCCTTGGGTTTTCCGGTGTGGGATAAATCCCACTAGAAACCCATCATTTTCCCAGTTTTTCCTTTATAACGAGTGAACTTCGAGAATCAATTTCTCATTCACCCGTTATCTGTTTTGAGTGTAACATATACCGAATTGTAGCCCTTCACAAGGAAAATCCGAAACCACTTTGACCCAACTCAAATCGAAAGTGGACCCCACTCAAAATATTGTCCCAAAATGACCATTTAATGCAAATTTTAACACATTTTTCCATCAATAACGTCGCGCAACATTAAACAAGGCTCTTTTTGGGAGTCAACTCAAATTTTGTGAAATTTTATTTTTTCCATTTATGTTTGTTTTGTTTATTTTGTTTATTTTTTATTTATGTTTTAAATTGAATGTGGTGAGAGAGGGCAGTGATGTATTTTTTAAAAAGTGCAGGTTTCGAAGAAACACCCAATCAGGTGTACCTTATAATTGATCGTGTATTCACATAAATTAAAAAAAAGTGCCTCACTAGAAGAAAATCTGGCCCAAGTATAGCATATACCTGGTCGGGTATCTCAAGAAAAAACCATGACACAGGACGGGTGTTTCTAAAGCCAGCTATAACCCAGGTGAAGAAAAGCACATAGACCCGATCAGGGTATACCATCGTACTCGACCGGGTATAAGTACGAAATAACCATTTCGAATTTCTACCACTAACATCTTATTGATGACAGCTAATGGACATGGATAGTGAAATTGACACCGCGGTTGGACATGAGTTGTGGAATGGAATGATTAGGAAACAAAAGTAGACTCATCTAAACTTAGTGTGACTTGTGTTCAGCCCCTCTATTCCGCATTTTCTTTAAATTTTTAGGAAATTATGCATTCAGGTGTTGGAAAATGTGTTAAACAAATTACATTAAATGGTGAATTTGGTGTAATATTTTGAGTGGGGTCCACTTTCTATTTGGGTCAGGTCAAAGTGGTGTCGGATTCTCCTTGTTAAGGGCTACAATTATATATATGGTAGACTCAAAATGGATAACGAGTGAATGAGAAATTGATTCTCAAAGTTCACTCGTTGAAATGGAAAAATTGGGAAAAGGATGGATTTCTAGTGTGATATTTCCCACACCGGAAAACCCAAGGAATCTTCACCCCCTTATAAAGGAAACCCTCTTTGAAAGAGTTAAGATTCCTAGGTGGAAAAGCTCTCTTCGTGTGCAAGGGGAGTGCCGATCAAATCCCAAAAACGGAGAAGAAAAATCACGACTTGCATGCACGGATGACCTGCAGACACGAATGTCGTCCGAAAATCTATCTTTCAAATATACGATTTAATTTTTGTTTCTTCCCGTAACGTCATTTTGTACGCATCAAAACTACTCAGACCAGAACACTTCTGCTCCGCATCAGAAGGTTTCGGACCAGAATGCTTCTGTTCCGAATCAGAAGACTTTGGACCAGAACGCTTCTGGTTCGCTTCTGGAATGTTATAACAGTTATTGCCCAACTTTGTTCTCCTTAAATGCACCTTAAACGGACAGTTTTTTTAATGAATTGATGGACAACGCTCTGCTCGTTGATGTCCAACGTTCAGGTCCATTAAGTCACCATTAACACACAACAAATCCTTCCCTATAAGTAAGCTGGCAGGTGCTTTGCAACGAAACACGAACTTACACGTTCATACACATTCCTCACGTCGTTTTAGAGCTAAAATTACCTCGAGTTCTCTCTGAAAATTCCCGAGTGTTCAAAACATGTTTCTGTTCGTCGGAACAATCTGTTGTGTGCTGAACGAGTGTTTGTAATCATTGTATCCTGCAAAACGATCGTTACAATGCTCCTAGCAGCGTGGGGGCAACGATTACGTTTTAAGAACATTGTGTTTTGCACAAGCTTTGGCTAATTTCTGTTCCATCTTCTTTCTGATTTTTCTTGGCTATTTTTTTTTATTAATATTAATTAATTCTGTTTCTTTTTTTTCGAGAACACGTTCAACAATCTTAAAACGTATTCGTAGCTTGTATCATACAGATACAATCTTCAATTTTTTCTGGTGTTTTTCGGAAAACAATAAGAAAGGAAAATGGCTTCTCAAGAAAATCAGAATAGTGTTGGGCAGAATGTGCCAAATGACAGTCACTGTGAAAGTGGAGCTCCGGTGAACCAAGGGGCAATCCCTATGGTTACCGTGCCGAACAACTCTATAGAGAAACCCGAGAAATTCAATGGGTTAAACTTCAAGAGGTGACAACAAAAGATGCTCTTCTATGTCACTACTCTCGGTCTTGTAAGGTTCTTCACCGAGGACGTTGCGATTGTAAGTGGGAGTGAAATGGATGTGCAATCTCTCAACGCGGTTGAGGCATGGAAGCATTCAGACTTCCTTTGCCAAAACTATGTGTTGAACGGGATGCATGATGCTCTCTACGATGTTTATAGCAAACTAGCTACAGCTAAGGAACTATGGAACGCTTTGGACCACAAATATGAAAGTGCGGATGCCGGTGCAAAGAAATTTGTTGTCGGCCGGTTCCTTGATTCTAAAATGGTGGATTCGAAGACCGTCTTGAGTCAATTTGAAGAGATGCAAATGATCTTCAACGAAATTCGAGATGAAGGAATGACGGTTAGTGAGTCTTTCCAAGTCACGTCAATTATCCATTTGTTGCCGCCGGCTTGGAAAGATTTCAAGAACTACCTTAAGCATAAGCGAAAGGAAATGAACTTGGAGCAATTGATCCTCCGTCTTCAGATTAAAGAGGATAATCAGAAGAACGATGGGAAACTCCCAATCGTTAGCGGTGCCAAGGACAATGTTGTGAAGCATGCAAAGGGCTCCAAGAACAAGAACAATGGGAAGAGCAAGCTCGGTCCCAAGGAAGGTGTTTCCAAACGAAATTTAATGAAAAATGCTTCAATCGCAATAAAAACGCACAGAAGTTCGCGGATTCCAAGGCACCAAAGAAGAAGAAAGTCTCTCAAGTCAACTTGGTGCAAGGTGGGAAAAAGGATGAAGACATTATCTTTGCTGCCGTGGTGATCGAGGTCAACCTCGTTGGATCCAACTCCAAGGAATGGTTTGTGGACACCGGAGCTACCTGGCATATTTGCTCTAATCGGGAGCTATTCACGACCTTTGAACCATCAAATGGTGAGAAGGTGTGCATGAGAAATTTTTCCCATTCCGTAGTGGAAGGTGTGGACAAAGTGGTCCTGAAGATGACTTCGGGCAAAGAGCTGACTCTCAACCAAGTGTTGTAACTGTTGTTTGTCTCGGAGATACGCAAAAACCTGATTTCTAGATCGTTGTTGAATAAACATGGCTTCCACATGGTGTTTTAGTCGAACAAACTAGTTTTGTCTGAGTCGAGAATGAATGTGGGCAAAGAGTATGCAGTTGATGGGATGTTTAAGCTTAATGTAATGACTAATAATAATAATAGTAATAAAATCTCTTTTGCTTATTCGCTTGAGTCTTCCAATGTATAGCATGGTAGACTAGGACATATTAATTTTGAATCTATACGTAGATTAAGAAAAAATTCCACTTTTGGTCCCATGACTATTATACCACTTCCACATTTAGTCCCTTACTTTCAGATTGCCCACATTTAGTCCGTGACAATTATCCCCTCACCACCCCTCGTCCTTCCGGCCAAAATTCCTGCAAATTTAATGCAGATTTTAGGTATAAAAAACCAAATTTAATCCAAAGACTAACATAAAAAACCCAACCTTGTATAAAATTTAATGCAAAGACTGATTCTGAGGCTGATAAGTGGACTAAATTTGCCGGAATTTTGGCCAGAAGGACGAGGGGTGGTGAGGGGATAATGGTCACGGACTAAATGTGGAAGTGGTATAATAGTCATGGGACCAAAAGTGGAATTTTTTCCGTAGATTAATTAACATGGAACACATTCCTAAATTCAAAATTGATGTGAAGCACAAATGTGAAATTTGTGTAGAGGCAAAACAAAGGAAAACGTCTTTCAAATCGATTGAAAGAAAATGGAACACTTGAATTAATTCATAGTGACATTTGTGATTTTAAATCAATACAAACACGTAACAGTGATAAATATTTTATTACTTTTATCGATGATAGCACTCGTTATAACTATGTTTATTTGTTGAAAAATAAACACGATGTTATCGATAAATTAATTCTTTATAAGATTGATGTGGAAAACGAACTTAATCGAAGGATTAAAACGGTTAGAAGTGTCACGCCCCAGACCGCATCTGAGTGCGTGTACAACCGCCGTATGACCAAGTGACGTCGCTTGCAAGTCAACGTGACTCAATCATAGAAGGCATCCATGAACATAGTCCATGTCATACCTTAGTAAGTAAACATACATAACAACATCACAATTTGGATTGAATGAATAGCGGAAATATTCAATAGTCAATCATGGGCCACACATGGCCAAAACGTGGGCTCGTAGGCCCAGAACAATGTATTCATTACATGTATGTCCATGAGCATAGTTTGTAGTTTAAAATAGTAAAGGAAGCACGAACCACATCTTCCTTTGGATCACTCTGCCGAACAAAGGTGCAGATAGCAAGCTTTAGCTTCAACCTGAAATGGTGCCCCCCCCGAAGGGGTCATTACACGAATACCGAGCGAGCAGCAGGCTAAATGTAGAATAATTAACATTTCAAGTATAAGATCCAAACATAGGGTGATACATACACGTATATTCCTTTCCCCAAGTTATGAAATACATATCAGTATATATACACTTGGAAATACCCGAACCGTAGGTCATTGTTCATTTGGGAAAATAACAGTAGTCAATATCCTTGAAATAAATCCCAACCCACCCATATTCCTATGAGTGTATAGGACTCCTCCTCATCCAAATCGATTATCATAAGGACACCGCCCGATCCTGAATCAATAAAATGTAGTCTATGAGTTTTGAGGACAGTGTAGTCCATGGGTCCTCCACTGATTCATATTCCGAGGTTTGAGAACAGTTTAGTCCCTGGGTCCTCCACCATTTACACATACGAGTTTGAGGACAGTTTAGTCCCTGGGTCCTCCACCATTTATACATACGAGTTTTTAGGTCGGTTTAGTCCCTGGGTCCTCCGCCATTTATAAATACGAGTTTTGAGGATGGTTAAGTCCCTGGGTCCTCCACCATTTATACATACGAGTTTTGAGGACAGTTTAGTCACTGGGTCCTCCACCATTTATACATACGAGTTTTGAGGTCTGTTTAGTCTCTGGGTCCTCCGCCATTTATAAATACGAGTTTTGAGGACGGTTAAGTCCCTGGGTCCTCCACCGTTTATACATACGAGTTTTGAGTACGGTTTAGTCCCTGGGTCCTCCATCATTTATGCATACGAGTTTGGGGGGCGATTTAGTCCCTAGGTCCTCCATCATTTTTACATTCGAGTTTTGAGGATGATTTAGTCGTCCTTGGGTTCTCCACCATTTTATATTCATTCCTATGATCTACCACATACCATACATAGATAGGGTCTACATCATAATCATTTATCAACACTAAACCCAGTCTGATAGCCTAAGCATAACAATCCATGCAAAATCATGCACATGATTCAACATATAGGCAAAACAACAGCAAACTGGCGCCGATTCAGACCAGACCGGCGACAGTTCGCATTTAATTTATTTAATCGGGTCACCCCATACTCAAACCGGTGTCGGTTATAGCCCAAACCAACACTGGTCCACTGTCTCCTTTGCGATCAACGGCCCGTTGACCGCCCGAACGGACTCTAATTGATCCGAAACATAATCCAATCATGTGTTAAGTCTTAAACAATCAATACTTGCCATTTTGGTCATCCAAAACATCACATATGTTTTTATATCATTGTCATATCATTTTTCATGCATAACATTATGGTTCATTTCATAAAAGCCTAGTCATCTTGGCTAATCACATGCTTAAACCATTTTAAACATCATTATGAACACATTTAGAATTTACTTAGGTAATCTCATACTTAAACCAAGAGTTACAAGACATTAAGCCGTCCACTCACCTTGAATGAGCATTATGAAGTTCTACCCTTCTTGGTTGAACTCCGACGAACTTTGTTGAACTCCAGCGATTACTCCGGCAACTCTTTCAATTACGTGAAAGTACTAGGAACGCATTAGAGAAGTTCCTAACAAGGTTTTATCATCACAAAACCCATATCAATACAAATAACCTCTAAAAGATTATATTCCGGCGAACCGGTCACTTTGGCTTCTAAGTCCGTTCTTGAACTTAGAACTACCTTGCAATCCCTCTTTCTACACTTCTAAACATATAGAACAATCCTAGGGGTACTTAATATGATAAATAAGTCATACTATAATCAAATGATAGAAGAAAAGTTACTAAAGGGCTTCTCACTTTTATTCTCAAAGTTTTTCTCTATTTTTGCGACTCTTTCTTCTTCCTTGAGCTTCTTGGTTACTTGAGGTTGCCTTGGCTATGCAAGAATGATATTTTTAGCCCCCCCCCCCCCCCCTCTCTCTTGGGTGTATTTGGTTGAGATGATGATAGGAGGAAAGAGGGTAGAGACCTCTTTTGTCTCAATAGCGATGAGTGAGGGGTGGGAAGTCCACATGGTGTCTATTCTCACCCAATACCTCACCCTCTGGAGGCTATATTCATACTGTCGCATATCATTGTCGACGCTCTCATGTAGGACATTATCTCTCTACATTTTATTGAATACATTGTAATTCATTTTCTAATCATTATGAGTATTTAATAAAAGATTGTTGTTTTGGTATTTGTTCTTCTACTTCAACGTACGATCATTATTCATGTTGTTCGACTGCTGATCTTGGAATTGACAAGTGGTATCAGAGCTGACATGTATAAATGGTTGATATGGGAATTAACAATAACCTTAAGAGGTTTCAAGTCATAATAAATCCCTCAATCTGTCCTCATTGTAGAAATCGAGACTCTATGGATCACTTTTGTGAGAAAGTCAGACCTTTATGGGTGTATTTTATGGGCATATTTGGTATTTCTTCTCATTTTCAGGCTAACACTATCAGGCAGATCCTCATGGCTTGGTGGGCTAAAGGCTGGAAGCAAAACTTTTTGTTGATCTTTTTAAGCATAACTTACCTGAAATCGGATGTTGACATATTTGGAAATCCTATACTAATATCATTTGGGGATCTAGAGGGTCTCCTCTTTCGTATGATCGATAGTTTAATTACTCAGATTAAGCTATATTCCCGAAACACGGTTTTCAGTCTCTCATCCTACAAGTATGGTATGGTTGAGGATATTCTTTATGAGGAAAAGTCGGTAGCTATGTCTTTTAAGCTCTCTCATCTGGGTATTTCAGTATTCAAATGGAGATAACCATTACAGAAATTCAAATTGAACATTGATGCTATGTTCTTACCTCAAAAGGCAGCACGGGATGCGATAATGCGAGATCGAAACAGTGAGATGGTCTTCGTCGTTTCTTTCCCATTGATGGTGTAGGAAGATGGAATGCCTCTTCAAGCTTAGAGGCAGAGCTTATCTCCATCATTGTGGCTACACTCTGGGGCGATTAACAAAGGTTATATGGAGTTCGAGGTGGAAGCTGACTCCATGTTGGATGTGCAATACATTCTGGAAGATGGTGTAGGAAGATGGAATGCCTCAATTCAAGATATATTAGATATGTCGAACCACAAAGGGGTTTCTTTTTCTCATGTATGACGAGAGGCGAATTGGACTACGCATACCTCGCTGCTAGGCTTGTCAAAAAAGACCAGCCCTTAGAGACCCACCCTACCCCGAGACATTTGGGGTGGGTTCGGCCCAGCACGTATTGCAAATGGGGTGAGTCCGCCCTGCCCCGTTCATACAATGGGGCGAGTCCGGGTATAAGTATTGATCCGACCCGACTCGACCAGACCCGCTCAATATATAAATATATATCTTTTTTTAAAATTATACTACAAATACACATGTTAAGAATGCATATCTTATGGGTTATTTTGGTATTTTTTCTATTAAACTTATTTAATGTACTTTTATATTGTTTTTTGAGGAGGTATGTTTTTTTACTCCAGGAGGGCTTGGGGGGGCCTGTAGTAATCAGGACTGAAACTCACTCCATTGAATTTCAAACCCTTGTGTGCCTAGCGAGATTCGAACTCGAGACCTCCCACTAGGCAGAGTAACCTCACATTGAGATACGCTTTCTCCTAAGATGTCTTGTGGTTTTGATTTGTACTTTCTTTATGTGATTTTAATAAAACTCAGTAAATGTTCTTTGACATTGACTTCCACCGATGAGTGGTTTTTTATAAAAATAAAAAAGAAAAACTAAGCTGGTGCAAAGCACAAACAAACAGCACGCACAGGAGCCTAAAGGAAATTTGAAATTGGGTCAAGTACGTACATATACATATATAAACGCCGCGCATGTGGATATGGACTCGATCTAGCGAGAAACAACAATAGATGTCATATCAAAACATGTGCTGAAATGGAATTGAACATTTTGAACTCATCGCAAAGTCTGGTTAACCATCATCCGCCCTACGTGCACATCCATCCGGAGTATACAGAAGTCAAGTACAAAAAGACCTCAGCTCCGGCCAATAGGTCAACCCGGCCTGGTGATGGGGGCATGCGGCGGCAGCCATTGATGGACGGATCCAGCTATCATCGATTCATCGTCATTAACACCCCCCCACTCATATTTGTATATCAACCCCCAGAAACGTAGCCATTGCCATCTACTCCACTTAATATGATCGTAAACCCATAAATACATATTTACTCCCATTTTAATTTCCTGCAACCATATATCTTGGGATTTTTTCCAACAATTAATACATTTCCAGCCCCTCGATTTACTCTCTCTCTCTCTCTTTCTCGTCTTCTACCATTCCTTCCTTCAATTCCATTGAATGATCATTTCAATTCACTCCTCTTCTCTCTCTCTCTCTCTCTTTCTTTCTTCCATTACAATTACACCACCCCAACCCCCCATGATTTAATTAAGCTTTAAAGCGATCCCATCTTTCTCCACTATATAAATCGCCCTGCCCCGCCCTATAAACACCATCACAGCCATCCGCAACCACTTCTGGCGGTGCAATTTATTTCTTCTGCCGATTTTTCCTCTCCGTCTCCCTAAAGGTTTAATTCGCAATCCTTTCCGGCTTTATTTTAATCATATCCATAGCCTGCAGCTTTAAAATCTCTAGCTAGGTGTGTATAGTACAAATTCATTTGTTTAATTCGTTTGTTTCTTTTTGTGACTTTAGTCATGAGCAGGAGGAACAGGAACGGACCCAAGCTTGACTTGAAGCTGAACTTGTCGCCGCCGGCGAGGTTGAGCCGCTCCCCCCCGATGGATTCGCCGGGAAGGTCATTGACGGCGTCACCGACTTCCCCGCCGAGCTCGTGCGTGTCGGAGGAGGACTCTGTCCGGCGCTACTCGAGCAGCCCGGAGGTGGCGTCCATGGTTCTTGTCGGTTGCCCGAGCTGCCTCATGTACGTCATGGTTGCCAAAGATGACCCCAAGTGCCCCAAGTGCAAGAGCACCGTTTTGCTTGACCCCTTCTACGACCATAACAACAACTCAAGAAACCAGAATTAGTAGTTGATTAATTAGGGTCGGACCCAATTATTATATATATTCCATTAATTATTATGAACTAGACTAGCCGATCCATCTCAACTGATTAGTATTAATTACCCTTTTATTATGAAGAAAAAAGTTGGGACTGAGTGGATTTTAACCTTAAAATTACCAATGTATGTATCATATATATATATATATATATATATATATATATATATATATGCTGTTTTCTTGGTAATCTCTTGTTGATGATGTTGTTTGTTTGTATTATACTGCCCGCAGCAGTAGGAACTAGGAAGAGATGGGTAGGTCATCTGGGCAGAACAGTGGTGTTGGATTGTTGGTGGGTGCTTACTTCTGCTCTACTGTTTCTATGTTTAGCAGAAAACTATGTAACCGTGGTCAGTTGAAAAATGCCCAAATTTATATATATTGAGGAAAATTTGTTTAATTTTTGGTGAACTCAACTCTTTTGCATTTTCTGTTTTTGATTATCAAATACACTAGTAGTAACCATTTTTAGATTACTGTTATGCGATTCAATGCAACTTTAATCTAGTTTCCGAACAAATAAATTTTAAAAATCAACGGCAACTTGTTACCTGTCTTGGGGTTTAGTTTAAAATATTGTGATATTGATTGGTAGCAATGAAGGTGAAAGTTTGCTACATGGATGTTGGAAATATCTATTGTATGATCGAGAAGATGAGTGTTAAAATGTCCATGAGGTGGCCGGGTCGTGTAGGGCAAGCCCTCCTAGGTTACCAGTCCGTTGGAGATTACCCAGTCACCATGAAAAAGGAAGATTTTGTTGGGTGAATTCGGAAAAAAATTAATTAAAATAGTCTAGAAAACAGAAACAAGAAGAACAGAAAAGTCAAAGCTTGTGAAACGTGTAATTTCCTTAAAACGTATTCGTTGCATCCCACGGTGCTACGAGGGTTGCAACGATCGTTTCTCAGGATACGGTGACTTACAAACAACCGTTTAAGCACACAATCAGTTGTTCTGGTGAACGGAAACAAAGTACAAATACTAGAGGAAATTTCATAAAGTTGGAGGTGTTTTTAGCTGAGAAAACTATGTCCAGTTTCGTGTTGGACGTATCTTGTTGCAAATCACCTGCGAGCTATATATAGAGACGGATTTGTTGTGTGTTAAGTGACCTTTAATGGACAAGAACGTTAGACATAAATGACCAGAACGTTGGGCACTAATATGTAGAAAAATTGTCTGTTTAAAAACGCATTAAAGGATAGGGACGTTACGGGAAAAAACAAAAAAAAAACATATCTTGGTAGGATATATTTTCGGATGACATTCATGAAAAGAGTCTTTCCATCTAGAAATCTTAACTTCTTCAAAGAGAGTCACCTTTATAACGGGTGAAAATCTTTTAGGGTTTTCCGGTGTGGGATAAATCACACTAGAAACTCATCATTTTCCCAATTTTTCCATTTCAACAAGTGAACTTTGAGAATTAATTCCTCATTCCTTCGTCCGTTATCCGTTTTGAGTATACGAAATATCGAATCGAAACCCTTAACAAGGCAAATCCAAAACCACTTTGACCCGATCCAAATCGAAAGTGAATTCCACTCAAAATACCACCCAAATCTAACCATTTAATACAATTTTAACATATTTTCCCAACAATTTGCAATGTGCACTGAACGAGTGTGGCAAGCCGGTCTGGGAGGAAGCTAAGGTTTGTTATTGTTAGGGTATTGGTTCCGTGACATGGACTGATGGACATGTAACATGTAATAAGGTTAAGAAATTTAGAATCTCTATCAACCTTTATTTATTATGTGTGATTTTTCGTGATTTCATTTTGTTGAACATCGCATTTACTATAATTAAATTCGTCCTAGCATTAGTTGGGTTAGAGCGAAGAGAGATATGGTGCCAACTAAGGTCAAATTACATAAATTCCAATTTGTTGTTAACGATTCAAATTTCTTTTTTAAGATAATTGTCTCTCTGTCTGATCGTAGAATGTGATTCTACAGCCTAGTTGTAATCTTGCATGTTCTCATGAATTTAGTACAAGTTATCACCCATAAAGAATAGAAACTTAAAATTTATCGAACAAGATTAACTTGGTAAACCAAATACTACACGACCATTTCGGGGGAATATAATAGAGTCAATTATCTAAATAGGACTAAAAAGTAACAAAATTGAACAAATAGGACTACATTTTTTAAATTCCCCCGGTAAAACAATTTATGTGTGTTTGGACAAATATAGCCTTGTAGCTTTTGAAATGTTTTAATTAATAATAAAATAATAAAAAATAATAAAAATCATAAAAAAAATAAAAATAGAAATAATAATAATAATAATAAAATATTCATAAAATAAAAATTTTAAAAATAAAAAAATTAAAAAATTAAAAAAGTAAAAAAAAGCCGCCTCTGCCATCCCCAGCACAACCAGCTCTAGGGATGGACCGGGCCCGGTCCGAGTCGAGCCTCAGGTCGAGCCCAGTCCGGGGCGAGCCTCAGGTCGAGCCCGGGCAGGCATTTTTTTTAATTCAGTCCTGGAACCGGCCCGGATAGCTACCGGTCCACGTCAGGCCGGTCTACCCGGTCAGGTACCGGGTCGGGTCGGGACGGGTACGGGCTATTTTTTCTTATGTTGTTTACAAATCAATTGAAAAATTGCTAGATATAAAAAATTTAAAGTATATTAATTTGAAATAGAAGTACAACTAAGAATTAAGAAAAATTTAAAACATGAAATACATTTTCTAATAAATAATAATCAATCGGAATCTCCGCCATCTTCGGTTGTTTCCTCCATAAAGTGGCTGACGGATAGTATATTCGGGGGATACCGCTGAAGGGTATCTAGAGAGTAGTCAGAACAAGTAAGACAGAGAGAGTAGTGTAGGTATCTTCCACCTTTTTTCTTGGAAGGTTCCAAAAGACACCTTAACATGGAGGCACCTTCTTGGAAAGAGCTCTCCAACAAATAGGTGTGGGAGAAGATATGGAGATAACTAGAAAGCTTGGATGCAACTTCCTCATGTCTCCAAACCAGCCCTATAAATAGAGTGCTCCATTGTTGTTCATAGTATCAGTTTAGAAAGTGAGAAAAGTGTGTGAAGAGTGAAATACACTTAGTGTAGAAGTGTATTGGTGAGGATTGGTTTTTTGTAATAGTTGAGTGTGAGAGTTT
Organism: Cuscuta europaea; assembly: GCA_945859875.1. NCBI lineage: Eukaryota > Viridiplantae > Streptophyta > Magnoliopsida > Solanales > Convolvulaceae > Cuscuta > Cuscuta europaea. The sequence goes on along the minus strand of CAMAPE010000074.1, from coordinate 5,082,898 downwards.
GCTCCTCCTATTGTAATTCTGTTCTTGATATTGAATAGAAGAATTTTCCAATCCCAACAAGTGGTATCAGAGCGAGGTGGAGTTTCCATACACTGTTTTCTCATTTTCAGATAAATTTCTACAGGTTAGAAAATCGTGATTTTTTAAGTTACTCGGAATCAGGATCTGATCATACCGTTAGATTCGTCTCGGCGAGACGAGAAATCTGGTATTTTTTGGGGATTTTTTTGGCCACCAGAAGAGGCCGTACGCGCCGTCGGAAAACTGCCTGCATCATCACTGCGTCATCACGCAGTCCAGAGGAAGAAGACGATCCACGTCAGCTGCCACGTCATCGCCACGTTGGACCACGCCAGCGACACGTGGTGCCGAGTCACCTGCCACGTCATCCACCCGAGCCGTCCGCTGTGAGCCACGTCAGACGCCACGTGGCTACACGTCATCGCCACGTCAGCGAGGGAGCAGAGTCACGTCATTCGCCTGCTGGGCTGCAGACTGGGCTGCTGCCTGAACCGGACCGAACCGGTTCGTGCTTTTGGAGGCCGGTTCACCCGTTTCCAGACCAGTTTTGGACGAGGTCAGACCGGTTCTTACCATTTTCGGCCATTCCGGATCCAACGGTGAGCTCCGTTTGTCCAAATTCGGCTTCGAAAATAAGGTACGAGCTATATAGAGCGTTTTATTATGGATAAATCATCGTCGGACACCATGATTGCGCTCACATCCACAAACTACAATATGTGGAAGCCTCGGATGGAGGATTTGCTAAATTTGAGGGATTTAGCGGATCCTCTTGATAATAATGGTGTGAAACCGGATAAAAAGACGGATGAAGAATGGACAAAAATGAATCGAAAAACTGTCGCACAAATTCGACAATGGATAGATCATAGTGTGTTCCACCATGTTGCTTAAGAACAAAGTGCTTACACACTATGGGAGAAGCTTGGTAGCATGTATCAAGCAAAAACCGCCCGAAATAAGACGTTACTAATGAGGAGATTAGTAAACCACAAATTACGTGGGGGTATTTCGGTATCAGAACACACCAGTCAATTCCAGGATCTTGTGAATCAGTTGAGCACCACCGGATGGGTTCTCAAAGATGAAGAGCAGGCGATACTACTCTTGAGCTCTCTACCTGACAGCTGGGAGACTCTTGTTGTCACTCTCAGTAATTCTGCTCCAAATGGGAAGGTGACTATGCAGATGGTCACAGATGCCCTGATGAATGAAGAAGCCCGAAGGAAGGAAGCCGGGACGGAACAATCATATGTCCTCATATCAGAAACTAACAGACGAGGGGGAGGCATAAATGGAGGAAGAAGTCGAGGTCGAGGTAGAGGTCAAGGTCAAAGTAGAGGAAATTCTCAAGTTCGCGGAAGATCACAAGAGAGAGGTATGTCCTTTGAAAACAATACTTGGTTCGAAGGATATTGCGATTACTGTAGTAATTATGGACATAAGAAAAAAGATTGTAGAAAGTTTCTACGAGAGAAGCCACAGACGAGTAAAAATACTAGCCAAGAAGATGGTGAGACCATGATTAGTTTGTCATCAGACGTGTGTCTTGTTACACATGGTGAACAAGAATGTTTACACGTAGGCACTCATGATGTTGAGTGGGTGATTGATACAGCCGCATCATTTCACGCCACTCCACACCAGAACTTATTCACAACTTATAAGTCCGGAGACTTTGGAGCTGTGAAGATGGGAAACACTAGTTTCTCGAAGATTGTTGGCATTGGTGATGTGCACATAATAACCAATGTCGGATGCGCACTTGTGTTGAAAGATGTTCGACACGTTCCGGATCTTAGATTGAATCTTATCTCCGGTACAGCTCTGGATCAACAAGGATATCTTAACCGATTCAAAGAAGGTACGTGGAAGCTATCTAAAGGTTCCTTGGTTGTTACAAGAGGCCATATTTGTGGCACTCTTTATAAAACTCATGCAAAGTTGTGTCATCCGAGTCTCAATGCTGTTGAAGAAGAGATATCACCAAACTTGTGGCACCGGAGGTTAGGTCACTTGAGCGTGAAGGGATTGACAACTCTTGCAAAGAAGGAAGTCATTTCCATGGGCAAAGGTGTTGCCCTAGATTCATGCGAGCACTGTCTATTTGGGAAACAACACAAGGTTTCCTTCAGTTCTACCAAGAAGAACCATACAGAGTTACTCAGTCTTGTCCACTCTGATGTATGTGGACCCATTGAAGAGGAGTCACTTGGAGGAAGCAGATACTTCATGACATTCATTGATGATGCATCACGAAAGGTATGGGTCTACTGTTTAAATCGTAAGGATCAAGTGTTTGATCGATTCAAATCATTTCATGCCATGGTAGAAAGAGAAACAGGGAAGAAGCTGAAGTGTCTGCGTTCAGACAATGGAGGAGAGTACACTTCCCGAGAATTCTCAGCATATTGTGCCGCATATGGAATCAGACATGAGAAGACGGTTCCACGAACTCCGCAACACAATGGTGTAGCCGAAAGAATGAATCGGACCATTATGGAGAAAGTTCGTTGCATGTTGAGTCTGGCTAAGCTACCTAAGCCATTTTGGGGTGAAGCTGTGCTGACAGCTTGTTATCTTATAAACAGGTCACCTTCTGTTCCTTTAAACTTTGAAGTGCCAGAGAAGAAATGGTCAGGAAGAGATGTTTCTTACTCTCACTTAAAAGTGTTCGGGTGCAAGGCATTTGCACATGTGTCCAAGGAGTTGAGACAGAAGCTTGATCTCAAGTCAAACCCATGTATCTTCATCGGCTATGGAGATGAAGAATTCAGATACCGGTTGTGGGATTCCGAAGTGAAGAAAGTTATTCGAAGCAGAGATGTTGTATTTCATGAAAACGAGTTTCATGGGTGTGCTCCAATAATCCGCCAACAACATATTCTAGAAGACGAAGTGCCTGTATCATCAAACATTCCTCTCAGCGACGAGGAGATGCATGATTCTACTGAACACGAGAGTGATGGTTCAGCAGGTGATGATGATACTCACAGTGATGATATTCCTCAGCAGGGGGAGCCTTCATCTGAAGATTAATCTGAAGGTATTCATGTTCGACGTTCTATGCGAGGCATAGTTCAGCAAAGAAAATACTCCACATCCGAATGGATACTTGTTGCCAGCGAGGGAGAGCCAGCGAGCACCGCAGGAACGAGAGAAATAAAGAAAAAGGGGGAGGGGGAGATTTGTAGGTATCTTCCACCTTCTTTCTTGGAAGGTTCCAAGAGACACCTTAACATGGAGGCACCTTCTTGGAAAGAGCTCTCCAACAAATAGGTGTGGGAGAAGATATGGAGATAACTAGGAAGCTTGGATGCAACTTCCTCATGTCTCCAAACCAGCCCTATAAATAGAGTGCTCCATTGTTGTTCATAGTATCAGTTTAGAAAGTGAGAAAAGTGTGTGAAGAGTGAAATACACTTAGTGTAGAAGTGTATTGGTGAGGATTGGTTTTTTGTAATAGTTGAGTGTGAGAGTTTGCTCCTCCTATTGTAATTCTGTTCTTGATATTGAATAGAAGAATTTTCCAATCCCAACAAGTAGGTGTGTATTATAAATGAACTCGAGATTCGGATCCTTTACAATGAAGAAGAGGCTAGCTATTTATAACTGCCATAAATGCGGTTGACGTGCACTTGTCGTGAGGTGCACTCAAAATAATTAATCAATACAACACTAAAACGTAGTATAGTGAAGTAAGGTTCGTATCCACAGGGAAAAGAATACTTTTCTTTTATATAAATAGTAACAAGGGGGGGTTTTAAGTTTGATTTGATTTAATAATACTAAGACGAACAACATATATGAGTTTAATTAATAGAGATGGAGACTTGGTTTTGCTTTTATCCACTTAATAAAATGTTCGTCGATCCCGGTTATATCTTTAACTATCTTCCTCTCGAATACTCAATCGAGGAGTATATCCATTTCATCAAGGGTAGTTATTAATAACGAGACGCGTTCATTAACAAAACTTACTACCGAGTCAATATAGAACACGCGCCGTATATTAACCCGATAGTAGCAATAAACTTAAGATGAAAACGATTGAGATTGATAACCTCAACACAAGCGGTTTATTGGTTTAATAAATATAATTAATTCCCCTTAGATTATTAACCATGAGACGCATGCATTACTAATCTAAGTTTACTACCGTTGAACGGATCGAATTAATAACAAGCGTATTAATCGATCGATTCTAGTAATAATTAATATATTAAACAAAACTAGTTGATCCTTTAAGTAATGTTCAAAATATTAATATGAAATATGGATAGGAATTAATTAATACTCAAGGAAGAATATTAAAGAAGATGAATCCTACCATAGTTAATATTAAGATGTTAACTAATTGTCATCTTAGTAACACTCCCCAATATTAACATAGAGGAAGAAATAACTATTACTATAACTAATGTCAAGATGTTAACTAATTGTCATCTTAGTAACACTCCCCAACATTGAAATAGAAATAGTATTTAAAGGAAGAGTTAATATTCAAGGAAGAAAATTAAAGAGAATAACTCACAACTTACAAATTCATTAAGCTTCAAAGTAGCAAAACCAAGATGGAAGAGTTTAGCTCCTCATTTGGAGACTAAACATGCTAAAAATATAAAAGAAATACTTAACTAAACTAAGCTAAAGAGTATATGTGAATTGATCATTTTATTGTGAAGGAAAGGGGTGTATTTATAAACTTTTGGGAGCTGCAGGGGCTGATACCCGACCGGGTATATAGGATACCCGACCGGGTATCTTAGGAAATTTCCCAGAAAGTCACTTTTCTGGGCATACCCGACCGGGTATGTCGGCATACCCGATCGGGTATGAGACAAATCTTAACGAAATCTTGCTCCCACGATCATTTGTTCCCGGATTTGATTTGGACAATCGAATCAAGCAAATACCCGATCGGGTATAGGCAATACCCGATCGGGTACATGAGTATTTTTTCCAAATCGAAATCTTTCTTGCCTCCTTGCACTTTCCTTGATCTTTTAAGGTCCAATCTTGATCCCTTGGATGATCTTTGACCTGTTTAGCTCAGAAAAGTCCTAATCTAAACAAATTACAAATAAATATGAAAATAAAGTATTACACCAAAAGTGTGTAATTTCCTCAACTAGAACTAATAAAAACTAGTTAAAAATACAAACATACAATCGGAAATTACATGACACTACTACAGATTGGACATTTAACGTTGGTTAATTAATACATTTAACGTCGGTTTTCAAAGGGTCGTCTAAGTAGGAGACGTTATAAGTAGGAAGCTATGACGACGGTTGGTAAACCGACGTAAAAACTACTTTATAACGTCGGTTGTTTAAAATAACCGACATGAAAGATCCTTTTTTTTAACGTCGGTGCCTTGAAATAACCGACGTAAAAAGACGCCAGTTTCTTAAAATAACCGACGTCAAACATTTTAATTTCTTTTTTTAAAAATATCTTTAACGTCAGTTTTACGCCATAACCGACGTGAAATGTATTTTTAATTTTAAAAAAAATATTTATTGACGATTTTGTCCCAATACCGTTTATGTCCATACAAATATAATCTTGCAATACATGTCCAATCCATAATCTACGTAATACACTCCCATTTTTTCAGCATTCACATCATTTCAAACAAAATAATTGGAATATATTGAGATATAACTGAACAAAATGTGAATTACAACTATGCAATTACAATATTAATCTCATGAGGACTACATACACATATATATGCTGCAACATTCAATGTCATACATTACATTCTCTTACAAAATTCAAACCACCTTGTGTATTTGTCACAATGCCCAAAACTCCTGCAAAAACATAACAATAATAATGCTAATTACTTATATGTTGTCATAATAATCCTCAACCCCAGTTACTCATTTGGGTACATCGATGATATGATGTTATTTCTTAATGGCTCTTCTGGGACTCTCCACCATCTCCAGGATTTTATGAAAATCTTCACGGATGCTTCACGTCAACTCCTAAACAATCACAAAATCATGATCATTGTGAGTAAACACCTGAATGTGGGCAGGAAAACAGCTATGGCCAATCAAACAAGGATGATCATAACTACTCTACCGACCTCTTACCTTGGTTGTACTCCCCACCAGAGAACAACGTGCCCAATTCACTGCACAAAGATCATCCTGCAGTCTTTTGAATCACGTTTACTTTCCTGGAAGAATAAAACACTCGGTTAGAATGGCAGAATAATCATCATCAATCATGTCCTATTATCATTACCATTACATCAACTAGCAATCACAAAATTCCCAGCAAAGATCATCAATCATCTCAACAGGCTAATGGGGAACTTCTTTTGGGGGAGTAGGGGGAAGCAATAAACATCACTCGATATCATGGAAGAAAATATGCAGGCCAGGAAAAGGAGGGGGGCTTTCAATACGGTCACTCACAAACACTCAAGCCTCTCTCCAAATTAAAATATGGTGGCAATTCCGTGAACAGAAATCTATGTGGGCTAAATACATGTTTTGCAGATATTTCAGGTTAGGAAATATGGTTTCTAGACCCACCGACACCCTTTGGAAGAACATTTGTTGTACAGATGGGAGTAACAAACACCAAATCTCAGAAACAAACGGGCAGTTAATTTGGAAACCTGAGAAAAATGGTGCACTCTCCCTCACTAGTGCCTACAACTAGGTCAGAACACACTTCCCCACCACTTTCAGTCTCTCACACCTTTGGTCCTCCAAACAACACCCAAAAATTAAACTTTTCTTGTGGAAATACCTAAACAACTCTCTCCCCTTCCCTGATAACCTATCCCGGTTCAATATCCACTTGCCCTCCCAATGCCTTTCTGCCTAAACCTGTCAGACTCCCAAAATCACTGTCTGTTCTCACGCCCCCCTTAATCAAACCTATTTGGAGGTACTTTTCTTTTGTTTTGCAGATTGGACTGACAGAGCACATTTGAATAAATGACATCGATGGTCTACAGTCATAACAGTCTAACACCAAAGAAGAAAATCAAGTTTGATGTAGAACTTCACACCAATGGTCTTATCCCTTACATTTCAAATTTCACAGGAAACAACAAGAGTAAAGCAATTGGATGGAAAGAGAACTTATCTTCTTCACTCATCCTCAACACGGATGCAGCTTTCCAAATCAAAGGTGCAGTGGGTGGGGGTGTCCTTCGACATCCAGACGGCTCCCTCATCTCGGCTTTTGCTTTTCCACTACGCGCTGATGACCCACATCATGCAGAAATCCTGGCTCTGGACAGCTCAATCAAATTCACAATAGAAAAAGGTTACAGCTCCTTTCAAGTTCAATCAGATTCTAAGACAACAATAAATATTATTCAAAAGAAAAAACTTCCAGTATAAATTCTTACAGTCAAAGGCACAAACTTACCTTCATCCATTGCCCCCGTCAGGCAAACATCGTCGCACACTTCCTGGCCCAGACCGGTCTCAATGTTCCACGACTCACAACATATGAACTCCATAATCTTTCGACTGGAGCGAGAACAACTTTAACTGAGGACAAGCATGGTAAAATGTCTTTCGGGCTGAGCTTCACAACTGCCGTAGTAGGCTGTAAACAGTTAGACTGACTAAAAATCCTAGCTAAGTGAGATAAAATGTCTAGATCAAAGAGAAATAACAGTAAATGCAAGATGCGCCAGGAAGGCTTGCTGTTGGAAACCTAAGTGAAGTAGAGCAATAAAAGTATCGGCAAAAACAATAAAAAGAAACCTTAGAGACCATTTAGGCTAAGGAAGCATACAATCACATCGAACAAATAAAGCAAGTACTATGGAGGGAGGAAAAGGAAGAAATATAACACTACTACCAAAGAAAGGATAAGAATACCAAAGAAAAAGTATAAATCAAAACAAGTTCAAATAATGACCAAGCAAACTAAATCAGATCAAGAACACACCTTAAGATACAACCGTAGGTACTGTATGAACTCAAAACTGTAACTAACATTTAATCAAACACCAACCTTTAAAGTACAAAATCATAAACCTCTTGAAAATCAACACACTTTATGTAATCATACCGATGAAAGTTAAGCTGATCAATTGTGTGGAAATAGCAGATGTATTAGGTGAGAAATGAAATCAGTGAAATAATTATATGTAAATGCCACAATCAAATGGAGGAATTGTAAAAAATCATTGTATAAATGCATTATCAGTTGAAAGTAAAAGTAAAAGGGGTGTTATTTCATGTTAAAACTTACAAAAATAATAAGAACAAAGTAATCATTTGCTGCTGTTTACCAAGCTATACTCTTGCGTGATAATTAAGTTGAAAGTAGCAACCGTGGCCCGTGCGCACATGCATATACCACTTGCTTCTGCACATCAAAATACCAAGAACTAAACTAATTTAATCTTATTTTCATTTCAGATCAAAACCTAACATTTGGGTGGTACGTATTTCTGATTTGCCCCTAAATTAACATAAAACCCCTAAATTTTGAAAAATTTATTCTTAATATACAATTAACAGTATTCAAGGAGTTGAATTACACAATAAACGGAACGGAAAACATACCGAAGATGAAGAAATCGTTGGTGCAACAAGAGTACATCGATTCTCATGAATATCTCTATTTACAACCTCAATCTTCCCACTCTGAGTAGGGGTCGCTCGGTTCGCCTCTATGATAAATCGAAATCACAGCCCCGTTCCATGCCAAGTGTTGGGCGCGTCGAATGACCCAGCCTCCCCTGACTCTTCTAGCAGGCGTGAGATGTACCTTGTGGGCTGCGGCGGCGGCGTAGTTTTGTTGATGATGGGGATGCTTTATCCTCCAAACTTGGGTGACTCGTGTAGGAAGAAAACTAATTATAGGAGGAGGACATCATATCGACAAGTTGAATAGAGAGAGTAGCGTGCGTACCTTGGAGGCCATAGGTTTCGGGCAAAGAAAAAGAAGCAGATATGCGCAGGTCGACTAATTTAGGAGGGTGTGCGTTTTGTTTTCTTTTAATTCCTTGGTAGGTTTTTTAATTGAAAAGTATCCTAGTGCATATATCAAACACGTTTTTGAAGTCAGTTTCTAAAACCCGATCTTATAAGTGAAACCCGACCAACCTAATAAGGCGGTTAATAAAAAACCGCCATTAAAGGATTAAATATTTTCATCTTCTTGGGTTTTCATGGCCTTCTATGCTCATCTCCTCTTTTCATCTTCAAGAGATTAAATGATGTCCTGTAAAAACAAATATATATCTCTCATATCTCTCATTTTGCCTAGGAGCCTTTTCAGGTTTTCATCCTAGCATCTCTTTTATTTTTCCACCTCTTCACTCACTCATCATTTTTTTTGTAAGTCTTTTTTGCTTAGATTGCCCATTTTTTGGGTTTTCAACCTAACTAGCATTTCATTTTACTCGTCCACTCTTAGCTTCTTTACTCGTCCTCAAGTAAAGTCAAATGTTTAACAGTTCCAATTCCAAGTCCTCAAAAGTTCAACAATCAACCAGAAAAAGCAAAAGACCACCAAGGATAACATATGGGTTTTACATTGAGTGTTTAGCTCAAAGAATAATATCTTCTTGGGTTTCATGGTCTTCTATGCTCATCTCCTCTTTTCATCTTCAAGAGATTAAATGATGTCCTGTAAAAACAAATATATATCTCTCATATCTCTCATTTTGCCTAGGAGCCTTTTCAGGTTTTCATCCTAGCATCTCTTTTATTTTTCCCCCTCTCCACTCATTCATCATTTTTTTTGTAAGCCTTTTTTGCTTAGATTGCCCATTTTTTGGGTTTTCAACCTAACTAGCATTTCATTTTTTTTTGCGAAGAAAATAATGCTAGTTTACAAGGTATCAAACTTAAGTACGCACCGATGAGTGACTCCCCCTCACTTAGCTCGAAGCACTGACCCTAGTGCTCGTCTCCATCATAACCGGGCTGACCGGTGCTCTAGATGAAATACTCTCGCCCCTTGTTCTCTTTGGTGCCATTTTCGCTTGATGCTTTCAATTTTGAGTTACAAATTTCGGACTTGGGGGAGGGCGTAAGGCATTATTTTTGGACTTGAGTTTTTTGGGGGAAAATGTGGTGTTGATGGATATGGGGTGTAGAGGGAAATGTGGTGAAGATTTTGGCGTTGGTTTGGAAAGATTTGGTGGAGATTTGAGGGAGTAATGGGAGAAAGAAACTTCGAAATTGGAGGTTTGGGGAAGATGAAATGAGTGTTTTGGGTGGCTAATTCGGGTTTAAAGACCGTGTACCCGACCGTGTACCCTGACATACCCGATCGGGTATGCCTGTGTTTCTTCATAATCCGGGGTCCTACCCGATCGAGTTGGGGTATACTCGATCGGGCGTTTTGGTGCGAACATATTCCCAAAAAAAAATTAACATACCCGACCGGGTATATGGAGCTGCCCGATCGGGTACTTCATAATTTTCCACCCCTGAGTCGATCGAGTATTTGGTTACCCGAGCTTCACCCTTTATATTTTTGTTTATACCCGACCGGGTAGTACGTGACACCCGATCGGGTATGGTGCCCCTGGTTTTTTTTTTGAAATGAAAACTACAAGGGAGAAAAGAATATGTATCTTTGCTTGGGTTGCCTCCCAAGAAGCGCCTCGTTTAACGTCGCGGCACGACACCATCATTGTGTTCAATCGTTCAAGCTTGGATCATGATAATTATTTTGACTCTTCACTTCGAAAATCTTTCCAGGATCAAATATCCAGATTTCCATTGATTCATGTGGTGAGAGTGAGGGAAACAAATTATCGATTAACATGATCAATGGAAAATGTTTTGATCTCTCAATTTTGGTGAAGATTTCAAAAATGTCTTTATCCTTTTCAATTTATGAGTTTTTCTCGAAGTTTTTAGAACTGTTGGGGGTACCTCAAAGAATGATAAGGATAGATATTTGACCTTGAAACACGGTTCATCCTCTTCTTTGACCAGCTCGAGCTCCGTGTCTCTTTCTTCTTCTACTTCTTCTGGATTTTGGATCTCCTCTTGCATTTCCTTCTCATTTGTCAATGTGATTGCAAAAGTTTGCTGTTTAGGATCACATTCTATTTGAGAGGGAAGTTTTCCCGAATCCCTTGCTTCAAGCCTACTCACGGCTCCGGCTATTTGACTCACTTGAGATTCCAAGTTCAAAATGCTAGACTTGGTCTCATTTTGGAATTGCACCATGTTTTGTTGCATGGTGGTCACGCTGTTAGTAAGAGCCCGAACCATGTCCTCGTGGGAGCTGCAGGGGCTGATACCCGACCGGGTATATAGGATACCCGACCGGGTATCTTAGGAAATTTCCCAGAAAGTCACTTTTCTGGGCATACCCGACCGGGTATGTCGGCATACCCGATCGGGTATGAGACAAATCTTAACGAAATCTTGCTCCCACGATCATTTGTTCCCGGATTTGATTTGGACAATCGAATCAAGCAAATACCCGATCGGGTATAGGCAATACCCGACCGGGTACATGAGTATTTTTTCCAAATCGAAATCTTTCTTGCTTCCTTGCACTTTCCTTGATCTTTTAAGGTCCAATCTTGATCCCTTGGATGATCTTTGACCTGTTTAGCTCAGAAAAGTCCTAATCTAAACAAATTACAAATAAATATGAAAATAAAGTATTACACCAAAAGTGTGTAATTTCCTCAACTAGAACTAATAAAAACTAGTTAAAAATACAAACATACAATCGGAAATTACATGAATATCAGCGGTGTAAATAATGCAAGTACATGTATCAAGTAACTAGCGGTGGAGAGTCAACTTAGCTAGGCATAACATGTGACACCCGCATAGCATGTGGCACCACATTTAATGCGGTGATTGGACGTGACACCGCATTTAATGCGGTGATTCAGAGCATGTGGAGAGGAGATCCTGTCGAGGAGAGTGCCCTCGGCTACATACACACACACATACACACACACGCATGCATGCATACGTACGTACATACATACATACATGCATGCATACATGCATACATGCATACATGATACATGCATACATACATACATATGTGTGTACATATTTAGGATGACAAAAGTCTATACCGTTATTGCGCAATGTGTTGAAATACATATACATGTGTGTGTACTGTGTACATACATAGATATGCATGTGTATGTAGTGGTTACAAATCCTTAAATAAAAATCAGATATTCTTTTTTTAAAAAAAAAATAAAACAGAGATTCTTATATATCAATATGCTAAATCACCTAGCCAATTCTATGAGTGCGATCTTCTGCTTGAATAAGGTCACCTGGAGTCCAAGATAGCTCTGCAAATATAACTGTGCTTGCTGCTGTTAAATTCAGTCCAACACCTCCTACTTTAATAGATAGCTAAAAAACCACGATAGTTTATAATGATCACACTCCACTTATGGCTCCATATGTCAAATCATATAAACGATGATCATAAGGAAACATATTGGACGTCTCAAGTAACCAGCGGTGAAGAGTCAACTCAGCTAGGCATAACATGTGGCACCGGCATAGCATGTGGCACCGCATTTAATGCGGTGGTCGGACGTGACACCGCATTTAATGTGGCGATTCAGAGCATGTGGAGAGGAAATCCTGTTGAGGAGAGTGCCCTCGGCTACATGCACCCGGGGGCTGCATGTGCCGAAGGCCATGTTGCCATGTATGAGCCGAAGGCTGCCTGTACCGAAGGCCATTCATACCAGGGGCCATTTGGGCCTTGGTAGCGTGCTGGGGACGTACGTCTTCTGAACTAGGGGAAAGCGTCTATAGTTGCCCTAAGTTCTTGGAGACATTTGTATTGCCTTTAATCGACGCTCCTGACGTGACGGTGGCTTCCTTAGCATGGTTTCCCGCCAATGGGTGGTGACGATCATCCCCAGACATTAGTTGCCTGGTGTTTCATGATGTGCTGGAGAACATACATAGATGGGGAGGACCTCATGTGCTGAAAGACGTATGTCCCCTGGGGCCGTACGTAGCTGGGGAGGACTTCATGTGCAGGAGGACGTACGTCCCCTGGGGCCGTACGTAGCTGGGGAGGACCGTCATTGTTAGAGGTCGTACGTAGCTGAGGAGGACCGTCATGTGTTAGAGGCCGTATGTAGCTGGAGCTCTTCATGTATTAGAGACCATCCGTACGCAAGGCCTTTCATGTGTTATAGGCCGTACGTAGTTGAAGCTCTTCATGTGCAGGAGGACGTACGTCCCCTGGGGCATTACGTAGCTGGAGCTCTTCATGCATTAGAGGTCGTACATAGCTAGAGATCTTCATGTGCAGGAGGACGTACGTCCCTTGGGGCCATACGTATTTGGAGCTCTTCATGCATTAGAGGCCATACGTACCCAGGGCCCTTCATGTGTTAGAGGGCCGTACGTACCCAATGCTCTTCATGTGTTTAAAGGCCGTACGTCCCCTACACATTGTTGTAATGTGGGATGTCCGGAGTCTTGTTTGCTGAATTTGGGCCACTTGGTCCTGTTGGGCCTGTTCGTAGTAGTGGAAGTATGTGGGTCAGGGGTTCCTAGTCTATATACTCCATCAGTGGCGGGTGGGGGCGATCCTCACTTCTTGAGTTCTACGTTGGGCTTTCAACCAATCATGGAAGCAAACAAGCGTCTCAAGAGAGTTTGCGCTCAATCTCGTTCTATAATCCGTTAGCATGCTGCCGGCCGCACTAAATTCTTGTTCCACAACAATTGTTGATACCGGCATTGCTAGCACTTGCTTAGCCATCTTTGATAAAACCGGGAACGTTCTTTCTTTTTCCTTCCACCACTTTAGAACGTCAAAGTCATCCCCTTCTTTATAGTCAACGGGAAATGTTAGATACAGAGAAATCTCGTTAATCGAACTTTGTTCAGTAACAGGAGTTGATTTACTTTTTTTCATAAGATTGCCAAATGTAGATTTCAAAAATGATTTTCCTTTAGATGAAGATGTTCATGTCAGGGGAGGGGGTGTGTTACCATATTGTGTATGAAACTCATTAAATAATTGATAAAATAAATTACTAACCTCATTGTATTCATATTTAGGGTCTATGGGCTTATCATCATACATAGGAAATGGACCAAAAAAGAAGCATAAAAGTAATCTAAACAATTTCCCAAAGCTTCAAGTCTAAAATGAGGATCAAGAATAAATGCAATAACATATATATGCGGAATATGTGAATAATATTTTAAAAACTTGTCTTTCATGAAAGAACAAAAATAACTAGCGGAAGCGGCATAAAAAATCCACAAAAAGACACGGCCCGTCCTTTACCTTCACGTGAACTAGGATGATTCCTCGCAATCTCCTGCTTTTGATTGCGGTGGAGGTTACCCATATCTACAGAATGTCTACCTATTTCCATCTTAAAAATGTAAGAAATATTAAATTCTAACAAATATGTTAATATGAGTACAATAGTAATGCAACTAGAAAAAATGACACGGGTATAACTAATGGACTTTTGATTTCCAAATCTATGAGTCTTTTAAAAATTCCCAAAAAAGTGACCCACTGCCTTACCTTTCTTCTTTCTATGTGCACTGCCTTCCCTCTTCATTCGACGCAAGGCATAGAAGGCCAGATCTGCCATGGATGCCAGGCTCATTCTCTCCGCCGCCACTACTCCAACCATCGCCGCTTCGTCGACACTAATACCTCTGCCCTCTGCTTCGTCAATGGGCCACGAGTCCGATTCGGAGCCGCCGGTGCCGCATCTGCCATCATTGATGGATGACGACCCTGATTTGGGCTGCCGCTGCTGACGGAGGTGCGGTGTTGGTACTGTAGGTGCTTCTTGCTTCCGAGATCTACAGATCTACGTACAGTTCCTCCTCAGCTGGGGAGTGTATGGCAGCAGTGGATTTGGGTGACAGGGCCAGGGAAGATGGGGGTGGAGGAGTCGGGGGTCGAGATGTTGGCTGGGGAAGGAGACCTGCGGGATGGGGAGGTGGCTGGGGGGTGAGAAGGTGGCGGGGGGATTGGAGGGGGTTGAGGAGGTGGCTGGGGGCTAGAGAGTGAGATGGGGAGGTGAGTGGGGCTGGGGAGTCAAGCCGAGGCTGGAGCAGCGGTCGGTGGCAGCGATCCGCGGTGATGGTCAGTTGTGGCGGTCAGCGGCGTCCCTAAGGCGGGTTTGGCTGAGGGGGCTGTGAGGAGCAGGGGAGGGATGGGCTGTGACATCGGAGACTGCGTGTCACTGTGGCCGGAGATGATGTGTCACTGTGGGCGGGCAGTCACTGAGGCCGGTTGGCAGTCACTTGTGGTCGGTGGGCGGACAGTTGCTGAGGCCGATGGACAGTCACGACTCACTGTGGTCGGAGTCACTGTGGCGGCGGAGACTGTGGCAGTGGGTCACTGTGGCGGCGGGTCACTGTGGCGGCGAAGTCGCTTTGATCGGAGTCATTTTGCATTGCGGGGTTTAATTGTGATGTTGGTCATATTTTTGGAATTTTTAAAAAGATGTTACATATTTGTCTTTTATCTTTTTTTAGTAATATCCAAGCCAAAAGGCCATGCAACTAATAACAAATGTTATAAATTTTATTATTTATTAAAAATGTGTATAAAATATATATTTTTGTGAGAGAAGAAAGTAAAGTAAAGTTAACTACAAATGCAACTACTTTGAGATATGAGAATGTAACTAATATTATAATATATTTAAAATGTGACTTTTATATTAAAATGTGACTAGTAAACTTTTAGCAAAATTTGAAATTTAGTTTAATTAACTAAAATTCAACCTATTTTATTAAATACTTGAATGTAACAAGTGTAGTTTAATGAAAAAAATCTAACTATTTTTTTAAACAAAAATTAGAAGTAATTGGAAGTAAAAAATGAGAAGTTAAAAGTGTAGTTTAATGAAAAAATTTGAAGTAAAAAAATCTAACTAATTAACTATTTTTGTCTGACAAGTGTGACTTTAAGTAATTGGAAAATGAGAAATGTAACAATTAACTACTTTTATACTTTAATGAGAAATATAGCAATGAACTGATACGAAAATGATAAATGTAACAAGTAACAACTTTTATACTTTAAAGACAAATATACCAATGAACTAATAGGAAAATGAGAAATGTAACAATTAACTACTTTTTATACTTTAACGCGAAATGTATCAATTAACAACTTGCATACTTTAATGAATAATATAGCAATGAGAAATGTACCAATTAACCAATTAACTAATATTAATAAAAATGTAATTAAAAGAAAAAATGTATGAATGTGTAAACTAATTAATGGGAGTGTGAGTGTATAAGTAATAGGATGAATTCAATTACTATTAATTAAAGTGTAACTAATATATAATATATTGTTTATAGTATATAATATATAAGTATACTACTATAAGATGAGTAGTACACTTATATTTATTACTTTAATACACACACACACACATAATATATGTATTTATAAGTAGATAATAAGTATATAAGTAGATATAATAATTGTATAATTAACTAATATATAATATAATATTTATAGTATATAATATATAAGTATACATTAAGTAGATGTAGTATGTAAACATAAGTAAATAGCAATAATATAATAAGTAGATAATAAGTAGATATGAAGTATATATATATAAAGTAGATATAACTATATATATTAAGTAGATAATAAATATTAGTAATATAATACATGTATTTATAAGTAGATAATTAATATATAAGTATATATAATAATTGTATAAATATATGTAGAGAGAATTGGAGAAGATGAAGATGGAGATCATTAAGAGTATTGGAGAATAGATAGTAGGAAGAGTGAAGGAGAGGTGTAGAAAAATGCATAAAAAATACAAGTATATATACAAATTTTTTGTACCCCCACCCCTTCCAAACCCTCAGGACCCCTCCCTCCAAGCCTCCAACGGCTAGAGTCGTTTGGGAGTTTTTCCAACGGCTAGGAGGCTGCAAAATAATTTAAAAAATAAAAAATAAAAATAGTCGATATAGGCCCGGGCCGGGCCGGTCCCTGGTTTTGCAGACCCGGAGCCCGCCTATACAGTCCACCGGTTCAGGCCTAGTGGACCAGTCTCGGAGCCTGTTGGTGGGCCGGGCCAGGCCGGTACTAAACAGTGCCGCGGGCCGGCTCATGGGCCGGTCTACCCGGAACCGGTCCAATCCTAACCAGCTCCCATCACCGAAGGAAATCTGTTAACATTTTTAGTAATGCCATAATGATGGCAGATTCAATGAAAATTTTGGCATAATGAAGAGTAATAATTCCATTTTTTGGCATTTTCAGAAAAAATGGCATTTTTAATAAAAAGTGGCAGAATTTTCACCGATCGGATATGCTGGTGCTGGGAGGTGGTGGGAAAGGTATCCATATTTTTTTTTTAAGGGTTTTTACTATTTTTTTTCTTTTTTTTAAAATGTTTTTCTCAATTTTTTTATAAATATTTAAAGTAAATTTAATTATTATTTTACGCTTTTTATTATTTTTTACGAATTTTTATTATTTTTATGATATTATTGTGAAATAAAATGACCCATATCTTCTACTACCTTCGTCTCATTCAGGGCCGGTCCTGGAGCATGGGCAATGGGACGTGTACCCAAGGCCCGTTGCTCCCTTAGGACCCATAAGTTACCCAGTTATATAATATTTTTTTTGAAAATCCAATAACTTCATTAATTCATATCATGCCTTAAGACATGGACAATACAATCAGGTGGATTATCAATCCAAATACTGACTCACCCAGGACAAGCTTCCCTAGCAAGTATATGGGCATCATGGTTCGCTTAACGGTGCACAAATTGGACACTTATATTAGCAAACTCAGCCATCATGTGTCTAATACTTTGAAAAATAATATCATTATAATGAATGACATCCCCTTTGTGAACTCCATGCAGAATGTGTTGAGCGTCTGATTCCACAATGATCCTTTGTCATCCTCGCTCTCTAGCCCATCGAATCGCTTCCTAGATTGCCAGTGCCTCCGTCCTCCCAGGTGAGAGACGTCCCCATCTTCTTACGTTCTTACCCACTAAAAAATGGTCATGGCTCTCCCGAGCAATCATCCCCAATCCTCTCGTATCTTCCTCGGTGGGTACAGAAGCATCAACATTTATTTTCACCGAACCCACATCCGGAGCTTGCCATTTACCTCTATGCTGCTTCTTTGTCCGATCCTGGATCTTGGACTGCTGCGCCTCCCGCCAACCCTCTAGCATGGCGTCGCCACAAGTGATAACTCCCTTCCAGTTTGGATTTAATTTCTTCCAAACCTTCTTGTTCCGAGCTTTCCACAAACTCCATGCAGCCATAATAAACTGGCCGAACTCCTCCTTAGATCCACTCTCTGCCACCTTGCTTGCCCACTCGCCAAAATTATTTTTATTTACACTACTAGAAAAAGGGGTTTTAACGACAAAAAAGTTGGTCGTTATGTGGCTAATTTTTTGTCATTACAACTTGTAACGATGAAATTTATTTAGTTGTCAAGTGGTCCTAATAGGCTCCGTCGTTAAAGGTTTTAATGACCATGTTCGTCGTAAGTGTTTAACAACGACCATGTTCGTCGTTAGTGTTTAACAACGAACATATGCGTCGTTAGTATTTAACAACAACATAAGATTTCATTGTTACATATTAACAATAAGATTCATAGTCATCGTTATACAGTAACCACAAAAACTTCCACATTATAATAAACATTATAAATACATGGAGATCTGAATGAAGAAGTTTATATGAAATACCCTCCTAGTTTTTCTACTTCGTCTGCTAAAGTGTGTCGCTTGCGAAAATCTCTTTATGCTTTGAAACAAGCATCTCGCTGTTGGTTTGCTAAATTGGTAGGTGTTCTTCACTCTTATGGTTTTAATCAATCATATGCTGATTATTTCTTATTCACTTTCTCTCGTGGTGATACTCAGTTGAATGTCTTGATTTATGTGGATGATTTGATTATTTCTGGGAATAATTCAGCAGCAATCGGCATGTTTAAAAATTACTTACATGCCTGTTTCCACATGAAAGATCTTGGCGTTCTGAGATATTCTTTGGAGATAGGGGTTGCACGTAGTCCTGATGGTTTATTTCTTAGTCAGCGCAAATACGCTCTCGACATCATTACGGAAACTAGTTTGTTGGGAGCCAAACATGTCGGTACACCTATGGAACCGAATCACGGCCTGAGCAGCTCTACTAGGGCACTTTTTGTTGATCCTGGTCCTTATCGCCGATTACTGGGGCGTCTTATTTACTTGGCAGTTACCAGACCTGATTTGTCCTATTCATCTCATCTTTTGGCTCAATATATGCATGCACCAAGAACTGATCACTGGATGGCTACTTTACATGTGGTAAAATATTTAAAAGGCACCCCTGGTCAAGGTATTTTGCTTCATTCAGATAATGAGTTATCTATTACCGGTTGGTGTGATTCAGATTGGACAGCCTGTCCTATTACTCGTCGTTCTATTTCTGGATGGATTGTGTTTTTGGGTCATTCTCCAATGTCGTGAAAAACCAAGAAGCAAGCAACTGTGGGTCGTTCTTCGACAGAAGCCGAATATCGCTCTATGGCTACCGCTACATGCGAATTAAACTCGTTAAAGGCTTTGCTCTTAAGTTTGGGAGTTACTCACAATCGTGCTATTCCACTTCCATGTGATAGTAAGTCTGCTTTTCACATTGTCCAGAATCCAGTGTTTCATGAACACACTAAACATATTGAGATGGATTGTCACTTTGTTCGTGATGTTGTCCAAGACCATCTTATTGCACCCTCTTATGCCCCCACTACTTTTTAGCTTGCCGACATTTTTACCAAGGTGTTGAGCATTTGCAATCGGCATGCTACAACTTGAGGCGGTGTGTTGACCCATATATATTTGTTTTAATATATTTGCTATTATTGTTATTTCGTTTTAGCAAGTATTCCAGTCCTTTACGAACTTGTACAGATGATTCTTTTTAGTTGCCCTAGGACTTTAGTTCCGTATGTAGCTACGGCTGTACTGCTATATATAGCGACATGATTCTCTTTATTTGGGAAAGGCAAATACATTAATAAATATTTTCTTTCTTATTTTTTTCCATTAGAATCCAATGGAAAAATACAAAAGAAAATCTAATACAGGGTATGTATTTTTATTTATTACTCTTAATGACACATTCATGCGATAAATCAATGCTCTCATCGTCAAACGTAGTCAAAATCACGCAGCTAGAAGGAACCAACAACACAGGGTGTGTGTGTATATACGTACATATGTAATATATATGATAGAATAACCACAGTCTGGAAGGCAGAAGCTAACCTCCTAGAAGGTGCTAGGCAGACCAACGCAGATGGAGAAGAGATGCTAGGGAGACCAACGCAGATGGAGAAGAGATGCGATGATGATTGACAGTTTGGCTTGCTTATACAACAACAACATCATCCAAGCCTTAGTTCCAAAAGATATTGGGATCCTCTAACATAAATCGATACATAAAGATAAAATAAAGATAAAATCGATACATATCACCACCAAAAGGAACAGAAAGAAAATAAAGAAAAAAGATAAGCTATGATAAAAAGATAATATAAAAAGAGATGAATTTACATAAAAATGATAAAATAAAAAGGATACAAATAATGCTTATATATATATATATATATATATATATAAGGATAAAAACAAGGAAAAAAGATGAGGGGAAAAGATGATACGAGATCACTTCTCCACACAAATACCCGCCATCCACTTAGCTCTCTCCAAAGTCATGCCCTCATCCAATCTCAGAAGAAGCATATCACTTCGAACTCCCCTAACCCACGTCTGTTTGGGTCTTCCTCTCCCTCTCTTCCCTGCCTCTTCTCCACACATCTCAACTCGTTTGACAGGTGCATCACTCGGTCTTCTACGCACATGACCAAACCACCGTAGGCGCGACTCCCGCATCTTGTCTTCAATAGGTGCTACTCCCACCATTTGTCTGATTGTCTCATTCCTCACGCGGTCCTTCCTAGTATGCCCACACATCCAACGCAGCATGCACATCTCTGCCACACTCATCTTTTGAATGTGACATTGTTTCATCGACCAACACTCTACGCCATACAGTAATGCAAGCCTAATTGTTGTCCTATAAAATTTACCCTTCAGTCTAGTCGACATACCTCGATCGCATAGAAATCCTGACGCACACTTCCACTTCATCCACCCTG
The DNA here is from genome assembly GCA_945859875.1 of Cuscuta europaea. Classification (NCBI taxonomy): domain Eukaryota; kingdom Viridiplantae; phylum Streptophyta; class Magnoliopsida; order Solanales; family Convolvulaceae; genus Cuscuta; species Cuscuta europaea. The sequence goes on along the minus strand of CAMAPE010000074.1, from coordinate 5,061,696 downwards.
TTCTGATTCTATGAGATACATCTCCATCTAACTCACCGTCCTTCTGAATTATGGAGCCCAAGTAACGGAACATATTGCTGACTGGTATCTCCTTACCATCCAGAGTAATTCTGCTATTACCACTGCTTCTACCTCCACCAAACTTGCACTCCATGTACTCTGTCTTGCTCCGACTTAGCTTGAAACCCTTATTCTCCAATGTTTGTCGCCATACTTCCAACTTTGCTTTAAGACCTGATTGTGTCTCATCAATCAATACAATATCATCGGCAAACATCATGCACCACGGTATATCGTCTTGAAGTGACTTCGTAAGTTCATCCATGACTATGGCAAATAAGAAAGGGCTCAGAGCTGATCCTTGGTGCACACCGATAGTAATAGGGAACTCTTCATTCTTCCCTACATTAGTACGAACACTTGTAGTACAATCTTCATACATATCCATGATGATGCTGATATACTTGCGTGATATGCCTTTTCTAGTTAACGCCCACCAAAGAACTTCTCGAGGTACCCTATAATATGCCTTTTATAAGTCAATGAACACCAAATGCAGATCCTTATGAGCGTCTCTATACTTCTCCATAAGTTGCCGAAGAAGGTGAATGACCTGAGTTGTTGAGCGACCAAGCATAAAACCGAATTGATTCTCTGAAATCTTCACAGTTCTTCGAAGTTTTTGCTCAATCACTCTCTCCCAAAGTTTCATGCTGTGACTCATAAGCTTAATCCCTCGATAGTTAGCACATTCTTGTACATCACCTTTATTCTTAAATAAGTGGATAAGAGTACTCTTCCTCCAACTCGTTGGCATCTTGTTCTTTCTCCAAATCATGTTGAAGAAACTTGTTAACCACTCGACGCCTCTCTCTCCCAAACTTCTCCAAGCCTCGATCGGTATGCCATCTGGACCCACTGCTTTCTTCCGTCCCATTTTCCTCAAAGCTTCTGTAACTTCCATTGTTTGGATCCTTCTCACAAAATCACGATTTACCATATAATCTGGTATGGACAAATCAGCGATATCTTGCGTTTTGTTCCCGTTGAATAGTGTATCAAAGTATGACCTCCACCTCTTTTTATATCTCTAGAGTCCATTAATATCCTCTGATCGACATCCTTCACACACTTAACTTTTGCAATATCTTGGGTCCTGCGATCACGAAGACGAGCAAGTCTATAAATATCTAGTTCTCCTTCCTTAAAGTCCAACTTTTAATACAACTCCTTGTTCACTTTCCCTCGTGCTTCCCTTACGGCTTTCTTTGCTTCTCTTTTAGCCTCCTTGTATGCTTCTATGTTCTCATCACTCCAACTTGTCCCCAACTTTTTGTAGCAATCTCTTTTGTTCCTTATGACTTGTTTCACCTCATCATTCCACCAAGACGTGACCTTTCTAGGTGGCAAACATCCTTTAGATTCTCCAAGTACCTCCTTTGCCACTTTATTAATGGTCAAGTCCATTGATAACCACACATCATCCACATGTGTTTCATTATCAATACACCATACATCTTCACCGACCAGTTTGTGTGTAAAGCTTTGTTGAAGATCTTCCTCAAGCCTCCACCACATGAGGGTTTGCTTATATAGGAGAAAAAAATTAGTTTTTTGTTGCCAATTAGTTTCTCCTTTGCCGTCGAACCAGTCTTCTAAAGCCTAGGTTGAAGTCATAAAATGATATTTTATACTCCTTATTAACGGGTGTAAAATAGTTTAGTACCCTCCCCCAAGTGAAATATTTTACATGTTACATTGTAAAATGTTTTAAAAAAGGCCCTCCAATTTACTTTAAATACTTAAAACAAACAGTGTAAAATGTTTACTTCGTTACACTTTACACGCAAAGTGTTTACTTTACATCATACCAAACATTCCCTAAGCGTATATATATGCACTCAAAGGGAATGTTCGAAAGAGTGTTGTATTAGCCGCAGAGCATATTAAGAGAGATGTTTCCCTTTTCACGCTAAGAAGAATTCTTTATGTGTTCTTTTCATTTCTCGATCATTATCAATGGAGTTTCTTCTTCTTTGAGTGTGTGTTTGTGATTTCATTACTGTTGGTGTTGTTGATCAGGTCCTAACAACTGGTATCAGAGCCTGACGAGTACCAATCGGAGGATTTGCAGAAGTTTCTATTCTTCGTGTTCTTCGACATTTTCACACAACTGATCCATTGCCACTGTAATCAGCCACAAAATCATTGAAAAACATACTATTGGAGTCACGTACATACTGCAAAAGTTTACCACAACTCACATTTTGATTTTTGACAGATTGCTGTGATCAGATTTCGATGAATTCAAGTTCTTCGAACTTTACTTTTTTTTTTAAATTTACGGGATTTTTCAAAGCTTTCAACATTTTTCAAACTTTACGGGATTTTTTGAAGTTTACAAGACTTTTTGAAGTATACAGGACTTTTCGAAGTTTACTGGACTTTTTGAAGTTTACATGTTTTTCGAAGTTCAGCAGCTTTTTGAAGATAATTCTTCGAAGTTAAGATTTTTGAAGTCCAGCTTTCGAACTTCAGCTTTTCAAACAACAACTTTTTTGTACTTCAGCTTTTCGAACTTCAGCTTTTCGAACTATAGGTTTCGAATTTCAGGATTTCGAAGTTCAAGTTTTCGAAATTCAGTTAGCGAAGTCCAGTCCAGTTTTCAAAGTTCATACTTCTGCTTTAGCTGCGATCAATCACTCGACGATCCTTCTAGATCAATAATCAACCATGGACACACTTTCATTGGAAAATGAAAGCAGACCTCCAATTATGAGGAGAGGTGAATATATGATGTGGTGAAATCGCTTCCTAAACTTTCTCGAGAGCAATGGCCAAACCTCTGCAATTCTCCAATTCATAAAAGAGGGACATGCAGAGCGACGGATGACCGTTGAAGAAAACCCTGAAAACAACCATCCAAGCAAAAACATATATGCTCCGAGCAATTCCTAATAACATCTATGTGCAAATTGACAGTATAGAGACAGCTAAGGAGATGTGGGATGAAATCTACAGAAAATTGAGTTAGGGATAGTGGCAAAGAAAGCAAGCACGTTGAGTGCATATGATGCGTTCAAAGCAATATCAGGTGAACCACTTCATGAGACTTACAACAGGTTTGTCATGTTGTGTAACACCCCCTATGCGACCCTGACGGCTGAGCAGGGACTGCAACCTGCAGTGTCGGAGCACCAAAGCGTCAACTAACTATTTCATTTCTTTTTTTACCTCATCAATTGAATTGTATTCTCCCAAAAAGAGTTTTATAAGATCATAATTGCGGAAGCATCCGTATATTATACACAACACGAAAAATGTATAGTGTTGTTGTTTATTTACTACATTATACTTGTATAATAAATACATATTTATTATGCAGACGAAAAATGAAATGTCACTAAAATGACAGTGTGGTTCTGTGCTGATTGACAAGTTTCTGCCAAATATAATGCTTCGAGCACATCTTACTCAGTGGTGTTCATTCTTTCTCCATGCATTATCAATATCAAAAATTTCACATAATAAATCTATAATTAAAAATGACATTACAAATATAAATTGTATTGAAAATTAAACTTATTCACAATGATTTTACTTGTTGACTTATAAATTTCATAAGAATCAATTTTGTTCGAAATAGCTTTTTAGTAATATAAGACAAAGTCAATTCTTTAATTGAAATTCTTAATTGCTTATAAATCGCAATGAATTTATGTATATCATATAATCAAATATTCAACGTACAATCTTTTTTTGTCGTAGTAGCATGTTAACCTTTGTATATCATGCATAATACAAAAGCAATCAAATTAGTTATTTTGAAATATATAATATCACTTCGTTCATAGTGGCTAGTTCATTATATTCCATTTTATTCAAAGTAGCTATTTTAATATAGTTCTAGATGTACAATTTCTTGGTTGAAATTCTACTTTTTAGTTGAGGTGTTAGTATCTCGTAATTTTCTTTAGAGCAATATTCAAAGTATACTTTTCTTATCAGGATATTAAGCGTAAAATCATAACTTTACTGAATCATTAATTTATCCTGTTCTCCCTCATATCCAACATTAGCTTATTTCAGCATAAATAATTCATTAGCTTAAATACAATTCTTCAATTGAATATAATATTACATTCTCCTATCGTCTTTAATTTTTATATTCATATCATCCTTTCATTTTCTCTATTTTTATTTGTACATTTTCCATTAACTTTTTCTATTTCCATTTTCATCACTTTATGTCAAAGTTCAAATTCACATGAGTAGTATCATAGTTGTAACTCGATATTTCGTTCCACTTTCTCCTTATCTCATTTTAACTTTCATTTTCCATTAACTCTTCTGCTTATTTTCTCGCGTCATTCTCTCTATCACTTTTTTACACTTTTATTCTTTAATTTTCTGGAGTTCTACTCCTTAGTTTAATGATCGGGTAAATGGGACATTCCTCATCTAGTATTGTACAATCTGTGGATGTGAACCATCTGAGTATTATAGACACTGACCGTTGTGTGGGTCATGCCTATTGTTTGGCAGGAGTGGATCCAGGATTGACAGGTGGGATGAGCTAACCGGTAAAAAAATCGTTACTATACAATTATACATACAAGATGTAGCTCAGGACTGTTATCGGATCGAGCATTTTTTGAATTGGCTAAAGGGTCAAATAGGTCCCTGTACCCTTTCGGATTGCTGAATTTGGCCCCTGAAGCCAAAAAAGCTCTAATTGGCACTCTGAACTCGATACAAAGATCCAAATTTCACTTTTTGCAGGTTTCAATCCGGTCACTGCCACGTCACCTGATAGGGTGCCAACTGTGCATGTGACGTGGCAATTTAAAGGGTCAAATAAGCCCCTGAACCTAACCGAATCGCTCAATTTACTTCCTCAACCCTAAAAAATATCAAAATTTTGAAAATAAAAATAAAATAAAAAATATATAATAATTAATAATAAATAATAAATAAAATTATAAATAAAATACATGTCGAAAATATAAAATATATTATTATGAAATATTTAGCGTTTATGGTAAATTCAAAAAAATATATAAATTAAAAAAATTAAATTTATTTCCATATTTTATAACTACTACGTATATTTCATATACGAAATAAACAATGTATTTTTACCAACTATATTTAAATTTTTATTTTATGTATTATATCTAATGGTTTGTAATATAACAAAAAATTTAGGTTTTTGCTTTGATAATTTATACAAAGCATTATGCTTAAATTATCCATTTGTATTTTTTCATTTGATTTTTTAATATATTTAAAAATATACTGAAAAAAAATCAATTTTTTATGTAACTATTTTTTTCAAAGTAACTAATTACACTTTTTATATCTATAGTAAAATAAAAATTACTCATATATAAGAATTACAACAACATCCAAGCCTTAATCCCAAAAGAATTTGGGGTCTGCTAACATGAATCGATCTATGATATCGATGTCAAAAAGAGAAGGCGGACAAGAAAAGGAAAAAAACTAAGATAAATGAATAAAATAAAGATACATAAATATAAGATAACAATAACACAAGAATATAACCATGATAAAAGAAAAATAAATAAAAATGCATAAAGAAGCTAGAAGATAAAAATAACATAAGAAAATAATTTCTTTTAGTTTATATTTTATTTCTTTATTTTGAATTTACAAAAAACAATATATAAATATTTCATATTTTCGACTTATTTTTTATTTTATTTTTATTTTGTATTTTCATTTTTTATTTCTATTGTTCATAATTTTGATGTTTTTAAGAGTTGAGGGGGTGAATAGAACGATTTAATCAGGTTCAGGCAGGGGCTTATTTGACCACTTAAGTTGACACGTCACATGCACAAATGGAATCCGTTCGGGTGATGTGGCGGTGACCGGATTGTGACTTGCAAAAAGTAAAATTTGAATATTTTTTTCGAGTTTAGGTGCCAATTGGAGCTTTTTTGAATTCGGGAGGCAAATTGAGCAATCCAGAAGGGTACAAGGGCCAATTTGACCCTTCAGCCTTTTGACTTATATATTTGAGTTCGAGCTTGATTTCGAATCCAATTTAATGATCCGAGTTTAAGAAGTTTCGAACTCGAACAAAGACTAGGTTTTGAGTTTGAATAGTTATGAAAGTGAAAAAACTAATAAGTATTCCCAATTTCAAAATTCAATTGAAAATTTAAATCTTTCTTACATGTCCACACAATAAATAACTCATTCTCTAATATAAAAAATAAAACATTTTCTAATCATTAATTATATCCTTAATCGTTATAAATTAATACTCGTACTAGGTATTAAATAAACATTGTTTTATTATTTACTCAAAAATTCAATTAATAATCGAATACAATTACAGAATTAAAAAAAATACACAAAGTCACAAGTCACAACTCACGAAGTAATACATTGAAATAATTAAAAAGTACAGAGACGTAGACTATACTTGGTGGTTGAAGAGTAGAATTGTGGAGGCTGAAGCGAAGCGATGGAGCACCGAAGCTAAAGTTGTGGATACTTGGACTGCTTCAGTGCCTTAGTCACCTGGAAGCTGGAGGAGCCCGGAGCGGTGGACGGAAAATTGCTGGACCTGACAGAAGGCGGCGGCGTGGCTGCAGATCGGTTGATAGATGTTGGCTAGACTCTCTCTGCTCTTCGCGCTTCGTCTTCCGAGAATCGCAATAGCCAATTGCGTAGAGAGGCCACGGATCGGTAATAGACCCCAATTAGACTTTGGTTGGGCTGGGTTTTAATTTTGGGGTGGACTGGACATTAAACATATATTTGTACTAATAAAAATAAAAAAGTTTGGGCTGGGCTGGAGCCCACTCCTGTCCTCACTATGATTCGCCCATGTTGTTTGGGTATTGTCCACTCTGTGGCTGTGGACTCATAATTTAATGTCATAATCCGGATATTGGGGCCGTTTTTTTTTGCGGTTGGCAGCCAAAACGCTAGAAAACGCGGTGTTTTCTTTGTAAAATAATTGGCGTTTTACTCCAACCTGGTTGTTTCCAAACGGTGCCGTTGTCCACTCAGTGGTTATGGACCTGTAATTAATCGATTAAATTCTATGACCTTAATAAATAAAACTTTTGGCATGCCAACCTATCCAAATCCAGAAACGAAGGGTTCAAGTTCCATTTAATTTGTTTTGTATTCGATTAATAATTTCAATCCGTATCATTAAAATTATCATAACTACTTTGTATTGTTTTCCAATTGAAACTAATATCATTGTAATCATCTTAAAATATTACCTGTATTACATGATGATATTCGGAATTGGGTTTATGTATACAAACTCTCGTATTTGTTCGTTTCCTTTGTAATATAATATTTTTGTTGAATTGACATTGTTATAAATCTCACCTCAATTATCTTTAATAAAACTAGACGCAATACACATGTGATGCACGGGTAAATCTAGAGTTGAACAATAACTTGTTTAAATTTAATTTTTATTTTGATGATACATAATATGAAAATGCAGTTATTTTAAAAAAAATAGCAGAGTTTATATGTTGTACCCTTGATTATATACTGGTAGTTTGTAGGAAAAAGGAAAACGTTGATCATATGAAAAATAGCAAGTCAATTTACAATAAAGGGAAAAGTGAAAGAATAAGTACTGCTTGATAATGAAATACTATGATTTCACAATTTAAGTGTCTCCTGCGATGGCCCTCAAGGAAGCTTTATAAAAATGAACTATCATATATGTTGGCATTGTACAAAAAGAATCATAACTTTTAAAAAAATTGTTATAGACCATATTATCAATAATATTGATAGTATGGCGCTCTTAATCACATATAAGAATATTCAACTAACTTCTAGCTTAAATTCACCTTAAACTATGTGTAAGAGCTTAAGGTGACCTTGACATGACAACGCACAACTGACTCCTTAAGGTACCCTTAGCATGACAATGTATAATTGACTATGTGACTGTGTAAAAGAAAATATTGGTAGAAGTGATGATTAAGTATTGAATGCATTCAAATTGAAAAGGAATAGAAGATTATTCACTGTTTCTCATTAGCCTAATAAGAAACTCAATCTATATTTCAAATTTATGGTTCAGTATACTTGATGTCATGATGGTGTTCAAGAACTTCTAAATATGCACTTCATTGAATTCAGCATCAATGTTTCCTTAAAGTGATCGAATATGGACTATCATTACTCAAATATGTGTTCATTTCTCCATACATCAATGAAATCATATACTTATTGATAAACTCAACAACATCATTTTTTTCGTGTCAAAATTGACATTTGCCAAAAATATGACAGATCAATCATATTATCCAGAAATGATGGATACGTGCTAAAAACAATTAAAATAATAAGGACATTTGAAGTGGTAATAAATATATCATCGGGTATATCAATGAAGACAACTCTGTATATGACATTCTCAATATTTTCATTTCCTATTTTGAGCACTAAAGCTGAGAAACATTTCAATTCAATAATGTTAATAATAGCACCATGCCTCATTTTTTATTGAAGTGATAAATTAAAGTGACAATGTCTTCAAGGATGTGAGACATTTATGGTAACTTTACTTTATGATTCAAAAATCTATTGATAAATTATTAGATAAATTCATCATAGATAACACTACTTTATGATTCAAAAATGAATGACATGTCAAGTCATGACACGGACGTGATTTGAGACAAGTGAGGTTGCATTACTAGTGTCTATCTATGTGTAACACATATTACTTATATGATCATTATTTCAAAAATAGACAAAAGTATTGAATATATTACCGCTTATTGTTAGTAAGGATGAAAAGGCCGTTAAGTTCAAAGTTGAGGTCACCAAACAACCATAAACTTATTAAATAAGTTAAAGGCAGTCATATTGAGAAAGTTTCTAAATGAATGTCATACTATATGCAACACCATTATTCTTTCATTGGGTGAAAAAAAACCTACCTTAACAATATATATAATAACTATCACAATATATAGAATATAGAGCAATTAAATAATTTTAATATACTAAGCAATCAAAATTAAAGTGTGTTTTATTTTTAATAGCGTAAAATTGTGAAATGTTGTTCCTATTTAGAGCATGTATGGTAACACCAAAATTGGTCGAATCGGCTAAATCTGCTAAAATTGATTAAGTTCTGACTGAAGTGGCTGAATTTGCCTCAACATCATCATTATTACCCCAGTGCCGCAAAGGCTCTCACACCTCTGGTGGAGGAGTGGCTGAATCTGCTTAACTTTTAAAAAATATTTAAAATATACGAAGTATTTGTTAATAAAGTCATGAAAAAATTATATGAAAATAGCTAGAATGATCATTTCTAGTGATTTTTGCTAATTCAGTAATAAAAGTAACTACAACCTTACTTACTTTGATTATTAAGTCAAAAGTTATGTCTCTGATGAAAATTGTATTGCTAAGATTGATAAGACAAAAACAGGAGTCACTAAATGAACTTTTAGATTCTTTATAAATTCCATCGGATGTATAAAAGAAATTTTGGTTCTATAAATTAAATAAATCTACATTTTTCTCAATAATTAATTAGTTAACTAATTTTCATAAATGAAATAAAAATACATAAGAGTGAATGTTCTTTTAAACTTATTTTAAGATTGGGCTTGGTCAATGAGTTTTTTTCAAAGTAATGCTGATTTTTTTTATCATAATAGGGTCAAGTTAAAAGTATTTCTTAAAATATGCATGCGGTAAATCTAATTAAGAGAAAAGTCACTTGAGTTGGTGGCTTAGGGGGGAAATGGCGTAACAACGCAAGACAAAGAGCAGAAAATCAATCAGGACACCCACCAAACTAAAATCTCATATTCATTTTAAAGTGTTATAACTTTTTATTTTGTACTCTCATTGTTACAATATATATATATATATATCAAGATTTATAATTTTTTCTTTCTTTCATATAACACCAATATTGAATATATAAAAAAAAGAATCTAACACTTTAAAGAACATGTTTTTTTAAAGAAATTAATTCCAATTTTGGTTCTATGAGTTTATATCAAGTCCAATTTAGTTCATGACCATTTTTTTCTTGACCATTTGTGGTCTTTTTCCAAGATTTTATATTACTACTTTAGAATTCTACCTAATTATAATCACAACAATTTTGAGTTTTCACACAATAATATTAATAATTACAAATTATTCTCATTAAAAAAAACTTTATTTCTTTTTCTATACATTAGTTTCAAAACTTTCTCATTATGCATAAATATTCCATATTGCTCTTTTCTACATGTATAATATTTCGAGTGGTCTATTTAAATGGACGATTGATGTCTTTTTTACATTTCCTCTATCTTTTTTTATCGTCTATCTTCTTTATCTTTTTATATTCTTATGTTATTTTTATCTTCTAGCTTTTTTATGTTGTTTTGTCTTTCTATCTTTTATCTTTCTTGTATTATTATGTTATTGTTATCTTATATTTATTTATCTTTATTGTATCTGTTTTATCTAACTTTCCCCCCCTTCTTGCCTGTCTCTTTGTTTGGCATCGATATCATAGATCGGTTCATATTAGCCGACCCCAAATTCTTTTGGGATTAAGGATTGAATGTTGTTGTCGTTGTTGTACGAGTGGTCTATTTAAATGTTGTATACGTACACTTTTTTTAATCGTCAACTAGCCTTCTTTCATATCATAAGTTTCAGGATCATTACATCAATCAAAGGAAAAACAAAACTGACACCAACTAAAATCCAACAACTACGACCGTAAACCCTATGATCAGACTTAGAGACGGTCACCCCTGAAAGAGTAACGCGAATCGCTAACCATGTAGCGGGCTTGACACAACCATCCTTGTTCCCATAGATCCAAACATACTCAATGACATAAAAAAGGCTGAATTCCCAAACAAACTGACAAACCTAACAACATAGACGAAGTAACTAATGGGAAAACTTCCACGGACTCTAGCACCTCGTACAACCCATGCCGGTGGTTCAGAAGGAGGTCGTATCCTTGGAACCACTCTAATTGATCCACCATTGTCAATCGTCATCTGGCCTGCTCGAAATCCGTGCACCTCTCCTCGTCCCGCGCTCGTGGTAAATCCACCACTAGCAGCCATCTTCATCGCTGCCATGCCCTTGCTACCTTGCTCACGAAGAAATCGATCGCCGAACTCTGGCTTCGATGCCGTCAAGCTTGGGCAAGGATTTTTGTCAATCTGCCTCAAATCCGATCCGAACGCCGAACACAAGTGAAGGGGATTCACCGGCCGGAGGAACCAAACCTTAGATCTGCTAAGGAAAAACCAAACCCTAGACCTGGTAGGGAGAGACCGCGGCGCTCGCAATAAGACAAATGATTGTCACTCTATCAAGATAATGAAGATGTTTGCCCTTCAGCTTCAATCACTGCTGCGGCGCTAGGGTTGCCGCAAGTTGAAACGTGTGATGCTGTATACGTACACTTAACATATGAAATAGTTAAATGAAATATTTCTTAACTACATATATAACTCATTCTTTAAAGTGATAGCATGTATATCTACATGTAAATGAAACATAAAGGTATAATGAAATAAAGCATAACACTACAATTAAATATTTATTATCCCATTTTAGAAAATATATAAAGTAGTAAAGCATAACAATAAAGTTTTGGAATATCACATTTGTGATATAACATAAAATCTTAGGAGAAGGGAATGAACACAGACCTTAAACTTTATTTTTTTAAACCTGGAAGGCAAACCGCTCCAGTCAGGATGCCATTTTTCCACCCTCTGAATCAAAACAGAGAAATTTATTATAATTGCTGGACAAAATCAATTGAGAAGAGGAATAAAAAGAGCTACACGATCAGGCATTGCCGACCTTATCTAAATTCAAGCATAACCACCCCATCCTCACATGTGTAGTGGCCCATCGGGAAGGGCGAGCCTTCAGCAATCAGCTTGGCAGCCAACTCATTCCCTTCTGGCAAGATTGTCATCACCCACCTTCGAATCAGCTCCCCCCACTTGTTCTCGAACGTGAGCCTGCCGTCTACCGGGGTGACCCTGTTTGTCCCTGTTTATACGATTTACAGCAATAGAGATTTGTATATCAAAGATAGAGAAGCAAAAAGATATACGCTGAGATCCTTAAACTCGTCTTTGATATATCGTGAACTTCACAAACACAAGAATGAGCTCTGAGGCTGATAAGATCGATATGCAAAGTTGACGCAAACCTAAACCTAAAGCGCCTTTTTATATGCGCAGGTTTAGGTTTGCGTAAAGGCTTTCAGCCTGGTATGGGCCTGACACATTTGCCCCATATCTTTTATACCCTAATAAATTCACACATTAAATACAAAGGATATAATAAAATCTAATCTATTACAAAACATATGACAAACTTCATTCACAATAAAATGATCTTCAACAATCTCCCCCTTTGTGATCAAGTGTCGTTTACTTTTATCTCTGAGCTCTGAAGTAATGCTTTCTTATGTTCAGTGCATGCTCATACTGTCTCAAAGCTCTTCTCTTATCAAGTTGTTTGATGATGGGCTGCAGGATTGTTTCTAGTCTGTCAAACTTTTCTAGCTCCTCATCAGTTGCATCAGCAAGTCTTCTTTCAAGATCTTCTTTGAGAGGCAACAGCTTTTGTTGATGACTTTTAAAGTCCCATCACAGTATTTGTGTATGTCTTCTACCCACATCAGGCGCTTTTGATCTTTATGGTTGAGATATAGAATTGAGAGCGGATCCTTAAAAATGTGGTAGGGTTCATATTCCTCAAGCTCTTCTCCATATAGAATCGGCTTGGTGAGATTTGCCTTCCGGACATTGTTCTCGAGTGCCATTTGTAGATCATGGGCGGAGTGGAATCTGATTTGTCTTAGCATAAATCGCTTGATTGCCTCAAACCCTTCACTGTAGACTCTGTTTCGATTCAGTGGAAGAAATCTGCATACCATGAACATCTAGTAGATGTCGTCCATTTTCATCATAATAAAGTCGTTCTCCTGGCAAATAAATATGCTTGAGTCAGTGCGCTGGACTTTGAAGCTATAGAAAGGCACAGTTTGGTGATCTTCTTTGTGAATATCGAGAATGTCGATGATCGGATGAATGTTGGACCTCATGTCTTGTTCAAGAAGCTCTTGTTGTTTGCCTGATGACCTGTGATGCAGCATGTGCAGATGTCCGCCTACAAATTTTCCTTTTAGGTGTGTGAGGCCACAGATCTTCAGTTCATTTAGTTTCTTAAGTTTGTCTGGTTTTCTCCAGATTCCCTTTCTGATTTCCTCTTGAAAGGGGGCATTGATTCGTAGGTTCTCCCAAGGCTTTGCTGTTGTTGGCATTTGACCTGCTGATTGTCAAATAAGCGATTCAAGTTCCTTGGGAGTTTTCTCGTAGTCTTCCCCTTTCTTGAGCTCCTCTTCATCAAGGCGTATTATGTCTTCAGCACACTTTGCAAGCAATTCACGAAGCCACCAGTTCCTTTGCATGTCCTCACTTTCAGCTTCACACTTAAGGTCATCCCACTCAGTCCATTTCTTTGGCCATTTGTCATGTATTACCGCATCCTCTAGCGCGTCATGCATGTCTTGGTTTGGAGGAATGTATGGAGCTCTTGGCTGCTGTCGGAGCGGTGACGTTGCTTGAGAGGCACTGCCGGGTTCACTCGGATTGCCCGTTGTCATCGGTGTTGAACTGAGTTCTGACCGATGGCCTGACTTAGTGGATGTATTGAAGATAGCAACGTCAGGACTTCCATCCCCTCCTCGAACAGTATCTCTTGGAGATAAGCCTCGGGATGTTGACATCAGCTGTGAGCATGGTTCTGACTGATGGCCTGTACTTGGTTATGTACCAGAGGTAACATCGACAGGACTTCCATCCCCTCCTCGGACGATATCTTTTTGAGATAAGCCTCGGGATGTTTCAGCTAGCTCGACCGTGCTAATTAGTTTGGCTTGGTTGTGGCTTGTAGTGGGTGGCTGTTGGTTGGTTGGGGATGGAGGTGAATGTTGAGTTGGTTGCGGGATGTGGCTGGAAGAGGCACCTTGCTCAAGTGTCTGGGGCCGCTTGTTCTCCCCCTCATGAGGTTCCGAATCGTCGGAGTCCTCATGGGAACGTTTGTGGCCCCGGGGACTGTCACGGCAAGTGCTCGGCGGTGGGCGGTTATGTTTGAAGAAGACCGCCATCAGGTCCTTTTCAAAGGGGGTAAGGGTACAGGTTTCAGAAGAGCAAAGGCGGAGGAAAAGGATATCGGCTAGTTCGGGTGTAGGCATGGAGTAAGGATTGGGATAGGGTGTGGTCGATGTAGGGGTAGATACTAGCTGTGTATCTTGGGTTCCCCGAGTGGGTGAAAATGTCGGTAGTTGGTGGGTGGATTTGGTAGAGAAAGCATGGGAAGGCAATGGTTGGGTATGAGGAGGTAATGGATGTGGTTCAGGCTGGCTATGTTCACTATGCAACGCTGGGGTGGATTTGGATTCCTGTGCCCAAGCGGTGAATGCTTCGCGCACCCATGGTTTAATGGTGGAATCCATAAAGCGCTGCATAAGAACAGTTACGTCTTCGGGGTTGAGGGTGCCAGTTACAGGGGTCGTAACTGTTGTCACAACATCAGTGAAGATAGCTGATGTGTGGCCTGCATGCAATGATGGAATCATTATGGGAATAGCAGGGCTTCCGACCGTCATAGTTTGCACTCTGGTCGTTGTATTCAGGGTGGGTGCACCTTTTTGTGTAGTGAATAGTGTAGGTGTCCTAGAAAAAGAAGAAAATGTAGGAAATGTGACACCTAGACTCGGTGTGCATGAAGGAGGGGTTGTGGCCTCGGGCGATAGGCCAACCGTGTGCTCAACTGATTCAGAAGGAACCAGAGAGGGGGGTGAGTCCCTTGATGGTGAAACATTAGCCTGTTGAGAGGCTAACGAGTGGCTATTGGAGGGCGGTGCATGCGCAGTTGCACCAGATGCTGCAGCTTCTACTCGGGAGCCGAAAAGATCGGCTCCTGTACTTAAGGATTCGGGTCGGCTTATTCTGACAAAGGAGTCACTACCAGCTAAGATATCTGCATCTGCTTCATCTGTTAGGCTCTTCTTGGCGTGGGGCTGAGGTTTGGGCTTTGATGATTTGTCATTTTTAATTTTTGCCCTTTTCTCCCGGATGATGACATCCTGATCATTTTTTATCACATGCGCTGTGACGTGCACTCGTCGTTAGGTGCACTCAAATTAATTAATCAATACGACACTAATATGTAGTATATTGTAGTAAGGTTCGTATCCACAGAGAAAGGAATACTTTTCTTTTATATAAATAGTAACAAGGGGGGTTTAGATTTGTTTGGTTTAATAACACTAAGATAAACGACCTATATGAGTTTAATTCAATGAGATGGGGACTTGGTTTTGCTTTTATCCACTTCATGAAATGTTCGTCGATCCCGGTTATATCTTTAACTATCTTCCTCTCGAATACTCAATCGAGGAGTATATCCAGTTCATCGAGGGTAGTTATTAATAACGAGATGCGTTCATTAATAAAACTTACTATCGAGTCAATATAGAACAAGCGCCGTATATTAACTTGATAGTAGCAATAAACTTAAGATGAAAACGATTGAGATTGATAACCTCAACACAAGCGGTTTATTGGTTTAATCAATATAATTAATTCCCCTTGGCATATTAACCATGAGATGCATGCATTAATATTCCAAGTTTACTACCGTTGAAAGAACCGGATTAATAACAAGCGTATTAACCGATTGATTCTAGTAATAATTAATATGAGAAACAATACTAGTTGATACTTTAAGTAATGTTTAAGATATTAACATGAAATATGAATAGGAATTAATTAATACTCAAGGAAGAATATTAAAATATATGAATCCTACTATGATTAATATCAAGATGTTAACTAATTGTCATCTTAGTAACACTCCCCAATATTATCATAGAGGAAGAAATAGCTATTACTATAACTAATGTCAAGATGTTAACTAATTGTCATCTTAGTAACACTCCCCAACTTTGATATAGAGATAGTATTTTGAAAGAAAGAATTAATATTCAAGGAAGAAGATTAAAGAAAATAACTCACAACTTACAAATTCATTAAGCTTCAAAGTAGCAAAACCAAGATGGAAGAGTTTAGCTCCTCATTTGGAGACTAAACATGATGAAAAATATAAAGAAAGAGCTATTCTATATAGAGCTTAGATGTACAAAGGAATTGGATATCTTTTTGTGAAGGAAAGGAGGTGTATTTATAGGTTTTTGGGATGGGATTCGGGTACTCGATCGGGTATATACATGGTACCCGATCGAGTACGTGTGTAACACTCGATCCGAGGTATACTCGACCGGTTTCAGGCTATTTTCTAAGAGTATACCCGATCGAGTATATATGAATACCCGGTCGAGTATGCTTAGAAAATGGTATTCGGACCATACTCGACCGATCTTCGTTTGAAATTCAAAGGCATACCCGATCGGGTATGTCGGTCTACCCGATCGGGTATAGACATAAAATCGTGTCCGAAATCTTCCCTGCATGTTCCCTTGTCTTCGGATCTGATCCGATTTGAAGTTCCAACCTAATACCCGATCGAGTATAGCTAATACTCGACCGAGTATAGACCAAAATTCAGGATCTTCTTTTGTCTTTGAACTTTTGCACCTTCTTTCCACTTTTTGGGTTCACCAACTGTACTTCGAGTGATCAATACCTGCTTGAGCTCAGAATATATATAATCTAACCTATTTACAAGAATTTAACAATCTAATCTATTACACCAAAAGTGTGTAATTTCCAAAGTAAAAGTCAAGCAAAACTAATTAAAGACATAAACATAAATATGGAAATTACGAACGTATCACGCTGCTTTATCATAATCAGGCTTAGAGCTGGAAGTTTCTCTGTGCACACTCTTTGACTTTCGTAATTCCTTGATTGTGAACGTCTTTGGACGACCGGCTAGTACGGTTGCTGCATCTTCAACAGTTATCTTCTTGGGAGACTCAGCAGGCAACTTACCCTTTTTGATCATGGCATATGTGTGATCAACATCTTCGACGTCGTCATCGTCATCATTATCATCATCATCGTCATCGCTTTGTGCGGCCACGCTGTCGGATGCCTCATCATCAGTCTTATTGGAGGCCGGACTTGACGATTCATGGGCAGGCTCCTCAGCGATTGTCTTTGCGCCCTCAACTGTCTGAGTCCTCTTGAAAGAGTCGTTAGACTTTCCTTCACTGGGCAAACGGGCCACTGGTTTCTGTGGCTTCTGGCTCTCTTTGGACCCTTACTTTCACTCGGCTTAGTCCCTGGGGTAGGTCCAGCTGGGATTTGCTGAACCATAGGGACTGTTCTCTGTCTTTCCTCTCTGTATTTGATAACTGCCGGATTCCGTGGATCTGTCAGGTCGAGCAGATAGTCTGGAATGGCCATCCCAACGGTGTCGTGCTTGAAGCTTTTGAAGTACTGAATTTTTGGGGCTATGAACTGCTTCTCATCTTGTCGTTGCGGGATTCCTTTATTTTCGGTCATGTGGTCATGTATGATTAGGGCCAACCATCTGGCGTAAGGAATTGTCATGCCAGCTTTATTGTTCTCTTTCGCCTTGACTTGGTCCATGAGCTCTGTCCAGAAGAGTTGAGCCATGTTCTTTGGGAAATAACTGAGTATGGGGGGCTTCGAACTGCTCTATCCCTGACATAATGAACTGAGAAAAAAATAATCACAAAACAGTTCCTTTAAAAGATTTGAGTTTGAGGGAGATTGCACAAGAATGCTCTGGTTTGAGTTAGGGTAAGCAAGTAAAAAAATCAAAGGCAAACCCGGGTTTATGACCGCGGGTTTACAAACTCGAGTTCATGACTGCGAGTTTACAAACTCAAGGTCATGACCGTGAGTTTACAAACTTGAGTTCATGACCGCGAGTTCACAAACTCGAGTTCATGACCGCGAGTTTACAAACTCGAGTTCATGACCTCGAGTTTACAAACTCGAGTTCGTGAACGCGAGTTTACAAACTCGAGTTCGTGAACGTGAGTTTACAAACTCGAGTTCATGACGCGAGTTTACAAACTCGAGTTCATGAACGCGAGTTTACAAACTCGAGTTCATGACGTGAGTTTATAAACTCGCAATCTGTCCTCGAATTTGAAACGACAAGTCATGGAATTCGAGTTTGCCCAGAAGAATCCACCTGCGAAGAAAACTGCAAAAAAACATATATATACAACATATATATTCAATGTGATTTTCTTCTTCTTCTCCCCCCCCCCCCCTTTTTTTTGGATGAACCGGGTCGTGATTAGGGTCAGATAGAACAGAGGTTGGATGGGGTTAGATTTAGGCAATAAACGGGGAGAATCATTACTACCTTTGATGAGAAGAGGATGATAAGATAACACGAGGTTTGAGGGTTTGAATCGAGTAGAAAACGTGAAGAATTTGAAGCGCACTAAGGAAGAGCTTTGAATCGTTGAAGCCTGAAAACTCGAGATGAATGAAACGACGAGCTCTTCCCCCTTTTTTGTTTTTAAATGCGAAGTTTTTAAGAAATGGGCCAAGAAGAAAAAAAATAGGGCCCGTTGAGCGAAGCCTGAGACATTTTAAACGTTGTTCGGCCCCCAAAAAAAACTTTGTCTAACCCAAAAGAAACTAACGCACACTGTGTTTGAAGTTTTCCCTCTTTCTCCCCCTTAATGAAAACAACTCACGCAGAACAGAGAATGCAACGCACACACACTATTTTTGTATTTTACACTTTTTCTCCCCCTTGATGAATGCAACTCACGCTAAGTACAGATGCAACGCACACACACTTTTTTTTTATTTTACACTTTTTCTCCCCCCTTGATGAATGCAACTCACGCTAAGTACAGATGCAACGCACACACACTATTTTTTTTATTTTACACTTTTTCTCCCCCTTGATGAATGCAACTCACGCTAAGTACAGATGCAACGCGCACACACTATTTTTTTTTATTTTACACTTTTTCTCCCCCTTGATGAATGCAACTCACGCTAAGTACAGATGCAACGCACACACTATTTTTTTATTTTACACTTTTTCTCCCCCTTGACGCATGCAACTCACGCGTACAAAATACATGCCGCACACACACACAATTTACAAGTTCAACACACACACACACACACACTTTACAGACCATTGGAGAGGAGATTACACGGGCTCGAGGTTCAACATGCCCAATTTGGATACCAGGAACTGGAATCATTTTTCATCCAGAGCCTTAGTGAACAAATCAGCCAGTTGAAGCTCAGAATTTACAAAGTACATATCGATATCCCCTTTTTCCACATGGTCTTTGATGAAATGATAGCGCAGATCAATGTGCTTGTTGCGGGAATGGTGAACTGGGTTGCTGGTGATGGCGATAGCGCTTTGTGAATCACTGTAGATCGGGATATGGCGGAATGTGTAACCGTAGTCTTTGAGCTGTGTCTTCATCCATAATATTTGTGAACAACAACTAGCAGCCGCGACGTATTCTGCCTCAGCTGTAGATGTTGACACACAATTCTGCTTCTTGGAAGACCAGCAGACTAACTTCTCGCCCAAGAACTGGACGGCCCCCGATGTACTCTTGCGGTCCATCCTGCAACCCGCAAAATCAGCGTCCGAATATCCAACTAGGTCAAAACCTGAATGTTTGGGATACCAAAGGCCTAGGTTTACAGTGCCTTTGAGGTATCTTAGGATTCTGCGCACAACAGTCAGATGGGATTCCTTCGGATTAGCTTGAAATCGAGCACATAAGCATGTGGAGAATACAATGTCAGGCCTGCTAGCCGTGAGATACAACAAAGATCCAATGATGGCCCTGTAGTTTGTAGCATCAACTGGCTTTCCGGAGGGGTCCGAGTCCAGTTTATTATTTGGGGACATAGGAGTCGTCATGGAAGATTTGCCATCAACGTTGAATCTCTTGAGCATTTCCAGAATATATTTTGACTGGTTGATGAAAATACCGTCAGAGAGTTATCGTACTTGCAGGCCTAGGAAGAAATTCAGTTCGCCCATCATGCTCATCTCAAACTTTGTTTTCATCAGTTTCTCAAAATGGTTGCACAGACCCGGATTGGATGAGGCAAAGATGATGTCATCGACATAGATCTGAATCAGAATAATATCAGATTTCTGTCGCTTGATGAACAGTGTAGTATCAATCTTTCCGTTGGAGAAACCTGAATCAACCAGAAATTCGGTCAAGGCATCGTACCAAGCTCTTGGTGCCTGTTTCAACCCATAGAGAGCTTTCTTGAGCTTGTATACATGATCTGGGAATTTTGGATCTACAAATCCTTTGGGTTGAGCAACATAGACTTCTTCTTCTAAAATTCCATTTAGAAAGGCTGTCTTCACGTCCATCTGAAAGACAGTGAAGTTCTTGTGAGCCGCGTATGCAAGAAAGAGGCGGATTGCTTCAATTCTTGCTACGGGCGCGAACGTTTCATCATAGTCTATGCCTTCTTTCTGATTGTATCCCTTTGCGACCAGCCTTGCCTTGTTTCGCACAACTGTCCCTTCTTCATCTCTCTTGTTTTTAAATATCCACTTCGTGCCTATGATGGTCTTTTTCTGTGGCTTAGGGACGAGTGTCCATACATCCAGTCTTTCAAATTGATTGATTTCATCTTGCATTGCAATCACCCAATCTGGATCAAGCAGTGCTTCAGAAACCTTTGATGGTTCAGACTGGCTTAGGAAACAGGCGAAATGGCATTCATTTACCGTGGCGGATCTTGTGCGCACACCTTGACTCAGATCACCTGTTATTTGATCAACGGGATGTGCTTTCATCCATTTCCTCTCATGAGCCAGAGGAGTTGGAGTGATGATTGGTTGATCCGAGTCCTGATAGGGAATTGAGGTCTCTTGAGCAGTTGTGGTGTGCGGTGGAGTTGATTCTGGTGTTGAAGCAAACCCATGATCATCCACTTCTAAGTGATTGGATGGGGGAGTTGAAGGTGTAGACGGTACATTTTCCGGACCAAGAAGAAGTGGGATCTCAGTAGTGTCAGTGGGTTGTTGTGGAGCTGCTGATGTTGAAGCTGGTGTGCATGGAGGAGATGAAGATTATGAATTCTCGTAGAAATTTCTGAAGAGAGAATTAAGAATCACACCTTCATGTTCTGAGTTCGAATCAGCTTTATCAGAGTCCTCTGATTCTACCTGTAAGTGTTCTGTTGCAAAGTCAGCCATTTCATAGAATGTTACGTTCACACTCTCAATGACTGTTCGTTTTTCTCGTAGATAGAGCCTGTAAGCTTTGGACTGCAGTGAGTACCCAATAAACACGCCTTCTCTGGCTTTTGGGTCCAGCTTACTTCGTTCAGTTCGGTCATTCAATACGAAGCACTTACAGCCAAATATCTTGAAGAATGAGATATCTGGAGTTCTGTTGAAAAGAATTTCATAAGGAGTCTTCTCGAAGCGTTTGTGGACGGATGTTCTGTTCTGTGTGTAGCACGCAGTATTGATTGCCTCTGCCCACATGAAATGAGGCAGTTTGGATTGGATAAGCATGGTGTGAGCTGCTTCAACAAGTGTCCTATTCTTTCTTTCAACAACTCCGTTCTGTTGGGGAGTTTTGGCTGCTGCAAATTGCTGAGTGATACCGAGAGATTCATAGAAATCAGTGAGAGTTTGATTCTTGAACTCGGTACCGTTGTCGGTTCTGGTTATTCGAACACTGTGTTGTAGCAGGTTTTGGATGGTTCTGATAAAGGTCATAATAGTTTCTGCTGCCTCGTCCTTTGTACGAAGAAATTTAGTCCATGTGAACCTTGAGAAGTCATCAACGATCACTAGTGAATATTTGAGACCATTGATGCTTTGTACTCTCATGGGACCACACAGATCCATGTGAATCAGCTGCAGCGGATGAGTAGATGATGGAACTGTTTTTGGCTTGTGGGAGCTTCGCGTCATTTTGCCCATCTTGCAGGCACTACAATGGTTTTCAACGGAAGACTTCAACAGAGGAAGCCCCTTCACAAGTTTCTTGGAGGAAATGATGGAAAGATTCTTGAAGTTTAGGTGAGAAAGGCGTCGGTGCCATAGACTGTTCTGTTCAGTTGAGGCTCTGGACAGTAGACAGATGGAAGTGGTGGATTGAACACTTTTCAAATCAATCGTGTACAGGTTCGATGTCCTGTTACATGTTAATAATAAGTTCCTTGTGCTGTCCAACACACAACATTGTTTTGAGAAGAACCTCACTTCCATCCCACTGTCACAAAATTGTCCTATGCTCAGCAAGTTATGTTTGAGCCCTTTGACATAAGAGACAGCTTTAATGGTGACGCTGGCACAGATGACATCCCCATAGCCAAGGATTGGAGATGAGGCGTCGTTGCCGAATCTGACATTTCCTCCAAAGCAGTTAGTGTAGTTGCTCAACATGTGTTTTAATCCGGTCATGTGGGTTGAGCATCCAGAATCTAAGTGCCACACATGACCCCCCTGCAAAACAGTTAAGCAGATTTAGGTCCCCATATTGAAATGGGTCCTTCCTTATCAACAGTGAACACTCTTTTTAATTTCGCTTTAAGTTGTGATCCAAAGTCAGCAGCCTTCTCACCAAAAGATTTATCTTTTGTGGGCTCTGTTATAGCCAGTTCTGACTTTGTAGAACGTCTGCCCTTGGGAACCCACTTTTCAGTTTCGGTTTTAATGAGTCCGTTTTTGGGGACCCACCTGGCAGTGTCAGGTTTAGTAGGTCCATTCTTGGGGACCCACTTTGCAGTTTCAGTTTTAATAGTTCCACTTTTGGGGACCCACTTTTGTTTGGTGTTAAGAGAAGTGTAGACTTTTGCTTTGTGATTGAAAGGTTGTTTGGTGAGTTGAGACTTAAAAATATTTTCTTTCGAGAGTCCGTTAACATGTTTCTCAGAGTGAACTTTGAGGGGATATTTTAGATTTGGAAGACAGAAAACTCCCTCAAAGGTTCTGCTCTTGTTTTCTTTTCTTTGTTCAACCTGTCTTCGAGGTCGCACCTTAACAACATTCGAATCACATTCATAGTTGTGAGGGTCAGGAACAGAATAGCCATAAGCATCAGTTGAATAATAAGAAGCAGATTGTTTGAAAGACGAAACAGAATTATTCAGCTTGGAACTCAAAGCTGAATTACTGACTGAATGTTTGATTGAAACAGAATTACAATTTTTCTTAGAATAAAAAAGAGAACTAGAACAAGGGCTGGACTTCTTTTCTTCAAAAAATTTCTTCTTTCCATCATCAATTTCCTTCCTTTTTTGCCTCCACTCTTCCTTCTTTTTCCATCTCTTGTTCACTTCTTGTCTTGTGGACAAAGAGAAGAGGAATGAGTGTGCGTTTCTTTTGAAAAATTTGTTTGTTTAGGAGGGATGTGAAGTTCCTTATGCACAGAACTAGATGTGGATTGGGGATTGTTTTTAGAGTGGTACTTAATGCTTAGTTGGTTGAATTCATTCAGGAGCGTGTCCCAGTTACTCTCAAAACCTTTCTTTTCTAAAGCAAACTTTTCTCTCTCATTTTCTAAGGTTTTTTGGAGAACTTTGAGCTTTTGGGCCATTGGAAAGATACAAGGTTCCTTTCCAAAAGTAGAAATACCTACTCTAGGAGGTGGGTCTAAGGGATGACCCAGATGAGGTACATCCTTCCTAAAGGCATAAGGATCCATACATTCATTAGTACAAAAACTTTGCTCTTTGCCTGTGAGGCTTTTTTCATTTAAAATAGAATAGTTGCAAGAAATGACAGCCTTTGGGTTCTTTCTCTTTTCTTCTTCTTTTTCGGCATTTTCTTTATCACTTCTAAAATACATTTTCTGACCATATCCTTGTCTCATGTGATCTAAGTCATAAAGCTGAATGCAGTCAACTTTCTTTAGATAGCATGGATTAGTTAAACCAAGCCCGGATCTGGGATTGTAGTACCGGTCATCACTAATTTTGTTTAAGAAAATAGTTTGTTCTGACTGACCTCTTGTGGAAATTAAATCCTCAAGTTCTTTGATTTTGCTAAAGAGAATTTCTTTGATTTTCAAGAACATTTTTGTCACCTTTAGCTGTATTTAACTCTATTTCAGTTTGAAAAACTTTATCAGTCACATCAGCAACCTTGAGTGTTAACTCATCAAGTTCAAGTGTCATCTTCTTGGTAACTTTCTTTTCATTTTCAAGTTGTATGCTTAACGATGCTTTCTGGTCTAGACACTTAACAAACTCTTGATAGTTATTGTCTAACTTCTCTTTTAGGTCGTTAATTAAGTCATCCTTAGACTGTAAGGATTGACTTTGATTAGAGCAGGAGCATTGAGAGTCAGAGGTACTAACCGTGCTGTTTGAGCCTTCACTTTCGGGGATCACATCATCACCCTTTTCTTCTTCTTCTTCACCTTCCAATAATGCCATAAGTGCATAGTTGTCCTCATCTTCTTCGTCAGATGAGTCCTCATCCCAATGTTCATTCTCAACTAGCAGTGTTGCATTCTCCTCTTCTTTCTTAGCTAGGAGCAGCTTTTGTTTGTTCCAGATTATTTTCTGTCTGTAGAAGTTGACATCCTTTTTATTTGGAAGATGACAGTCCTTCTGGAGATGTCCGGACTTTCCACAGTTATAGCATTTTGGAGAGTCATCAGCTGCAGCTGCTCTGCCAGAGCTGCTTTGATCAAGAGTCTTCTGTTTGTAATTAGAAGATGAGGTTCTCAGCTTGTTTGAAGAGTTGTTCTTCTTTCCCCACTTCTTGGTTAGGAGTGCCATCTTCTTCTGCAGCTCTGCCATCTCATGCTCGAAATCAATTACATCTTCACTTTCTTCTTCTTCTGATTCAATTACAACCTTTTTCTTCTGGACCTTCGTGGACCTCTGTGGCTGAGCTTCCATAACCAGTGCCAGTGGATCAGTTGAGTATTGTCCTTCTAGTTCCGCAGTATCATTCTCAAAGGTTCTCAAGTGGTCTCGTAGTGTGCAGAGATCCACTTCATCCAGGTCTAGGCCTGTTCTTGCGTCATTCACTCGATTTCTCCATTCTGGATTCAGACTTGACATAAATCTGATGTTCATTTCCATGTTGGATTTGAAAATTTTGATCTTTCTGAGTTCGTTGATTAGAGTCATGAATCTTTTGTGAGTTGAAATTAGTGATTCGTCGGGTAATGCTTTAAAGGAGTCATAGGCCGTCAGAGTACTGGCCTTTTTTGTTTTTAGTCCAATGGAAGTTCCTTGCAAAAGTTTTGCAACTTCATCCCACATTTCCTTAGCAGCCTGCATGCTGTCAATCATGATGTAGATATCATTGGGAATGGCTTGTAGCAGGTAAGTTTTGACAGTGAGATCAGCCTTCAATCTCTCTTTGTTCTCTGCTGTGTATTCAGTGGGAGTTTTAACCCGTTTTACTTCTTCAATTGGCGGATTATTGCCCTCATTCCCCGGGATAGTAATCCAAAGCACTGCATGGCCTTGAGTGAGGGATTCTAGCAGATTAGAGGAGTTATCCCTGTTCTCTAGAAATTTGAGAAATCTGGTCTTCCACATCTGATATTCCCCATTTCTAAGTACTGGAGGATTGTTGCTGTTATCAAGTGCTGAAGAGTCTGTTGCCATTGCTGTAATAAACTGACCTTTCAAGATCTGATCAGTAGGAGCGAGTTTATACCAAAGTGTTGAAGGACTAAACTCGAGGTCGGAGAAACTCGAGGTGAGAACTCGAGTTTATAAACTCGAGCTTAAGCGATTCGAGTTTCAACAAGTCGAGATGTAAAACTCGCAACTTAAAACTCGAGGTGGAATTGCGAGTTTTGAAGTGCGAATTTATGTCTCGAGTTATTGTGTCTCGAGTTCTTAACTCGAGAGTGTAAAATTGCGAGTTCTAAACTCGAGTTTCCTATTGCGAGTTTAGACGTTCAACACCTGAGTTGCGAGTTCCTGTTAAAATCAAATTTCAGAAATTTCTTGTGAAAACAAGGTTATTTTGATGCTCTTGATGTCGAGTTCCTGTAGCCCAAGTTTCAATTTAGAAAGCTGAAAGGAGCTTTGCTAAAAGTGGGTTGCGAGTTCCTGCACTGAGATCCTTAAACTCGTCTTTGATATATCGTGAACTTTACAAACACAAGAATGAGCTCTGAGGCTGATAAGATCGATATGCAAAGTTGACGCAAACCTAAACCTAAAGCGCCTTTTTATATGCGCAGGTTTAGGTTTGCGTAAAGGCTTTAAGCCTGATATGGGCCTGACACATTTGCCCCATATCTTTTATACCCTAATAAATTCACACATTAAATACAAAGGATATAATAAAAGCTAATCTATTACAAAACATATGACAAACTTGATTCACAATAAAATGATCTTCAACAGACCCAAACCCATTTATACCTCCAGCCCTTACAGGAATCCGGGTAAGATTTGATGACAAATAAAGGGTGAACCTCCCGTTGGGAGATAGAGAAATAACCCTGGGTATCAGACCTTACGGAGTGAAAGCAATTGAGGAATATGTCGAGGTAGGGTTTGATTTTCAAAGAGATACACCGGGCAATAAACCCGGTGATGAACAATGGGTGGTGGGAGAAAGTTGACCCGGAATTACGCCATAGTGGCACATAATTTCTAGAAGAACGGGGTGAAGGGGAGATCGTAGCCCAACTTGCAGACTCGCCAAGTGAACATCGAAATGGGAAGGCAAAGGAGGCTCCATTATATTTTGACCATGGGTGGGGCGAGAAGAGGTAACACTGGTACTGACGAGGCCACCACCTCGTTAAATTCTGAATGAAAAAGGGCGGCGTCCGGAACCCCTCGGGCGAAGTCAGTAGAGAGGTAGAAATGGGTCTCAACCTCATGAGAATCTACTGGAATTTGGGGTTGATTTGCACTCACCCCATCATTATGGAAGACATTAAGAAGGGGAACAGAACTAGAGGAAGACATGGAACTGACCAGATGAAAAGAGTCGAGACAACGAAGGTGGTTCTTGCCGCCTAGGGTTCCCCAACTAAGAAAGTGGAAAGCTTATGCGAGGAAGATTTTGTATAAGTTTTCTTAGCGAAGGAATGTGTGCGCTTAAATAGCCGGATATGAGGGCATTTTCCAAAAACCACTTGGAAACCGCTACCCAAGCACTCAAGTGCTGAAGTTGGTAGAACGGGTTGGAAGTTGTGTCGGGCTGCATGCACATGTCATATTAAGGCCGTATTAAATGTTGAGCGGCACTACGGATCATGAAAGAAAGATTTCAGAATTTAAAAGAAGGCGACTTGTTACTCTCCTAAAATCAAGCCCGACTTATTTTAGAGAGTAGGGGGCTCATGATGGTACCATGGATCGCAGCCATGACCCAAGAATCATTTAAGATAAGCCCATCAACGGGATCAGCCCATTAATCGAGATTAATTATAAATAATAGCCGTTGGGCCTAATTAGGAATCCAACCCGCCAAAGGAACCCACAACCAGACTGAGCTGCACAGCAGACCTCGAGCCTGAGCGGAGTTCTAGCGAAGTCGGACTATTCCTAGGGCTTGTGTGGCAGGCCATCATTCGAGCTTAGCTATCTGGCAGCGACAGAAAATAACGGAAGAAACATGGAACTAGAGGAACAATGATTGCACAATGTCCAAGGCGTTACATGATTCTATTATAATTAATTGCATTAAGTGTATCTGTTTCCTCCTAGAATACTAGAACTGAAGGTCTATAAATACTTCCTGTACATATCCTACTAAGGATCCGAATTCCGGAATAATAATACTGTCTTACGCTGCCTAAATTTCATCTGCTCTCGTAGATTAGCTCTCATAGTTGGAATTAAACTCCATCATATATCAACCGGGACGGGACCAGGATAGCTATAAAATATCATGTTCCGTCCTGATGTCCCGTTTGAAATTAATAGGTTATTTTAAATTTCTATTGCTATGTAATGGCCAAGCCCAATTAAAACTTTTTAGCTCTTAGTTTTCTTGATACAATGTTATCTTATTACATGTCTCTCTTAGTCTCGTTTCTTTTGTTTCTTTTGATTAAATTTGTTTATTGCTCATTGCAATATCATATGTTGAGAATCTTGAAATGTGTAGGCGGTAGAGATGTATTTTGTTTTTGTTCTTCATTTGGTTAAAATGCTACTTGAAGTGTAGTGGTTTTTGCATTGTAATATCACATATATGCTGAATAAACTAAAATGTAGACATCTTCAGGCGTAGAGCCAAGACATGAGGGTTGGGGGGTCACAGTGCTAATATACCGCT
This sequence comes from Cuscuta europaea, assembly GCA_945859875.1. NCBI lineage: Eukaryota > Viridiplantae > Streptophyta > Magnoliopsida > Solanales > Convolvulaceae > Cuscuta > Cuscuta europaea. The sequence continues at coordinate 5,033,415 of CAMAPE010000074.1, read as the reverse complement.
TCTCTATAAGTTTACTACCATTCCAATTTTTCCTTATACTTCTTTTATATTTATATTATACACTTTAAGCCAAATAACTTCAATACTACTCCATTTTTTGGGTGAAATGTAAGTATATAAAAAAGTCACCCAAGAGAAGAGGGGGGTTCAAGAATGTACATACAAGGAAACGGAAACAAAACTGTAGGTTATCCAACAAGGATAACCTTCCCCAACACAAAGCAGCATCCTGCCAAGACCAAAACTTACACCAAACCACAAAGAAATCGTGGTGAAGTAAACAAAAACCCATCAAAACCAGCCGGCCAAACAACACCAATCACCAAAACAAGTGATGGTCAGAAAAAGCAGAAAGCGCCATCTACAAGGTTACATAATCATACGGATATAGGTTGTAAAGGATCTTATAAGTAATATATTGGATCCTAGCAAAAACATCATCTTCCTTTGGCAGCAATCCATCAAAACAAGTAGCATTCCGGGTCCTCCAAATCCAATAAATGGAAAAGCAAAAAGCAATCTTAGCCGCCTTAGCCTTGATCCCCGAGCCTTGCCTTTCCTTTTTGATCCACTTGAGCGAGCTATGCATGGTCCTCATCTCTCTTGGAAAGTCCAGCCAAGTTGTCACCTTACGCCATACTGCACCTGAAAAAGAGCAAGCAAAAAATAGGTGTGGTACAGATTCCGGACCACCCTTACACAAAGGACACATATTAACCACATTTAATCTATGTAAATTATAAAAAGTAGCAAGGCGATTACGAAAAGCTAACCAAACCGTGAAGGAGAACTTAGGAGGAATATAATGCTTCCAAATGAAAGGCATCCAAGCTCGAGTTACACCCTTAACTCTAAGTAGGTCATAAACCTTGGCCGAGGCTAACTTTCCACCAACTTGGAGCCCATTAAGATGATTAATGGCATTATGAGTGCAATCAAAATGTGAAAGAATCTGATCTCTAATAAAAGCAATCTTTTTTATCAATTGGGAGTCCCTTTTATGAGGTGTGAACTCCCAAACACCTCAACCGTTAAGGTACACCCCATGAATCCAACGAACCCAAAGGTTATCCTTTTTTATATGGATATCCCAAAGGGTTTTAGCTAACAAAGCAGAATTCCATGTATAGGTGTCATGAATACCAAGTCCACCTTCCTCCTTAGGGAGGCACATATCAGCCCAGGCGACCCTAGCATACTTGCACCCCCAAAGGAAAATACGACAAATAGAAGTGATTCTATCAAGTACTGCCTTAGGAATAAGGAGTGCTTGTAGCCAAAAGGACTGGACTCCTTGAATAAGTTCAAGTCTCCCAGCATAGGAAAGGCTTTTTGTGTTCCAGGCATTGATAAAGCTGGTAATAGAATCCAGCAAAGGGGCATATTGTGCCACGCCAATCTTTAAAGGGGTAAGAGGAATACCCAAATATCTCACAGGAAAAATCCCCTCTTTAAAATCAATCATATGGTGAATGTAATTAATGTCACAATCAGCCAGACCACCAAGGAAAATACTGGACTTGTCCGAGTTAACTTGGAGGCCAGAAACCTTTCCAAACTCATCCAGAGTATCAACAAGAACTTTAATAGAGAGGTAGTCCCCTCTAGAAAAGAGCATCAAATCATCAGCGTAGGCCACATGAGAAATGTTAAGTTTTCCACACTTGGGGTGGAACTTAAAAGTGGGGTCCTTGGTTCGAACATGGAGAAGTCTAGAAAGGTATTCAAGGCAAATCACAAAGAGGAGGGGGGACATGGGGTCCCCTTGCCGCAACCCCCTCTTTCCTTTGATATTCCCATGGAGAATTCCATTAATGGAGATAGAAAAGGAAGGTGTTGTAACACATTCCATAATCCACTTAACAAATCTGATTGGGAAGCCCATAGTTAAAAGAACATTATACAGGAAATCCCAAGATATTGTATCATAAGCTTTTCTAAGATCCACCTTGATCATAGATCTAGGAGACATATGCTTTCTGGAATAGCCTTTTATAAGTTCTTGGGCCAAGAAGACATTATCAAGCATAA